>JAESUZ010004500.1:0-600000 GCA_017311185.1 Proteles cristata cristata | reverse complement strand
AATCTTACCTAAGATTCTGAGGCTGTGAAAATGTCACAGCGACTTCACTGTTGACTGTTTGCAGGGAAAGACAGAGAGGAGAGAAATCCTTCTCTCTGAGCGTTGACTTTTCAAAAAGATTTTTTCTTTTGGTTTCAACATCGACAGGCTCTTTCTATTCTGGGCCTATGTGAATTGACCACACCTACTTATCCTCAGTAAATCTTTTTTCCTGACCTGCTTCCTTTTAGCAGAACATGGGGGACAGGGGGCTGTGGGGGAGGGATGGGAGTAAGTGGGGTGATAGGATGGACAGGGCATTTGGGGAGAAGTCCAGGCTCTCCAAGGGCACATTTCCTCCCGCGCAGGTTGATGTGGGGTGAATCCTTAGCTCTGTGTTGACTTGGAGTGGAAATCTGTATCTTGCCTTTTCGGCTCTGTGCAATCCTTGTTTTCTTACCTCGTGAATATTAATTGCCTTTAAATAGGCTTTTTGCCCCGGGCGGGTCAAGGCACCAACTAGAAACTGGTAGCAAAGGCACCCGCAGGAGACGATGTATGATTATGTATGAGACTGGATCCAACATGCAGCCCTTATGGAAAGCGGAGATGCTGAATAATTTCCTGGAACCCTGTTTCTAACACAAGACAAGAGTCAAGTGGGAGCCGGCTGAGATGAAACAAAATTCATCAAGGCATCTTAATTTGTCATTCCCTCGTCCCCCTTCTGATTCTTTCACACTCCCTGTTTTGGCTTAAAGAAATAAATGGCTCTTTGGGGGAGGGGAGGGAGAAGGTGAGTTTTCTCAAGCCATGCTCTGAATTCCCGACAAGGAAGGTCGAGCCACACGATTTATTTTGAATAAGCAAGCGCCAAACAGATCATCTGGTGGGTAAAGGAGGACTTTGTTTATTTGACATCTTTGTACCTTTTCTATGTTGATAAAGCTTAAAAGGCAAATCCTTAAAAAATTACTTCACAGATATTTTTAATGCCTATTTATTTTTGAGAGAGGGATTCAGAATATGAGCAGGGGAGGGGCAGAGAGAGAGAGGGAGACACAGAATCCAAAGCAGGCTCCAGGCTCTGAGCTGTCAGCACAGAGCCTGACGCGGCGCGGCTATAACTCCTAAACTGAGAGATTGTGATCTGAGCTGAAGCGGATGTTTAACGAACTGAGCCACCCTAAAATAATTCTTTAAAATGTAGCCAAGTGTATTTTGAAAAGTTACTTTCTTGACTTTTTTTTTTTAACTTAGAAAGAATAGAGATTAAGAAAATATAGAAAACCGTTTAACCGGTAACACTGTCGCTGATGAACAAAGGCAGGCTTTATCATAATTGTTTTCGATGTTTTAAAAGAGAAAAAGGAAATCTGAAAACCCATCTGTAGTCCTCCCTGATGTGATATTCCTTTTTGCCCAGAAGCAAACATTATCATGTATACCTTGGAGGGCATACTCTTAGTTTGTGTTTATCCATAAACTGTGTAGGGATTGATTCCACATGTTTTTAAATTTACGTAAATGTTGTTAAAATGTACACATCGTGTTGAAGTACCCGGGTGGCTCAGTTGGTTAAGCATGTGAGTCTTGGTTTTGGCTCAGGTCATGATTTTCTTGTTCATGAGTTTGAGCCCTGAGTCAGGCTCCACCTTGACAGCTAGGAGTCAGCTTGGAATTCTCTCTCCTTCTCTTTATGCTCCTACCCTACTTGTGCAGACTCACTCTCTCTCTCTCTTTCTCTCTCTCTCCATAAATAAGTAAATAAACATTATAAGTAAATAAATAAAATGTACACATTGTGTAGATCTTCTGCAACCTTTTTTCACTCATCGTTGGGTTTTTGGGAGCGATCCCTATTCATCTATTTATGCTTTGGTTTTGGCATTTGTCCATATCCACCTCGGTCAGTTTAGATAATTCGTGGGAGAAGTTTTAAGCAGTAATATGTGGGGCGTGGATGACTATGCCAAGATTTATCTAGACATTCCATTTTTGATGAGCACACCCATTCTTTCTGACTTACTGCTATTATTAACAAGGTGGTGCAAAAGAATCCTTGAGGGTTCATGAGAACATTTCCCTAGTGTAATCCTTGAAGTAAAGTACTTTATTTGCATTTCACTAGACTTTGCCAAATTGCTTTCCCAAGGAACTATATTCTATTGCAGCCTCTACGGCCAGGGTTAAAGTTTCCATTTAACCATTTCACCACATTGTCACCAATGTTTGACATTGTACAATTCTATCTCTGCTCTTATTTGCATTTCCCTGATTGCTAGTGAGGATGAGGATGAGGATGAAGATGAAGACTGCTTCATGTGTCCATTGGTTGCTCATTGAGGGTCATTCCCTCTTTGTACATTTTCTTATACTTTGTCTTTCTGTTTGTATTTGCTTTGTTTATCTTTATCTTCTTTTTTTCTTTTAAGCTTTATTTCTTTAAGTAATCTCTACACCCCATGGGGGGCTCTAACTCACAACTCAGAGACCGAGAGTGCCATGCTCCACTGACTGAGGGAGCTCCAGCCGGGGGGCCCCTGTTTGATTTTCTCTTAATGATTTTCAGAAACTCCAGATAGTAATTTTAATTGGTTGTTTGGACTGCAAACATTTTCTCCCAATCTGTTCCTTTGAATTTCTGCCCAAAGTATCCTGTATCATTCAGAAAGCTTAAATTTTGATCTACTTTAACCTATGATTGTTTTCTGTTAAGAAAATGGTTGTAGAAAGGTTTCTTTACTGTAGGTCATAAGATTAGGTCCCAGTATTTTCTTCTGATGATTTTAAGGTTTACTTCTTATGTTTGTATCCTTAATCTACCTAAATCAATCAATCAGTCAGATTATCTATCTATCTATCTATCTATCTATCTATCTATCTATCTATCTATCATCTATCTTATTTGTTCATTTGTTTTGGCATGGTGTGAACTTCTGTTTTAGCTCTGGACAGCTTCTTCTCTAGACATTTTGCTTTGGGAGACAAATGACCCTCTTGTTTAAGTCACAATTAGTTGGACTTTCTATAACACGTAGCCTAACACATTCTAATCATTACATTTATTTTCTCTACTCACCCCCAAAAGCTCCCTTTACATCTATTTTGGAGCTTGTAATTTTTTTTCTGTTATTTTCTATATTTATTTTTCTTTGCTTCCTTTTGAGAGATTGCTTCAGCTCTATCATCCATTTCATTAATTCTCTCTTTGCTTAGCTCTAATCTCTTGTTTACCTTATTAGTGTAGGATTTTTTCCCCAATCACTGTATTTTTTATTTTTATCATTTTTACTTGTTTCTTTTACAGATCTGTCTCTTTTGATTGCTATTATATCCTTTGATTGCTATTGTATCCTTTTCATGCTTGATAGATTTTATCCCTTTCTTTATACATGTACATGTCACACTTATTTTAAAGTCCCACCATATTGATCTTATTATTTATGATTCCTTGTGTATGTTATTTATTGTGTTTGCTGTTGATGTATTAGAGCACTGGAGGTCTCCAAGAGTTGTTTAGACCATGTTTACAGCTTGACCTACTTTTCACATGTTTTGCCTTACAGA
Source organism: Proteles cristata cristata (assembly GCA_017311185.1). NCBI lineage: Eukaryota > Metazoa > Chordata > Mammalia > Carnivora > Hyaenidae > Proteles > Proteles cristata. The sequence goes on along the minus strand of JAESUZ010004500.1, from coordinate 596,451 downwards.
ATTTTTCTTTGGGAATTTTCTTATTTGCTTTTGTTGTGCTCTCAAAGGAAACCCCAGGACCAAATTTTTACATTTATAATTTGGCTCAAGGATGTTGCATCATATTAACAGTTTAAGAATGCTCATCTCATACTCCTAGGAAATGCAGTATGGGGGATTTTATGTTTTTTTTTTAATATTTTAAAAGCGTTTATTTATTTTTGAGAGAGATAGAGAGACAAAGCATGAACAGGGGAGGAGAGAGAGAGAGAGACAGAGACAGAGACAGAATCCAAAGCAAGCTCCAGGCTCTGAGCTCTCCAGGCACAGAGCCCAACACGGGGCTCCAACTCACACACCGTGAGATCATGACCTGAGCTGAGGTGGGAACTTTCACCAACTGAAGCAGCCAGGTGTCCTGGGGATTTTACTTCTTAAGGGTCAAGGTCTTGGGCTGGTGAGTAAAAATATTCTAAATTATACTTTGAACGACGGGAAGAAACATTTCCTGATTCTGGATTCCTGGCTCCTGATAAGGGACTCAGATCCAGCTCCTGTGCCAAACTATGGAGACTTGACCTCAGTTCTAGCCTCCATGGAGACTTTAAAATCTTGCTGTGCAAAGTTCGTATCTAGTTGACTTACTCCTGTGGCCAGATAGTTTCAACTTATACTCATTCCAGTGTTCCTGGTACCCGGCATTCCTCATTTTTGCTTTTGAGCTTGGATGTATATTTTGAATTTTTATTTTTTGAATTTTATTTTTTAATGTTTATTTATTTTTGAGAGACAAGGGAGAGACACAGCATAAGTGGGGAGGGCCAGAGAAAAAGAGAGAGACATAGAATCTGAAGCAGGCTCCAGGCTCTGAGCTGTCAGCACAGAGCCCGCTGTGGGGCTCGAACCCACGAACTGCGAGATTGTGACCTGAGCTGAAGTCGGACACTCAACTGACTGAGCCACCCAGGCGTCCCTATATTTTTAATTAAGAAAACAACAACCATATACATTGGGTAGTATTTCCATATGTTTTGAGACGGGGGTATAGAACAGAACATGAGCAGAATCTGCAATCTTGACCTGGAATCTCTCCTTGTTTATTGGCAGCTTCCAAGTTACACATGGGTTGTACTCAAAATATTTATTTGTAAGTTAGTAATTTTGAAGCCAGAAAATATCTTCCCAGAAAAAGAAAGTGGTATGGCAATTAGATAAATCACAGTGCAAGTTTCGCAGCTCAGGACAGGTGAGCTACAAGGTTTGGATTTCATTAAGAGAAGTCCAGGTAGCTATCTCAGGTGGATTCTTGCCCATTATAAATCTGGCTTTCTTGGAAGATTGCATGTTTGTAGGGATTTATCCATTTCTTCATGTTGTCCAATTTGCTGGTGTGTGATTCTTTATAGCAGTCCCCGATGATCCTTTGTGTAGTATCAGCTGTAACTTCTCCTTTTTTCCGATCGTATTTATTTAACCATCTCTCTCTCTCTCTCCTTTTTTTTTTTTTTTTGTGAGTCTAGCTAAAGTTTTGTCAACATTTTGCCTATCTTTGAAAAAAACTAGTGCTTAGTTTCATTGGTTTTTTTCCTGTTGTCTTTTAGTTCTCTATCTCATTTACTTCTTCTCTGATCTTTTAAATTTTCTTCCATCTACTAACTTTGGGTTTCATTTATTCTTTTTTAAAAAATTTTTTAATATTTATTTATTTTTGAAGGAGAGAGAGAGACAGAGTGTGAACAGGGGAGGGACAGAGAGAGAGGGAGCCAAAGAATCTGAAGCAGGCTCCAGGCTCTGAGCTGTGAGCACAGAACCCAATGCGGGGCTTGAACCCATGAACTGTGAGATCATGACCTGAGCCGAAGACAGATTCTTAACCGACTGAGCCACCCAGGAGCCCATCATTTTTTCTTTTTCTAGTTCCTTTAAAGATAAAGTTATATAGTTTATTTGAGGTTTTTCTTGTTTCTTATAGTAGGCCTGTCTGCTATGAGCTTACCCCTTATAACCTCTTTTGCTACATCACATAGATTTTGCTATTTCTGTTTTCATTTATCTCTAGGTTGTTGTTCTTTTTAATTTCTCCTTTGACATCTTTGATGACCCATTGGTTGTTCAATATCATGTTGTTTAATCTCCACATCATTATGGTTTTTCCAGTTTTCTTCTCATAATTGATTTCTAGTTTCATATAATTGTGGTCGGAAAAGTTGCTTGGTGTGATTTCAACCTTGAATCAATTGAGACTTGTTTTGTGGTCTGATGTGTGATCTATTCTGGAGAGCATTTCATGTGCACTTGAGAAGTATATTCTGCTGCTTTTGGATGTAATGTTCTGTTTATATCTATTAAGTTCATCTGGTCTAATGTGTCTTTTAAGGCTGTTTCCTTATTGATTTTCTGCCTGGATAATCTATCCATTGATGTAAGTGGGGTGTTAAAGACCTCTACTTTTATTATATTGCTGTCATTTTTATCCTTTGGTTTGTTAATGTGTGCTTTATATATTTAGGTGTTCTATATTGGTAGGTATTTACAATTGTTTACAAATATTTACAATTGTTATATCTTCTTGTTGGATTGACCCTTTATTATTTTGTCTTTGTCTTTTATTACAGTATTTGTTTTAAAGTCTATTTCATCTGATATGAGTAGAGATACACAAGTTTTTTTGTTTGTTATTATTTGCATGGAGTATCTTTTTCCATCAGTTTGCTTTCAGTCTGTGTGCCCTTATTTCTGAAGTGAGTTTTTGAGGAGTCTGGTTTTTTAATCCATTCAGCCACTCTATGTCCTTTGACTGGAGAATTTAGTCCATTTACATTTAAATTAATTATTGACAGGTATGAAATTATTGCCATTTTGTTAATTGTTTTCTGGGTATTTTTGTAGTTCTTCTCTGTTTCTTTCTTCTTCTCTTGTTCTCTTTCCTGTGGTGATAACTTTCTTTAGGGTTATATTTAGATTCCCTTCTGATTTTCTTTGTGTGTTTACTTATCATAGGTTTTTGCTTTGTGGTTACTGTGAAGTTTACCTATAACATCCTATGTATATAATAGTCTATTTTAAGTTGATAGCAACTTAAATTTGAATACATTCTAAAACTCAACATTTTTACTGCCCCCGCTCCCTTTTCTGTTTTTGAGGTCACATTTTCCATCTTTTTATTTTATATGTCCATTAGCTGATTATTTTAGTTTTAATTCATTTTATTACTTTTATCTTTTTTTTAATGTAATTTCTTTTCTTCTTTTAATGTTTTATTTATTTCTAGGAGAGAGAGAGAGACAGCGTGAGCAGGGGAGGGTCAGAGAGAGAGAGGGAGTCAGTCTCTGAAACAGGCTTCAGGCTCTGAGCTGGCAGTCAGCACAGAGCCCAACGCGGGGCCGGAACCCACAAACCGCGAGATCATGACCTAAACGAAAGTCGGACGCTCAACCGACTAAGCCACCCAGGCGCCCCTATTACTTTTATCTTTTGACCTTCAAACTAGCTAAGTGATGAATGCACTATGTTTACTGTATATTTACCTTTTTCTTTGAGATTTTTACTTTCATATGTTTTCTTGTCATTAATTAATGCCATTTCTTTTCAGCTTAAAGAAGTCCCTTTAAGATTTTTTTTTTTTTTTTTTTGTGGTAAAGCTGGTTTAATGTTGATGAACTCCATTTGCTTTTGCTTGTCTGGTAAACTTTTTATCTCTTATATTCTGAACAGTAATCTTGCAGTAGATATGGTGACAGATGGCAGCTAGACTAGATGGTGATCAGTTTGCTATGTATACAAATGTCGAATCACTATGTTGTGCCCATGAAACTAACATAATATGATATGCCAATTATTCTTCAGCAAAATAAATCTACTTTCAGTCTTGAAAGTTCAGAAATGTAATTTATCTGCACATCCTTTGTGAATCCATCTCTCAGGAAGGGACTCATTCTGATAGGGTAGCCCGATGTGTAAAATCAGGATGCCAATTTAAAAATTTATCATGAGAAATATAACCGTGGAGGGATGGACACTTAAGATCTCCTGTAACACAGTCTTTCCCTGGAGGCTAGCTCTGTGGGAAGCCACATAGTAATCAGGAGGCTTCCCATTGAGCCTGGAATATAAGCAAAGGGGATTTTTAATTATGTGATTTTGAAAGTTTAATGGCCTCAGGGCCTGTCAGCTGGCTGAATCCATGTCTCTAATGGGAGACTTCCTTGCCAGTGGGATTGTCACATTCAAAGCCAATTTGACAAGGTGTCCTATCCTCTGGATAGAGCTTGGGTGGTCACTGCCAGCATTTGTTTTTCTGTTTGTTTTTTCTTTTCTTGCACTTCCCTAAATGACCCCATTCTTTGTTTGGATTTGTTAATCTCTTCAATCTGGTCTTCCTTGGGCCTTGGAGTCACTCTGTTTTAATGTGATTTTTGTAGAGCTCTTCTCTGATACACCCTGGATGATTTCATAGCTTAACTCTTAGTGTGTAACCTTATGTCTAGCTTCTTGGGAGGTGGAGAGAAGGCCCACTCACAGCAGACCCCCTTCTTCCCTCAGCGATGCCTTTAGCCATTATTTTTTTTTTCCAACTGTGTATTTAGACCATCTTAGATTTACAGAAGAGCTGGAAAAATAGTTCAGTAACCACTTATATGTTACATTCTTTACCTAAATTCCACATTTGATATTGTATTGCTTTGGCTTCATATTTACATGTAAAACATTTCTTTTTGTTTGTTTTGCCGAGCTGTGAGATACTAAGTTGTAGACATCATGCATTGGAATCAACCAGTAAATGGGCATCTGTCTCCTTGTCTACATTCTCTTACATAACCACAGTACCATGATCACACCCAAGAAAAGAAATATTAATTCATACTTTATACTTGGGTTTCCCCAATTATTCCAACAACCATTATGAGTCATAATGCTAGTAATAGTTATATTTTGGGGAGACAATGCGTTTAGGATTTGAGGTATCAAAAGCACCTTAGCTAGCCCTCAGTGCAGGCTTGGATCGGTCGGATCTTCCTCCTTCACTCATCCCGCTTCCATCTGCTGACCTTCCAAAGGAAGCAAAAGGCAGGAGGAAATCATAACAAGATCAAGAAGAGAGAGCCAGTTTAAAGGTTAAGTGGCAGAGTTATGATTTGTTATCTTATTGACTCTTAACAAACTACGCATACTTATCTGTAGGTTTTCCCAATACCTTCATGGTTAAACTTTTAGGTTCAGGCATTACCATTTCATAGCTGTGGCAAGAGGCAACCAAAAAGACACACCAAATGGAAATCCCAAGGCTCCACCTACTCTATTTTTAAGTGTTAGTGCTTACATGAGTTCTCTTGCCCAGGATTAGTTGGCTTCCCTTCAGGATGGTGTGTGAAGGCATGTATCTTTAAAGAATTTAATACAGGCCGCCTTTCAAGTGTCCAGGGAAATATTCTGCAAGTCCTGCATCCAGGCTGGGGTGTTGCAGGGCACTCCACAGTAGTACTTGTCTTCAGGATGCTAGACCTGTGTCTTAGGCAGATGGAGGATGACTGTTACTGAGAGAGCTTCACTGTGTTCTCTGTATGTCTATGAGCTTGGTTTGTTCAAAGCCTGGTGAATGTAAAGGCAATTCCCTCCAGTCCTGTGTTGTTAGGACACCTGTGATCTCCTAGCCACCATCGGGGGCGGGGCTGTGCTCTGATTCCTTGTTGAGGATTGAGATCATCTGTGTATACAGAGCTCAACTATCAGGACTGGGAACTGAGACTATCTGTGTGTCAATGTGACTTTATTAAATTGTTCCAGGGAACTCTTGCCCAGAAATATAAGACTGTAAACCAATAAATAACTTTACTGCTTGGACCAGAAAGTTTCTGAAAACCAATTTATTCAGGCAATAGTTTGCTCATCTGGGCAAACAGCTCAATGACCAAACAGCTGTATGCTTACCCAGACTTGCTTCCAATCTTCACTTTGCTTTGTCCATCAATCCTACACTGTTACAACATAAATTTCACACAGTGCCACTTAGATCCCTGCATTGAAGTACTCACCTCAAGTCACTTGAACCAAGCCCCCAAATCATATAAATATCTGCCTCTAACTTCTTCCTTCTGCTATGCTTCTGAGGCTCGGTCAAGGTGATGTTGCCTCTGACTGCAGTTGATTAATAAACTTGGTTTTGCTTCATCAACAGGGAATTCTGGTGGTCTCTTGAGGGGGTCTCCAGTCAGCAGTGTGGCTGCTGGAAGACAGGATGCTGTGTCTGCTTTTGCCTCTTGCTGCCTCTTGGTGAGTTGGTACCTTTGGACTTGAAGGAAACAGCTGCCTGGAACACAGCAGTTGCTACTTTTGCTAGCTGTCCCTTCTCTCTGGTTACTCCAGGCTGTCTTTGGTGATTCACACTTTCTCTCTTACTTTTGGTTGATTCTTAACCCTCATTTTCAACTCATCTTGTTCATAGAAGTTGCACATTAAACACTTAACAGATGGCAACATATCTGTGTCTCTTGGCTGTCACAGGGCAGGGTGAAAACTGTTGGTGGGGTCAGAGGTTCTAAAGCATTGAAGTTGTGAGGTTATGGACTAGGGTATATTTCATAGTCGGGGTGGGAGGCCTGAAAATTGAGATAAGGGAGCATGAGATAAGGGGGTAAACAGTGGGCAAGACTGGAGGAGCCCGAAGACGTTCTGACCCCTTGATGAAGATAACTTGAAAAGGAAGAAGACAGAGCCTCCTGTTGCTCTCCGCACTTTGAATGAATGACTTAGACTATAAGAACTGAGCTGGTACAGCACTGCGGTGTGATTGTCTCCCCAGGGCCTTGGGGTCTGACCATTCTCCTTTGGATGGGGATTGAACTTCCTTTGAAGGGAATAGATGGTCCCACCTTCAATCACAGGCCTTAGATTTGCGGGAGGAAGTATCCACTATAGAGAACATGGCAAGAACCTATCCCTGGTGCCTGTGGCACAGTGGAAGGAGCCACATCCCCACTTCTGAGATCACAGGCATGATGACAGCAGCAGTACTGGGAAGACGGCTGTGTCCAGAAATCTCAGAAGGGTTGTTGGTAGCATAGACAGCAGGGGGTGGGGGTGTAGTTACAGGCAGGGTAGTAGTAGGCGAGTGAGGACTGGATGGGGTCTTAGAGTAAAGGGCCATGGAGAAGGGACTAGGAGCTTTTGAGATGCTGAGGATGAGTGTAGAATCTATGAGAGACAAACTTTCTCTCTCTTTTCTTTTCCTTTCTGTGCTTCTATGTCTCTCCATTCTGTTCTTTCCACTGCTACTGACGGACTAAGGACCAATCATAAATTTTGTAGGTGTCAACTTCCTTTTCTATATCTATCTACTTATCATGGATGAGATTTTCCTTCTTGATGGCATCAAGAGACAGGCAAAGCTCTCAAGACCATTTCTTCTATGAGCATTAAGCCAGTCCAGTTCAGGAAGACCACCATGGTGGACATTGTTGACTGGCTGCCAAATGTTCTCCTCTACTTTCCCTGATAAATGAACCCCAGCTGTTCAGGGTGGCACAGTTCCTAGTCAGACACAGTTTCACAGCCCCTCTTACAGTTTAGGGGGGAGACACAGGACAAGTCTGACTAATGAGACATAAATGGAAATGTTCTGGTAATTCCACCAATTTATTTTTTCTTTCTCCTTCTTCCTTTCTTGAAGTGATCGAAACATGGTCTTTGACTTCAAAGAGTTCACTGCCCTTTGAGAGACCATCTTTTGTTCCACAAATATTTACTGAACACCTGCAAAGTGCCCAATACTGCGCTAGTGCTGGTGCATGAAGCGTAGACCATCTGTGCTCTACTGAGACTTATATTTCTAACTAGAGAAGCAAATCAGTCAAGTATCTGACCAAACAACAGGAAAATATTAGCTAGAAGTGAGTAATTTGAAGGAAACGAACAAGGAACAGATTGGAAATGACTGGGGGTCGGCAGTCAGTGAAGGCATTTTGGAGCTGACATCTCTTGGAGAGTCTGAAAACACAAGAAAAAGGCAGCCATTGAACATTGTTGGACATTTTCAGGGATAGCAGGTTCTAAGGCCAGAATGACCTCTGAAGAGTCAAAGATCAGAGAAATGGACAGTGAGAATGGGTGTGTAGAGGATAGTTGTAGTTCGGTGAGTTGAGTACTGTGATATAGACAAGGCTCAAGGGGCACTGATGAAATGGAGCAGAGAGTAGCCACACCTGGGTCTTTGGTCTTGTAGGTCACTCAGGTCTTCTGGACACACCTGAACCACACTGGAGAATTCAGGCCATCATGGCTGTGTGTGCCTCCTTGCTCCACCTCTTTTCTGCATTGTTCCATAAGATCTGCTTGCCAGGCAGGCTCAAGGCCAGATCTGGTACCTGTTGGTCTTTTTTGAGCATCCTGTTAGAGACGGGCTCTTCTTTCTTTCTTTCTTTCTTCAAATGCCTATAGGACTCACTACCTCTGTCACCATGTGATGATTAATACCCCCCTGTCCACCATATCTTTTGTATTTTAATTGTTTGACATTTTTACCTTTAAAAAAAATCATATATTATTTGAGAGAGAGAGAAAGAGGGCATAGATGTGAGGGACAGAGAGAGGGAGAGAATCTCAAGCAGGCTTTGCACTCACAGCATGGAGCCCGATGTAGGACTCGATCTCGTGACTGTGAGACCATGACCTGAGCCAAAACTGAGAGTAGGCTGCTTAACTGATTGAGCCACCCGGGTGCCCCTTACCTTTTGTATTATTAACTCTGCTCGAATTAAAGTTGAGTTCCGCCAATTTCTAAATTTCTATGTGCTCTCTATCTGTATGAAACACTCAGCTATATTTTTTCATGATTTTAGTACATTTTCACATGGATCAGCTGTGAGTGGCTTCCATGTGGTCACTCGACATAGAGGTTTCAGGTGAGCACGTGATTCAGAGAGGATGTAAGTCAACCGTCACTTGAGCCTTCAGGACACATGTCTAAGGGTTACATGCCTATACAATCAATCGGTTAAAGATAGGGCTACCGAGATAGAAAGATACAGATAGACACAGCTTCCTACCCTGGGCTGAGCAATGTGCTAAGCAAGCATTTACATTAGGGGTCAGTGAACTAAAGTCTGTGGAAAAAAAATCTAATTTGATAAATAAAGCCTTATTGGAACATGGCCATGCACATTCATTTACATATTGTCTATGGCCACCTTGGTGCTGTGGTAATGGAGTTGAGCAGTCGAGATAGAAGCTGTATGGGTCACAAAGCCTGAAATAATGACTACCTGACCCTATACAGAAAAAGGTTGTCTTGTAGGACCAAGATGCCTGGATCTTCTCTGTAGGAGCTCTTCTCCACCTCCCACTCCCTACCAATTCTGACAAAGCCAGGGAGAAACTGAGGAAGTAGAATAGAGAGAGTTTTCCTTTTTTGGTTGATCAATCAAATCAGAAGGGCTTTCAGGGTTGATCCTGAAGCCAGTGATCAGAAAGAAAGTTGCCTGTCTTGGTAACCAACATAAAATGAGACCAGAAGCTGCTCATGCAAAGTAGGCAGAAAGCAGAGGTACAAAGAGAGCAAGGACTGGTTTCATCCTGGGGGACACCAGGAACAGCTAATTGGGCAAGCTAATCCCAACTGTAGGAAGAACAACCTGATAAATGGGGGGAGGGGATAGCACATTGAAAATGCAGCAATTGAACGGATTCCTCTCTCTGGTTTTTGGAGTCGAAGCCTTTCTTCCTCAGTTGGTCTGTGGAAGCTGTTCTCCATCCCTGAAGGGATGGTCTCATGAAATCACCAGAGTGGGACACCTCCTCTTTGCTCAGTGTCAGCCTGGATTTCAGAATGCTTGTGTCCCAAACACCTGAGGGTCTGGGCTTTGCCCCCCACTCCCTCCTCCTTCCCTGCCTTGTCAGTCCCATATCCCTCCCTTTGGATTTGGCTTCCTGAAATATAGTCGCATTTCATTGCCATGCCTCCATGATTTACTGCATGTGAGCCATCACTGTGGAGCAAGCAAGATATTCTTCATTTTCATACCTGACGCATGAGGAGCCATAAAAGTAAGTCTCCGAAGTCAGACTCAAGGGCCTCTTGATTAAGAGTTAAATTGCTGATCTGATTTACTCAATTTGAGCTTGGGGAAACGAGGGATGTTGAAGATAATGTAATTGGCACACTCACACTTCTGGCTGTCTCGAGTGCACAGATACCTGTGGAAGACTTGCAGAGGCAATGGGGAAAACCAACCTGGGCCTGCACTGGAGAAGAGCGGAAGATGAGTGATTGGTTCCCCTGCGTCTGTTTCAGGGAAATTTATGCTGGAAAACTCTTCCAAGGTCAGTAAAGTCAATAGGCAAAGGGGTGTGATCAAAGGTGTGCATGTGGGAACATCATGGAAGGAAGAGAAGTTTGGAGACAACAGTTCTGGTCTTGACGTTGCCATGGATGAGCTGTGGGAATCTTATACAGGGAGGTTGAAGGGGTCTGTTTCTTCACCTAAAATATAAGGTGGGACTAAATTATATGAATATCCTTTTGGTGGACTTAAGGGAGAATGAGAGACAAGGAAGAAGATGGGTAAATTTAGAAAATATTTTTGATCAATTTTACCATGAAGGGGAGCTGAGAATGAGCCTTCCAGTAATTGGAGGGCAAGGTGGCACCAGGATAGATATCTTTAAAATGGAAAATAGGGGTGCCTGGGTGGCTCAGTTGGTTAAGTATCCGACTTTGGCTCAGGTCATGATCTCGCGGTTCATGAGTTTGAGCCCTGTGTTGGGCTCTATGCTGGCAGGTCAGGGCCTGGAGCCTGCTTCATATTCTGTGTCTCCCTCTCTCTCTGTCCCTGCCCCACTCATACTCTGTCTCTCTCTCTCAAAAATAAATTATTTAAAATGGAAAATAATAGGACACACCTCTAAGGACAGAGGAATCGACTGAGGTTATAGAAAGATAGGAGATAATTGTAGTGATAAAGTCCCTGAGTGGGTGAAAGGGGAGAGAATAGAGCACTCAAGTGGCCTTTGACAGGCTCAGGGATCCTTCATCCCCTGTAACTGGATTAAAGGCAATGTATTTGGGCATGAATGTCAGGGGACGGCTGGATTTGATAACGGGAGAGGGAAATCATTCTCATCCGATCATTCCTATTTTCACAAAGAAGCTCAAGGTGATGCTGTCAGCCCAGCTGGAAGGGAGGCATCTTGGGGGTTTGACAAGCAAGAAGTTGTGATAGCATCTCAGAAAGCGAGAGAGTGAAATTTTAGGGTCATAGGGCACAGTTGTTGGCCAGTGTTGAGCACTGACTTGAGAAAGGTGTTCACGGATTTAACGGGAGACCAGTTAGCTGGATGGTGGGGTTTCTCTCCCAGTGGGGTTCAGCTTCCTGAGTGATGGCACAAAGGAAGTAAGTGGTTGGCTTCAGTAAGGGAGGGGATCTACCAGTTGAGCACTTGCAGTAGGGGGTGAGCCACAGAGGTGTTTGTAAAGGGGTCGTTAGAGCGAGGGACATACAGAGCCTAAACTGTGTAAAGAGGGAAGTGAGGACTTGAGAAAGATGACAGATAATTAAAAAATGGTAGACTCAGTGGCTTTGATGATAGAATTATTGGAATAGTGGACTGAGGTCCTAAAATAAGCAGGCTGGAAGGTAGTGGTCAGGAAAGCACATGTTTGTGTAGGAATTTGAACTCATTTCTTAGAGATTTGTTTTGTTGGTTGAAGGTAGGGACTTAGGAGCCCAAGGCCACAGGTCCAGCGCTGTCAGCCATTCCCTTTCCTTCTCTATTTTATGATATTTACATCCTCTTGGTGAATTGGTGGGAAATGGGTTGGATCAGTGAACCCCATTCTTACTATTGCAAAATGAAGTCAGATCACACATCCTGTTCACGAAATCCTTCTGTCCTGTATATGTGTTTTTAAATGTCTTATTCTTGTTGGATTAAGTGGCTAATCAGTGGCTTTCTCCATGCTGTCTTTATGATTCCCTGGTCGGTACTATTGGTGAAGGGATTCTCTTAGCTGTTGATAAGCCAAGGCCAGTGTAGAGAGACAGACACATCTAAACGTTAAGTGCTGGCACTGTGTCAGTGGAGAGAGACACTGAGATTTAAATAAGACCCCATTGAGAGGATTGGTAGGACCCACAGGTAATTCCCATTCCACATGTGAGCTCACAGTCCCGGGGAGGTTAATACCTCACCTCTGGCTGTCTTCCCTATTTTAGCAAAAACACCACTCTTCGCTCAGCTGCCCAAGTCTGAGACCCTGAGGTCATCCTTGAGTTCCCTCTCTCTTTCACCTTCCACAACACATTGCTGTCTTGAATGAATGAATGAGTCAATGAGTGGATGAGTTACATAACTTCTAATTAGTTCAATGTACCCTGTCGAGATCCTTGTGCAGGAAAAGTACTGTTGTCCTACTCTCTCCCATTCCTGCTTTCAGATAAGAAAATAATTCACCCTGATAATTACATGAATAGCTAAATAAATAAGTTTCAGGATGAGCATATACATTTACTTTATAAAGTGCTTATTATATTAAAGAACTTTAAAGTCCTTTAATTACAGTTGATGCTATAATGCAGGTTATTTAGAAAGCATGAATTCATGGGCAGCACATAATTCATTGTGGAGTTTATTGGGGGTGATTATCCATTCAGTTATTGGTGCTTCGGACTGGAAATACCACACACACATCTTGATTTCTAATTATTATAAACTGTATACCAAAAACATTGATATAAATATGCATGATTAATGTAAGTGAGGCAAATAACCTACAGCAAAGTACATGGATAATTATGGACTAGTTGTAAAATTTTAATTTAAAATTAAAAAGAAAAAATAACAGCCACTGAAAACCACGGTTAACTCAGGACAGCCTTGAGGACACACACACACACACACACACACACACACACACACGTGCGTGTGTGGACACATGCAAAGAGATGTCCTTTCATAAAATCGTTAAGTTGGAGAGGACTGTATGGATCACCGCCCTATGTCTGACCATATGGTATTTGCTAAATACGGACATTGCAATATTGCTGGTCCATTGATCTTTGTAACTACCTTGACCAATAGAACATGGGGGAAAAGGGTGTAACAGGACTTCAAAACCTAGGTCATAAAAGCCAAGGTGGGTCTGGTTGTTTTTTAGAGTCTTGTCAGTGGACCCAGCCATCATGTTATAAGGAAGTTCAGGCAGCAAGGAGAGGCCATATATAAACATTTTAGCCCAAACCCTCAGCTGTAGCCTTGCTAATGGCTATTCTGAACTGCAAGACATGAGTGGGTGAGCCTTCAGATGTTTCCAGCTCCCAGTCTTCAAGCCACCTGCTGACCCTGAGTGGAGCAGAGAAAAGCTATTCGCAGTTAGTCCTCCCTGGTTACAGAGTCGAGAGGCAAATAAGTGTTATCATTGTTTTAAGCTCATATGTCTTTGGGTAGTTTGACACACACGCATATCAGAAGCTTTGTGGTGGGGGCCTGGTTTGGATGGCAAACAAATTTATCTAATAGCATTCTGACTTAGAATCCTTGGACAACAATAGGGGCGCCTGGGTGGCTCAGTCGGTTAAGCATCCAACTTCGGCTCAGGTCATGATCTCACAGTTCGTGGGTTCCAGTGCCACATCAGGCTCTGTGCTGACAGCTCAGAGCCTGGAGCCTGTTTCGGATTCTGTGTCTCCCTCTCTCTCTGCCCCTCCCCCAGTCATGCTCTGTCTCAAAAATAAACTATAAAAAAAAAATTTTTTTTAAATCCTTGGACAACATCCATGATTTGAGTTTACAGCTTAACTTGTATCAATCAGAGAAATTCTCTTCAGAGATTATAATCTAGGAAAGTAGGCTTCGTATATACACGAAAATGAATGTCTATGAAATTGAAAGCTCTTTTTCAACATAAACCACCGGAAGGACTTCTACTTTTGGGACCTGCTTTGGGAGATGCTTGGGAGAATCCTACAGTCCCCCAGTAGGCTGTTGATGATTAACTGAAAAGTAATAATCAATATTGATAACTCACATCAAGATCCCTCAGTCATGAGTCTCTATGATCTCTCCCTTCCTACACTTCCCATCATGCTCATTGGTTTTTATCATAAAATAATTTCAAATATACAGGGAAGTAGCCATTGCTATGATGACACAGATTAGCATTTAAAAAAATTTTTTTAATTTATTTCTAGGAGAGAGAGAGACAGCGTGAGCAGGGGAGGGTCAGAGAGAGAGGGAGTCACAGACTCTGAAACAGGCTCCAGGCTCTGAGCTGGCAGTCAGCACAGAGCCCGATATGGGGCTCGAACCCACGAACCGAGAGATCATGACCTAAGTGAAAGTCGGACACTCAACCGACTAAACCACCCAGGCACCCCAACACAGATTAGCATTTAACCAACTTTTACCGCACATCTGAATCTACTTCTCTTTAAAACATATGATTTATTTATTTACTTGTTTGTTCGTTTATTTATTTATTGTTTCCATATAATTTATTGTTAAGTTAGCTAACACACAGTGTATACAGTATGCTCTTGACTTTGGGAGTAGATTCCCATGATTCATTGCTGACGTACAACACACAGTTGTTGTGTTTCTCTGACTTTATCTGTAAAAGTTTTTCTACCCCCTTCATTCTTAGTTTTCATAGTTTTATAGTTTTGTTCCCTTCATTCTTAAAAGTGGTGCATCTCCCTGCAGAATCCTACGCTAACCCTTATTTTCCCTCAGCCCTTTAAAACTGTAATTCTGTGGTCTTCTGGTACCTGCTATTGTTGATGAGAAGATGGCACTGTTTATCATTCAGCTTTAGATATTCTTTCTTTTCCTGATTTTTGTTAGGGTTTTTCTCTTTTGAAAGGTCAATCTGGATGTTGGAACTCCACTCTAAAAACTCACATTAATTCTAGAAGATGTTCAATCGCAAATTCTTGGAGTATTGCCTTCCACCCTCATTCTTGCCTTTCTGGAACTCCAAATATGTGTTTGTTCATTGTTAATTCTTGTATATTATCCTCCATGACTCTTAATCTACATTTCGTATTTTCCATCCCTCTATTTTTTAGTGCATTCTGGTTTTTTTCTGTCTTCCAGTTTACCAATCATTGCTACAACGTTCCCCACTCCCTTCTGTGTCCAACCCATACACTGAGCTTTATTTTATTTTTATTTTTTTAAGTAAATAAATAAATGTTTCTTTTCTTAACTGAGCTGCTGAGCTTTAAATATTTATGATTTTTCCTTTTCATGTTTCTTTTCCAGAAGTTCTATTATCTCCTTTCCAAATCTGCCTCTCCCTTTTTTATACTGGTCTGTTCTTCATTATACTTTCTCTTGAAACTATTAACTCTTAGATCATTTGAAATCTACCTATTTAACATTTTCTTTCTTCCATTCTATGCAGTTCTTGGGAGCCAGATCTCCCTAAAGACAGATCTGCCGACTCATCCCCAATGTGGTTCATTTTTCTTATATTTTGGCAACTCCGTAGTATCTATGTCTACTAATCAGGGATGACTTTGTGCTGTGGGCTGCAAACTTTCCTCCTTTGGGCAGTTATATATATATTTCTTCCTGTTGATGCCATTTAGAGGATCAAATTTTGTAGGCTAAACATTTGGCTTGTGACTCCTCTATTTTCCAATTAATGTCATTCAATTTCACAATGTTGTGATGAACTTGTCTGAGATTTGGATATTTTATAGGTAACTTTCTTTCCAAAAGCATCCATTGAGAGTAAACTCCCTGTAGCCTCTCTAGGAAGGTAGATGGACTTCATCGATTTAAGGATGAGGCAGTTCTTTGAATTTCTGGGCTTCATGCACATAGTTTGGTTTGAATTCTCCAACTTCTCTCGGTCCCTGAGCACATATTCCCTGTCCCCATATAGGAGTTCGAACGGAAACCACTGGGACCTATAATCTGGGGAAGAAAACAAGTGGTTTCCTGTGGATTCAGCTTGGTTTTCCATCCTATTGTTATCTTTTCTCATTCTGTTTGGCAGTTAAGAATTTCATGTTCTTAGTTTTGAACCTACCTCTGCATTACATTGTTACACTTCTATTGTATGCAGATTTCTGTTGATTTTGGCAAGGATGGGGCTAGCCTGTATCTGCTTTGCCAGCAAATTACCAAAAGCCATCCCTGCCATGTTTATATTTTCTTTTTTTAAAAAAGATTATTTATTTATTTTGAGAGAGAGAGTGAGAGCCAGGGAGGGGCTGAGAAAGGGAGGGGGAGAAAAGGAGAATCCCGATGCAGGGCACGAACCCGTGAACTGTGCGATCATGACCTGATCAAGTGTCAGATGCTCAGCCGACTGAGGCACCCGGTTGCCCTCCTCCTGCCCAACTCCCCCCCACCCCACCCCCGCAATGCTTATATTTTCTTTTGCATATTGGCAATGAAGCATCAGTCACCAGTTACTTGGAAAGAAAGCTTGAAGCTTTCACAAAAGTGAAAATCAACCAACGAAATAAGAAAAAAATATCCAAGCCAGTTTGTTGGATAAAATAATTATACTGATAGACTTGGCAAAAGTTAGAATCCAAAACACCCAGCTTCTTGCGTACTATATAGTGCCCTTGGTTTAACGTTGGATGTTCCTGAAACTGAACCTTAGCTTGGCTACTCCAGTGATTAAGCCCAGGAGCATCAATCACTCCTCTGAAACTTGCCTTCCGCGTCTATGGAATGGAGCTAATATTCCTACTTCCTATGTTTCCAGCCAGAGTTAAAAGAGTCTGTAAGCATAAATGTGTCTGGAAGAGTACACTTATCTTTCTATGAAATGTATATTTACTTTTTGAAAAATGTTCCATCCATCTAACTTTATTAACTGGAAGTACCTCTTTTCACCTCCTCCCCACCTGCATTTTAGTCTGGCTGTCGCCATGGTAACCAGCTGCCAGCAGGTGGAACTTGACAGCAACTCTCCTGGGTTGTACCAGGCATCTCTAGCCTTCTTGCCCAAAGCCTGGAGAAGCCACGCAGCTGTTCTAACGCGTGCACCTGGGCGATCCTGGAAGCATGTGGGTAACTGTCTCGTGGGACCCCACTTGACGACTGGGGCAGAGGAGCTGATATATAAAGGCTACCTCTTTCCTTCCTGGGAGAAACAACCCTGAGGTACATTCTACATGGCTGGGCTTTGACCTCAGAGCCCGATTCTTGCAGTGCTTGACCAGCTTCAAATCCCAGCCATGGTTTGGCTTTGCTGACTCTCTCTGGGTTATACGCCTATTCCTTGAGATGACTTCCTAAAATAAAATAACTGCACAGAAGCCCTTGCCTCAGGCTCTTCCTTTTGGGAGAGCGCAGGCTAAAATGCTTGCTTAATTCATCAAGAGAACTAGATTTGCCGCATGAATTGGTGAGAACTGAACTCTATCAAGATTCAAGTACCGAGATTTAAGTGCTAACATTAACGTGAAGACATTTGTATTGACGAGCTTGTGAAACCGTGGCCTTTGGTTGCAGAGATCTTTATAATTTATGCCATATCCTTTCCCAGAGAGGCTATGAGATGCCTCTATGGATAAAGAGGACAGTTAGAAAATCACGTAAATTTCAGACACTTACCACCAGCGGGGCCACCTGTGAAGCCTGGTGTTTGCTATGCAGAGGGCGTCAGGTGACAGAACTTCCTAATGATCGAAACTCTGCAACCAGGGGACCCTTAAAGAGGTAAGAGATTGTGGTAAGGTATTTCAGAAACTGATCCAAAGTTAAGAATGTATTTGCCCTTAATCCTCTCCTGTCTTTGAAATGATAGACATGATTACAGTTCCCTGGAATGGCTCTAATTCACATGATTTGGAGGTCAATCCTACAATCCAGTCAAAGTTGACTTTTCTATTCGCTTCTTACTTGAGGGCATTGGAGGAGCTGTTCTATGCATCACTTGCTTGGATGGCCAATGAGTAATTAGCTGGGGTCTTCCTGATCTTGGCTGCCCTGCAAAGAAGCCAGTGGTAATTGTGGGCATTTGGATGATATTTCTCCAGCAGAGAACCAGCTTCTGATTTTTTTTTCTTCTGGGCTGTGCTTTGGAGATCGGATGCCAGATGTACAATGAATATGCAAGAGAACACAGGCTGTTCAGGAGTCTCTGACAGTCAGCCCTGCGATGAGCTGATTCCTCCCTTGCTCATATGTAACAGTCTGTACTTGGGGCTGAAAGTAACACCTTCCCTCTTGTGTCCTGCTGGGTGGCTAAAATTTCCCTCTGACAAAAATATATAGAAGAAAATCCACAGCTCACCAAAGTGAGGACAGCTCAGGGGACAGACAGTGAACCCTCAGTGTTCGGAAAACCCATGTCACTGAGTGAGAGAACAGAGCACAGGAGACAGGAGTGGCATCCAAAGAAATTCCAGGATAAAGCAGTTCTGGGCTGGAGAAGCACCTCTATTTGCAGATCAAAACACTCCCAAGCCCCAGGCAGAAAGAACGGAAATAGACCAACACCTAGAAATAGTTAAGGTGAAATTCTTAAACTCTGGACAAATAATCACCCATGCATTCTCTGGAAAGAGCAAGCTAACCGCACAAGACTAAAAAGTTAAGCTTGCTTTCACGGCCTTACGTAGGAAACAACAAGGGCAAATCCCCGACACAGTTCTGATGGAAAAGGGAGTCATGGGTTGCAATTATGTTCATGTGTGAGGTCACAAGGGAAGCACCCCCAGATGGGCAATGACTCGGGGATGCCACCGCCCAGCAACATGTGCTCAGAAAGCTATCAAAGATGTGTGCCAGCCACGCGGAGCCTGTACCATGATCAAGAATCCACAAATGACCAAAGTGGGCACAAAAATTACTGTTGTAAATATGTTTTGCAAGCAGAATGCAAATGCCCTCCTTAGTTCAGGAAAGAGACGACATTATAAATAAGCCAGGTGGAGGGGGTGCCCAGGGGGCTCAGTCTGTTAAGCATCCAACTCTTGATTTGGGTTCAGGTCAGGATGTCACGGTTTGTGAATTTGAGCCCTGAGGAGGGCTCTACTCTAACAGTGAGGAACCTGCTTGGGATTCTCTCTCTCTCTCTCTCTCTCTCTCTTTCTGCCCCTCCCCCACCCACACACTCTCTCAAAATAATTATATCACCTTAAAAGATTTAGGCTCAGGTCATGATCTCCTGGTTCATGGGATTGAGCCCTGAATTGGGGTTTATGCTGATAGCCTAGAGCCTGCTTAGCATTCCCTCCCCCTCTTTCTCTGCCCCTCTCCTCTTCACGCGCTCTCCTCTAAATAAACAAACGAACAAACTTAAAAGAAAATTAAAAGTCAGCCCAGTTGAAAGTTTCAAATTGTGTCCATAAGAACAAGGAGGTGCGGATTGAGGGCTAATTCGCCTGTTTATAGTGGTGTTCTTGGCACTCATGGGGCAGAATGTCACAGTGAGGTGGTTCTCCATGGCTTCTGCCGATGGGGACATCTCCATGGCTTCCGGTTGGGTCCACCTCGGTCAGTCTCCCTTTTGCCTCCATCTCCAATTGCAGGTGCTTTCCTCACTGTGCACAGAGAGCACAGAGTCTCCCCTCAAGAGTTCGACCATTGCTGTCCGGATGTTTTCTGTGGGTGGTGGGTCTGTGTGCA
This sequence comes from Proteles cristata cristata, assembly GCA_017311185.1. Taxonomy (NCBI): domain Eukaryota; kingdom Metazoa; phylum Chordata; class Mammalia; order Carnivora; family Hyaenidae; genus Proteles; species Proteles cristata. The sequence continues at coordinate 576,882 of JAESUZ010004500.1, read as the reverse complement.
GTGAAGACCACTCTTCAAGGGCAGTGTGGATCCCTCTATTCTCCCTCTTAGAAGGTACCTTGAATCTATGTTCTCGCTTGGCAGTAGGCTGTAGGGGGTGGCCCATGGGGGCAAAGTAAGAGAAAGGAGGGAAGGATCTTCACGGAGAGCAAGATCATTCACAATGTGGGATATAATCCTGCCACGCTGGTTTCCGTAACCTTTTATATGGTAGAATATAACACGGGGACAGCTCAAGGCACAAAGCTGTGCAACTTCATGCTTCCTCACAAGGCAGACCCCCCCGGGGAACTGGAGCGTTTCCACTCTCCTCCCTCACAGAACCATCACCCTGATTTTTATCAGGAATCGCTTGCTTTTCTATGTATTTTCAACCGTCCCCCCCCCCCCCAATCCGCTTGGAGAACTTGACCTAAGGCAATTCGTGGAGTATGTATTTGATTGCGGGTCCGGCTTCTTCTGCTCCAGGATTTGCAGTGCTGGCGGGTGCAGCTGGGGTCCGTTCCCTGGTGAGCTGCGCAGAGCTCCCCTGCGGGAACAACCGTCATTTGGTCGCCCCCTGCTGCTGAGGGACATCCGGGCTCTGTCTGATGTTTGGCTTTCACAAACAGCGCTGCTGTCCCTAACTTGTGGTGCACGCATGCCTGCATTTCTGCTGGGTGCCTCCTAACTCAACAGCGTGACGCTGCTGCCTTTAACTTCCCCTCTGAGTAATGGATCTGGAGAAGCGTGTTCTTGCCCGTATGCTGACTTACGAATGCTTTTCAGTGATGTTGTTACAGGACCTAAAAAGGCTTTTGAAACCGCAACACTAAAAAATGTTGGAACAATAGTTTGAGAGACATCAGACTTCCCAGAGAAATTCTCATGGACACACAGGGTGGTGGGTACCCAGACCCCGGGGAGGGAGGGACACGTCGCTATTTTCCAGCCAACGTCCTCCAAGCAACAGGTACACACACACAGTCGCACTCTGCCTAGCCTGCCGGTTTTGAACTTGAACAATTCTTGATGACACGTTTTTGTTTTTCTTTTCTTTTCTTTTTCTTTCAGTTTGGTGGCCTAGGATTATTTACCGTGTTGAGCATAAAGTGAGACTTTATTAATATTATAAAACATTAGGTCAAGACCGAATAATTCAAAAGCACATAAAAAGCAGCCTCACCATAGTTCTGAGTGGCTACTTTCTCAGCCACACCAATAGCCAGTGACATCTTTAAACTTACCATTTGGAACTTAACAGAGGACTGTGGGGGAGAAGAAGGCGGGAAATAGTGGGGGAGATGGAGGGAGGCAAACCATGAGAGACTCTTAAATGTTGAGAACAAACTGAGGACTGATGGGGTGGGGGAGGGGAAGGGGGGTGATGGGCATGGAGGAGGGCACTTGTGGGGATGAGCACTGGGTGTTATATGGAAACCAACTTGACAATAAACTGTTTAAAAAAAAAAGGAAAAAAGTGCCATTTGGGGGCACCTGGGTGGCTCAGTTGGTTAAGTGCCCGACTTCAGCTCAGGTCATGATCTCACAGTTTATGGGTTCGAGCCCCATGTCGGGCTCTGTGCTGACAGCTCAGAGCCTGGAGCCTGCATCAGATTCTGTGTCTCCCTCTCTCTCTGACCCTCCCCTGCTCACATTGTCTGTCTTTCTCTCAGAAATAAATAAACATTAAAAAAAAAAGTGCCATTTCGGAACAACTCAAGTACATCTAGATCCTAGTACCATAATGGCCCCAATCTCTTTTGGAGAATTTGGAGGAAAAGAGAAATGGAGGTGATTTTATTCTCTTAGTTGAATATATATTTAAATATAAAAATATCAGGTGCCTGGGGGGCTCAGTCGGCTGAGCATCTGCCTCTTGATTTCAACTCAGGTCACGATCCCAGTGTTGTGAGATCAAGCCTTGCATTGGGCTCTGTGCTGAGTGTGGAACTTGCTTAAGATTCTCTCTCCTGCCGCTCTCCTTTGCTCGTGCTCTCTCTCTCTAAAAATAAATAAAAGTAATAAATAAAATGTATCTTATACACGTTTACATGTAAATAGATACAAATATAATTTTGGAAGGAATATATGGAGTGTTATCGAGGTCATTTTTTGTTGGGGGGAAGAGGTGATGATGTTACAAATAATTCTTCCTTTTGCTTTCTGTTGTTTTCCTAAATTTCTGTAATAAGTATGCTCACTTTCCAACTAGGAAAAGAGCTTCAAAAATATTGATAATTAAAGAAATAATTTTATAAATATTTAATAAAATCTTTTAACTTTAATTTATTTTTAACAAATAATTAAAACATTTTTAAAGATTTTATTTTTAAGTAATCTCTACACCCAATGTGGAGCCCAAACTCACAACTCCAAGATCAAGAGTCGCATGCTTTTCTGACTGAAAAAAGGAGCCCCTAAAAAACATTTTTAATGAAGTCTTAGAGAACAGAAAGAAACCATATAGAAAATGAGAGGACATAATCCAACTAGAACTATGAAGTTATACGTTTAACTATTTTTTTTAATGTTTTATTTATTTCTGAGAGAGAGAGAGACAGCGTGAGCAAAGGAGGGTCAGAGAGTGAGGGAGACACTGGTGCGGGGCTCGAACCCACGAACTCTGAGATCATGACCTGAGCCAAATCAGACACTTAACTGACTGAGTCACCCATGCGCCCCAAATTAAAAAATTTTTAAAGCATTTAGTTTTGAAAGAGAGAGAGAATGACAGAATGTGAGCAGTGGAGGGGCAGAGAGAGAGGGAGACACAGAATCCGAAACAGGCTCCAGGCTCTGAGCTGTCAGCACAGAGCCCGACATGGGGCTCGAACCCACAGACTGTGAGATCATGACCTGAGCCAAAGTTGGACACTTAACCGACTGAGCCACTCAGGTGCCCCATTTTTAAACAGGTTAAATCAGATCTGACAGTGCTACAGTAAATATTGGACATGAAGACCGTATAAGGGCTCTCCATTTATAGAAGCAGCCTGATTCTGCTCTCATCCTGAGGACAGCCATGTTGTTTCTTAGGAGCAGTGGTGGGTGGCGCAAATATTTATTTTTCCTTTCAAAGAAGTTTGTGTCTGTTATAGGGCCTGGACAAGTGTAGCTGATGTCGGAGAGTCTTACAGAATGGCCTTGGCCAGGAACATTTCAGAGCAGGTGTAAAGAACAATGGACTTCTGCCAACTGTGTAGTTTTGGGCAAGCTGGTCTTCCGGTTTGGGGCCCCAAGAAGGGCTGAGTGACACATTGTATTCTCTGAAAACCAAGTGAATGGGTTTGTTGGTGGGAGTTACTGAGGCTGATCCACTTTGCTTTGTAGAGTCCCCATTAACCGTGTTTCAGATGCCAATTTTCTGATTTCAGTTGTTTCCGGATGGCTCTTGTGTCTACAGTGACAAAGCCATGCACTTATATAGCCGAGGAAGTGCATCCTTATTGCTCTGCTGGGAGAGCATGTCTCCCAGTCACTAAAGCTAAATCAGGTATTTGTATCTGAGTCCAAAAGAGCACCTAGTACCAGTCTTCATTTCTTATCAAGAAATCTCCACTCCACACCACCAGATTCTAGTGATGCTGCGGTAGACGCCTAGCAGGGCAGCAGGAATACCAGCTCTGTGTAGTGTCTATATAGTTGGAGTGATCAGTGGCTCTGATTCATGAAATAAAATGCTGGTTTTGTGATGGATTTCTTTAGGGTACTCAAAGCTTATGATTTGTTCAGCCAATTGTAAAGAAGAAGAAATAGCATAGATCAAAGACCAATAAAACCAAAGACTGCTTCACCTAGGGTTTGCTCCTGATGAAAGAGTTGGGCTGAGGGCCCCAGTCTTGTGATTCGTTGGGTGAGTATTTTAGAGGAGGGACCCTATGAGATAAGGTGCCGTTACATTTGGTGGAGGTTGTGTTTTTCACTTATGAAGATTGGATAAACTTCAGTTGGGTCATACTGAGGGGTTGTCCTTGAACGATGAACTAGATGCTTGAGCAAGAATGTTGCAGAGAGTTGACTGAGCACTACACGAGCTTCCAGAATGAAGTACCTAATTTGGTAGGAGGACATGAAGCCTGGGTGATGTTGGAAGCTGTTGTTCACCCTTGAAAGGATTGGTATTCCAGCGCTCCTGCTTCGTGATGGGTGACCCCCATCCAGCTACCCTCTCAAGACACAGTTACCATGAGAGGGATTAAGATCCCTCATCCTTCTCTCTGATCCCCTCTGGAAGGAGATGCATTGGTGCCCTGGTAGGGTTTATATTCCTTGATTGTCCAGACTCACTTTTACCTCAGGGAAACCTTGTTGGAAAAAGGATGGGCCATTCTAGACTCATCAAGCTCCTTCTACCAGGATCCCATCTTGAGATTCTCAGGAATTCCAACTCAGTGCAGTGCAACATGCAATTCACAAACACATACTGCACATTTACATTATCTCATGATCACGCTAGGTGCTAGGGGTACAGATCGTCGATGTTTTCTCCCTCTAGGGAAGAAACATCCAGACATTCCTTAAACATTTGTACCAATCACCCCACCCATCTGCTCAGCAGGTGTTCTCATTTGATTTTTCAGAGAGGAAATACAAATGATCAGACACAAACATTTTCAAATTCCACTCTGCAAGCTTATAACCTCCTCTCCTTCTGAGCCTTTACCTTCCACTTGTTCATTGGAAAGAATGTCCCTCTTCCAGGCCAAAATTAATATCTCTGCCCATACTCTGGATCCCATCTCTTCCACCAGCCTGAAGACCTTGCTCATGCGGAACCTTCTCTCTTTTTCTTTCTTTCTCTGCTTCCCAACATCAGTTAAACATGCCCAAGTCTCTTCCATAACAAACATAAAACTATTTCTTTGATCCGATTTCAGTTTCCTGCTCTATTTCCCATGCTTCTTCTTTCTGTTCACTGCCAAATTTGTTGAAAGAACTCTTTGTACTCACTCATCCTTTCTCCTTTCCTCCTTGAAGCTTTGGCCTTCACCTCATCCCTCCAGGGAAACTGCAGTAGCCAACATCACCAATGGCTGGCTTCCTGCTAAGTCCAAGAAGCCCTTCTCGGTCTTGTCTTTCTAGAGCAGGAGCACTTAGCATTGATCAGACTACTCATCTTACTTGAAAAAACTGTTCTGCATGTTTCAGGTTGATGGGCACAATCGTATAGCAAAGAGCAGAAGCTTTAGAGCATGCCTGCCTGGGTTCTCATCCTGGAGCCAGCCGATATTAGCAGGGTGCCTTATTGCAAGTTCCAGAGACTCTCTGTGCCTCTGATTTAGAGGGCTGGCATGAGAATTTAATTAGTTAAAACACGTAGAACACTTGGAACAATGCCTAGCACAAAGTGCATTGCTAAATAATTGTTCATGGTTATTATTTCCTTTGTGTTCTTCTCTTTTACTGCTATGTCCTTAAATGTTGTAGTCTGGTCCTCATATCCAGTGCTGCATGGTCTCGTTTACCCCAAAACATCTGTATGCTGATCATTCCCACATCTTGGTCCCAGATCTTTCCTCAGATTCGAATCTACGTGTCCAATTGCCAGCCAGTGGATCTGTTGTATATGTACTTACATCCATTGTATTCAAAGCTGAACTCACCATATTCTTTTCCAAAATGATACAGGAAAGAGAAACACCAGCCATGTGCTTCCCACTTGGATGCCAGAAACAAGGTGTCCTCCTCACTCCTTTCCCGTTTTGTTCCACATCCAAACAATTGCCATATGCTGTGTCTTTGATCTCCTAATTATCTCTCCAGTCTGCTCGATTTCCTTCATCTCCATTGTTTCTCATGCATGGTGCCATCCTTTCTTCTTGTAAGACCCAGCAGACTTTATCTGCCTACATCACCTCCCCACTTACATTCTCCACTCTGGACAAGGCTTTGTTTGCTATAACATGTTAGAGCTTCCCACTGTTCCAGACATGAAGGTGAGAGTCCTTAGAGCAGGTATTGGCCTTCTCCAGTGTTTCTTACTCCTGTTAGGGGTGAAGAGGTGGGTGGATATCACTTAGATTGAATCTGGGGCAACCTCCATGCCCTCCACTTTGGCAACTGAAAAGTCCACCTTGTGTAGTTTCTTCAGAGGACAGTAGCCTCAGCTTAAATGTTGCTTTGTCTGGGTAGCTTTCTCCATCCCAGCCCCAAGCGTGGATTAAATGTCCATCCATTCATACTCTCCTTTATCTCTTCTATCACTGTGCATTCATCACACTAGATTATAGTTGCCTGTTTCCTTGTCTCTAGCCTCCTGCAGATGATAACATCTGTCAAGGCAATAATCATACTGTTATGGGCTGAATCGTGCCCTCCTCAAAGGTTCATATATTGAAGTCCTAAGCCCCAGTACCCCAGAATGTAACCATATTTGGTTGCAGGGTCTTTAAAAAGGTAGTTAAAATGAGATGATTATAGTGGGCTTGAATCCAATATGGCTGGTGTCCTTATTATACGAGGAACATTGGACACAGACATACAGGGGAAAATGAAGTGAAGACATAATAAAAGAATGGCCATCTGCAGGCCAAGAAGAGAAGCCTGGGACAGATCCTTCTCTCACAGCTTTCAAAAGGAACCAACCCCGAGACATGTTGATTTTGGACTCCCAGACCCCAGAACTGTGATTCTATACCTTTTTGTGGTTTAAGCCACCCAGTCTTATGGTACTTTGTTACAGCAGCCCTAGGAGATGACTACACATATCTTACTCACTTCCCAGAGCTGAGCCCAGCACTGGGAAGAAGTTTAGCATCTGATGAATACTTTCTGAGTAAGTGAAAGGATGAGTCAGCTACCTAGAAGAGCCAGGATTCATTGATCCGGTTTATGTAGTTGAATTTAATCAGGTACAGAAAAATGTCATAGACATTCAGAGAAATTAGGTGACATTTGTGGGATCCTTATGGAGAAAACTTGACATGAAGATGCTGATTAAGGCACCACTTACTGTTCCCATCTTCCAGTGGTTTATAGCCAGATGTGGTGGGAGGTGTGCACTATAACTACAATAAAAGATAAAATTCAAGCTCATGAGAGACATCTAAACAAGGCGTGATTGGAGCACGAAGAAGGAAAAGGTTGCACGTAGAAGGAGACGGCTGAGGGGAGGTCTCATGCCTTAAAACGCTGGTTGTGTTTCACCAAACAGAGGTAATGGCAAAAGAGAAATCCAAGGCACAACATACTCAAAGGTAGAGAGGAAGGAATGTTCTAGGAATAGAACACACCTGGTTTGGCTGGATCATAGGGTTCACATCTTGTTGGGAAGTGATAATAAGGCAGTATTGGGGAGAGCCTTGAATGTCAGTCTGGAACATTTCTGCATGCATATCTCTGCATTTATGTCTCACAAATTCTGGAAATACTGGTAACTGAAGCTCTTCCTCCATCCCCTACCTTCCCTTAAAGCAGCATTCTTTGGTTTAATCGTTCATTGCAAAACCTAACTTCTTCCCATCTACATTTTTAAAAATTTTGTTGTAATTTTCGAGAGGAAATCTATGTATGGTCAATTAGCTCTCCAAGAACAGCCTCAGCTCTGATAGATGGGCCCAGCCTTTGTTAAGACACCACTCCGTACGTGTGTATATGTTTGTGTGTCAGTGCAGAGACTGGCAATTAGTCTGAAAAACTAATCACCTCCTTTAGACAAAGGCAGCCAGAAACTCTCTTACACACGTTCAGCTTTGGTAAATCACTTGACAATCACAGGGCTTTCTGGGGCAGGCTGTTCAAACAAATCTCCTTCCTCATCCAAGGTGGCCTCTGGGGTCATGGTTTTTGCGTGCTGGTGATCCAGTGCGGTGCTGTGTAGCTTGTCACTGTACTTTAAGCACCGACCTTGGACTTGAAAGTGCCAATCCCCTTTGCTCTTGTTTCAGGGTGTGGCTGTTACAGTCCACAACAAGAGTAGCATATTGGAAATGTAAGGTGAGCAGAGGTTTGGAAGGAGGTGAGGATATGGAGAGATTGAGATCTGGTCAGATCTTAAAGGAGAAGGGAAAGGCACTATTTACTTTAAAATTTTATCTTGGGGCACCTGGATGGCTCAGTTGGTTAAGTGTCCAACTTAGGTCAGTCAAACGACCTAAGCTCAGGTCCTAATCTCACAGTTCATGAGTTCGAGCCCTGTGTCGGGCTCTGTGCTGACAGCTCAGAGCCTAAAGCCCCTTTCAGATTCTGTGTCTGCCTCTCTCTCTGCCCCTCCCCAACTCATGCTCTGTCTTTCCCTCCCTCAAAAATAAATAAACATTAAAAAAATAAATAAAATTTTATCTAAATCTTTATTTCTTAAACTAATATGAGGCAACCAAGACTTGGGGATGCCAATGAGGTCTCATTACACTGATTCTTCTGGTTACCCAGCTGGAGGCCACTTTTGTTCATAATCAGAACAAGTGAGTATGAGTGAGGAAGCCATAAGGCTTATTCAAGTACCCGCAAGGACTCTCTGTTATGCTTCTGGGCTGGGCATGCCCTCTTTGCATCCTGGAGATACTGATCTGCAATGTGATCCTGCAGTGAAATTAGCATCCTTGCTCTTGACCATATCGCTCACAAGGTGCTTGGTATTTACCCACAAGTATTTGCTTTGAGCTCTTCCCCCATCAGAGCTGACCCGCAGGGAAAAGATAAGGCTGAAACCACCTTAGACCCTAGCCTATGGGGCACTCATCCGTATTGTTCAGCCAGGGGCCTCGAAACCGGAGTTCAAATCCTAAAGCTGCCAGGACTAGCGTCTGAGCTGAGCCTTTTACTTGTAGAGTCAGTTTCTCATCTGGAAGGAAGGGGTATAGTGGGTGTGGAGATCCCAGAATCCTCTCAGGCTCCAATATCCTGTGAGGAAAGCTTCAATGAGGACATCTCTGAAGCTTGGGGCACCTGAGTGGCTCAGTCAGCTAAGCGTCCAACTTTTGATTTCGGCTTAAGACATAATCTCACAGTTCACGGGATCGAGCCCCCGCATCATGAAACCTGCTTGGGATTCTCTCTCTCCCTCTCTCTATGCCTTCATATGCTCTCTCTCTCTCTCTCTCTCTCTCTCTCACACACACACACACACACACACACACAAATAAACATTAAAAAAGGAAATCTCTGATGCTTACACATCAACTTCCAAGGACAGGAGGTTCTGCCCATGCCTTCTCCCCTCCTGCCAACAAGCGGCACACATACTCTTGAGCCTCTCTCTGCCTTGGATTTTTTTTTTTAATATTTTTTATTTATTTCTGAGAGAGAGAGACAGCATGAGCAGGGGAGGGTCAGAGAGAGAGGGAGTCACAGACTGAAACAGGCTCCAGGCTCTGAGCTGGCAGTCAGCACAGAGCCCGACGCAGGCTCGAACCCACGAACCGCGAAATCATGACCTAAGCAAAAGTCGGACGCTTAACCGACTAAGCCACCCAGGCGCCCCTGCCTTGGATGTTTTTAATATTCATTTTCCCTCTCCTTAGTCACTCATCCTGGGGTGGGGGAGAGCACATAGTTTACGTCTGCCCAGACCCCACCTCTGCCTTCTCCAAGTGTCCCAGGGCTACCACCTTGGAAGGCACAGTATGGATGGTCTTCCACTGTGGTTGGCTCTCTGGGGATTTGGCCTTTGCCTGGACGAACAGCCCAACCACACGTCCCAGGGCTGAGTACCTGGAGCCATTTCAGTTGTGGCGGAGCTTTGGCAAAGCACCCTCTCCAGCCCCAGCGTTTTTCATCTTTAGGCTCCCGTGAATTTAAAGGGAAATGAGAACCAGCTTCTTCTGATACCTTTACACTTAACTCATCCGAAAGCTGTCTGGGGATATGGGTTTGAGAGCCAGAAACCTTAAGACACTTTGTTTGGGAAGCAAAACTTGCAGTGTTTTCCAGAAACCCAAGTTCATGCCACACCCTTTATTCACCTTTGTACCATCTCCCCCGGCACCTCCAAAAATGGATCTGAAGTACTCATTGTAATTGATCACATTTGTACCACTGTCCACTTTTTCAATGGTTTGGCAAGCTCATTGAATTCTCATAGGAACCTGGTGAAGGATTTGTCAATGGAAGCTTCAAAGAGGATCAAAGCCTGTAATGGGCACAGCTTGGCTCCTAATGCTGAGACCAGTGGTTCTCAAACTTGAGCCTGAAGTAGAACCACTGAACTGAACCCGTACCCCAGAGTAGCTTTGGAATAGGCCTTGATAATTTGCATCCATAGGAAATTCCCAGGTGGTATTAACACTGATGGTCACGGGACTCCATTTTGAAGTCCAGTGTCTTAAATGTACCCCCATGGAATCCCTTTGGCTCCTCCATGAGCGTGTAGACCTGACTTCCTCAGTATTCCCTAAGCCAAACGGAGGGAAAAGGAGTCTTCATTCACCAAAAGGAAGATGTCATGTGTTTGCAAAGACGAGTCGACAAGAACAGGCCATTTTCCCTGGGACTTGTGCCCCCAAGTGCAAGCAAAAGCTCTCTGACTCAGCCTCTCAGTGTTTCCTTCATTCTGCTTCCCCAACTAGGGCTTTCTTCACCTCAGTTTGTTTTATCTCCTAACATCTTATGACATTTTCCTGCTATAATCTGACACCTCAGAGGTAATGGGACTGAATACCACTCATCATTCATAGTTTCCTCTCAATAACTATTGCACTCCTTAATGTTATCTTTATATGCGGAATCCCCACTGGGACAATATTGCCTTTTTGGCATCATGAGTTAATTTGTTCATTTCCATGTACGTTATTGAAAGCACTCTGAGTCTTAATTAGTCCTCTTTAGCTGCTTTTCCCTGCAGCCCTGTGTCACAGAACCAAAGGCATCGAAGCACGGTGAGGAACAGGCCTAATTAACAGGCCCGTGACTGAAACTCGGGAAAGATGGACCGTGCAGAAGATGGACATGATTCATGTATAGAATAGGGGTCTGAGGCAGTGACAGGGGAGGTGGACACAGGTAGGAAGAGAAATTAGGATTTGTCAAAGATATGTGTTGTTTAGGGCTGCAGGACACCCTCTTTTCTTCCAGAAACTTCCTTCCACCACTCAATTCCAGATGGTTCTGGATGCGTTATCAATGGCAGAACCAGCCATGAGCTCATCCCCTGCTTGAGGAGAGGGCACCTGACTGGGCCTGGTTATTTGGAAGTCTCCATCCCTCTGGCAGTGGTGATGGGTTCAGGCACGAACATATGATTCTAGTTGGGCCAATCAGAGTTGCTTTTCCCAGGATTTGTCAGCTGGGTGTCGCTGGGAGGACTGCCTTTGGCCCTTGGACCATGGTGGCCAGGAGTCATCTTCCCAACAGCGTGTGAGAAGACTATCTGCAGGAAGAGAATGAGGCCCAAGTGCAGAGAGAAGCATAGCCAGGAAGTGGAGGGAGATGAGAAGGCACCAAAGACAGAGTTCAAGCCTTTGCATTGTGATGCCAATGCCACTCATACTTCATTGGACAAGAACTTCCTTGATTGGGTCACAAGTACATAAGACTTCAGCGAACTCCTGTGATCAGCACTGCCTTGCCTCTCGTCAGCTCAATTAGTCATAGGGGCTTGACATTGAGGTGGTCCCAGCAGGGCAGGGAAGTCGCTGTGATGACACTTTTCATGTCTCCCACCCCTTTTTGACAAGGAAATGTGTTTCCACTTCATTTGAACCTACAAGATGTGTTTCCTTCAAGTACCTGGGGTCTGTTCCCCGTTCTAGAATATTAGCCACAGGGTTGTCACATCCCTTTGGATGCTGTGGGACATGGACTGGCCACCATATTGGGGGACATCCCTATATAGTCAGTCACTGCTAACTCTGTTCCTGCTCTGAATCAGCCTTAGTCCCTATACTGTGACTCATTCCACAGGCAGTATTGATTGAGCACCTATTATGTGCTTGGCACATCTGGGAATATGGGGACAACTGGACCTGAGTCCAGCCAGTGGAGGTGATTCTTCTGTCTTATCTTTATGGATCAATGTCTACACTCAAAGTCCAGGCTATGGCCCTTGGTTGCCTCACTGGGCAAGGCAGAGGGCTTCCCACCCTAGTACTCCTCATAGGAAAATCTAATTCAACTTTTATCTCATAAAGAGGAGGTTCAGACCATAGTTAGGTATGGACATAGGGGTTCATAAGAGGCCTTTGGACTCTGAGGTTCCAAGATTCTTAGACACCATTGTCCTCAGGACACAAAATTACCTCCATTCACAGATACACAAGGAATTCTGTTGCTTCCTGTATTTTTCCCCCTTTGGTGAAATATCCTTGTTAACCCCCCCTCGAGATTTTTGGCTTCATTTTCTTTTGTTTTACAGATTTTTATTTAAAATTTCTTCTTTATCAGAAAAATAAAACGTTTACTTTAGATCATATAGAAAATAGAAAAAAATTTTTAAAAGAAAAAGGAAAAGAATTCATGTTTGAAAGAATAAAAAACTCTTTATTGGCCACTGTTTACCAGTATTTACAATAAAGCAAACAATATACAATTTGACTACAAAGTGGTTGTTTTTCCTGGTTTCTGCTAAACCAGTAACTCAAATACTGAGAAGATTGAGGCTACATATAAGGAATGAGTTGGGGTAAAGAAAAAACACGCAGCTCAAGAATTTAGATTACAGAGTTTTGTGCCCCCATTTATTCTGGCAGGTGCTAAATCACCATCTAACCATCTGACTATGATTAGGTTTCCATGAGCGAAGTAAGTCTTAGAACTTTTAGTCAATACAGTACAAGGATTTCAACTTCTTGAAAAGGAATGGTTCACTCAAAGGAACCTTTAAATTTCCATTTAACTAAGTTTTGCTTACCTAGTTAAAACACACCAGGATTTGTCTAGCTTTCTCATTTGGGTGGGGAGGTGGTTAGGAGGCGTACAGTTTTCCTTTCAGCGATCTTGCATATAAACTTGCATTTGTATGACTGTAGGTATGGATTCTGATATGCCTGATTTCCCATTGTCCAACTTCAGTTGTTTACGTTACATTTAAGTTGCCCATTTAATTACAAAATTTGAAAGGTTAAGGCTTCAGGAAAAATTTCAATTTAACTTTAAGTGATTTATGTCTTAGGTTGCTTGAAAATGATGGCCTCCCCGAATCACCTAGCCACTTATCCATGGTTATAAAATGCTTTTTTTATTTTGGGGGATGTTAAAAAAATAAAAGAAAAGAAAACCATTTATGTGTGTATTTTAAGTATGCGCACACACACACACACACACACACACACACACACACACAAATAAAACCCTCAGAATGGTCCTTAGGCATATAGGAGTTAAACACAAATTCTGATGGAGTAATGTCTATAAAGATTTCCCCCAACATTTAGAAAAGGTGTTCTCCAATGCAGGGGGAGTAATAACCCATGGTCTCAAATATTCTTTTCTGATAAAGGAAGCAACTATAGAAAGCTTTTATTTGTTCAAAGTAACCAGTGCTATAGATGCAAAAAACGCCAACCCTCCCAATACTACTTCAAAAACAAACATGTCAAACTTGATTTTCATTAAAATGTTATTTCTTCACACTAATAAATCAATAAATCTTCATACTAATAAATTAAAAAACCAACACGCAGATTACACACACACACACACACACACACACACACACACACACACACACATACACACGAACACACCAGTAAAACCTTCGATTACAAGTAACTTGTTCTGTGAACGTCCCGCAAGACAAACAAACATTTCTAATAAATTTTAAGTTGATAAATGAGCGCTGTCTTGCAGTACGAGTAGGGTGTGACCTTGGATGTCACATGATCACAGCTGAGCCAATGGTTCTTGAAATTCGCTTTAATACAAGTGCTTTGGATGACAAGCATGCTTCCTGAATGAATTATGCTTGCAAACCAAGGTTTTACTGTATATATAGGCACATAAAAAACAATGCAAACAATCATTGGCCTTCATTGGGATTCATGTCTCATAAAAGAGGCTCCAGAGTGACGCCCAGGTCCTTCTGGCACGTGAGAAAACAAAGAGAGGTCTGCATCCTGGAGGAGGGCTTTCATCCCACTGTGCTGATCTCACTTCGGGTCTGTCACCCCTTCCTTCTCTCCTATTTCTTTTGGAATGACAATGTCTGTCCTACGCCTGCTCTACTTACTGTACTTTGGAAGCACAAAACTTATTTGATTTCACACGTTCCCAGCTGGAGAGCAGTTTGCTTCAGAATGAACCATACCCACACTTGATTTGATGATGTTTAATGAGACTTTGGACTTTGGACTTTTAAGTGGATGCTTGGCTGAGTTAACACTTCTGGGGCTGGTAGGATAAAAGGAATGCATCTTTCATGTGAGAAGGATGTGAATTTGGAGGTGCCGGTGGTGGAATGCTCTGGCCTGAATGTTTGTCTGCCCTCAAAGTTTATGTTGAAATCCTAACCCCCACATGGGATGGCAGGAGGAGACATGGCCTTTGGGGGTGATTAGGTCATGGGGATGGAGCCCCCATGAATGGGATTAGCGCCCTTATAAAAGAGACCCCACAGAGCTCCCTCTCTCTTCCACCAGGTGAGCACACTGGCACCCCAATCTCAGACTTCTGGCTTCCAAAACTGCGAAAAATAAATGTCTGTTGTTTATTAGTCACCCAGTGTGGTATTTAGTTTTAGCAGCATGAGGGGAGGGAGGGAGGAAGAATATGGGAGATCACAGGGTTTTCAGGGAGCCGGGCCAGGCCTCAGGCAGCCAAGGCACTGGGCCAGTACCCTCATTCTCCCCCACTGTCTTGCTCATCTTGGAATCCCATAGGCAGGTGATGAGGGCTCCTACTTACCTCCTGTGGTTCTTCCTATAGATGCTTATAGCCCCTTTCTTCTCAGGCTGGAACAAGATGGCACCTTCCCTGCTGTGAAGATTAATTGGTTTTGTTCTCAAAACAAAAAGGTGTCTGTGCTAGTTTCTGAAGTGTGGGGCCCAAGGGGACACTCCTGCCAGAGACCTCCTCCCCTGCTGTTGCTCTTCTGTCCATATTTGCTCAACCTCATGAAGGGCAGAGGGAGAGAGTACCTTTGTCCTTCAGAGGTGGGTCATGGCCCATCTGAGCATGTTTGGGGGGATCTTATCACCCACTCTCACCCCAGTGACATCTCAAAGTATGGTGGCATAACATTTTGGGAGTAATTACTGCTGTTTCCCATCAGTATCATATTTCCTTGAGCCCCTTGGTCTTTCCTCTTCTGTTCTCCCACAGCATCTGGAGATGCTGGCTCCCATGCTTTGTACAGGAGGAAGATCTGAGTAGGAGGGGCAGAAGGAATCCAGTTTTCTGGGACGTCTTTAGGGAAATGGAAAGAGCATGAGAACAACCCACCTGGGACCAGAGGGAAAGGGGGCAGGGCTGGAAGGGGGCTCCAATGGCAGTTGTCTGGGTCCCACTGGGGCTCTGAGAATGCGAAGAGGGCCTGCTTTGGAACCTTGAGCTAGAGATGGCTGTGGTCATGCCAGTGACAGCCTCACCAGGCAGGGGTCTGCAGGAGGACATGTGCCACTCCCAGTTCATGCCAGGAGACTCGCTCAGGCCCTCAGCCACCTTCCTGCAGAGGAAGATCTCCTGAGGAGGGAAAGGGATGGGGAATTGCTGGAAGGTCAAGTTCTAGAGAATCAGAATCTGTAGAAATGGCCAAGATGAACAAGAAGGGTCCTTGAGACCATCCAGTCCTTGGTGGTTATCAGCCAGGTGCTCACACAGGTAGTGAGTGGAGAACGGACGCTAGGGAGCGTCACAGAGTCTTCCTGAGGATTTCTAAGAATTCTCATACCTTCAACAGTCCCTACCTCCATGTCTACAACAATTTCTTTTTAACTCACGTGCTTTACAATAATGGCCATAATAACGTTTATGCTCACCAGATTTGTAACAATCACTGATTACTAATAGAATTGGTGCTTTGTTCATTCATGCCGTAAAGCATCAACAAAAGTACTGTGCCATTGGAGCCCTTAGCCCCGTGAATGACAGCTTCCATAGAAGAATATCTGTGAACACGTTAATTTCCTCCTCAGAAAAATGTGGGTTTTGGGTTTCACGTGATTAGAGACCCAGATTCTTTGGTGGAGTAGTAGGTGGCATATAACGTGGGAGATAGTGAGTAGCACCCATGAATCTCCATCAGCTCGCTCACTGCTTGAGCAGGGAGGAGGCTGCAGAGCTGGGGCTCAGGTCCTTGCACAGGAGACTGCCTCACTCTTGGTGAATGCATAGTTAAGGTTGCATAAGCTGTAGGATGGAGCCCTGGACTGGTGACTTCGAGTGCAGAATAATGCCTTTGACAAATCCAAGAGAGTAAATGCTAACTTACTCAAGGGGCTGTGGACGTGAGTCTTGGGGCCACGGGGACTGTCACAAAGGGACCTGAGTACCCAGCTCCCAGGCCTGTGTGGCAGAAACTCCATGGCTCCTCTCTTCTCTGATTTACTCTTTCAAACTCCCTATGTGAAGAGTATCATAAACTGGGTGGTTTCAACAGCAGACATTCACCACTCACACTTCCGGACTTTGGGAAGTTAAAGATCAAGGTGGTGTCTGGTGAGAGCACACTTCCCGGTTCACGTACGGCTGTCTTCTGGCTGTGTCCTCACGTGGTGGAAGGGTTGAGGGAGCACTCAGTCCTCACTGATAAGGGCACTAATCCTATTTATGAGGGCTCCACCTTCATAAACTGATCACTTGCTGAAGGACCCACCTCCTAATACTATCATATTGGGGGGCAGGTTTCAACATATGAATTTGTTGAGGGGCTACCACCATTTCAGTCTCTGGCAGATTCCATATCCTTCCTCCTCAACTCCTTTTCTCCAACTGTCCACCTTTGCACATCAGGATGTGGTCCAGAGCCTGCCCAGGGTTTCCTTTCCCCCATTTTCCCAGAGATCTGTTCTGAGTCTGGGGTCACAGGAATGACACGGGTGACTCAGGAGGCTTCCCTGAGAGTAGGTTACAGGTGTCAGCACAGTGATGGGAGAGCAGAGAAAGGCACAGACACAGCAGAGGAGAGACCAAGCGTGATCGGCAAAAAGTAATTTTATGAAAGCATTTCCTTGCTCCTACAATGTAATCCATCTGAGAGGTATTGACTTGGACACTCTTGAGAGCCTCTTTGCTTGCTTCGTGGTCCACTTGGAGAGATTTGTCATCACCATGGCCAAAGGTATGCTCTTAATCAGTGCGTCTTGGAGCTGGTGTTTATAGGTCATGATGGCTGATTGTACATATTTCTTCCCAACTCCACATGCAGTGATGTCACATTGAAGATATGACACCGCACAAATCTGCAGCCACCACTAATCAGCTCCCCATCCCCAGCCAGGTGTTATGCATCTGTCAGCACACAGTGTTCTCAACTGGCCTCCACTTATCCATCTTGCTGTGCTAACCAGTACTCTTCTTTCCCACTGTAACACCCACAGTCCAGGCTCTCATCCACTCCACGGGCTCCCAGTTATTTCAACCAGGGAAACTGTGTGCACCTCAAGAGTCGATTACGCTTGTCCCAAACCTGTTCATGCAAAATATATTTGTTATAGCAATTATGGAATTAGGTCAATATTGCTGTACAAATGGAGTGTGAGTATGAAGGTATTAGGGTTGTCATTGCCATGGAAATTAAGTTGAATGCTTGGGAAAGACTTAATAATGGCAAATTGCTTAAAAAATTGCTATCAAATTGAGTGTAGGCAATGCAATGATAAAATTGGGGGGAAGAGCATATAAATTGGGAAGGATTCTGGGTTCTGTTGTTGGGAAGTGTCTCTAACGCTCTTGTTTCACTTCTAGTATATAAAATGGTGATGTGGAAACCTGGTGAATTTCCACAGAAGGGTTGTGTATTTATACATTTTTTAAAGTTGGGATGAGCACTGGGTGTTAAATGTAAACCAACTTGACAATAAACTATTAAAAAATAAAGTAAAAATATGATGTTTCTGGTGTGCTTCTATTATCCATTGTGATTCCATACTCTAAACCACATTGTGGTGATGCTGGACCATCAGTGCCAGTGTTGGGGGCTAAGTGGCTTCTACAGTGACCCAAGCCATCCAGTCACTGCAGCCATGCTATGGCTTTACTTTAGGCAAAGATTTAGTCATAGACAGTTGACCCTTGAACAATGTGGTTAGGGACGCTGACCCCTTGTGCAGCAGAAAATTCATGTGTAAGTTCTGACTCCCCTAAAACTTAACTCCTGATAGTTTACTGTTGACTGGAAGCCTTACCAATGATGGAAATCATTGGTGAACACGTATTTTGTATGTAGTATGTATTCTACATTGCATTCTCACAATAAAATAAGCTAGAGAAGAAACTGTCATCAAGAACATCAAAGGAAAGAGAGAATACGCTTAGAGTACTGTAAACAGTCCACGTGTAGATGGACCATGCAGTTCAAACCCATGGTATTCAACAGTCAACTGTAATCTGAACTCTGCCGTCACTGGGGTCCAGCACTTGGTTCAGTCTGAGGCCACCTTGTCAGCCTCACGTCCAGGGGTCTCTATTTGTGCCCAGTTCACTTTTCCCTTCTGCCCTTTGCTTCTCCCCGCTCCCACTCTGCTTCTGTGGCTTCCTCCTCAAAGCCCTTCCGCCATCTTCCCTGCACACTGACACCCCACCCACGCTTCCTAATCCAGCCCTATTATCACTTTCTCCACGAAACTAGTCCTGATCTCCTGACTAGAGGTAATGTCACCATCCTCGACCTTCTCAGATCATTGCATCCATGCCTCACTAATGCTGTGGCTCACTTCTTATTAGGAAACTTAGGTATTTGTGTCATAAAATTGGGGATCTGGAGGGAACTTCAGAGATCCTGGCATTCATCACCCTAATTCTGTAGATGAAGAAACAGGCTCAGAGCCCTGACATGGCTGATTCAAGGTGGTCCAGGTAGTTAGCAATGATAGTGACACTGATTATGTGAATGCCCCCTCCCGCCTAAAGGGTGGTCTACCCTAAGTCTCCATTCACTGTGCTTGACACATTTATTTATCTAAAACTTAGATGTTACCTTCATTAAATACGTTCAGTTGGAAAGAACTCTATATTCACTGGAAAGGATTTGGAAAATACAAAATGATAGGAAGAAGAAAATAAAAATGACTATTGGTCTTGCTATTCAGAGATAAGGATTTTTAACATTTAGGATAATTTCCTTCAGATTGGGTTGAAAGAAAAAGAAATCAAACTAATATGCATAGAAAAAATATTTGAAGGAGGAAGTGTTTTCTTATTGAGCAAAAGAAATGAAGTCTTCTGAATGGTATAGCAGATTCCTATCAATGACACATTTACTCAAGAAATAAGAATTGGGCAGGGAGGGGGGCAGACCCCTGCTAGATGCTAAGGACTCAGAGATGAATTAGATGTTGCAGGTGCCTGCCCTTGAATGTCTCAGAACCTAGTGGAGTTCAGACATATAAACAGATAATCACAATGCAGGCTGACAATGGAGAGATGAACAATTTAAGGCAGTATGTAATTACATGCAACATTACATGACATGGATTTTATGGCCTGTAATAGTGGGCTGTGGCGGTTTATAATTTCTGTTATCTAAACCAAAAGCCACATAACAATGACCAGGGAAACTTCCTTTAAAGGTGATTGCTCATAAAGAGGAAATAATTGGAATTTCACAAACCAGTAATTACAAAAGCAGGAAAGGTTACTATGGTGTCTTTTATAACAGTAATCAAAAAAATTACAGGGGGGACTTTAAAAATGATCTGTTAATTAACCCCATTAAGGTTACAGTGTGAGCTGAAAGGCAGATCAACCAAAATGCACACCTTATGAGGAGTTTGAGGGATTTGAAATTGGCAAGTCAGGACTTGGAATCAAGTGCTTCTTGCTTCTGTGGGTGTTTGCAGCATCAGACTCAACATTGACAGTTGATTTTCATCATATTGTAATAATCACATGCTACGGCCTCTTGTGATTAAGAATGGTATTTTCAGGGCGCCTGGGTGGCTCAGTTGGTTAAGCTTCTGACTCTTGGTTTTGGCTCAAGTCATGATCTCAGGGGGTGAGATCAAGCCCCGCCTGTGGCTCTGCCCTGGACATGGAGCCTACTTGGAATTCTCTCTGTCCCTCTCTCTCAGCCTCTCCCCAACTCACACCATTTCTGTCTCTCTCAAAATAAATAAATAAACTAAAAAAAAAAAAAAGAATGGTATTTTGCATTATTGAACTTCTTTAAAATATTCACAGGGCTTTAGCAATGGTTCTGTTCATCTTGTTTTATTTTAACCTGTCAGGTCGGTTTTCTTGAACTTGATGCCTTTTGCCCTGTGGTTGGTCAGAGCCCTGTCAGAGACAGGCTGTCAACATGACTGAAGCGAAGGGGGCACCAATCCTGAGAGAAAGCAATGGACACGGGGGCATGGTCTCCCAGGACAGGACCGCATTTCCGATGCCACCACGAGAGTGATTGGTTTCCCTGCGTGTCCCTGAGGTGTCAGGAGTATTTCTCTGGTTTAGCAGAGGTGGCCCTTGGTAGCGCTCTCTCTCTCTCTCTCTCTCTCTTTCTCTTTTTCGGGGGAGAACTTTAGCAGCTTATTCTTGTCAGAAATGCAGTTCTGCTCAGCAAGATGGCTGGCCAGTGACCTGTGTTGCCTGAGCCTTCGTGTGGTCAAGTCACTTCCCCGTTCTGTGCGTCAGTGTCCTCTCCTGTAAAATGGCAGAATTGGATGAGATGAGGTTTCTGGCTCTTCCTAGCTCTGCAACCCTGTGAAACCACTCTAGGCTTGGGCCCACCATGGAAGGGGTGCTCTGGGGGGATGGTGCGAGCCCCTCTCCTGCCTCCCGGTCGCTAGGAGTGACAGCCATTCAATGCTCCCTGCTCCAGTCCATTTTCCTGACGCTCCTTCAGGCCTCCTGCTGCTTTTCCACAGCACTCCGTGGCTCTCGCCGTGAATGCCCTCAGGCCTTTCTGGAGAAACCTGGCTGTCTTCACCAAACCCTGATTCATTTTCCTCTTCCACAAGATGCAGAAATGGAACACTCTCTCTCCTTCCTTGCAGGTAGCTTGAGATCATGTGACCGAATTCTGGCCACGTAGGATTCAGGAGGAAGTCGAGCATGCGCCACTGGGCCTGACTCCTGACCGCCTGTGCAGCCCTCCAGCCTTCTCTGCTTCTGCTGTGGAGACCCTGGGGCCACATGCCGATTTGGAAGGACCTGGCACCTGCCATCCAAAGGTAGGAAGACTGGAGGAAGTCCAAGACATTCTCCAGTAAATCAGGGCAAGTCTTAGTTTGTTTTCCAAGTCCTAGATGCTGCCCTAAGCCAGCCTAGGGAAGGAGGGTCCTCTGGAATAGCTTCAGTGGGGAAGGCGTTATTTATAAGTTACCCACAAAAGCAGTTCGGTGGTTCCTCAGTAAATTAACAAAATTACCACGTGACCCAGCAGTTCTACTTCTGGGCATATACCTGAAAGAACTGAAGGTGGATGTTAAGTGAAGACCTGTATGTGAATGTTCAGTGTGGGACCCTTCCCAGGAGCCCAAAGATGGAGACAACCCAAATATCCATCAGTGAATGAATGGATAAACCAAATGTGATCTGGCCACACAATAGAATATTATCCAGCCATGAAAAGGAGTGAGGTACTCGTCCATGCTGCTGCATGGATGAGCCTTGAAAATGTCACAGCGAGTGACAGAAGTTGTCATAAAATACCACGTATTGTATTGCTTCACTGATACGAAATACTAATCTTACAGACAGAAAGCAAATTAGCAGTTGCCAGGGGCTGACGGATGAGGGGAAATGGGAGTAATTGCTTAATAGGCACCAGGTTTCCGTCTGAGGTGATGAACACTTCTGGAACTGGAAGCCGTGATGGTGCCACAACACTGCAGAGGTACTTAGTGCCACTGAATCGTACGTCTTCAAATGATTAAGATGTTAAGGTATGTTACATTTTCCAGCGTACCACAATAAAAATGAAAGCATAAAAGAAAGCTATCCACACATATTTTGGGCCAAGGGGGAGAGAAAGTAATCAAATAAATCCCGAGCAACAAAACTGTAGCTGGAAGGTAAGTCAAGGTACAAAGAATGCATGCCACCTGAAAGGTCAAGGCGAGATGAACGGTAGCCAGACTATGAGAGAATGGCACGTATGGAGGCTTGGAGCAGGTCGGCTTGGAGCAGGTCGGCACATGGGGGGTCACACTTGGTCTGAAGTGGGTGCATTCCTTTGGTGGGAAGTTCGTCTATGGCCATACCACCCTGAACGTGCCTGATCTTGTCTGATCTTGGAAGCTAAGCAGGGTCGGGCCTGGTTAGTACTTGGGTGGGAGACCTTTGGTGGGAAGTTCAAGAGCAGCCTGTTCTGTTCACGTGTGTCAGGGGAAAGGGAAACTGAAAATATTGACCTGTTTTGGGCCCCATGATTTAAGTGCATTTGATGTCATGGCTTCTGGGACCTCCGGGGACAGGGAGTTAGCCAAGTGTTCTCGTGGCAACGTCTCCAGCATAATCCTTGCAAAGCTTCTTCCAAGGAGCCTGTGACTGTACGTCTGTCCTGGTTCACCCTCTCCTGCCTAAGCAGCACACCCCTCTATCACTGTCCTGCCCCCTGCATCCTTCGCCACCGTCCCTTCTGTAAATGGACACATCTGGCCACTGTCACTCAGCTTAACTTGGTCTACGTGGGAGATGCCACAGAGGAGGTGGCATCTAAGCTGGGTCTTGGAGGAAAACTATGATCACTCAGTGGAGAAGGGAAAGGACCTTCCAAGCAGAGGGAAGCGCAGCGCGGAAGTGTGTGGGAACACGGAGTCGTTATGTGTGGGAAGAGCAAAGCAAGACGGTAGCAGTCGATCTGGCTGCAAAGCAGTGATGGGGCACGTAGGGCAAATGCTTGCTACGTCACGTTCGTATGTCAGTGGTGCCCATTCCTATCTCCTAGTTGTGTTTACCAGCACATTCTAGGACATTCTAAGGGCACAGAACCCGAGGCTCAGCACCGAATTCAAGAGCAACAGGGACATAGGTGCACAGTGTCTCTAAAGTGCACAGCTGGCCGAAATGCTGGCTTGCGTGGTGACCAGGGAGGTTCCTGGGCTACATCTTTCTAACCCTGAGGGAAGAGTGGGTGCCCACGCACACAAGCCACATCTGTAAGCGTGGTATTGGGTTGGCTCTTCGTTTCCGACTTCTGTTCCAGGCACGAGCTTAGTACTACTTCATAAACTATTTTCTCCTATAACTGTGGGCCCCACCTTTTCCTAAGCCACTGACAGATGATACCATGCGGGGTCTTGGCATGTTAACAAGTCCCACCCACCATCCTCCTTCCCTGCCAACCACATTCCTTGAACATAAAGGGATGCATCTCAAGTTCTTCATCAAACAGAAGAGCTTGATTGCCTCTGATAGGCCACCTGATCTTGAAAACACAAGGGCCTGTTTGCACACACTATCTGTGGAGGAAGAGACACACCCACAGGGCAACTTTGCAGTTTCGAGTTTTAAATCAACGCTATTTCTTCCCTCCTTATTGGACAATAGCTCTTGATTATCTGATTGTCCCCAAGGGAGACTTTACTTGATACACAAGAGGTTTTGCTCTTTCTCCTTACTGGGTTCATCTCAGCGGGAACCCTCCAGGGTCTCTGCTACCCCTAGTACTCGAGCAGAGATGAAAGATGAGTGTCTATTGTCAACAGGAATTCTGCAATCCCAAGATATTTAGAGTCTATCTTATAATGAATGAGAAACCACTGAGGACTTTAAATGAGAGGAGTGACATGATCAGAATCGGATAATGGGAAGGGTGGAATTCTGATGGTCACTTAGGACAAGGGGTAGGGATCACCAAATATCTTGGCTAAAGATTATAAATATTTCCAAAGCATCATGGGATGATAAAGGCTCTATCTATGGGAGGATAGAAACTCTATCTATGGGATGATAGAGGCTCCATCCAGGGGATGCTCGGGGCTCCATCCATGGGATGCTAGGGGTTCCATCCACGGGACACTAGGGGCTCCATCCACGGGATGCTAGGGGGCTCCATCCATGGGATGATGGAGGCTCCATCTGTGGGATGCTAGAGGCTCCCTCCGTGGGATGCTAGAGGCTCCCTCCCTGGGATGCTAGAGGCTCCATCCATGGGATGATGGAGTCTCTGTTCATAGGATAGAGCCCCTTTCCATCCCCATTCTATTAGGAAATTAAGGCTAGCTTTCATGAGGAACTGTGTGAGACTCTGGGAGCCCCATGCTGCTTCAGAACCCAAAGTAAAGCTGTAGGTTGCTGGGGTGGCTGTTCTTCCACACCCGAGACTCGGGGAGGACCAGAGTTGGTGCCACGAGGTCCTCTCATGGAGAGCTTCCTCAGTAGGCACGGTGGAAAGAAGGGCTCACGCAGACATCTGGCACAGGAACCAGAACAGACTCCCTCCCAGCATCAAAGGTCACACCCTGAGTTTCCCTAAAACACTCAGGGTGCACACACATGAGGGGCTCCTAAAACGTGCATGGGCAGGTGGGGCTCCACATCATTATTATTTGGATATGAATGGAAATGTGACCTCAATTTGCATTCACAGATTTTGGAGATCTAAACGTATCCACAGGTGTGAAAAAAATCACCCCAGGACAGGACGCATCCTATATTATAAAGGTTGATCACATGAAGATAAGAATCTGAACCTAGAGCTCAGGATTCTGTCTGTGTTGATCTCTCTCTGCATGGGCTCCTCTCTGTAAGGCTGTTACAAAAACAACTAGCCATGCAAATCTGGAAAATGCCTGTCCTCTACCCGTCTGAGAGAATCATCTGCCTCTGATAATTCAAAGGGAATGTAGAGAAGGAGGAAGGGCTTCCCTTTCAGATGGGAGCCAGAGGCACTTTCCAGGCTCCCTTTCTACCTCCCTCCAGTAGGGATCAACGGGTCTCCCACTGCCTCATAAAAGCTGAGATGTTGGCTCAGAGGCCTTCATAATTTGATCACGTAATTACCAGGAGAGAAGGGTCAGTGCTTTACGGTCATCACTTGGTGGGCATCCTTTCAATTACCGTGCAGCGCTGGGTCATAATGGAAAATGGGCACGATGCCATTTGTTTGAGAGATCTTTAGAGATGAGACTTTCTGGGCTGGTTTCCTGATTGAATGTGCGTGTGTGTGTGTGTGTGTGTGTGTGTGTGTGTGTGTGTGTGATGTTGTCACTCTGTTCTTCCAGGCACCCGTATTCCTCTTGATTCACCTCCTTTGAGAGTTGATGAACTTCAAAGGAAACCTGGTTCTGATATATGGTTCAGGTCACGCTTCTGACGATGGTTCTTCCTCCCTGCAGACCAAGAGTTTCCAGGGTGACAGGGGCTGTGGCGCTCGGCAAGTCTGGGTGAGGGTGCTTGGTCAGGGTCAGCCCCCATCCTGCAGCCTGGCAGCGTTTCCCTCCCTTGGCTGGACCCACAGGCTCACCACCCTTCTTCCCAGCTCCTGCCGCTGCCTGCTCAGTGGGAGAAGGCTGTACTCTGGGTGGCGGGAGGTCTGATCTTGAGCCCTGGGTGCTCTAGGGCTGCAGGCCTCATAAGAACTTCCAGACCTACTCACAGGCCCCTTGTAAGGGCACATGGGCTTCCCAGGACCTGCAGAGCAGAGGAGAGCAGGCCACATTTCTAACCAGCCAGCTGGAGTCTTGAGTGTTGAGTGCACCACGTGGGCAATTGTGGCTGTGGTTACTCCAATCACATGTTAATTACTGAGTCTGGACTGGGGCTTAGTGCTTAGGGTTATGGACGAAGTAGCCGGCTGTTGTTACTTCGGTTCTGAATTCGTTCTCTCTCTCTCTGTCTCATAAACCAGGACGGCAGCCCCCCGGCCTTCCCTCTGTGTCTGTCTTGTCTCCTCCAGGCCACCCCTGTCACAGCTGTGTGCAGAGCTGCTGAGCTCTCCCACTCCGGGGTCCTGTTCGCATTATATGCTGTGGAGTTCTGGGGGGCCCCGCTGACCTAGGATATGATGTGAAAGGTGCTCTCTAGAGTCCTGTGGGCATTGTCTGATGGACCAGTCTTCCTAAAATATCAATCTTCCCTAGTTGCTCCTCCCTCTTAAGTCCTTACAAGGGCTCCCTAGGGTCTGTAAGACAACCTGAGATTCTTACAGCACAAAGCTTCCCAGACCTGGCTTTCGCCTATCTCTCCATCATTTGCCACCCTGCCTGCTTCTCTGAGTTGTGTCTTTCAATTGTCCCCAGTTCTTTGCATTCCAGACCCTCACAGCCTGAAATGTTCTCCCCTATCTTGTGCATTTGCCACCTTCCCTCTGTCCCTTTAGGCCCTGTGTCATCTCCTCCTCCTTTCTTTTTTCTTTTTTTAAGTATTTTTTTAAATGTTTATTTCTGAGACAGAGAGAGAGACAGAGACAGAGACAGAGTGCAAGCTGGGTAAGGGCAGAGAGAGAGGGAGACACAGAATCCGAAGTGGACTCCAGGCTCTGAGCTGTCAGCACAGAGCCCAGTGTAGAGCTCGAACCCACGAAATGCGAGATCATGACCTGAGCCGAAGTCGGACGCTTAACTGACTGAGCCACCCAGGCGCCCCTCCTCCTCCTTTCTTTATTGTCCTCCATGCCTTCCTCCTGAACCCCGTGCCTGGCATTGTCCTCTGCAACTCGTGTCCAAAGCTGGATTGCAATGACATGCTTACAGCCGGATTTTTGTGGGAGGTGACTGTGTCTCATCCATCGCTGTATCCTCCAGGCCCAGCACAATATGTGACCCAGAGTCGGCACACAACGAATATCCGAGAAGGGGATGTGTTCATACAATGTGTTGTACACAACAGCTGGTGGCTTGCGGGACCTCAGAGTCCACCTGGAGAGACATCCCGCACCTGGGGACACACCCCACACCTTGGGACACATTACACACCTGGAGGGATATGACATACCTGGGGGTACATCATATATCTGGGGGGGGCACCTGGGGAAACATCACACAGCCGGGGAGTCATCGTCATACAACACTGCATGCTATGCTATCATCTACTGGTACTAAGGTTACTCAGAAAGGGAAGGGTATAGACAGGAGTATTCCATGATCATTTCCTGTGATTCTAGAGCCTCAGGGATAACCGATCTCTACTGTCTCACCCCCAGAGAAAGAACCAGAGGTCCAGGGAGAAAAAGAGCCACTTGAGGTCACTTTGAGAGTTGGCTGCAAAGCCAGAAATAACATCCAGACTCCTTGATTCCCAGTCCAGCGTTTAAAAAAAAAAAGCTCATCAGCCTGGAAGCAGCAGGCATTTTGATGTTTTTCCTATAAATAATTTAGGGGGAGGGATATGAAACAAAACAGAATTTTGTTACTAAATATTGATGCTCTAGCTGCTACTTAGAGAGGATTGCACATGATGTTTTCAATTAGATTCTCTTTATCGGCCTTCAGAAGCCAGTTTGTTTTTAAAAGGACAGGATTGTAGAGCGTTATTAACACTGACAGCTCCAGTATTCACATTGTGTTTCTGAAGGCATAAGGGGCAGATACTGATCTATCAATATAGTCCTCACAGCGAGCCTTGTGGCAATTTCAGGGGAGACCAGCGGGAAGTGCTGTCTTGGCTTTACTGCAGAAACATCCTCATGTGGCTTTAAAGTGGGTGTTCAATCCAGCCGTGCTCCCTGGGGACCCATGACTGGAACATGGCCAAATGGGGCTGGAGGGCGGTGGGTGGACAGCGGAGCTCTGATGTCGGAAGATGGTGGATTTCAGTTGGAGGGACCAGCCAAGACTGTCTCTCAAAAGGAATTCCAGGGACATCTTGGACTCCTATGTCAGTCAAGAAAAGTGACGCTGAATACTTTGAATGCTAGCTGTGTGATTGGCACTGTGCTCACAGCTCAGCAAGCCTTCTCTCAATTCTCACGATAATCCTGCAAAGTAAGTGTTATTATGATCCCTGGTATCGGCAGAGCTCTAAGAGGGCCCCCAGGATCCATATTCCCAGTGTAGACTCCTCGAATAATCCCAGACACTGTGAATATGATAGATTTCATTCCCTTGATTAGATATGTTATCTGGCACAGTAGGCTTTAAGAAAGAAAGATTATCAGGGTGGGACTGATTTAATCTTGGGAACACATTAAAAATTAAAGAAGAAATCTGGCTCTAGGGGTCAGAGACAGGAATTCAGAGATGCAGAGCAGGAGAGGAAGTGGCGTGAAGAAAGGGCTCCTGCTGGCTTGAAGATGGAGGAAACTTGTGGCAAGAATCTGAACATGTCCTCTGGTAGCCGAGAGTGACCCCTGGGCTGGGAGGAAGATGGGAGCCTCAGTCACAGAGCAGCAAGGAACAGGATTGTCTAAGCACATGAACGAGCTTGGCAGTGAACTTGAGCTCCAGATGAGAATGCAGCCTCTGATCCCTTGATTTTGGCGTGGGATATAGATCCTCAGCATAGTCCAGCCATGCTATGCCTGGAGCTACAGAATCGTGAGTCAATAATAAATTCTGTGTTAAATCCCCATGTGTGTGGTCATTTGTTCCACAGCTACAGAGAATGAATATATCCCCCTTTTATTTTATTTTTAAAAAATTTAATGTTTATTTTTGAGAGGGACAGAGGGTGAGCAAGGGAGGGGCAGAGAGAGAGAGGGAGACACAGAATCTGAAACAGGCTCCAGGCTCTTGAGCTGTCGGCACAGAGCCTGTCGCGGGGCTTGAGCCATGAACCTTGAGATCATGACCTGAGCCAAAGTCAGATGCTTAACCACTGAGCCACCCAGGTGCCTCAATATATTCCCATTTTATAGACAAAGAACTGAGACTGGAAAGATATGATTGTCAAGGCTAATTAAGCTGGGAGACGAAGAAGCAACACAAATAAACTGTCAATGAATGTTAACTATTACTTCAATCAGGGCTCTTTCCAGCAGCAAGTTTTGCAGACTCCACTCATAATAGTTTGAGAGGAAAAAAAAGAGAGAAAATGTATTAGCTTCCTTAATTGGCCAGAGACTGTGTCTGCTTCAGGGACAGCTGGACTCTAGCTGTGGCTCAGACATCTCTCATCCCCATCTTTCTGTTTCCTCCAGGTGAAATCTGTTTTCAGGTGGGGTCTCTTGGGTGATAAAGGCATTCTGGTAGCTCCAGTCTGCTGGCATCTTTATAGCTACAACCCAAGACTTTTCCACACACATCACTTCTAGGTTCTGCCCCATCTGCTCTACATTTGTGATGTCCGGTCCTGGACTCCAGTGTGGGAGTTAACATTGATTCCTTCTCAGTTTCATCACGTGATGATTTATTTCTGTTTCCAGTCTCTTCTGACCTTTCTAGTTCCAGTGCGTCGACGTCATTCTGGATCTTTCCTCCTCCCAGCATCTGCAAATGTAGATGCCAATTTTACACAGTGCAAAGCTCACGCATGCAAACACTGGATGCTTTGAAGCTTTCTGGCAAAGTCACAGGAAAGCTTCTCCTTGCCCAAATCATTAACAATAAAATTATGAGAGCCGTTGTCCAAAGACTTCCTCCAGTCAAGAGCGTTTGCTACAGCATTTCCCTCATTAGCTAGTTTGGTAATGTAGTTAAAGGGGAAATGCGGAAAATCCAACACGATTCATCTTTATTTATTTATTTTTTAAATAGTTTATTGTCAAGTTGGTTTCCATATAACACCCAGTGCTCATCCCCACAAGTGCCCTCCTCCATGCCCATCACTTCCCCTTCCCTCCCCCCTCACCCCCATCAGCTCTCAGTTTGTTCTCGGCATTCAAGAGTCTCTTATGGTCTGCCTCCCTCCCTCTCCCCCACTATTTCCCCCCTTCTTCTTCCCCATGGTCCTCCGTTAAGTTCCTCCTTAGCCTCCTATATGTGCAAATATATGGTATTTGTCCTTCTCTGCCTGACTTATTTCACTCAGCATAACACCCTCAAGTTCCATGCATGTTGCTACACATGGCCAGATTTCATTCTTTCTCATTGCCATGCAGTATTCCATTATAGATTATAGATAAACCACATCTTCTTGATCCATTTGTCCATTGATGGACACTTAGGCTCTTTCCATGTTTTGGCTATTGTTGAGAGTGCTGCTATGAACATTGGGGTCCATGTGCTCCTATGCATCAGCATTTCTGTATCCCTCGGGTAAATTCCCAGCAGTGCTATTGCTGGGTCATAGGGGAGTTCTATTGTTAATTTTTTGAGGAACCTCTATACTGTTTTCCAGAGGAGCTGCACCAGTTTACATTCCCACCAACAGTGTAGGAGGGTGCCCGTTTCTCCACATCCTTGCCAGCATCTAGAGTCCTCTGATTTGCTCATTTTAGCCACTCTGACTGGAGTGAGGTGGTATCTCAGTGTGGTTTTGATTTGTATTTCCCTGATGAGGAGGGATGCTGAGCATCATTTCATGTGTCTGTTGGCCATCTGGATATCTTCTTTGGAGAAATGTCAGTTCATGTCTTCTGCCCATTTCTTCATTGGATTGTTTGTTTTTCGAGTGTGGAGTTGGTGAGTTCCTTATAGATTTTGGATACTAGCCTTTCATCTGATATGTCATTTGCAACTATCTTTTCCCATTCCGTTGGTTGCCTATTAGTTTTATGGCTTGTTTCCTTTGCTGTGCAGAAGCTTTTAATCTTGATGAGGTCCCAATAGTTCAGTTTTGCTCTTGATTCCCTTGCCTTTGGGGATGCAACATGATTCATCTTTAAAGAGTCTCCTCTAGTTCCTAAGGATCATTGCTTGCTTTCTATATTCCCATGAGCCATCATTTGTGCCTTTTGTAGAGTGTTTTTTAGAATTCTTCCGGGGTTCCAATATGAGCTAGACTTTTCTTTTTTAGAGCCTGGATGATCTGCTCTCTAGTTTTTGAAAATGAAGACTGCACATATCCATCTGCAGACACCTGAAGCACCTCTTATTACTGCTGTGAGCAATACTGATAGGTAATAATGAGGGGAGCTGTACAGGTGCTTCACACTGGCTTAAATCTTTCTCATGTACCACCTTACTAGACCCTCCATCATTGTCCTCCTTATAGGAAAAGACATGTTTTCTGAGGAAATTTGAGTGTTAGGTAACTCAAGTAACATTCCCACAGATTAAGAATAGTGAGGTCATTTGGCTTTTGCAAGGTGTCCTTGGTTGCCTTGAAAAGAGCATTTCAAGAGTGCCTGTGTAGAAGGCCTCTTATTATTGGAAATTAGTAAGTGGATAGAAAAAAAAGACAAGTAGGCAACATATCAGAGATATTTTTTAATGAGTGAGGAAGGTAATTGACTAAGAACCAGAAATGGGAAGAGTCAAGGGAAAGGTGATTCTTCCAAAGTCCACAAGAGATAATGTCTGTGGGAGCCTTTTTTGCCATGGCCAGCACATAGTAGGTCTTCATTAATGTGACCTGCCTGGAACGTGGCAGAATTGGTCATATTTGAAAGCAGGAGAGGATCCTTGCTGAAAGGAAGGGTCCTTGTTGAGTTATCTAATATTCAAATATTCTCAGAAAATGCATCCTTTTCAAGATGTTGTAAAAGGAAATAATTAAGGAAGAATGTATCAAACTAGGGTAGGAGGGATGTGGTTTTGAGTACAGGTAGAGAAGGCAAATTTAAAGAACAAAGAAAATTCTCTGAACTCTTAGACCATGGAAGTGGGGGAGCTGTAATATTGTTTATGCTGGGGCCAGAGATGTCCATCAGGACTATTCTGGGGGGACTGGATGAATGGCAAATCAATGATGGGGTTCCTCATGTTGGATGCATCCTCCCCTTTCCAAGATGTTCTTAAGGGAGAGGAGTTTTTAGGAGAGAGGAAATGTGGAAGAGCAATGGTTGGATATTAAGTCAAGAAGAGGAAGAGGGGAATGGTGATGATCAATTTCATGTAGCAGGTTGGCTGGGCTAAGGCATCCCCAGAGAGCCCATAAAACATTATTTCTGGGTGTGTTTCAGGAGGATTAGCATTTGAAATGGTAGACTAAGTAAGAAGATCACCCTCACTCAGTACAAAGGAGCATCGTCTGATCCACTGAGGGCCTGATTACAGGAGAAAAGGCAGAAGAAGGGTGAATTTTCTCTCTGTTTGAGCTGTCACATCTGCCTTCTGCCATTGACCATTAGTGCTCCTGGTCCTCAGGCCTTTGGGTTTGGACCAGAATCATGCCACCAGACTTCCTGGACAGATGGGAGAACAGATGGGACATCTCATCTAGAGCCACATCAGCCAACTGCATATAAAATTTCTCTTTTGAGGTAGCTAACGATAAGCTATTGGTTCTGTGTCTACAGAGAACCCTGATTAATACAGTGAATAAAGAATAGAATCCTCCCCCCCCCCCCTGCATTGCCCTGCAGTGCATGAACAGGGCAGTGGCAGATGCTGGTGGGGTGAAGACCCAACTGAATTTCATCTTGAATGGGGCAGGAGCTCTAGTACTATTGTCTATAGCAAACAAATTGAATGAAGGTCCTAGGAAAGGAAGGGGTAGGAGGGTAGAGAGATGGCTGAGGAGAAGGTTGACTCAAAGATCATATCATCATGTGCCTCCATCTCTTATAGAAGTGTTAGTGGATGACAGTCTGTAATGCTTTGTATACAATAAAACTTCAATTAACCAATTGCTCAGGGGAATGGCAGTGCTGTGGTTAATTGAATTATCTGATTAACTGAGAGTTAATTAACCAGAAACTCTTTGTAGTTCTAAATCATACTGCACCCGTTCCAGCCTATCCAAGTTCTCTGTCCTACCAGGGTTGGGAAGGGGAAAGAGTCAAAGAGAAGGGAAATGAAATCAGTTTTTCTGGGAGGTCTAATATCTGTTTGGTAGTTTATACAAATACTATTACCTGCTTTAATCCTTGTAACCATGGAATGAAGCCAACATGACTGTCCCATTTGGTGCATAACAGGATTGTGAAGTATCTTAAATATTACTGCATGTTGCTCTGCTGATTGAGAACATGGGTGAGTCTCAGGGGCGTCTGAGAATCTCAATGGGACATCAATGTTAGAAGTGGGTGGAGCAAGGGTTTTGGGACATGTCAGCCCCTGATCCTGACTCCAGCTAGCTGTGTGATCTTGACTGAGCTGAAGGGCAACACATCAAGGTAATTACATGAATGCCCTCTGAGTAAATCAAACTGGATTCAAGTTCTTATTCCTTTTCCTGGGTTGCGTGATCTCCAGCCAACCACTTTCCCTTTTCACAGCTCAACTTCGTCATCTGAAAAAATGTATCACTGCCTGCCTTGTGTAGAGTTGCTGGTAGCCAGAGGTGTATGAATCGTAGCTGTGATGAGTAGCATCAACATGGCCCAGGGTCATGGTCATGTTAGGGGAGCAGAGGTGGATGGTGTTAAAGATGGCGGAAAAGGGACATCCATTTTCAGATGATCTCCGATTTTCCCTTCATATCAAATCTCTGATGCTAATCTTATTTTCCTGTTCTTTCTTTTTTCTCCTCCAAGTATAATGTGAAAAACTCATTCCAGAGGGCATGTGTTTGCTAATTTTGGTTTTACTTCCTCTTGCACCTTCAACAGAAGAGAAGAAAACACATGAGGACCCACAGGCATCGTTACCCAATAAATCAAACATTAGTTTGGCGAAGTCACCAGCTTCTGCCGCCATCGTATTTTTAGGGCATGGAAAGAATAATTCTTTTTGCTCGGAATGTTAGATTTATATTGCTTTCACTTAGCAAGTGAATAATTGATAAGTTGGGGCATATTAACATTGAACAAAAGAACCCAGTGGTACAGGGGTCCTGGGAAGCCTGCCTAAATCAATATACACTCATGAATTTTGAGCGCAAAAGGTTGAGCTGAGAAAGAACACAGATTTAGACCCCCATTAATATTTGAAACCCACTCTGCACTTGAGAGGCTTGCTAGAGCCCAAATGTTAACTGAAGGGGCTTCAGAGAAATGGCTTCTAAACAAATCTGAAAGTAGGAGATTTTTCCCCTCTAAAGATTTCACGAGAAAAAAATCAATCATCTTTGTTGTTTCTGCTGTCAGAAGGCATCTATTAAAAAATCTAATTAGAGTATTTTTACCAATTAAACATACCAAGGCAGCGCTTGTCTGACTCAATGTTTGTAATTGCTCGAAAAGCAGATGCATCAGGACTGTGATCAACCCCGATACGGTAAAACGTTCCAGCCACTCCTGGAAACTCCATCCTCCCCACGCAGGAGCCAGCCTTAAAATTTGATTAATCTAAACATTTTGTAAGGTGTCAAAAGAGGTTTCTTGCCTGATGTCTCATGGTCACCCAAAGTGCCATTCTGATGGAGGCCAAAATAACATCATCAGTCACAATTTGCTTCTGAAACGTCTCCTGCTAGGCCCCCAATTTGAGCTATCAAAGCTGGAAATTTTAAACCAAGTGGGAAAACGCTTCGAATGTTAATGATTCATCGAGCCTGGCATCCCGCTGGAAAGTCATCTCAAGTGGCTGATCCCGGCGCACTGCTGTGACCACTGGGGATGTTGTTCAGAGATGATGTCTCCACTAATATTCTAATGATAGAGTCAAGGAAATAATCCTCTGGAGGTGAAGGGCTCACCTTTCACAAAGCATTAACTAGAATCTCACAATTAGAAGTGGCCAGAGAAAGCGTTTCATGTAGCCCTTGGTTCCCACAGAAAATAGCAATTCCGGCAGCCCAGACTCAGCCTCTGCTTGCATCCCCCCGTGCTGGTGGGCTCACCACCTTATGAGGCAGCCCATTCCATCCCAAGACATTACCGGCTTTTGGAAGGAGGCTTCTTAGGTTTGGCTATATATATATATAGTATATATATAAACTGCCTCCCTATAACTTTGGTCCAAGAAGATCACTCCTAAGCCTCATGGATACAGCTTTCTGAACACCGTTTGACACATAATTGGATTGCCAATATCACGCTTCTCCCACAAAGCAGTTAATTTGGAGAATAATTCAGAGCATGTGCTCATTACTGGGTCTAAGAGGCTACAAGAAAAATTTGGCCCCTACACAGTACAGATGGTATTTGTTGTTTTCCCTGGAATTCTCATGCTGTATATCTTAATTAATGAATTAATGAAATTTTTCAGTCGAGTGGTCCTAAGGAGTGCTTATTTTTGAAAACTCTCCTTCTGCCCATACACATGGTTTCTCGGTTTTCCCTACGATCCCCTAATTAACAAGCATGAGAAGGTCAAAGCTACAGCTCTTAGACTTGCTGGAAAGGACTGAGAGTCTTGATGGGAAGTCACATTTAAAGATAAAAAACACCTGTCCCCGAGTTTCAAGAGGCTTTTTAACGAGGGCCACGAACGTGAGCTGCACAGTATGATTTGCCCCATCATGAGAGCAATCACCCTAGCTTGGGCTTCTCCAATCCCCCTTGTAAGCAACCATCTGTTATTTTTTAAAAAAATTTTAATGTTTATTTATTTTTGAGAGAGAGGGAGACAGAGCATGAGTGGGGGATGAGCAGAGAGAGAGGGAGACCCAGACTCCAAAACAGGCTCCAGGCTCCGAGCTGTCAGCACAGAGCCCGATGCAGGCCTTGAACTCATGAACTGTGAGAGCATGACCTGAGTTGAAGTCAGATGCTTCACCGACTTAGCCACCCAGGTTCCCCACCATTTGTTATTCTTAACAGGGTGAAAGAGAGAAGTTGCCTTAGTAAAGAGAACACAGCCAATTAAGTCAAGCAGATGAGAGGTTTATTCATGGCTCTACCAATTTCTACCTGTGACACCTGTGTAAGTTGCTAAAGCCTTTTAAAGCCTAATTTCCTCTATGGTACCCTTGGGATAGCAATTCCTAGATGACAGAGTTATTATTATAAAGATACAGTGACATCATCAAATGAATTAACATGGTGTATCAGTAAGCTACTGCTATGTAACAAAGACCTCCAAACTCAGGAGCTTTAAAAAAAGGCATTTATTACTGCTAACAAATCTGTGCACCAGCTAAGAATTTTGCTCTTTGGGCCTGCCATGGCTGACCTTGGCTGGGCTGGCTCGTGTGTCTGTGTTGAACTGGTGGGTGGGCTGAGGATTGGCCATCTCAGATAGCCTCGTTGACATGTCCAGCTGGTGGCTGGTGGGTGCCTGGAGTTATTGGATGTCTCTCAGCCACCAGTGGGCTAACTTGGGTTTATTCACGTGGCAGGCACCCAAAAAAGCAGTAGAGGCATGCCCGGCTTTTGCAGACTGGGCTCAGGCCCCTTCTACCACATTCTCTTGGGCAAAGCGAGTCATCCACCTCCTGACAGGAGAAGTGTAAACTCACGCTGCAAGGGGCAGCCACTTTGGCAACCAATCTGCCTCACACCAGTTCTTCTGGTGGAAAAACTCCAAAAACAGCAGCTAACCTGCAAACATGGTGGCTATCAGAGACATTTCACAGCCTGCAAATTGCAAGGGTTAATCTCGTCTGCAGCCTTTTAGCGGAAGCATTTAGAAGCTGCCTGTCAAGAATCTCCTAGCTTAATCATCTCATTGTTAACATTAACAATATCTTGTGGTTGTAGTTTCTATTAGAATCTGTGACGGGAGCAGGGGGAATCCGGATCAGGCCATTGTGGTAGAAGATGGACTGATTTCTGGGTCACCCTGGGTGCAGGATGGAGAGAGCTCCTGGTCACACCTGCTTTGGCTCTTGCAAGAAAGAATTCTGTCACTCTTGACCAGGGAAGGGTCCACTTTCATGGCCACTGTCATCTCTACCCAGCACCGGGAAGGGCGTGCATCGCTGAGCATTGCTGTGATCTGGCCCCTTGCACGGAGTCCTTACCTTGGCCTTGTGGCTTCTGTATGATTTTTCCCATATTCCTATTTCCAAAGCTAAGGCTCTGAAAGTCTGGGTGATGTATACATGGCAGAGCTGGAGCTGAACTCCAGGAAAGGGAGCTTGAAAAAGCCTGGACTTATTTCTTCACGCCTCACTGCCTTTGAGTCAGTGGCAGTGGGAACACAATAAAGATGGACTGGGAATAATCTAGGGGGATCACTTGTCATATGTATGGCCTTATTACCTTTAGCCCTGTTTTACAGATGAAGAAACACAAGTTCAGAGAGGTTAGGTAACCTGCCCAGGGTTCCACAGCCAGGAAGTAGCAGAGGTGAAATGAACAAATCTGTCTGATTCCTCACCACCATGGAACCCGCAAAGGTATCTTTGAGCTACAAATAGAAGAGGAGGCTGTCTTTCTAGGAACCCCTCGCCCCTAAGGATATGGGCTGATCCCTGTCTCAGGGAAGAGCTCTGGGAATGGTGTAATATTTCCCAAGAAATGGCGGGGGCTCTGCGATGTGGAAATAGGCTGTTGTCACAGAGGGCTCAGGCCCCCCACCCCCACCCCCTGGGCGGATTCCAGTTACCCCAGGATCGGGCTGGCTGGATGAAACAAGTCACCCCTTGTCTTTAATCCAGGAGGCCTCAGAACTGCAAGCGTCAAGGACACATTAAATCAGTCTGCAAAACTCCTCTTGGCTTTGCAACAGCCTCCAATATTCTCAGCATTATGGTGCCTGTCGGCTATCTGGGTAGAAGCTGTGTGTGGGCGACGCAGGCCCATCAGGGACTTGG
The DNA here is from genome assembly GCA_017311185.1 of Proteles cristata cristata. Lineage (NCBI taxonomy): Eukaryota > Metazoa > Chordata > Mammalia > Carnivora > Hyaenidae > Proteles > Proteles cristata. The sequence continues at coordinate 539,367 of JAESUZ010004500.1, read as the reverse complement.
CCAGAGCCGTCTGGGGAAGAATGGATCCATTCTGGGGATTCGGTCACTTGGGGACGGTGGCGGTGACAGCCACAAGGCAAGACAGGTCGCCTCAAGGCCCGCCAGCTTAATCCCAGAGCCCAGGCCCCGCCCACAAGCCCCTTCTACTTCCCCTGGGTTCTCAGGGCATCACCCCGCCCCATGGCTCCCCTCTGTCGTGGCCGCTGGTGTTCTCGGCACTACTTTTTGAGACCTGGACACCACTGCACTTTTCTTTCTGTTCAGGCGCCTGATATCACCCTGGGCATCCGAACCACAGCCGGGGAGGTGGTCTTACCCCGGTGCCCCCCGTCGTGCTGCCCCAGGATGGGGGTGCCCGGCTTCAGGCTGAGCCTGGGGTTTTGGCTGGAACATGCTTCCACCTGGGTCTGGGAATCTAGGGAAGGGCCCCTAAAGCCGAGCCAGGGTTCTGTCCTTTCCTGCCCCCCTTGGAGGCCTTCCCCACAGCCTGAGCTCCCAGGACAGCCCTGCCGTCTTTCAGGACCGCATCCCTGTCTGTGTCCATGGCTGCTGGCCTGTCTCGCCTCCCAGGCTGTGTACGTCTGAGCCCAGGCCTGGGCCACTGCGTGTGGCCAGTTGTCAGCCTTGCGTCCAAACCGTAGCGAATGCAATAGGACAGAAGACCCCTGGCCCCAGTCAGTATTTAATACCCCTCCTCGGACCCCTCAGTGTGCACTCCCCCTCATGACTCCTGTTACAGTTGTCCTAAATGACTCTGCAAGAGGTTCTGGAAGAAAGACGTAATGAGGTTCCAACAGTGAGAGGGGCAATCAGGAAGGGCTTCCTGGAGAAGGGAGCTTAGGACAGATCAGGGCGGGGCAGGCGCTTTGTAGGAAGGATGAGGGAAGGGCCCTGGGTGGGCAAAGGTGGGGGAGGAGCTTGCCTCGGATGAGGGGGTGGCCTGTGTGTGTGTGGGCGCATGTGCACGTGCATACAGCCTGTGTGCAGGACCGTGCACATGAACAGGAGTGCACGTGTGTGTGTAAGCCCACACGGTGGTGTGCATGTGTGCATGTTCGAGTGTGCGACAGTGTGGACACATGTGCTGCGTGTGCACATGCGTGTGTCTATGCACTGGTGGGTGTGTGACTGTGCACGTGTGTGGTGGGTTTGGTGCCGAGAAGCCGGGTTGCTAGGCAGCCAGTCGCCATATCTTTGAGTGACAGTCTGGGCTGCTTGAATGGCAGCAGTGAGCCTCTGGAGAAGCTAGGTGAACAGCCGCCTCCCTCCGAGTTTAGATTCCAGGCTGGCTGTGCTCCCTCCCTGCCCAGCTGCTACCCCACCCCCCACCCCAGCGCCGCTGCCCCTGGGTGCAGGGCTGGGGCACAAAGCCTCTGCGTCCAGCCCCTCTGTCCCCCACCTGAGTCCACCCACGGAACCTGATAGCCCAGTCTCTGGGTTCCCTTTTGGATCAGTGGCCTGGTCTCCCCTCCTGTCCCGGCCAAGGAGTCCCTGTCTGGAGTCCCTCGTCCCCCAATCCACCCTCTGCTCCACCCTCTGCTGCCCAGTCGGTTCTCCTCGATGCAGCTTCCCCGCTTATGACCTTTCAAGGCTGAAGGAGCGTCCACACTCTGGCCAGAGGCATTTGTGGCCTTCTTCTCTGGCCTCCTGAACTTCCCTACCCTCGCGCCTCCCACGTGCTGCACGTCCCAGCCTCTTCCTTCCCCGACGCCTGCTTCACATCTTCGCCACTTCGTTCCTTTCTTTTCTGCCTGTCATGTTCTTTATTGCCTTCTGAAATGCCACTGTGGGCTCAAAAATCACTTCCGACCTGGGAGGGCAGGCTAGTGTGTCCTGGGGGGGCATCGTCAGTCCCCTGCTCCTTTGGTTAGCATTGGATTTTGTCCCTGTGCTTTGGTCAGGATGAGCTGGGCCACCCTTCTTGTAGCAGACTGTTGCCCCCCAGGATCAGAGCACCCCCAACCCCCCCCCACACTGGTGTGGGCAGGAAGGAGGGACCCTCCCGCCAGGCAGGGCTCCCACCCTCCCCTGTGACTCACAGACTAGCTGGGGGGCAGCTCTTGCCCTTGACTGAGCTTCCCCTTCTGGGTCTTATGATGTTTTGATGTTGGGTTTGCTTCACTCCAATTCTCTTCCCGGTCCCGAAGGGCTGCCTGGGACTTGCAAATCCAGCTTTCTGACTTCTCGCTAGCCACTAGCGGTTTCCCTAGGCGGTGTATTGTTCCTGGTCTAAAGTGTCTCTCTGAAGCCGACCCAAAGTCAAGACCACATCGTACATCCCAGCTGGTGTTGTTCAAATGCGGGGGCGCGGGGGGGGGTCCTCTGCTGATGCTAGTATTCAGGGAACACCCACTGGGTGGTTTCCCTCCAGGGAATGGAGCTTTGGAGCCAAGACCTAAGGCAGTGTGGGTTCAAGGGTAAGGCTCACAGGCAGGGAGGCTGGCACCCACTGCTGTGGGCACTTAGCAGGTGCCCATTTTCTGATCTCTAGAATGGCATAAACATAGTGCCCACCTGTATGGGTCATGGAGGACAGAATAAGATAATACATGTAGTGTGCTCGGCGTCTGGAACAGAGGAAGCCCTCAAAGTTAGCTGCTATAATTATGAGTGTTGTCATTATCGCTTTTCACTGTGGCATTGATTCATAGCATTTCGGAGCTGGATCTAGTTCAGATCCCTATGTCTGTGATAAAGGAAACTGACCATCACAGAAAGGAAGGCATTTGACGAAATCACAAAGGCAGTGTGGGGCAACAGGACCCAGGGGCACTGGGGTCCAGGCCAGAGTTCTCTTGTTCTCCCTACCCCACTGCTGGTGTTTTAGACAGGAGGTGCTCAGAGATGGTGGTGGCCGCACTGCTTTTGGGAGATAGCTGTCAGCCATCTGTGTCTTCTTGACCTTGTCAGCCCCCAGGACTGTATCACCACTGCTGCCTGTCCACACAAGGCATTCTCATTGCAGAGTGATAAGAGGTTAAGTCTGGGCCCTGGGCATTCTCTTTGCTCTGTTCCACATCTTTGTTCTCTCTGCATGAACATCACCAAACTATTAGTTGTGTCCAGGAGGTTTTAAACCAACAAGCGTCTTTCGGAAGGACAGGAAATAGGAGCTCAGACATGAGCTAAGTTAAGTGTCTTGCTCAAAGTCACACAGCTATTGAAGGGGGAATCTTGCCCCTCCTCCTGGGCTTTCCCACTCCACCTCTCTGCCTCACTGCTCATCTGAATTTGGCACATGTCACCATATAGGCTAAACTGACCCATGAAGGGCTCTGGGTCACTGCGGAGAGGTCAGATCTGGCTCCATTTTGACCGAGGGCAATACTGTTGGCTTGGTCAACTTGGTGGCAGGCTTGAGTTCCTTCTCAAGGTTTAGGACAGATGCATCTAGAAATGATGCCAGACCAATGGGCTGAGTTTCAGTAGGCTACAACCTCAGTGGTAAACCAGAGTTTTCAACAGAAAGGCAACCCAGAGGCAGGTTGCCTGGTGTGGGTCAACTCAATGGGGTGGGAGCAAGGAGAAAGATGGGTAGGCTTGGATCCCTTCAATAACCTGGATAGATCCATCAAAAGAGTGACCACCATGGCCTCCAGTACTTTGCTGGGATGGACTTTTTGGAGTTGGTGGGCTTGTGGGTTACGGCAATAACTTCCAAGGGTAGGTAGGGAAAGCAGGATCTGGAGGGGGTGGTATATGTCTTCAAACACAGGCTATTTCCAAGTCTCAGATGTCTGAGTTAAAGGTGTACATGCATGATCTCATCTAAGATACGATTTCTGGTGCTGTTGAAAAGTATTCATCTGCCTTACTGTGGAGCATTTCCAGGGACTGGAGCAGACACCATAGTTGCCGTTTTCATATGGGCCCTTCGAGAGGAATCTGGGGAGAATCAGGGCCAGGCTCCAGGCTCTATTCTTGGGCATTGGGACTGTCATTCAACTCTGCCTTGTTTTGTGGCTGTCTGGAGTTCTCTACTGGGCCATGACACGTCATTGTTCCCCAGTATTCCCCTACGAGGAAGTTAGACCAGTATTCATTCCCATTTTACAGATGAGGAAAGTAGGAAGTAGAGAAATTACACAGCTGGCCTTTGGCCAAAGGGCAACAAGAACTAGGTGTCATGATTCCCTACTAAGAGCATCAACAACTACACAACTTTCTCTTCCTGTGAGAGGTCCTCCAATCTTGGTCTGTTTCCATACATTCTTTGAGTCGAATGCTCTTTGGGGTGACGTCTCAACTCACCATGATGGTCTAGACATTTTTCTCTCTTCCTAGGCAAATTCTCCAGCCTAATGGCACACACGGCTCACTCACCTGCAGCCACACCAAATGAGTCATCGATTCTCACATGCTCCAGACATTTTGCCTTCAGTACATGGCATGCCCCTTTTCCTCATTGTGGGGTGCCTTTATATCCTTTATCTGGCTTACTCCTATTCTTCCTCCAGGCCCCAGCCAGACTCAACTTGCCCTCCTGGACACTGTGGGTCTCTGAGTTGCTGAGGCTATTGAGGTAGGTGCCCTCTTGAAGAAGCTCTATGGGAATGAGAGCCAATAACCATAACAAGATTATGTTCAAGGTGGGGGTAGACATGGGAGCAACAGGGAAGAATGCACCAGACTCTGCCAGCCCTTTGGATTTGAATCAGATGTCCATGGAACAGAAGCAGAAAAGGGGGAGCTGGCTCCCTCCTTCCTGGAAGGTGGATGAGTCAGGAGTGGGTATGCCAAGGACTGGTGTGTTAAAGACCCGTTCTTCAACCCCAGCACCCGAATGAGCCTCCGGTCTCTGCTGGACATGTTCAGATGCCCTCAAGTAATGCCTTTAAAAGGCTTCATGCACTTTAAAGTGGTGGTTTTATTTAATTTCAAAGTTGTAGCTGCAATTAGATCTGTCCAGATAATTAACTCCAATTTACCAGTTTGCAACTAGTAATTAATTACTAAAGTCTCTCCAGTGAGCCTGGGGAAGGAAAGTTCTTCCTCCAAGAATGGAGGCTTGGTTCTGAAGGTTTGGAGACATGACCACCTTTGGGACCTTGTTTTCCCTGTGACCCGTTCTGGTTCTGGCTCATGCACAGGATGCTGGTGGCTTTGGGCATGTCCCTCAGCCTGCCCAGCTCTCGGTTTTCTTTCCTGGGAAAGAGAAGCAGTTCTTGCCTCATTTAGTTCATAAGAAACAGTGATCAGGGGAAACAAGGTTTGTGGGTTGGGAGGCACCCCTTTCTCTTTTTGCTAGGCTGCCTTGCTATTCCTGGGTGTGGCCTGTCAAAAAGCATTCACCTGCTTCACCACTGAGCATCTTCTGGGCCTGGACCTGGGGCTGTGGACATCATTTTCTTATGGACTCTTGGTGAGGAATCTAGAAGGAGTCAGGGCTGGGCTCTGAGCTCAGTTGTTTTCAGCTGTTGCTAGTGCTGTGTTTTGCTGATGTTTCGATTTCTTGACTCAGCGGATGTTTCGATTTCTCGACTCAGCCATGAAGTGTCAATTTTCCCTAAACCTACACTCAAAGATATCGACAGTTTTTGTTTTTTTTCCAGAAGTCTACATCAATTTGCAGTTTTGCTTCACACTTGAGGACTTCTGTTTTTCTATGATCTAGAGCAGTCAGTCTCCCCTCCCACCCTGGAAGCTTATTAAAATCAGCTTTCCCACCATGAATGTTTAAAGAAAGACTCCTTGCCACTGTCATGGAGTGGACAAGGCTGGTCTTTTCAAAAATTGGGTCAATTAGGTACCTCTCTCAGCAAAATGAACCTTGACCCTTGCCTCACACATATCCCCAAGTTCATTCCAACTGGATCATAGAGTTGAGTACAAAAGAAGAAAGGCATAGCTTATAGAAGGTAATACAGGAGCATTTTCACAGCTTTGGGGCAGGCAGAAATTATGCAAGTCTCAAAACAACACTTGTCACAAGGAAACAGATGTATCAAGTAGAGTTCACTAAAATTAGGAGGCTCTGTTCATCAAGAGAGATGAATTAAGGAAGTGAAAAGGCAAACTGCAGAGTGGGGGAAGATATATGCCCTAAGTATATCCCAGTGTACTCATATATCAAGTGTTTATTGAATGATGAATCTATATGAAACACCAACACCCCAATTGAAAAGTTGGGCGAAAGAGGAACTTCACAAAAGAATATATCCAAATGCCAGCATGCTTGTGAAGCATGTCCCATGCCATGTCATTGGGAAAATGCAGATTAAACCCCAAGTGTAGTACCGCTCGACACAACATTTATAAGACCGTGTGGAAATGGAACAGCTAGATTGTAATGCACTGTTTGTGCAGAAGGAGTTGGTTTAATCCCTTTGGGAAACTGGCATTTATTCCTAGAGATGAACCCACACATATACCATGACCCAGCAGTTTCAGTCCTGGTTATATATCCAAGAAAAAAGTGTCTCCATGTATACGGAGTTTGACAGCCAGCAATTTTGTGGTACCCAACAGTGGGTACCTGTGGGGTGGGGATCAAGGATTGGGAAAATACACAAGGCAAGCTTTTGGAAGGCTAGCACCGTTCTAGATCTTATCTTTGGCAGTGGTTCCAAAGGCAAGTTCACTTTCCAAAAAACGTTACAGTGCTGTACGTTGAAGATTCGTGTCATGTACCATCTCTTGCTGTTCTTTCATATAAAAGTATTTTTTCGAAAACAAATGCCGGCCCTTGGACCTCACCCTGCACTGAATGGGAACATTGGAGGATGTCCTGGTGACCATCAGCTATCCAGGTGATGTTGACATCCAGCCAGAGTTGAGAATCCCTACCCTGGCCCAAGAACCAATGTACTTCATGTAGACATCACTCATTACTTTGCCCCATGTGCATCTGGTTTGGGAGCCCAGGTCAGTGGTTAGACCCAGAAGGGGCATTATTCAAGTGGAGACTCTGATCCATCCTTGGGAAACCCAGGCTTTGCTCTGGTGGCCATTTAATATGACCGCCTCTACCACTGGTTCCGATCTTCCTGGTTCACCATTGAGACAGTGGTTGAATGACGCTCAGTCATCTTAACTGTCTTGCCTCAGGTTGGCCAGATGAGAGACAGAAGAGCTAGGATTTGAACCTAGTGATGTTCAGAACCAAGAGAGGATGGGCCCAGAGGCAGGAATGAAAAATATTTGAATAGGTAATTTATAGGAGGGTAGCAGCGGGCGAGAAGTGAATCATACTTGTCTTTCTAACTGGTACCTGATGCGAGATCTTCCCCTCACCCTGATTTTTTAACTTTTTGAATAGAGAGATTCGAATTTATATTATAATCATTAGTGCTTTTTCTTTTGCATCTCACCTCGAGTAGGGTCTCAGATCAAGCCTGTCTCATAACAGTAATACACAGGAGAATGCGTTTTGTCTTGCTTCAATACTTTCTACCACTGTTCTTGATCTACAGCCCTGTAGGAGAGCTCCAGACGGGGGATCTTCCTCAGAAAGGTGTTATGAGTTGAGATTAGTTAGGCAAGTGGCAGAGTGAATGCATAAGCAGTGATTTTGCATAATGAGGCGTGTGAAATCCCCACTGGAGGTTGTTAAAACAGCAGACAGACTGCGGTAAACAAGGTGGAAGGTAGGCTTTGAAAACAGATGGCTTTGAAAACCTGGCAAAGCCGTTTCAGACTTTTAAGAATTGGTTTCGTTAGTGCAAGCTATTTTTTAAAATTCTACATGCATATTTTAAAGTTCTGGTTTAATGATAAAGTTCTGTGGGTAATTGAACATCAGTTTACATCCTGCTGTAAACACGCTAACAACCAGATGTGATGGACAGCTTGCACAGAGACCTGGACTGTATGCTGTAGGTTTGGATTCAAATGTGTTATTTGGGTTTCGGGTTGGGGTGGTTTTGCGGACTTCTACCCTGAGTGCTTATATGGCCATGACCTACCCTCCTTGCTAAGTAGGCCTCCTGGGTACCTCCTGCCCATGAGCAGAGATGCTCTAGGCTTTCTCCCACATCTGTTGTCATTTCCTTCAGGAAATGGGCCTGATCCCTTGCCCTTCTGGCCTCACCTGTGTAACTCTCAACCTTATTCCCTTCTCTCCCAACACATTTCCAACCGAAGGCAGCGTGGTCTCTTGAGTCCCTCTGCTTTAGTGCGAGCTGAACCCTTGGGCTAGTGTGCCCTTCTTTTGATAGGTCCCAAATTCCAAATGGGGTCACCAATTAGAGCGACATTTCTAGATGTCCTGGCCTCTCCCAAGTGATGATGAGGGTGGGCCTTACCCATCATTGCTGATAAAATTACTTACCTCTGAATTCATGACTGTCTTACTGTCTTCTTCAGACAATATAGACCTTTTTTTCCCTTCCTTCCTTCCTTCCTACCTTCCTTCCTTCCTTCCTTCCTCCCTCCCTCCCTCCCTCCCTTCCTTCCTCCCTCCCTCCCTCCTTCCTTCCTCCTTCCCTCCTTCCTTCTTTCTTCCCTCCCTCCCTTCCTTACCACATAGAGTGAAACTCCTTCAACCAGACTCTACTTGACCAACTAAATGATAATAACAAAGACTTAGTACTTGCTACATTCCAGGAATACTCTAAATACTTTACTTCTGTTAAGTGATTTGGTCTTTACAACAACGATATGAGGTAGATGCTATTATAACACCGTCTTATAGATGGCAAAACCGAGGCACAGAGACGTTTAAGTACTTGCCCAAGTTCGTACAGCTAACACATGGCAAAGCTGGGACTTGAACTTGGCTGCCTGCTTACCACCTCTCACCTCTGGGAAACCACTACACATACTGTCCTGACCCCTTACAGCTACGCAGCTGCTCTCTGCTGGGCCACACACCACTGCTCACAACTGAGTTCAACGTCCATCAGCAATGAGTTGCGTGTATGCCAGTTGCACTTGCTATTGTGATTAAACAATCTGATTATTATATAAACTAATGCAGCGTGGGCATACACACAAAAAGAAAGGGTGTATATGAAAAGCAAATTGAATATTTTGAGAGAGTCCCGATGTAGACAAGATGCCTAAAATGCAGCTGTCAAATTGGGGTGGATGTAGTCCCTGGGAAAGGTTGGGGAGGGGTGTCGGGGTCTTCTTAGATTCCTTCTGCAGTGGCTCAAAGAAATGACCCGATAGCCACAGGAAAGATATGATGCCCATATTATAGTGTGGCCAGGTTAGTGTTTGGGGTGGCCCACCTGGATGATTAACAGTGTCCCTTTTACTGTCACAGCTTCCGTTATAAAATATATGGTCACCCCAACCGTGGGTGTAGTTTAAGGCAAGATAGAGAAGCAAAATACTACCCAGCCAACTCTTCTTCAAAGAAAGGCCCTTGACTATTCATTAAAAACCTGGCCATTATTGAGAGCTAATACCAGTCTCTGAGAGCGAAGCCTGGAACCCTCCTCATCCATTGAGAATCTGGGCTTCAGAGAAGGTCTTTTTAAGGATGGTGCTGCATTCAGAAGGGAACTATTTAGGGAGTTCCCTGCTGGTGTGAGACAGGGAGTGAGATTCTTAAACTTCTCACACATGGGAGAAAATCAGATTCCTGCACTTGAAGAGGCTTCAAGATCAAAGAAGTCTGTCCTGGGCTCTAGGCTGCTGCCATGATGTTCACGTCTCCATTGACCTGAATTCCAGGAATGCCACCAGAGCAAACATTAATTTGGCTTCGTGTATATAGTCTGACTTTCGCTCAGGTGTAATGAATAATACGTTGGTATTTATTTAGGGTCTGAGCAGGACAAGTGTTACTATTTCAGTTTTTTTTGGTTTGAATTATTATCGAATCACTCGGTAAAGCCACTTATCCAGGTTAAATCTGGGGTTTGTCACATTTGTTCATTTTGCTATTCTTTGTAGCGCTTTAGTTCTGCAAAGCAAGTATTTGCTCAGATATGCTTTCTCTGTTGAGAAATACGTTTCTTAAGGATGAATGTTTGTTGAGTATATGTGCTAGGAATGGTGCTAGGTCGTCTGGGTCTGTGATCTCATTTAATGATCAGTGAAATCCAGGAGATGGCGAGGTTTGTGTCTCATGTACTAATGAGGCTGAGGCTTAGAGATGGGAAATTATTGCCCATCATCACATAGTTAGGAGGTCAGAGAGCCATGATTAGATCCAGGACTTCCTATTTTCAAATCTTTATGCTTTTGCTTCTTCTGTTACTGTGTTTCCTCTATGCCAAGCTACATGAGACTTTAAAAATGCCATTGATCACGGGGTGCCTGGGTGGCTCAGTCGGTTGAGCATCTGACTGCAGCTCAGGTCATGGTCTCATGGTTCGTGGCTTCGAGCCCTGCGTCGGGCTCTGTGCTAACAGCTCAGAGCCTGGCACCTGCTTCGGATTCTGTGTCTCCCTCTGTCTCTCTGCCCGTCCCCTCCTTGTGCTCTATCTCTCTCTCAAAATTAAATAAACATTAAGAAATTAAAAAAAAATAAAAATGTCATTCATCAATAATAAAATGGCTTTTGTATAATTGTGCTGCCAGTCAGATCTGAGTCTTTCTCAACATCATAGCACACGACACACTTCTTCACAGCCTGGCTTTGTCACCTGGCACGTCCTCTTTCCCTGACCACTCTGTAAGCTCCTTGGGAGCAGGGACCATTTTGACTGCCTTCTGCGTTCCTCCACGAAGTGGTACATCCAGAGATCATGAACATCAAAGCTTAATTCATCTTGAATGGGCAGCAGGTATCTTTGAACAAACAGCCTTATCTGGTGTGTGATCAGATCAACTTGGAGACTTGGCCACCGCCAAGCAGATGTGACCAGGACAGAGGAGGGCAGAGCCTTGATCTTCCATAGCAAGGAGCCATGACCCCAAGCCTGCTCTCTGGGCATTGCTACAGTGCCCTACCCTGAGATGGGAAGTTCCCCAGGTTTGAGGCCTGGGACCCCATTCCATGTGTCTTGCTTTCAATATCTGAAGCCAGAGCTCGATTCATACTCCTCTGCGGCCAGGATTGGCCTCCTCCTCTGTGGTGCCAATCTTCACGACATGCTGGGGGTAATGACACCTGTCAGAGCCCCAATTCATGGAATGATTTTCCATCCAGGTCAATGTTAGATGCTCTCGTTAGATTAGGTGTTTTCACGGAAACGCAGAATTTCAATCTCCAATGCCAGCACGGGGACCCCGGTGACTGTCTGTCTTCAGATGTCCTGGTGACCGGGTCTTCAGATGATCTCCAAAGAGCTTTAGGCCCCAGGCACATGATGCTGAGGCAGGCTTCCCATCCCACAGGGATAGGATAAGTGTCCATGTCTGGCACCACGGTTTATCCTTGGAAGGAGATGCAGATCAGCTTGCTTTCAATAAATAGAATTTAAACCAAGATGCTTCTGTATAATTATGTTTCCTAATTATATTACTCGCTGCCTGTAGGCAAAACACAAAGATTTTCCAGTTGTACCAAAGGAAATCTGATGAGCTGAGCTGCTGGGCAAACCCAATGCATGTGGCAGATCAAACCTGGGAAAATGAGAGCCCCTCTTGGGGAGACATGAGTGAAGGGTAAGAAGGTCTTTATGATACTTTCCAGCTCTGATGTCTTAGAATTCTTTCATGGCTCTTTTCTTATGGATATATTTACGTCGAGTACCCGGGTACTGATATCCATTCTGATTGGGCCAGTGTTTGCTCTGTTGGGTGGGTGATCTTCTGACTATCTTCCTAGTCTCTAGCTTTTATGGTCAGTTGCACTCAGATATCACCCTTAAATAAAGCACTCAGGAGATACCATCTTCCAGGAAATATGTGGCTTGCATTTGAGATTCCATCCGAGTGCTTTTTGAAGTATTTGGACTATTAAGCTATTGGTAGTATACGGTCCCAGGTGCAGCTAGCATTCGTGTTCTCTGGCTGGGGTTCTGTCTATCTGAGTAGAGTCAGTATAGTTCCCCATTCATGAGCAAATTCAAGTTCCTCAGACTGTTGGAAGCCTCCCCTAAATGGGCACCCTTTGCCTGTATCCTGTGATGCTTGTTGTGTTTCTCAGAATGATCTTCTGTGAGTGAGGGCAGGCCCCACATCTCCATGTCCCACAAAGCCAGGCTCATCATTGGTGACCCCAAATTACTTGGGGATTGATTTGTTTCAGAGGAACAGAGAAAGAAAAAAAAAACCACTTGATGGAAACTTTTACTTGTGACAGTTATTTTCAGAATTACAAGTCTAGATGACCTGGTCTCTCAATGTCCTATTCCATTATTATTATTTTTTTAATTTGTAGATTTACCCCCTGCCACCGAAGGCATCACTTTAGAGAGTGAGTCTCCTGCTTCTCCCATTCAGACTCTTGGTTCTGAACTGCCCATGCCTCTGTGGCTGGCATTGGCTTCCATTCTGCCCACTATCCTCTATCCTTCTCTCTTCTGATTTTGACACTCACCCCACCCCCCACCCCTTTCCCTGAGGCTTTAGGCTTAGCACCAACTTTATAGCCATGGTTTTGACCTCTTCATAAACCATGTTCTTCTTTTCCTTCCAGCTGGGGTGCTTTGGCCTGCTCAAAGTAGACTCTTCTCCCAGCTCACTTCAGTTACTGCCTCTCTTATCCTTTCTTCCTTCCCAGATTTGCCATGTGGCTGGCCTGCTCCCTTGGTTCCCAGAGTCCTCAGAGCATAACCTGTACATTAAGAACACATTTTGGAAAGATCCCTTGTGGCAATCTCTTTAAATATGGATCAAAGGAGATTTGATGCACAAGAGAGACCTATAGCAACTCCCACTAAGACCCTTGGATTCAAATACCCGTCCCAAGGGAGTGTATCCATTGGATTTGTCCTAAGCAGCACTTGGAGCCCTTCTGATCAACCATCATTTTCTTGGAAGGACTGCCACCCTCCTTGACGTTTTCTGCTACCTTTGCTTCATACTGTAATCTAAGAGAAATTGCACAGAGCTGTCATCTGTCAGTGGTCAAGCAAAGGATAGCTGTAGAAACAAAGTGAAGATAAAATGTCAGCACTATCATTTGGACACCCTTGGTATTGACTTAGGATAGTGATAGTGGGCAAAGACTTTTGTTTTCTTATAGAATGTACGTAGAACCCCCAAAGCCTCCCTATTGAAGTATAATATATACACATAAAGTATATAAGTCTACACAAGTTTATGTAAGTGTCTGGGTCTAAATAGTTTCAGAAAGTGAACATACTCATCGCTAGTGGGTCCTAGTCCCACCAGATAAACCTTTTTCATCTGCCCTTTCAGTCTTTACCCTTATTCCCAGGGTAACCACTGTCCTGATTCCTAACAGCATAGGTTACTTTTGCCTGTGTTAGTGCTTTATCTTATGGAACCATAATACTGTATGTAATAGAATCATAGATATGTAGTCTGGTATCTACCCTCTTTCACTCAAACTCATGCATATGGGATCCATCCACATTATTGAGACTAACTGTAAATGACTCAAGTTTTTAACCATTTGAACAGTGAAAATTTCAAAGCTAAGAGGTAAAAAAATCACTTAATTTTTATTGCTTATTGATATCCAGTGGGTAATATTCTTTAGTGCATATATACACTACCATTTTCTTGGTTGTACAAACTCTACTTTTAGGAAACACAAGGAAAGACACCTTGGTGCTCTCGATTGTTATTTATCGGTTAAAGTACCAAGGACCTGCTGTGACACTGAAACACAAACCCCATGCCTCCTGGATGTGGTCTCACACAGTGTAACTTTTACACTCAGGAGTATGATTGTGTGGGTGGAGGGCCAAAACTCCCTGTCTTGGTCTCTACATACCTTCATGTGGATGAAAACCACCACAACCACCTGTTCTGTCCTTTGCACTTGAACTTATATGACCTCATCCTTTCCTCACAGTTGCCCCATGACAAAACCATTGATCATCCCACTGGATAGGTAGATAGGACTGAGGACAATGGCTTGTCCAGATTGCATAGAGCACTAGGATTTAACTCTTCCTGTGTCTTCACCTGATCTCTCTGTAGATGATTCCTCTGGGCATGCCCTTTAACACATAGCTGACAAAACCCAGGAACTCCAAGTAGGAAGCTTGAGCAGTCAATAGAGTCATCAGCTGATAAAACCCAGAGGAGAGGCAGGCATCTGGGCCCAGTCCCAGGTTAAGCTAGCTGCTGTCATGCTGGAAGGCTTCAGAATCCCCAGAGGCACAATCCAATCACAGTCCCCTCCATGGAGCTACCCAGCAGATCTTGAGCTGGTGAAATTCTCTCCAAGTGGTCCTTGGAGAGCTGCAAGTAGTCAAAGGACAGGTAGAGGTGGCTTGGGGACCTCGCCTGGAATGTGAGAAGTGGAACAAGGTAGTATCAAGGACAGTTCTTGTGGTGACTGGGAATGACACAAGGCCAGGGTGAGAACAAGGAGTTAGTTTCTCCTTTGTCCCGATCAATGCTATTAGCAAAGACATTGGGGGTTGGCTAATACAACTCCCAAGACCTACTGATTTTCTTTGGGTTAATGCTCTAATCGTATCTTCTGATATTTAATTTAAATTTGGACTTCTTTTGTCTAGACTGTTGTCACAGCCTTCTGATTGACTGCTTCTGTTTCCTGACCTCCTTCCTTCACTTACCGGTCCTTTGTAGCTCTGGTGACAGTCAGACTTCCCTGCTGTCCTCTGTAGCCCTTCGCGGTCCAGCCTTTTCATCCATGTCTTTAGTCTGGCATGCAGGGGCTCCATGATCACCTCTGTACCATTCCCACTTGCTGAAATAACCCCTGTGTTCCCATCATGATGAATTACTCTCGGTTTCCCCAGAGCATTAGGTACTTTCACGCCCAGACACTCTTCACATAATATGCAAGTTCTACCTGCAGTCCCATTTACCTGCTTCTTCACTGGACAACTGATCTCTTTTTTTGTGAAAGTACAGCTTAATCATCTTCCTGGGGGCATTTCTGCTTCCATTGGGGGCCCCATCAGTAGCCTTGCTTCCTTCTTTAAAAAATTTTTTTAATGTTTTTTTATTTATTTCTAGGAGAGAGAGAGACAGCATGAGCAGGGGAGGGTCAGAGAGAGAGGGAATCACAGACTCTGAAACAGGCTCCAGGCTCTGAGCTGGCAGTCAGCAGAGAGCCCGACGCGGGGCTCGAACCCACGAACCGCGAGATCATGACCCAAGCAAAAGTCGGACGCTTAACCGACAGCCACCCAGGCGCCCCTAGCCTTGCTTCCTTCTGTCCAGTTCTGGTGCACTATGTCAGTTTATCCCTCAGTTTCTCCCTTTAGATTATATGTTCCTTAGATCTTGGGCTTCCGGCAGGGTTATGAGCCCTAGTTTTAGTAAACATTTCTTGAAATAGAGAGCAAAGAGAACCATTGTGCGAACTCCTGGCAGGTGGACATGAGAGGTGCTTCGTGGGTAGAGAAAAGAACCCAGTCCTCCTGAACAGCTATGCCCCAGAGATTCTTCTGGGCAGCCTACAAATCTCGAGGACTCCCCACACCAGTTTGCCACTCAGCGCGTGTTTGAGCTCTAAATGCTATTAGGGGATTTTTCTTGATCTCTGGATTTGATGGATCTACTCCCTGGAAATGAAGCCTGGTGTCGAAAGTACGCAGGGGAAGGGAGGAGAAGGATGTACTGTTGGGGTTGGTTAAACAGCTGCCGGCTGCACTGATTTCATTGGATGTTATTCTATTCGATCGTGGATAAAGAGGACTTTTCAGAGTCCATGTTCCCCTTCTTAAGTGTTCTTGGTAAAAAAAATAATAATAAAAAAAAGAACAATCAAGAAAACCCAGCCTAGTGTCTGCTCAGCTCCCAGATCCCTGCTAGCCAAGCTTGCTACACATGGGGGCAGTAGCATACCACCGACCCGCTCCAAAGCACCCATGGGAGCTGATTTATGAATCTGGAGCATTCACCGGGAATTTTAACTCTAGTTAGATATTTTCCATTTCATATACGTTGGCGAGAAATATCACTTAAGACAAAGTTGAAAATAAATTAAGCAGGGAACCACATAAAGAGGTTTATATTTGCTTTTCTGACACAGTTTGTGGATTTTTATCCTTTGAATGTTTTCAGACTGGATCACAAAACCCCCAGTTTGAATCTTATTGTGCCATGAAGCTGTTCCTGTCAACTTGAGGGCGTTCCCAGAAATTCTAGGTCAAGATGGAAAATCTCTCCATGTCAGTGGATGCCTAGATTGTTCCAGACACCCTCTCATGGAAGCTGGCGTGATTATCCTCGTATACCAGAAGAGGAGTCAGGCTTGGAGAGATCAAGCACGTTGGTCAAGGTCACACAGCTAAAAGACATAAAGGAACTGTAAATGTATGTTCCATAATGGCAGTAGGGGTGCTTATCTTGTTTGCGAATGCACGCCCAGCACTCAGGACCGTGCCAAGCCACATGGTTGACACTTAATAAGTATTTATCATATAACTCAATGGCTGAGGGTTTGTTGATTCCAAGGGCAATTCTCTTTGTGCCATACGGTGGTTAAAGGAGGAGGGGGTCAACAATCCTTCAAGAGTCCTAGTCGAGGCTCTATCACTATGGCAGCCTTTGGACTCAAGAGAAAGCTCCACCCTCCAGGGATTCTGCAGACTCACCCTCCAGAATCAGAAGGCAGGGGAGAGAGATCAACATATCTTAAAGAGTGATTTTTTGCTGCACAAACTCACTGTGAGGCAACAGAAAGAAAACAGCACAGTGTGGATTAGGAGCATCACATTTCATCCTAAGTAAGTTGTGTGGAACTGGGGCTAAGGAGTCATTAGTTACCTACAGGGAGGTTAGCATTTTGATTCCAGTCATGCGAACCCCAGAAACATGCCAGGGATGGGCATAAAGAGGCTATATCCCAAGGGACATACTCAGGCACATTCTTGTGCAGGGTGGAGGCCAAGAATGAGGAGTCACTGAAGAACAAATGCTCTAGTTGGAAAGGGCCCCCTGATGGTCCCTAGTTCACACATGCCTGCTTCTCTGCTCTGTACCACAATAAGGCATCTCAGTGAGGGAGGATCAACCATGGGGAGTGGGGGGCTCTAAGGGGCTGGGAAGCTTGCTGAGATCCATTTTGAAGGATGAGACAGGAGCACTGAGAGCCCTAGAGATTCTGGGGACGTCATGGAAAGGGAAGACTGTGAACCAGGGGCAAGGACTGGACTGGAAGCCATTTGCACGCTTGAAAAAGTTTGTCAATTCAACATTCTCTCTACTAAGAGCTGTCCTGCAGTGAAAGGCACCATAAACCCAGCCAGGAGACAGGCCTATGTGCTTGACTTGGGGGAGCTGGGCAGACTGTGTCTCCCTCCACAAGTACCTTGTACCTTTGTCAGGAAGAGATGGGGTATCAGTACACAACCCAAGTTGGACAATGGGCTTCACGCAGTTCCTTGATTCCCTGATGGGCATACACAGTGACTCAGATCCCAGAGTGCCCTCACAGGTGTCTTGGGGTCTGTTTCAGGCAACAGATGAGGCTGGGGCCTTATTAAGCACGTTTCTGGATTTCTTGGTGGTTGGAGTCAGGCTGGTTTCTGGCAGAGTTCTTTTGCTTGAAAGAAAAGAAAAAAGGACATGTACTGAAGTTCCTTCAAAAGTGGGTTGTAGGGGAGTGTTGGTAAGATCTGTGGGAACCAGCCCTGGTCCCTAAAGAGAGCCACAGAGGATGGCTGTTCCCTCCAGCTTTCTGACTCATTCTATTGCTACAGGCTGTGTTAACTCAAAGTCTTTGATCTCCAAAACTTTTGCTTTTGATTCCAAGTTGTGTTCATTCTACCATGATGGTTAATTTTACATGTCAACTTGGCTGGATCATTGGATGACCAGATAGTTGGTCAAACATTATTGTTGGGTGCATCTATGAGGGTATTTTTGGATGAGACTAACATTCAAGGGAGTAGACTGAGTAAAGCAATTTGGTGTCCCTAATGTGGGTGGATTTCAGCCAATCTGTTAAAGGCCTGGAAAGAACCAAAAGCTTCAAGTAAAAGGGAGCTCCTCTTGCTTGAGTCCTTCAACTGAGGCATTGGTCTCTTCTTGTCTTAGGACCTGAACTGAAACACTCACACCTCTTGGGTCTTGAGTGGGCCAGCTGTCGGACTGGAGCTACAGCATCAACTTTCTTGGGTCTCCAGCTAGCCGACTGCAGATCTTGGAACATCTCAGCTTCCATAACTGCATGAGTCAATCCCTTTAATTCCTTATAATAAAATCTTTATGTATATATCCTGTTGGTTCTGTTTATCTGGAAAATCTTGACTAATGCATCTGTTTGCAAATGCTTCTTGAACCTGCTTTCTTTCCTATCCCCATGACCATGTCCACTGTCCTCATTTGAGCCAAACTGCTTTGGCTGAAGTTGGGGTGTTGGGGTGAAGAACTCACACTCTACTTACTCCTCTCCCTGCCAGTCATTGCTCCTGGAAGTGGCTAAATGGGGCCTTGGCTCCACAAAACACAGTGTGAAGCTAGTGGCCTACAATATCAAGACCAACTCTTTGGCCTGGTATCCAAGTCAAGCAAGACCTGGCTGCTGGGGGCCTCTTCAGCACAGTCTCTGCCTTGCACACTCTGTGTCAGGTGGATAAATCTTTGCTAAGCACACCACACTCTGACCTTTCATACACACTATTTCCTTTACTTGTAAGGCCTCTTCAGAGTTACACCATGTTGTACCCAGCGAACTCTTTCCCATACTTCAAGATGAGCTCAAATGCCACCTTGTTTGTCAAATCCATCCTGGTGGTGGGAAGAGAGCCTCACTCCCTCCTCTGAGTTCCATGTCACTTACCCCATGGTATTGTTATTTATTAGTGTATTTAGTTTCTTATCTTCCTTCCTCCACCACCAGTTCCTGGAAAGCCAGTTCTCTCTGTTTCTTCAGTGCCTAGTTCCTGAACACACTTGATAAGCGCACGTTACAGTTTGCAGAATGAATGAACAATGAGTGTAGTGTGTGTGCCTGATTATAACTAGATTTTCAAAATATTGGTCAGCGAGACAACCGCAGATCCTTTAATCCTGAAGGTTTATCCAGATTATTTGACCTAATTCTTTAATACCACATCATCAGATAATGCCGTGCGAGCAGACCAATGTAACATCAGCAAATACAGGGCTGGATTTCACCTCTGCCACAACGTGGAGAGCTTGGGAGTCTTTTAATGAATGTACACACAGAGAGATATCAGAAGATTAGCAGGGGGAGAAACATCCATCGAAATTGCTCAAGTGCTATCAGTAGAGCATGTCTAAGCAAAGACTTTCAGTAAATGGTAGTGAGAGATGGTGGGCTTCTCAGTTGGTCAGGGGGAGGCTTGTTAATTTCACAGTTTACAAAAGATTAATGGCAAAGGAAATAGGATACAGTTACAGTTACCTAATTGCAGAAAATGCTTTGCCTAAAACACAACCCAGGAGAGAATAGTGAGGGGAATATACCACTGTCTTTACAAATATGGCTTGACCTTCACACTTGGCTTCAGAAGCAATGAAGATTCCTAACCAGGGAGCGTCTTGCCTTAAATCTAGAATGTGGATCGACAAACCAACAAGTCCCCATTTCAGTGGGCATTTTAATGGAAACCCAGATAGGGAGCTCCTACTCTTGAGACCTCTCTGAACCAGGATGATAGAACTTGACTCCAACACTCGAAATCTGCAAGATCATCAGGTCACCTGTGAAGGCTGTTTCTCATGCTGAGCTCTGAGATCATGGCTCTTGGGATCCCAAGATCCGAGGTCTAACCAGAATTCTGAGTGCCATTTTATAATGTTGAAATGCTTATTCAGAGGGGTGAGTTGATGTCTCTCTGAGCCCCTTCAAATTCAGATTGCCTCTGTACATCCTGTGTCCAGGAATCTCATAACAGACCAGTGACATCAATTTTTGCCACCTCTAGCATTCTCTCAAAACTCGACCATTTAGACCTGGCTTCACTTATTAACCCTTTATTAATTGTATGACTTAGGCAAGTTGTTTATTCTTTTTATGCCTCAGTATTCTGAAGTATAAGCTGGGGACAAGAACGGTGCCTACTTTTCAAGTCTGTTGTGAGAATAACATGAGACTACGTATGTCAAATTCTTGCAACAGTGCCTGGCATTATTTTCCTCTAAAATTTACTCCATAGGGCCTGGAAGACAGTAGGATCTCAATAAATATTGGACAAATGACTGACTGATGAGTCTGGTGGAGATTTCATGTCAGTAAGGGAAGAAGACCTTAGTTCTCATGGGTGACAGATATAAGTCATCCTGAGGCCATTGACTATGGGCAAATTCAGAGCAGTGGATTACTTCTCGCTTTATGTGATGATGGAGACCATGGATGAGTGGGCAGCTCTGCCCTGGGGGCTTCCAGAAGAGGAAAGGAGCCCTAGTTGTTCAGGAAATCCTGAGCACCCATTTTGCACCTTGACTGACTGAGCCCCAAGGCAGATACCAAGCCTGGTACTCTTCCCTTTAGCATTGATTGATAACCTCTCTAAATGAGGCAGAGAATTCCAGCCACCACCTCACCCCTTGCCCCCTGCGTTACCGCCATCATATTATGGGCTGACTTCTGTCCTCTCATAATTTTTTTGTTGGAGTCCTAACGCCCAGTACCTCAGAATTTAACTGTGTTTGGAGACACAGCATTTAAAGGTGATTAAGTTAAAACGAGGTCCTTAGGGTGGGCCCCAAGCCAATCTGGCTGGTTCCCTTACAAGAAGAGGAAATTTGGACTCACAAAGAGACACTGGAAATGTGTGCTCACAGAGGAAAAGCCACGTAAGGACAGGGACACAGGCAGCCATCTGTATGCCACAGAGAGAGACCTCAGAAGGTGCCAGTCCTGACGAAATCTTTATCTCAGACTTCCAGCCCGGAGAACTGTGAGGAAATAAATTTCCATAGTGTAAGGCGCCCAGTCTGTGGATTTTCTTTCTTTGTTTGTTTGTTTCTTTCTTTTTTAAGTTTGTTTATTTATTTTGAGAGAAAAAGCAAGAGTGGAGGAGGGGCAGAGAGAGAGAGAGAGAAACGGAGGGAGGTAGAGAGAGAATCTCAAGCAGGCTCTCCACTGTCAGCACAGAACCTGATGTGGGCTCCAACTCAAGAACCACGAGATCATGACTTGAGCCGAAATCAAGAGTTGGACACTCAACTGACTAAACCACCCAAGCACCCCTGCTTTCTGTACTTTTAAACACACTACAGTTTGCCTCTCCAAGTAGATTGGGAACCCTTCCTGTGAGGGGGAAATATTTTCCTTCCCTTTGAATTCCTCACATACTTGGCGCGTGTACTGAATAAATACTTGTATGTAAATCCATTCTTCAGTGTTATGGGTTGAGTTGTTTCCCCCTCCCATGATCCCAGCTGCTACGTTGAGTCCTAAAAAATGTGACCTTATTTGGAATTAAGGTCATTGCAGATGTAGTTAGTTAAGATGGAGTCATATTGGAGGAGGGTGGGCCCCTAACAATTCAACTAGTGCCCTAAGGAAAAGGGGAGATTCTGAAACAGACACACACACAGGGAGAAAGCTATGTGAACACAAGAGTTATATTCCACAAGGGAAGGAGCATCTGAGATTACCAGAAACTCAGAGAGTGGCCTGGAACAGATCCAGATCCTTCCCTGTGTCTTCAGGGGGAGTGGGGCCCCGCCAATGCCTTGATCTGTCTTCTAGCCTCTAGAACTGTGAGACAATAAATTTCTGTTTAAACCACTCAGCCTGTAGTACTTTGCTGTGGCAGCCGTTGCAAACCCATATGCTTGCTGTTCCAGTGGTGACCCAGATTGAGAACATTCTATTGGGTGAATCTCATTGCTGGACGCATTACATCTCCATACACAAAAGCCATCTGCAGTTTACTTAGGATAAATGGCAAGTGTCAAAGCCATTTGCCTATTCGGCATTTATTCCTTCAGTCAATAAACAAGGTAGGTTGGAAAGCACACTTCTAATGAGGACCTCTGAATTCCTGTCCCACGAGAGCTCCTTGGGTGACCTTGTTGCAAATCAGTGTCCCCATGTACAAACGAAAGGGGTCAGGCCATGTGACATCCTGTCCCTTCCGTTTCTGGATTCTGTGGTTTCTCATTATTCACTCAAAATCTAATGTGTTGATGGGGCTAGAAAAATGACCCCGGCTCTTCTCCGAGCCCAGGGAGCCCCACTGTTCCCATCTAGAGGCTGTCACACACCTCTAGTGTCTCTGTTCACACCTTCTTGTCTTCTCATTCAGTTGGAGCCAAACCTGCAGTGCAAAGTTCCTGACTGGACTTCAAACTTGGACTGAAGGCAGCTTCCTGAAAGTGCCCAGGATGGTCTTTCATTTTTATCCCTAGTGTTTGTCTGACACCTGTGATGTCAGTAGGACCTCACAGGTCAAGCACATATGCCCAGCCTGGGTTGGGGGGAAGCACCTCCCAACCAATGGGTCTTAGAGCCAATAGATAACATACTTCCAAGGTGAACTTGAAGGGACAATTATGAGCAGCATTCTACATATTCCTCAGTATGATGCCCATGGGGCCAAGTCCCAGATGTACATGGCAGTGGCTTCAGTGATGCACCCATTGAAAGATTTCCTCCTTTCTTCACCATCCCTGCTAAGGCAGTGATAGGATGCCTTATCCTATCTAAGCTGGGTCTCCAGTTCAACTTTGCCTTGAACTTTGGTAGCGATTGAGCACATTGATAAAGCTGACTGTTTGCAGCCCATTCACAATTCCTTGTGTCTCACGATTCATAGGTTAGACTCTGATGGAGATGAGAGGCAAGGCTTGCACCTCTCATACTCCTTAACAGACACACGAGGCCTGAGAAGATTGATAGTGACCTAAACCAGAAGGATAGCACCGCCTAAAGAATTCTGAGTCGATATTTCTTTTCTTTTTTTTTTTATTTTAAATGTTTACTTTTGAGACAAGAGAGAGAGACAGAGCATGAGCGGGGGAGGGACAGAGAGAGAGAGGAAGGCACAGAATCCAAAGCAGGCTTTAGGCTTTGAGCTGTCATCACAGAGCCCGACATGGGACTCGAACTCACAAACCGCGAGATCATGACCAGAGCCGAAGTTGGACGCTCAACCAACTGAGCCACACAGGGTCCCTCTGAGTCAATGATATTTCAACCAAAAGATTTGTGTTATACATTATACGTGGTCCCAGAGGTATGCTCCATTGCATTAAAACACCACCTTTGGCTTGAAATACCATGTCTTGGTACACCAATGTACCAAAAAAGTTTCATTCTACATTGGATTTATGGATGATGACATTGTGTCGTGCTGGGCAAGAGCAGCGCTTGCCAATATAGGTCCTTAGGAAGGATCCATATGGTGAATGTGGGAGTTCATTTCTTTATTTGTAAAAATATTCTTTGGTAATTAATTGCAGTAAGATATGAACTTTTACCCCATTATCGTCTATCACGTGCCTCTTGCCAATTAGCATGGTTGCATGTCACAGCTTCATTTAATATCATGTGTGAAACTTCAAAAGATGTGGCGCCATCTTTGAATATTAATCCAATTTTATTTCCCTGGGGCATTAAACCTTCTGACTTACTGGATTCTCTCTACTTGGGGGAGAGCTTTGGATTCTGAACTTAAATAAAGCATAGCACACACATATAATTTTCCCTTTTTTTATGCTGGAAAAGAATCGCGGGTCTCATTTCAGCCTGCTACCTGTCAAAGAGAAGAGGGGCTGGCGATTCCTTAAGAGAGAACATTCCAGACAAGCACAACATCTGTTTGGTTATTTCTCAGGTCATGCTTCCTGAGATCTCATCAAAGGTGAACTAATACGTCTTAGAAACTCCTCCCAGAGTCGGAAGGGCTTTTCAAGGTGCAGCCCTTAGTTCAGTGCCTGGGATTTGGCAGGGGCTCAATGGTTTGTTTCTGGATGTTGAGGGAATAGTACCCCATGGTTACCAGGCCAGGCACCTTCCTGTGAATCTCTGAGAAGTACTGATGTGTATGTGGTTTCAGAGCTCGCGCAGTGCTGGGTAGTGGGATCCCCTACCTCTCTGCATCCTGGGGGGACCTTAAGCATCTCCAGTGTTTTTCTGTGTTGAGAGCTTAGTCTCCCAGTGTGCATGGGAAGAGCTAAATATTTCCTAGGAGACCTGACAAGTCATGCACACGTGGTTTGCACAGCAGGATGTCCGCCTCCACGATGGTCCCAGCATCCCTCAGAGCAGAAGAGGCTAACCTTTCCACAAGGCTTCTTTATGAGGCTGCAGGCAACCTGGTTCTCTTTCCCTCACTGGCAATTGCCACTGCTCGCCCATTGAGACCTCCAGCAATATGGCTCCCGGACACGGTTCAGGTTTGCTGAGGTGAACCCTTTTGGATTCCCCTTTCATGCAGAGCTTGAGAACCTGAGTTAAACATGGTTGGTAATTTTCCCATATTCCCTCCAGCCCCATCCAGAGTACTCGCCAGATCCGAATGTAGAAGTGCCTGCTCTTGCCGGTTTCTCTTGACCACCTCCTTATAGCATCCTTAGCTCACAGTTAGCCCACTTACCAAAGAAAATAAACGGCCTCTAAGACCCTCACAGGCAGCCCCATGTGCCCTTCTCACGCTAGCTTTCAATCTGAGTGAGATTCTGTCCCCAGCCCATCTGCCCACTGAGTCCTCAGTCTCTCCTACATCAAACATTTCCTTCTCCTTCATCAAACATTTATGGGCCACTGGGCTTTTGTGGAACCTAAAATGAATCACACAAATGCCATGCCCTGGAGATGTTCAGAGTCCAGGGAATGAGAAAGACACATAAACTAAAAATTACAATTGGTATGATGGACCCGTAAAGCAGGACCCTCAGGAGTCATGGAGCAGAGGAGGGGCTCTAAACAGGGCGCAGGAAGGGTCCCCCAGGGGAAGTGAACTTTTAAGGGTGGAGAGTGCGATAGCTGAGATGCCGGGTGGAGACCGAGTTTCTACCGTGGGGAGCACGTGAGACGTAGGTTAGGGGATAATGTCAATTACGATTTGGAAGGCTTGAACTCCATGAAGGGATCTTGTGTTCTAGAAAGAACTTGGACTGTACTCTAGCCGGTGGGGACCACTGGAAAACTCCGTCGCAGCGGGAAGATGGTCTGATCTCTGGGGTCGAGGCTGGATTGGGAGAGGAGCTGAGATTGGATGGGGGGAGACCCCTTGGGATGGTGGGAGTGTAAACGGAGCATAACCATGATGAGAGCTGGAGGAGGGCGTGAAGAGAAGGTGTTCATGGAGATGGATCTATTAGATGATGGAGTCCATGGGGATGTGATCATCACACATGGTGGAAGCAGTGGGCAGTAAAGAGATGGCAGGCTCTTCAATGTCTCTGAATTTGCATTAGCACTTGAACCACGGAAGCCTGTAAGAGAGCCTACAGTTACTGTCACCTCCAGCTCCTGCAGAGATTCCTTTCTGCATTTGGGGACCGTTCGCCGAACCCCCACCCATCATCAGCGTCTCCCTCAGACAAGCCCACCCTCTCCTCTGAGAAGTCTCAAAACTCTTCCAACGTCCACGCACTGCAGTGTCTTTTCTTTTTGGCTCCAGACCTCACTCCCCGCACAAATATTGATCTTTGGCGTGATTAATATTGCTATTTATATTAACAATGAATTTGTTCACCAAAAAATAATTAGCACAAGAAGACTGCCTCATTAATTTCACTGAGTTTATTTAAATGACAGCAGGATGTCAAGTCAATAATGATGACTAATTAATAAATACATCTGATTATTTTAAAGCCCAGGAAGGAGGTTTAAGGATGTGTGTGTGGGTGGCTGGGGGTGGACAGTTTCTGGTCAATGGAGATGGTGCCTCCTCTCGTAAATGGAGGGGACTAAAGGTGATGACCCCAAGGTCTGATGTTCTAGGTTGGTGGCCTCGCTGAGTTAAATAAAGGATTGACCACAGCCACCTGGGAGTTTGAAGTGACATCCCAGAGTAACCGGTGGTCTGTGATCCCAAGGCATCATGAGATGTCCCCCTTACCTCTCCGAGTCCTCAGGAGACAGTGGGGACTAGAGTGGAAACTAGGGCGTTTGGTTTACAATCTTGTTCTTTTATTTATATCTATGTAATTTGGGGCAAACTGCATAATAGGTAGAGGATGTAAAACTCACCTTCTGGGATACTGTGAAATTTTTTTTATTAAACTGTGAAGTTTATTTTATTTATTTTGATTGAGAGAATGAGCAGAGGAGGGGCAGAGAGAAAGAGGGAGAAAAAGAGAATCCCAAGCAGGCTCTGCACTATCGGCACAGACCCTCATGTGGGGCTCGAACCCACGAACTGTGAGATCATAACCTGAGCTGAAACCAAGGGTCAGACGCTTAACTGACTGAGCAGCCCAGGCACCCCTGGGATGTTGTGAATTTTGTGAGGTGTGTCAGAAGGGCTTGGCTGCTTGGATGTAGAAAGGCACTCAGGAAGCCACCCTTTCCTCCCCTCCTTAGAGTTTCCCACCTCTGGAGAGGGATCAAGTGCCCTTCTGCTTGCTCTGCTCAGCTGGGGCATGGCCATTCTCTTTCCTCAGGGCCCGAGGCACCCAGAGACTTCCCTTCAGGTTTCTCTGCATGATGAAGCTGCCCCGAAAGAAGCCCTGGGAATCTGTAATCACCTATTAGCCATGCTTTTATTCCTCCTGCCTCCTTCCGGCTCCCTGCCCTGAAGGATCGAAAAGCTTTGGAAGCTCACCTCCTCGGGATGTTGGGGCGGAGTCATTGGCTTCAAACAGAACAATTTGATCTGAGCACACAGCCCTGAGCCTGGCTGGCAGGCTGCTCTACAAAGGAGCATCCCCTCCTCTGAGCGCCTGCGGCCAGGGGAGGGAGCAGGCTGGGATCTGAGAGCGCCTCTAGCAAGCCACCCTGAACAAATGCTAACAGGGCCCCCCACCCCATCCTTCAGGCACTGTGCGTTTTGTTGTGTTGTGTTTCGGTTTAGGGGGAATCGTTCTTTCAGATATTTTAATTGGTTGCTTGGAGCTGAGAAGCCCCTTTGGGGCTTGTTTTGGAGCAAATGAGAGCTAGATGCAACTCTCACTGAGGGCTGGTGTTGGGAATGTGCACAACTTCGTACATGGAGAGCACCCCCTGCTTTAAATATGGGTAAATTGAGACCCAGGAGGTTATTATGAATACCCAGGACCAGAACTTGGCAGAGGGAGGGAGGTTGGACTTAGAAGGTCCTGCTTCTCTTCTAGCCCCTTGTTCTGTTTCCACATCTGTCTCCAGCTGCCACAGGGCAAGCTTTCTGAGAATTTGGACCATGTGTCCTTCGTTTCTGGGACACTGGTGCTTGGGCACAAGGCAGGGGCCCAGCCGATCTTTCCTGACCTGTTAAGGGAATGGTGACCCAGGAGTCCAAGATCCAGATGTGCACTTTGAACAGGAGCTCAGAGACCTGCCGGACAGAAAGGAAAGCTAGGGCCAGCGTGTCCTACCAGTGAGTCTGAGCCCGGGGGGGCCCGCACCAGGCCTTGGATGCGTGCAGTCTTGTTCACCCTCCTTGCAGACGTGTGGGGAGGACGGGGTCATCACAGTTATAAAGGGGAAGAAATTGAGGCTCCTACAGGCTTACCAGTGTGCTGAAGGCTCCCCAGGGAGAAGGTGCCAGGATTGCCCTCTCCCAGCCCGTGGTCTGCCGGCTAAGCTCCAGGAATGGGACAGAACCATAAGAAAGGAGCCAGAGGACCCGGAGGCAATTTGGGGACCGCAGAAGAAAAGTCTTTCTCTCTGGGGCAAGGTAGGGAAGAGTTTTTCTGGTGAGGTTAGTCTAGCTAAGTAGGTTTGGGGTATGGGCAGCTCTGATGTGGTGTATCAGGAGGGAAAGGATTGTGGATTTCTAGCAAGAAACACTGAGTTGAGAAGCAGGGTTGGGATAGAAATGACCCAGAAGTGACATTAGTGCTAGAGCAGCAGCAAGTCTGGGGCGGGGCCAGGGGGGCACGGGTTGCGATGTGGACAAGGTGGTCCCTGAGGCAGCAGAATGGGGCTTCCGGAATAGGAGTGAACGTGGACAGCTCCTTCTCCCGGTAGGGAGGGGTCTCAGGGCGTAAGGGACAAATAGATGGCACTGTGGGGAAGGGCAGGACTGGCCCTGGCCAACCCAGCAGGCGGGGTTGCCGTCTGCACCTGCCCTCCTGGATGCTAAGCACTTGCGCTCTGGGACTGGGCGTGGCCTTCCACCCACTGCTAAGGATGCTGCTTCTGGGAGCTGCCAAAGTGCAGCAGCGGGAAGAGGGGGGGGGCGTGTTCTGGGCCAAGTGGGGAGCGCGTTCTGTCCCCCGGGCTCTACTTCTCAGCTGGGTCAGCAGTAACAACAGGATTGATCTCTTGTGTTTGGCCAAGCATACGATGACCTCCTACGCTTCTGTTCGTGGTCCCTCTGCCTCAGCTTCAGACCTTTAGCCTGTGGATCTGGTCGAGAAGAACAGACAACGGCCTGTTTGCATCGCTTCCTTTCGCAATGCCTGTCTGCACGAAGAGACACCTGCCTCCCACATTCCTGACAATCTCTGGCATGCACCCAGCCACGGCCCTGTCTGAGCCCCCTGTGGGCACAGGCCGACCTCTGCTTACACCTGGGATGAACTAAGGGGCAGATGGAGGCTTATAGCCGGTGGTGTATCGAGGGCAGGGCAGTGGGAGGTCCACCCTGAGTGAAAGCAATCAGAAAGCTTATTGTCCGCAGAGGTTTTAAGAACAGTAATAGAGTGGAGTGAAACTTGGTAATTTAACAACAGGGATGAAACGGAGGAAAAGTGGGTCAGCCTCTTATTGTTGCCATGCACCGCACGTCTAAACAATGTCGTGACAAAACGCTCCTCCCTGAAAATCTTTTGTAGGGTCCAAGTTCAGACCAATTGTTTCAGTAACTTCTGAACTTAAACAGTGTCCTGTATAATATAGATGTAAGCTGCAAGTCAGCATATTATCATTTCTCATCTTCTATGAAAGATTGTCTTGTATGTGGAAGTCATATCAGAGAACAGTAAGGTTTTTGAAAGTTTATTTATTCTGAGAGAGAGAGAGAGAGAGAAAGAGAAAGAGAGAGACTGACTATGGGAGAGGGGCAGAGAGAGAGAGAGAGGGAGAAAGAGAATCCCAAGCAGGCAAGCAGGCTCCCCATGGGCAGCGCAGAGCCAGATGTGGGGCTCGATCTCATTAACTGAGCTCTTGAGAAATCAAGAGTCGGCCACTCAACTGACTGACCTACCCAGGTGCCCTGAGAACAGCCAGTTTTATAGTTGGTCTCAAAATGCATGAACTCAACTGCACACATTGCTTTTGAGAGTGACTTCCTTGTGGTTTGTGATCATTTGAACTTGTTTTGGGTCAAATTCATACCTCTATCTTACATATTCCTGTGTTTCAACAGGAATTGTTGAATTTTTTTAGATGTTTATTTATTTTTGAGAGAGAGAGAGAGAAAGACAGAGTGTGAGCACAGGAGAGTCAGAGAGAGAGGAAGACACAGAATCTGAAGTAGGCCCCAGGCTCTGAGCTGTCAGCACAGAGCCCGACGGGGTCTCGAACCCACAAACCACGAGATCATGACCTGAGCCAGTCGGACGCTCAACCGAGTGAGCCACCCAGGTGCCCCTCAGCAGGGATTGTGTAAATCATTTCAATCAAATGATTTAAATAAAAAGTATTGGAAATAAGTTATTTATTAGTCACCCATAAAAAAAATGAATTCTTGCCATTTGCACTGACATGGATGGAGCTAGAGACTATTATGCTGAGGGAAATAAGTCAGTCAGAGAAAGACAAATACCATATGATTTCACTCCTGTGTGGAATTTAAGAAGCAAAACAAGTGAGCAGAGAGAGAGAGAGAGAGAGAGAGAAAGCAAGAAACAGATTCTTAATTATAGAGAACAAACTGATG
Organism: Proteles cristata cristata; assembly: GCA_017311185.1. NCBI lineage: Eukaryota > Metazoa > Chordata > Mammalia > Carnivora > Hyaenidae > Proteles > Proteles cristata. Next base: position 509,521 of record JAESUZ010004500.1, on the reverse strand, counting down.
GTTACCAGAGGGAAATGGGTGGGGGAGGGGGGGTTGGGGAAACAGGTAATGCGGATTAAGGAGTGCACCTGTCGTGATTGGCACTGGGTGTTGTATGGAAGTTGAATCACTGTATTGTACACCTGAAGCTAATATTACGCTGTATGTTAACGAGACCAGAATTAAAAGAAAAGGAAAGGAATAAAGAGAATTATTTAAATTGTTTAAACCTAATGGTTCCAAAGAAAAGGTGCTATGGTGGTTCTGAAGTTGAAGAAACAGACTTATGATCTCCTGCCATTCCACGTGCAATCCATTCTCTAGATTTAGTGGTGCTAACTCTTCTGGAAAAAGTTTTTCAGGTTTCCCCCCCTTCTATCAAAAAATATGTTCGTATCATTAAAACACATCAGTCTGTTTCCCTTTCCCCCATTTCATCGTGTGATATGTTTTATCCTTTTTACTGTTATGATTAGATATACAAGGTTCACTCAAAGAACATTTTTACTGTCCAGCATTTCTTTTCGGGACCTTATTCTTACTTGGGTTTTTAAATTATTGCTGAAAATAACTTCAAGAGACAGAGGAGGGCGATGGCGAAGAACGGTTGCCTGGAGCGCAATGGATTCTGTCTCTGCCCCAAGTTCATAGGCTGAAGCTCTAGCCTCCGGAGTGACTGTTTTGGAAGATGGGGCATTTAGAGAAGTAATCAGGCTAAATGAGGTTATGGGGATGGGGTCCTAATCCAGCAGGACTGGCGTCCTTATAAGAAGAGGAAGAGACACCAGCGATGGGTACACACAGCGAAAAGGCCATGTGAGGGCACAGCAAGAAGGTAGACACGTGCAAGCCAAGGAGATGGGCGTCAGAAGAAACAGCCCTTGATCTCAGACTTGCAGCCTCCAGGACTGTGAGAATATAAACGTCTGTTGTTTAAACGAGCCAGTCTGGCATTTTGTGATGGTGGCTCTAGGGGACTAAGACAATATGCTAGAAGCCCTCAGGGACAGCTGCCATCGGCGGGGCTCTGGCAGGGGGAGCTGGCAGAGGGGGCGTACAGAGGGAACGTCAGCTCTCCAGGGGGTGGGGGGCATCGTCCCAAGTGCCCGTTCCTATGTAACATGGTCCATCTGGCTCCTCATGGGCCTGTGGCTTCTTTAGTCTATTGTAAAAGCATCTGACCAGAATCTAGACTAAGGTTTTGACAGGTTAATAAGGGAGATTTGGGGGGGAGGGATCACAGGCGTGAGCCCGGCATGGGTGCAGGGAATTCGGGGGCTTATTCAGATAATTGGGAAGAGCCTGCTTTAACCAGAACCTTGGCTCTCAAGGTGGGTCCCCAAGTCCCCTTCCAGAGGCCTCCGAGGGCCCCTCTTTTCCACCTGCATGTCAGCATGAAGCTGAGTTTTCTACATATAATTTAACCAAAATAACATGCGAGGAAAGAGACAAATATGGGAATGTAGCAGCCTTTCATGAAGCCAGACGTTAGAAATTTGCAAAAATGTCAATGTCCTGGTCACACTGTGTGAAAACCACAGCAGGTTTTGTAAAAACACATCATTTGTGTCATCACGTGATGAGCTCATTGTCATTGAGTTAATTAAGAAATAAGTAATTTCTCAGTTCCAATCTATAATGTAGTATAATTTAAAGCTATAGCTCACATAAACAAAAGTGTCTTGGGGTCCTCAAAAGTTTTGTTTTTCAAGAGAGAAAGAGGGTGCAAAGTGAGTGAGGGGCAGAGAGAGAGAGAGAGAGAGAAGTGGGACTCACCCAAAACAGGGCTCCAGCTCACCTAATGTGGGACTCAAGCTCACAAACTGTGAGTCATGACCTGAGCGAAGTCAGATACTTAATGACTGAGCCACCCAGGCACCAATCCTCAGTTATTTTTAAAAGCGCAAAGGAGTCCCAGGGCAAAAAGTTCAGGACCGTCTCAGCGACAATATGGGTTACATGTAGAGTAGGAGACTGAGAGAAGTTCAGAAAGGGAAGCAAGGGACACACTGCACATTGCTTTAGATGCCAAGGTGACCCTGTGTTTATTTCTGGGAGCAGAATGCAGGCATTAGATGTTCCCATGCAAGGAAATGTTCCCGTGCAGACAGGGAGATGAGCCAGCAACCTCTTGTAATATCTCGAGAGGAGTAACGCAAGGTCGGTCATTCAGGCTAAGAATACGGGGCAGACCAGGAAAGGACCAGACCTAGCAGGAGACACATCCATTTGGGCGGGTCCGGTGCTGGGACACTGACTCAGCAGTGGCACAGAAAGCCAAGAAGCACGCGGGAATCTAATGGGGAGGGCCTTCAGCTAGCATGTGACTCTTAAGTGAAGGTTTTCATGATTGGTCAAGATCTCGTAAATGACTTCCTGTTTCAGGACAGAAACTCCTAGCCTTGTTTGCAGCTCACTGGAAACAGGGAGCCCCCAGACCTGGATAGTAACTGCAGGTGGTCGGGGCGGTAGGGGTGTGGTGTGGGAAGGAAGAAGGAAGGAAAAGAAGCTAATGTGTGTTGTGTGCCCATTACGGCCTCACCTTTTGGATCTCCAAAAAAACAGGAGTTCAGAGGGATGATATACTGGCCCACAGTCACTCAGCTGTCAAACGGGGATGAGAGAAGATTCAAATCCCCATCTCTCTGTCCTTTTTGTGACACTTTTCTGTCTCCTTCGAAGGAGGCTAACAGAATAGGAATGCAGAGACAGGGAGCAGAGCTAGATGTCACCCCAAGTTCCAATGTCTCCTCGAGCTCGATAGACACCCAGCTGCCTGTGTGGCATTCCAGTTGACCCTCTTTATGGTGGAAGTCAGGGCAAGCCGTACTGAGGGAGAAATATTTGAACTGAGAAGTAGGGCATGGAAAAAAAACTAGTCATGTGAAAAACTAAGGTCATGACATGAGGCAAAGACATCCAGAGATTCAGATACGCATGGGTGGGAATGTGAAGCACGCGAAAGAGGCTGGGAGGCTGGAGCGAAGCAAGCAAGGGCAAATGGTGCCCTTCCACCTCTGTCTGCACCCCACAAATGCCTACCTCTGTGGGTTACTCATCCAGTGCCTCTCCATCTCAGTAGATGCTGCCACCAGCCACTCAACTGCTCAAAACCCAAATCCCTCCTTCCCACACCCAATTAGCCAGGAGGTCCTGCCGAGTCTGGTTCTGTAAAACATTTCCTCTGCAGCTACTCATCTCTCACTTGGGTGCCATCATGCTCGCCTGGATCCCATTACACCTGAGATACTCTACCATAGTGGCCTCCTGATTGGTTTCTCTGTCTCCAATCTCGTCCCTGCCCCACCCATCACTCACATAGAATGAGGCTCTTGGAATCCAAACTGGATCCCATCAGCGCCCTGCTTACAACCAGGCGCTGACTTCTCCTGGTGATTGCAGTGTTTCTGCAAACCGCATGGCCACCCAGCTCAGAAGCACCTGCCGTCCCCAGAGTGGTCAAGCTTCTGCCCACCTATCCGGCCACCTCCCTCCACCATTTGCCCTTGCTTGCTTTGCCCCAGCCCCCCAGCCTCCTTTGCATGTTTCCATCATGCTTTCCCACCCATGAATACCTGAATCTGTGAATCTCTTTGCCTCATGTCATGACCTTAGTTTTTCACGTGACTACTTCTTTCTCCATGCCCTAGTTCTCAGCTCAAATATTCCTTCATCAGTACGGCTTGCCCTGCCTCCCACCATAAAGAGGGTCAGCCCTCTCTCTGTTGTTCCCCATCATGCCGCCATGTTTATTTCTCTCTGGAAGTTGTCGCTATATTGGGGTTACATGTTTGTCTGAGTATGGTCTAGCTCCCACCCCAACCAGAATATACAGTCATTGAAAGTGAGGACTTTTTCATAACTTTAGGGTTTTGTATGAGGTTGTGGCATACAGCAGGGGCTCAATAAAGATTTGCTGAAAGAATCAGTGAAGAAAAAGCAGCAATCTAAGTCACCCAGTGAGAATGGATATGTCTCAGACACAGAGTGGGGCACTGCAGGGGTTGTGGGAACTTGTTTCATTTGTTAGGGGGTCCTGATGGCTGACAATTCCTTCCTGAGTAAATTTGAATGGATCTGAGAACTGGACGGCGGCGGGGGAGGTGAGGAGGGCTGCCTGCCATGTGGTCACCAGCAGCTCTGCTCAGGGGGACCCATTCCATTTTCCCTGGATCCCAATGCTTTGCACCAACTCCAGTGGACAACCTGGTGGCAGATGTTTCTATTCTGTGCTGTTTCTTTCTTGAGGGGAGCCTCTAGCTTTTAGCTCAGGGCAGAGAAAAATACCTCTTGATAATGGTGCTCTTGCACCAGTCCTGTTCAATCTTTCTTCCCTCACCCCTGCAAGCATCCCCTCATCCCATCTGCTAAACCTAAACACCCTAAGCATACATCAAGCTGACCAAGGGGATCACTTCCTCCAAGGGAAGAAGCATTAAGTAATTCCTTCCCAGACACTTGGAGTGCAGGAACCTCAGATAGTCATTCCCAAGGAGACCCAGGTAAACATTCTGGAAGCCCTTCTGAATGAATTTGAAAGAAAAAGGTGGCATAGTTTTTTTTTTTAAATTAAAAAGTATGTATTTAATTAAAAGTTTTTATTCAAATATAATTAACATGCAGTGTTATGTTAGTTTCAGGCATATGATATAGTGATTCAACAATTCCATATATTTCTCAGTGCTCACTGTGATAAGTGGTCTCTCTATCCCCATTATCTGTCTTACATTCCCCTCCCTCCTCTGGCAGCCATGTTTTCTCTCTGTATTTTATTTTATTTTATTTTACTATTTTATTTTATTTATTTTTTAAAGATTATTTATTTTGAAAGAGACAGAGATAGCATGAGTTGGAGAGGGGCAGAGAGAGAAGGAGAGAGAGAATCTCATGCAGGATCCACGCTGGCAGCTCAGAGCCTGACGCAGGGCTTGAACTCACAAAACTGTGAGACTGTGACCTGAGCTGAAACGAAGAGTTGGACGCTTAGCCGACTGACATACCCAGGCACCCTCTCTGCATTTTAGAGTCTGCCTTTGCATTTGTCTTCTTGTGCATCTTTTTGTTTGTTTCCTAAATTCCATGTATGAGTGAGATCATGGTATTTGTCTATTTCTGACCGATTTCATTTGGTCATAATAACTTCCAGATCCATCCACGTTGTTGCAAATGGCAAGATGTTATTCTTTTTTGTGGCTGAGCAATATTCCCTTGTGTGTGTGTGTGTGTGTATGTGTGTGTGTGTGTGTGTGTGTGTGTATGTGTGTGCTCACATGTGTGCGTGTGTATACACCGTATCTTCTTTTTCCATTCATCTATCAAAAAGGTGGCACAGATCACCACATATTTATGGCCATGGGGCATAATACAGATCACAGAAGGATGGCATAATTCCCTGAAAAGGGCTCATTATTCGTTATCCCAATTCACTGATTCTATAGAGCTGGTCAGCCCCTCCAAGTGTGAAGACCTTTGCCATTTGCTCAGTGGGAGGTGACGTTCTGGTTCGAAGGAAGACAGAAGACAGAGCAGCTCTTGGGAGCTTAAGGCTCCTATTATGGGCTTCACTCTGGCTTGGCTCTTGTTTGTCCTTCAGAATGTGCAGGAAACCTAGTTAATGAGCAGTAAGCCCATCCTCACCAGCCCCAGCTGAAATTTCCTTCTGCCTACTGCAATTTCATCCGCTGTTCTGTCTTCACTGGGGCCCAGGTAGAATCTGGAGCAAGTCGGGAAAGGTTTAATTGGGCCCCAAATGTGATTAACCAGGACTGGCTCGAACATGCTCTGCTGGTGTTTAGCATGCCACAAATTCTGGCATTACCCAGTGGGTCCTAAAATCCTCTCTGCTTTTTTAATGTTCCTTGCCTCGTTTACTCAAGTTGGAATTTAAATCAAAGGGTAACATCTATATTGGGGATAACTTTATAGTTTATCTTAATATAAAGGCTAATAAATGTCATGTTTTAAAGTAGCTTTTTAAAAACAATGGTTTTAACAACGTTATATACTTTTAAGGGAATCTAGTAAGCAGTTGACTGAATCTGGTACATTGTAATTTTCGGTATTATAAAAACAGAGCAACAGAAATGGGAGGGACGACTCAAAGGTACTGAGAGCCAGAACAGATACTGGGATGCTCACATAAATGATAACGGATCATTCTACACCCTCCCACTGAGCTCTGGACAGGACTCCTTGGCCACAGTGTCCCTTTCCTGGTCTCCTTCACATTGGAAAGAAGTATAATTCAGGCTCATGACAGCTTTCTGGAATCATCATTTCTAGTTCTAGCATTTGGGACAAAACCCTTTACTGACTCCATCTTGGTCACATGATGTCAAGGGAGACTGGGCCAGGTAGTTTAGGGAGGGGGGAAACTATATAAAGTGAATCTGTGGCCTTAGTCTAAGCCTGGCTGTGCCTCCAACATAATCTGTCACTTTAGGAGGACCACTCAAGCTCATAGGGCTTCATGTTTTTCATCTGGGAAAGGAGGGATTTGGAAAGATGGCCTCTATGTATTATGGTTTCTGGCTCTGTGATTTCCTGGCTGTATCCCAGATTCCCAATTGTTTTGAATCAGTGGATGGATTTGTTGAGCAGCAACAATGTATTTAGCTCCATACTAAACTCTACAATCAATTCCACAATCCACAGATACTAACAGGCATTGTGCTAGGTGCTACAAAGGGATAAAGAATGGTCCCTTCCCCCCTAAATGCATATGGATCCATTTTAGAAAGTTGTGAAGAAGGAGGAGGGCGCAGGTGAGGAGGAGGATAGTAAGAAATTTATCAAGGATTTCTACTTCTGGGTGGATGGATTAGCTGGAACCAAAACTGAGTCCTGCCTAGAACACCTGGAAAAGGCAGGTGAAATGCAGGCATCATGTGTCTGAAGGCAACAGAGATCTCTAGAGAGGAGTAGAGAATGTAAGAGAGAAAAAGTTTGGTCTGGGAGCTGAGCTGGCCTGTAGCCTGGGGGGCTTGCACTTGAGGGCATGGGCCAGGGCGGAACCCAGCGCAGAATCCATGCTATATTGACTTTCCCAGGCTACTGCAGTAAAGTTCGTCGGCTGGGTGGCTTGAAACACAGAAATTGACTTTCTCACAGCTCTGAGGCTGGAAGTCTGAGGTCTACAGGGTTGGTTTCTCCTGCGCACTGCCACTTTGGCTTGCAGATGGCTGTCTTCTCCCTGTGTCCTCATATGGTTGTCCTCCTACATGTGTCTGTGTCCTAATCCCTTTTTAAAAAATATGTTTCATTGTTGAGAGAGAGAGAAAAGGGCAGAAGGAGAGAATCTTAAGCAGGCTCCATGCTCAATGCAGAGCCCAACACAGGGCTCAATCTCATGACCCTGGCATCATGACCTGAACCAAAACCAAGAGTCAGATGCTCAACAGACTGAGCCACCCCATGCCCCCTAATCTCTTTTGATAAGGACACCTGTCCTCTTGGATTAGGACCCATCCTACTGACCTCACTCATTTCAACTTACCTCTTTAAAGACCCCTATGTCCAAATCCAGTCACAGATGGAGGTATTGGAGGTTAGGATTTCTACACTTATATTTTGCGAGGACACAGTTTAGCTTCTGTTTCATACACATCATGGATATGGACCCTTTCTGAGCAGGGGAGATGGGCAGAGACACCAACGGAGCTTTGGAAGGGAATTTGCAGGGTTTAGGTGCTCAGCCAGTTTTTCCTCTGAGGAAATTATCAGATACCAGGCCTTTGCAGGGCGGGACACTAAAATCCGAAACAGACTCACAGTGGAGTTCTGCAAGACAAAGATTAGGCTCTGCATCAGCCAAACATTGGGACCTTGCTCTTCTCGGACTGCTGGGGCTGTGATACTGAAGTACCACAGACTGAGGGCTTATAAAACAGTAATTTATTTTTTCACAGCTCTAGAGGCTGGAAGTCCAAGATCAAGGGGTTAGCAGGGTTGGTTTCTTCTGCGGCATCTCTCCTGCAGTTAGTTTTACTCAGATGACCATCTCTGGCTATTTCTCACATGGCCTTTGCTCTGTGCACATGCATCTCCCTTGTCTCTTCCTTTTCTTATAAGGACACTGGTTCCATTGGATCAGGACCAAACTCTAATGACTTCAATTAACCTTAATTACTTCCTTAACGATCCCATCTCCAAATACAGTCCCGTCGGGGGTTAGGGCTTCAACACATGAATTTTGGGGAGATACAATTCAGTCCTTAACAGAGCCCCACAGAATAAGTCAGTCTCTCATTAGTGAGCTCATGGGGCCAGTAATGGACCAGAAGTAGACAGAGATTACCAGAGAGGCAACAGTTCCTCAAATGATGGAAAGAAGATGCTTTGTGAGCAGGAGTAAGGATGTTCAAGAGGTGTGTGAGGTAGATGGTAGGCGCAGACATCTTTGACCATGGATGTCTGTTTTCAAGGGAGTGCATTGTAAGACAGGTGCATGAAGAAGATGGACCTCTGGCATATATCTGCACAAGGTTTTCAGAGCTTCTCCTGCCTTTTGAGGATCCTTCACATACTTTGTTCCATGCATACTCTGGCCATTCACAGGGCTGGGGAATCTTCTCCTTTCTCTATCGAGTCACCTCCAACTTGTCCATCCAGCTCCAGTGAGGTTACCATCACTCTTCTGGAGCCTTTCCTGGTTTCCAGGCCTAATTTGTTTATACCGTCTTGTGCTGACCACTTATAATTGGCCTTGAAGCAACTTTGTGCTATCCCAATGTTTAAAATTATGAAATATGCCCAACATATGAGATGCAGAAGAGAATTCAGTATGCATTTGCATATCCACTTCACAGCTGAAAAACTAAAGCATAATTATTGAAGCTTTTCAAAATGCTCCTGGAACAGTTTCTCCCTTCCTTCTTCCCTAGAGGGAGCTCTCTAGCCTGAATTTAGTGCCTATGAAATTAATAATTAGTGCAGATGATAAGCATCTCTCTGTTATTCTTTCCTAAAGACTGGCCTTGTGCCTCAGACCATTCAGTAATTAACTCTCACATTTGGGTATAGGGAGAGAATTCATATGTGAGGCTAGATATTACTTGGCATTATGATTTATAGTGATAAGGACACCCTCCTTGACCTAACTTTGGTCAGGCTCCTCTGAGTTCTGTATTGAACTAGGCCTTGTCTTTGGCCTGCTGAGGGCAATTTTAGCAAGAACCTTGATACCCAGCTAAGCGCCCTATCCCCTCACCCGTGATATTCACTATATCATCTCCTCCTAACCCTCCATATCTAACCCCATTCCTCTTGATAACTTTTCATCCTCTCTCCCACCCTGCCCATTGGCATAATCCTTCAGCCCTTCTCATTGTTTTCAGAATGGTGTGAAGTCTGTCTCCCCGTTTGCAATAGTCTCGAATAAAGTCTTCCTCATCCATTTAACACATCCATTGCAACTTTTCTTTATCCTACACTAGGATAGAAAAGGATAATAAAAACCTTTCTACCAGGTGTCTGCTTTTTTATGTAACCTAGTATGCTCCAAATGTACTGAAATAAAAAATGAACACACCCCTCCCCGCAAATGATATTCACGTCAAATCTCTGGAACATGAAGATATCGCTTTATTTGGAAGAAGAAGAGTCTTTGCCAGTGTGACTAAATTAAGCTCCTGAGATGATGAGACAATTATGGACTCTCCAGGTGGGTCCTAAGCCAGGAACAGCCCCAGGAAAGACCATCACAACTGTCTATAGAGAGAGGCAGAGGAGGGTCGAACATACACAGACATGGGGGAGGGTGGTCTGAGGACAGAGACAGAGACTAGAGCAAAGTGGCCACAAGCCAACAAATGTTGGCAGTCACTAGAAGCTGGACGAGACAAGGAATGTATTCTCCCCTAGACCCTTTGGAGGGAAAATGCCACTGCTGACCCTTTGATTTCAGAATTCTGGCCTCCAGAGCTGTGAGGAAATAAAATTCTGTTACTTTAAGCCACCAAGTTTGTGCTATTTTGTTATAGTGAGAAAGTGTCTCTTGGAGCAAACATTGCTTAGAATCTTTTGAGGTCATAGTTGAACTTGGCTTCTCCTCACTATTGCAGGAGCTTTGAATAAAGTCTTCCTGTTTTAACGAGTGTCAGAATAATTTCTTATTTAACAGCGATGGCGCTGGTGACCTGGACAGGATCAGAATCCTCACTGGACCCCCTGCCTGTTCGTCCAGGACCTGGGGTGCACACTTTAAGCCTTTGACTTCACTCCTGACTGATTGATCAGGGGTCCATTTTGTGACTCTGACTCATGACCCAATATATTGCTCAGATTTTGATTCTTAAGATTCTGGTATACTCTAGAAGCTGGATTTGAATCCTCGGCAAGCAGAGGCTGAGTTAGGGTCCCTGGCTTCTCTGTTCATAAGACACTGTGACTGGATTAGAGTCAGGCTTCTGCGCTTGCAAGAAACCATGAGTTAAGAACAGGTGATTCTCTCTGTTGACTGAAATCCCTCTCTGTGAACCTCAGATGACTGGATATCCCATCATTATAGAACTTTCTGTCTACTTCAATCCTTGTTGGTACCGTTTCACCATGAATCACTTGGGAGTTCATTGTTCTCTGTGGAAAACTTAAGATCTTCCCAAATTAGCTCCTCTAAGACCTCTTTCTGTTACCACCTTCAACCTTCCTACCTGTTCCCTGATGCCCCCTTCAAACACTTATTTCCTCAACCCCTCTGTCCACCCTGCCAGAGCTTTCTCTGCCCACTCCTGCCCTACAGCCTCCTGGAGCATTAAGCCCTCTTCCTCCAGTGGGACTCTCAAAGGACTTGTAGGCCCTTCTGAAAGCAACTACGTAGCAGGGCATATGGAAATCTTAAAAGCTTCCTCTACAAACAATTGGTAAAAAACTTCAACTGTCAAATCAAGCAGGTAAGCTTAAATTGGCCCATCTGTCAGAAACACAATTTGGATAAAAATAGGAGGTGGGCAAAGAGGAGAGCCAACTATTTTATATAAAACAAGAAGTTTTATGTTATTGTGTTTACTCGACTCGTTGAGACTTAGACGGTTTCTGTTTGTGCCTGTCTGTATGTTTACATATGTATGTATGTTATGCATCTGTGATATTTTTCTGCCTCCACACCACATGACATCATTTTAACTTGATTGCCTCTGTAAAGACCATATCTTTATTTTTTTTTTAAATGTTTTTTTTTTATTTATTTCTAGGAGAGAGAGAGAGAGAGAGACAGCGTGAGCAGGGGAGGGTCAGAGAGAGAGGGAGTCACAGACTGAAACAGGATCCAGGCTCTGAGCTGTCAGCCAGCACAGAGCCCGACGCGAGGCTCGAACCCACGAACCCCGAGATCATGACCTAAGCGAAAGTCGGACGTTTAGCCGACTAAGCCACCCAGGCGCCCCCAAGACCATATCTTTAAATAAGGTCACATCCTGAGGTACAAGGAGTCAAGACTTTAACTGTCTCTTCAGTAGTGGGACAGAATTTAATCAACGCTAGGGACCCACCTGTTGACATACCCTGCCTTGACCATCGGGTCCACTTCCTTCCAGCTGGTTATATAATCAGGCACCAAAACAGGCTCACCTTTTTGGCTTTGCCCATCTCTGGCCAATGCCTTGATGACTGTATGAACCACATCCTGACTCGCCTCCCACCCTAGCTCCCTCTGGCCCACACATGACTCCTAGACAGCACCTTGTTAGCCTTGCAATGTGGCTAACATCTAGTCTAGAATCTGACTAGTGACTCTTGTCTCCAAGGCAAGGTTCTCAAACAGCATGCTACCACGTGGTGTTTCTTGAGTCCCCTATATGTGTGTAACTTAATCAATGCATGAAGTTTTTCTTTCCTACAACTATGTTGTTTTTTCCCACAAGGAGACCATTTCCATTGTCTCTGGAGTGAAATGGTGAGCCAAACGAGCAGTGTGGGGTGGGATAGAATCCAGCATAAGAAATATTCCATAACACCTAGCCAGTGCTAGGAAGCCTCATGTACTGTGACAACATAAAAAAGGTGAATGGTTCTTCCCAGTCACACAATTCTAGGGTGGACAAATTTGTGATAACTTTGGAAAGATTTTTTTCCCACTCCCCATCCTTGTTTATGTTTAAAAATCAGTATATAACGGGGCGCCTGGGTGGCTTAGTCGGTTAAGCGTCCGACTTTCGCTTAGGTCATGATCTCGCAGTTCGTGGGTTCGAGCCCCGCGTCAGGCTCTGTGCTGACAGCCAGCTCAGAGCCTGGAGCCTGTTTCAATCTGTGACTCCCTCTCTCTCTGACCCTCCCCTGCTCACACTGTCTCTCTCTCTCTCCTAGAAATAAATAAAACCATTAAAAAAAATTAAAAAAAAATCAGTATATAACTTTTCATCTTTTCAATGATGCTTGCAAAATCTCTAGAGTTCGAGAACGTATGTGAAACACTTAATCTCTAACAGATTAAGACCAGGAATTGGTCACTATGCTTTAAGTTTCTTCCTTCCTTCCTTCCTTCCTTCCTTCCTTCCTTCTTTCCTTCCTTCCTTCCTTTCTTTCCTTCCTTCCTTTTCTTTCTTTCTTTCTTTCTTTCTTTCTTTCTTTCTTTCTTTCTTTCTTTCTTTCAGCCTAAAGGGGGCAGTTAGATTAGGCAGGTGGAAAGTGTGGGAGGTGCTGGAGTTGGGGCCAAGAGGAAGCACTCTGGGACTTCTCCAAAGCCAACATCTATTTTCAGAAGGAAACAAAACACTCACCAAAAAGCATGTGTCATCCGGCTGATTCTACACAGCATCCTGAGGAAACTGAACATATTCCAGCATCTCTGCTAAATGTCATCTCAGATGAGGTGAGTTTCTGATGGGCCCACAATGCATCCTCTCTGTCTTGTCTCTTCTAGAAAAACATAGTGACTTTTCATTTTTTAAAAAAATAAACAAGAGAACTCATATAAGCTGGTGAGGGCTCACTTAGTGCACATGCCGTGGGTCAAAAAGATGTCGAATTTTCATTATGTCAAGAGACATGTATTGGCCCAGGCATAAGATAGACATAAGTCCAGAAGTTGGGACTAGGCAAATAAAAGAGCAGAGAAATAGGAGAAGCATGACATGGACAAGATAACAATGGGTCCAGATTTTGAAAAGGGCCAACGTTGATGCTTTGTTCAGTGAGTGTGGGCTGCATGGTGGAGGGGACAGAGACAATAGACTTTTGTAGCTCACCTGCTTCTGTGATGAGGGGCCAGTCATCAGAAATGGAGATCCAGACTCTAATCACCCACAAGGGCGTGCTACAATTTTCCATGGGAACATAGCATTTCTCTTTATGGTCACCCCCTTCTTTGGTTAAAGGTAACCAGAGTAAGGTTATTCTTATTGACAGAACAAATCTGATGATTTGGCTTGATGATTTACCTAAGTACAGCAGGAATGATAATTGACCATCTAGACATTTTAAAGTTTGATTTGCTGGAACTTTCCAGAAGAAATTTCAGATTCGAGTTTCAGAAGCCTCTCGAAGTCAGGAAGCCAAGTTAAGAACTCAATACCAGACCTTACTTGCAGGAGCTATGGATTTGGGTTTATCTATTTTACCGACATCTCAAACTATCCTAAATTTCCCAAGCTAGCTGGAATTGGCCCTACTTACTCACGTGTAAGGTGGGAACTCTGTAAGTTCACTACCTGGCTGGTTTTCCCCGAAGAGCTTTGTAAGCATTGGCTGAATTTTAAAGTCAATCTTAGTTCTTTAAAACTGTCTGGTTCTATCTGATTCTATACACATCATTTTCAAATATAACACCGCAGTCAAAGCCTTGGTTACAAAACCAATGTTTCCAGTCATGTTCAGTTACAAGGGAGACAGATTCTTATTGAACTCATATAAATAATTGTATTGCCATGAATATAAGAATACACAATACGAGTTTCTGAATTCTGGAGGGATTAGGCTAAGAGAAAAGGATAAATGTTTCATTTCTGTTTACAAAAATAGTAATCAGCTAAATTGCTGTGAGTTTTAGATAGTTCCAGAGAAAAGGGAAAGAGGTTCCTTATATTCACAAAATAGAACATTAAAGGAGAAAAAAACAAAACAAACAAAGCCATAAACAAGTCATAATCATGCTTTGTCAGTTCATTCAATCCCATGTAATTAATTCTTTTCCTGCTCAATCTTAGGTTAGCCACCTTACGTACCACTTCCATGTGTCCACCAGGGTTCTGGAAATCCTTACATGATCCAATGGAAGAATCTCAGTTATTCCAAAGAGGCCTGGACCTCAGAGCATCTCACGGTCCTTTCCATGGGTCTCTGAGCTAGCGACTCTTTGATGAAGGTGAAACTCTCTGGCCTGTGGCTGATGCTGGATGCTCTGGGAAGAAGAATCAGAGAACAACATGAAACTATCTGTGGATGACGAAAGACTTGACACGTCCGTGATTAAAGATCTGATGAAGATTCATTATGAAAAATGACACAACTGACAAGGAAATTTGGTGATTTCTGCCACATGCCATGGTCCAAAGTAATAACCAGATTTATGGTTGGTTATATTATGTCACAATTTTGTCTAATACCAGGCAGAGCAACATCAAGACAAATAGAGGATGGGGACACAGACACAATTTTAGGAACTTTATATAACTTCTGAAATACTTATATGAATGCTATTTACTCATGTAACTATAACCTACGGAAGAGTAAGTAGTTCTTACTAGACAGCGTTTTTCATGCATTTGAACATATTAAATAAGCCTAATTGTTTTTTAAGATGTCTCATTTTTTTATTTTATAACAAGTATTTTATTTATTTATTTATTTATTTATTTATTTATTTATTTATTTCAAATAGTTTATTGTCAACTTGGTTTCCATATAACACCCAGTGCTCATCCAAACAAGTGCCCTCCTCCATGCCCATCTCCCCCCTCCCCCCCCAACAATCATCAGTCCTCAGTTTGTTCTCAGCATTCAAGAGTCTCTCATGGTTTGCCTCTCTCCCTCTCCCCCACTATTTCCCGCCTTCTTCTCCCCCATGGTCCTCCGTTAAGTTCCTCCTAATCCTCCTATACGTGCAAACCTATGGTATTTGTCCTTCTCTGCCTGACTTATTTCACTCAGCATAACACCCTCAAGTCCATCCATGTTGCTACACATGGCCAGATTTCATTCTTTCTCATTGCCATGTAGTATTCCATCGTACAGATAAACCACATCTTCTTGATCCATTCGTCCATTGATGGACACTTAGGCTCTTTCCATGTTTTGGCTATTGTTGAGAGTGCTGCTATCAACACTGGGGTACATGTGCCCCTATGCATCAGTACTCCTATATCCCTTGGGTAAATTCCTAGCAGTGCTCATTTTATGAGATGAAGGAAGAAAGCCTTTTAGATTTTCCAGTGACCCTCTGAGAAGTATCAATGTCAGTCAGAGAGCAAGAAGATTTCATTGAGGATTTGATATTGGCCAAGTTGTTTGAAGTGCCAAAAGGTTTGAACGCATCACTAAATGGAATCCTACGTTGCTGCGGAAACCATACATACTTACCTATTTTACCAGAGTGTTAAAAGTTTCCAAAGTAATTCTAGGAGGTAATATAGTAGTCGTCGTCGTCATCATCATCATCATCATCATCATCATCTTATCTTTTTAAAAGAGAGAAGACTATTCTTTTACATAGTCAAGGATATGATAAAGTCAACATGAAGTACAGAAGACTTCAACATGAAGTTCAGATTACTCTGATAAGACCCAGAATCTTTGTTTCCAAGGAAGATTATTCAAAAGGTAAAAGAAAATCTCTTGCAATCTTTTATTAAGAGCAGACCAATAGTTCAAGAAAACCAAACTGTAGGCGGCGCCTGAGTGACTCAGTCGGTTGAGTGTCCGACAGGCTCAGGTCATGATCTCTCAGTTTGTGGGTTCTAGCCCCACGTCGGGTTCTGTGCTGACAGCTCAGAGCCTGGATCCTGCTTCGGATTCTGTGTCTCCCTCTCTCTCTGCCCCCCCTCCGTTTGCACTCTGTCTCTTGCTCTTTCAAAATAATAAATAAACATTGGAAAAAACTTTTTTCCATGCATCAGCTTCATATGCATGGTAATTCAGAAAACACAGCTGTTTTATTAAACCAATAATATTAACTGCCTCTTATTTATCAAAAATTTACCCAAATTATGGGAATCTGAAAAGCATTTGGGTTAGTTTCTCTAATTCTGAGAGTTTTAGGAATTATTTAATTTCCATAAGCACGTATTTATCTCAAATCCAGTGTGTCCTCAGAGAAGGGGGAAATTTGGGTGCAGAGATAGACACACACACAAGGAAGATGATGTAAAGTCACAGGAGAAGACAGTTAGGTGACTGTAGGGGTGAAGCTACATGCCAAAGAATACCCAGGAGTTCTGGCAACAGAAGAAACTAGAATAGGCAAGGGAGGATTCTTCCTCGAGCCATTAGATGGAGTGCGGCAACGCCAACCCCTCAATTTTGAATGTCCCGCCTCCAGGAAGTGTGCGACAGCCACCTGGTTCCTGGTGCTTTGTCACAGCAGCCCTAGGAAACAAATAGAGATGTCAAATCAGAGAGGAGAGAAGTTAGGATGAATGGACAGGGGAGCTGGTGGGAGCAGGTGGAGAAGGAGTATTGGAGGCAATGTCAGAAAAACCAGAGGGAATCAATCTCAGAGAAGCCAAAAGAAGGAAGTGTAATGGAAAACAATGGGGAGAAATTAATTTGACAAGTAGTTGCTGTGGGCTTGCAGAAGAGCAGTTGTGGGGAAGTTGAGGAATCACGATTGCCTGGGAAGGTTCTTGGGTCAGCGCCCCTTCCCAGAGGCCACCAGCCTTTTGGCAGCTGACTCCCAAGGAACTGAAAACACACCTGGTTGGCGCGGTTTGGCTGTGAGGATCGAAATGATTCATGTCTTGTTTCTGGCTCTTCTTTAATTAAGGATGAGAAAATAAAGCACTTACTACAAAGGGGAAAAAAAGGTGTTTTTTAGTAGCTTGGGGAAAAGAACTGTTTATTAAAAAGAAGAATAAAGCAAAATAGAGAATTATGCTTAACTAAACAAAGCTCTCAAATCAACATCTGAGAAAAAGTGCTCCATATTACTTATAATCAAAGAGCTGCAAAACAAAGTAGTGAGATGCTCTTTTCCTTTAATTGATTTAGCAAGGATTTAAAATTTTCCATGGTATTATCCTAAGATTGAGAGACTAGATGTATCTGGGCAGTTCAACACGATGATGGGAGTATAATATTTCTAGATGATAATTTGATAGGATGTTTGAAAGTCATAAGAATATATGCAGATGTGGATCCAGAATTCCATTCTAGATTTTGGCTTTAAGGAAATCATTAAAGCTATATGAGGAACATTTATTATAGGCATATACATTTCAGCATTATTCATATTACCAAAAAAGTGAAATCAAATGAATATCCCATAATACAGATTGATTAAATAAGTTCTATTTATATGATTGGACAATGTAAGTAAATAATGACTTAAGAAACATTTATAGGGGCACCTGGGTGGCTCAGTCAGTTAAGCATCTGACTTTGGCTCAGGTCATGATCTCACAGTCCGTGGGTTCAAACCCTACATCAGAATCTGTGTCTGTGTCTGTCTGTGCTGACAGCTCAGAGCCTGGAGCCTGCTTCAGATTCTGTGTCTCCCCCTCTCTCTGCCCCTCCCCTGCTGGCACTTTGTCTCTTCCTATCTCTCAAAAAATAAATAAGTGTTAAAAAAAGTTTAAAGAAACATTTGTAGGCAACAAAGATATTCAGAACATATTAATTAGGAATCAAAAGGTTTCAAAACAGTGTTTATAGAAGGACTCGACAAAAAAGGTTTTAAGGTCCTGAAAGAAAACTATACAAAATGATAAACAATAGTTAATTTGGGGTAGTGGGTGATTTAACATTTGTGTTTATTTTTCTTCTTTGATTTTTCTCTTTTTTTCCTAAAGTGAGCATGCATTGATGATATATTTGAGATGAATAAGTTTTATAAATAAGAATTGAATCTATTCAAGACTGGGTCTGAGAGGGAAATGTTTGTTTCACTGAAGTTTTATCAAAGAGGAAGCAGTGAGGGGCCCACACTTCCACCGAATGTACTGATGAAGAAATTCAGGCCTACTGAGGCACGATACTTGCCAACATATGGATCCATTGGATTTACTTTTCCTGGAAATGGGGCTTCTCACACGAGAAGACCAGAAGGTGGACACTTAAAGGGTTCCATGATGTGGTGGGTGGGGCAGAAGTGAAATCAACTTCCTGATTCATGAACTGTCTACTCTTCCCGCCATTACATCCTCAACCATCTGTCTTGATGTGTGTCTTACGTTTAGGGCTTCTATTTTGGAGAATTTTCCTTCCTGGCCCCACGTTGACCATCATAGACCTCCGATGCTAAACGCCCCTCGTTATAAACAAACTCATCATCACCATTCAGAAGCACTCAATGAGCCAGTCGGGCAGAGGAGGAAATTTAGAAGTGCCCTACCAAAAGCAGTTAAATACTTTACGGATAACAAGATTAATAACAACTGGAAAATGGTTGATGTAAATTTCAAGGACGACGCAATAATTGAAAGCGCTAGGTGGGCTGTGCAAGGATTACCACGTCACTGAGTGTATTGTTCAACCATGCTGTTCCACCTCCCATTAGAAGGAAAGCCCCAAAGTGGGAAACACGCACATGGTAGAGTAATTACATAAATATTCAATTTGGTTAACATGCAGTTAGGTTTGCCACATGATATATGAATGCTTGACTCATTTCCAACTGGCCACTTTATCTTCTACAAATGGCTGGTTGATTGTAATTCTACCAATACGATATTCCCTTTAGGTCACTATAATAGAATGTGGGAGGAACTTCGAATTATGTGTTGTACTTTGGGTGGCTATTTTTTAAAAAAGTCCACCCCACTCTTTCCATGCCCAGAAATAGGATTTTTGCAAGCTTGGGTAAGGTTTGAGAGATAAATACATTGGATCAAATTAAGGAGATATATTTTTGCCCCATAAAAGAAAATAAAACACTCAACTTTTGTGGGTTGAAATAGGTGCTGTCAATATTAGTTTGTACCAAATGACGGGTTGTCTCTCCTTGTTGAGCTGGACCATTGGCTAAAACTCTTTAAAAATTTTTTTTAATATTTATTTATTTATGAAGGAGAGAGAGAGAGACCGTGTGAGCAGGGGAGGGTCAGAGAGAGAGGGAGACACAGAATCCAAATCGGCTCCAAGCTCTGAGCTGGCTGTCAGCACAGAGCTGGATGCGGGGCTTGAACCTACGAACCACAAGATCATGACCTGAGCCGAAGTCAGATGCTCAACTGACTGAGCCACCCAGGCGCCCCTAAAAATAGAAAAAATAAGGGGCACCTGGGTGGCTCAGTTGGTTAAGTGTCTGACTTCAGCTCAGGTCATAATCTCACGGTTTAGAAGTTCAAGCCCTGTGTTAGGCTCTGTGCTGATATCTCAGAGCCTGGAGCCTACTTCAGATTCTGTCCGTCTGTCTCTCTCTCTCAAAAATGAATAAACATTAAAAAAATTTAAAAAGGGTCGCCTGGGTGGCTTAGTCGGTTAAGGGTCCGACTTTCGCTAGGTCATGGTCTCGCGGTTTGTGGGTTCGAGCCCCGCGTCGGGCTCTGTGCTGACTGCCAGATCGGAGCCTGGAGCCTATTTTGGAGTCTGTGTCTCCCTCTTTCTCTGGCCCTCCCTTGCTCATGCTGTCTCTCTCTCTCTCTCTCTCTTTCTCTCCTAGAAATAAATAAAAATACTTAAAAATTTTTAAAAATAGAAATAATAGATTCTAGGATAAAAAGAGAGAGACCAATCAAAAGGTCTATTTTTCTACCCTTAGTTTCTATAAACTGTAGGGCCAAATGATGTCTATATATTCGCTAAGTGCTAATATTGTCCATAAGCCTAAAGATGAGGGTCATTAAGAACTTGAATGGTCCAGAGCATCAGAACTGGGCTTTAAGAGAGGATGACAGGGGGGTGCCCATTGTCTGCAGCCCAGCCTGCGGCCACACGACCAGATGACTGTTGTGAATTGAGAAGGTGTTCGAGCCCTGTTATCGATGCCCTTGCGGCAGAAATTATGTGCTCCCAGTCATGTGCACTTGCTACTCTCTGACCTAGGGCAGCTGTGTCCAGGGGCGCAGGTCCTCTCCTACCTGAGGGTGTGTGGCTGAGGGGTGAGCGGGAGCTGGAATCCAAGCCACACTCAGCCACTCCCTGCGGGAAGGATCTTTTTTTTGCAGATTTGCACAAAGGCACTATTCACTCATAGCTAAGCCATATGCCCACAGGCTTACATCTTCCCAGAGGGAACACTTCATCTAACTCATGCAAATATAACAAATGAATCCATTTCGAATCCTTTTTATTTTTATATTTGAAAAATTCAAGTAAAATTTATATGGAGTGCAATGCACGAATACTGAGAACACAGTTTAATGGATTTCATGATATAGAAGAGTGCTATCACCTCTACAGAAAAGTTTCTTATGTCTCCTTCCCATCAATCTACAAATCCCAGAGGCAGCTACTGCTCTGGTTTTTATCATCATAGCTTAATTTTGCCAGTTTTATTTATATATGTATATAAAATACTGAATATTCACGGCAGCTTTTTCTCATAATGGCCAAAATTTATAATAACCCAAGTGGTCATCTATAGGGAAATATGTGGTTTATTCATAAAATATTTAACAATAAAAAAGAATGAATTATATATGTGTGTATAAAACTATATGTATATTATACATAATAACTATTATATAGAAGTAGATATTTTATATACAACTATAATATATGTGAATATATAAAAAGATACATATATGTCTATAGGATCAATATTACTACTATGTTGAAAAGAAGAAGCCAGTGGGGCACCTGGGGGGCTCAGTCAGTTAAGTGTCTGACTTCGGCCCAGGTCATGATCCCGCGGTCTGTGGGTTCGAGCCCCATGTCAGGCTCTCTGCTGATGGCTCAGAGCCTGGAGCCTGCTTCGGATTCTGTGTCTCCCTCTCTCTCTCTCTGCACCTCCCCCACTTGCATTCTGTCTCTCTCTCAAAAATAAATAAACATTAAAAAAAAAATTTTTTAAAGAAGCCAGGCATAGAAGACTATATTCTGTATGACAATATATATACACATACACGTATATACAAATAATCACTGTAATATATAATTTAATATATATACACACATGTATAGAATGTATATGTCTGTTTATATCATAAGGTAATATATATTATATATAACGTCTATATTATGCATCTTATGATAATGTCATATATTGCTAAGTATATGTAACCCTGGGGGACTAGCAGAGGTTACTGCCATCGTAAAGGGCCTGACAGGTGCAAGACAGGGATTGTAGGACGTCTTCATTAACTCTTCATTTGGCCTGCGCAGAAGATGTGTGGATGTTGGAGAATGACTGGGGTTTATCATAAACCTAACAAGTTGGATGCTCCAATCGATGTGGGTGTCCCAGATAGAGTGGCTTTGCCAGAGGAAATTCACGTATCTCCCTTTCTCTGCCACCCTGCACCTGATAGATAACTATTGACTATAAAAGCTTTATTGTTCTATCTTTATCTGTAAACGCAGTAAGTTAATTACCTTCCCATGGCAGAGGTAGCGGCACAGCCTCCCCATGTCACCTGTGGTGAGTTGTCTGTTCATGTTCACTGATGTAGCAGTCTGGATGAATCTTGATTGACTTTTTTTTTTAATGTTTATTTTATATTTGAGAGAGAGCGAGCCCAAGTAGAGGAGGGGCAGAGAGAGAGAGGGAGACCCATAATCTGAAGCAGGCTCCAGGCTCTGAGCTGTCGGCACAGCGCCTGACACAAGGCTCAAACCACTGCCTTAGTAAAACACATACACACTAAAAGATAGAAGATAAATCCCATGAAAATACAGGGATCTTCCGCATACGATCTGTAGGTTTCAAGTGGTTGGTATATATATTTTTTCAAGTGAGAGGTAACGTGCTGCATTTTGTGTTGCTCGTCATAAAGAAAGAGATACAATGCATAATTTGCCTCTTTGGCTTTTGGAGATCATCTATTACACATTTGGAGATGCTTTTCTGACCCTTCACTGGATAGCCCAATTGATCGCCAGTTTCAGGTGGGGCCCCGAGCAGAAGGCAGCTCTGCAGCTGGTCTCAACTGTAATAGTTGGACACCTGGACCTTATAACTTTCTCAACATTGATGTTCTAATTATCTGGGGGCATAAAGGGATGGAGGGGTATCGTACCGCTGACAAACCCCAATAGAGAAATCGTGATGCAGAACTCCTGGAACTCAAGCAAGGGATGACTCTTGCACAGGACACCCACGTTTCGGATGGGCAATTAGGCGAGATGGTCTTGTGAATTTTTATAATTCTGAGTTCATGATGTGAGTCCAACTGCCTTCTCCTTAACCTTCATGATCTACACTGGGATAAAAGCAATGGGTATGGGGATGCGCAGGAGGCGATGGAGAGAGAGAAAGTAGACTTGTGGATCTTGAAGCCAATTGGCTTGAAAGGAAAGTGGAAAGATACACAAATATGGGCATAAGTAAGGCTATTTCGTGGTATTTGCCGACAACACTTTTGGGGATGGGATCTCAGCCAAGTTACTGTCAGGCCATTGAACATCTGAAGGAACGAGGAGATGAGCCAAATGAAGGTGTTGGAAAATCTGTAGATGAGAATCAAATAGAAAAAAGGTGCTAGGTCTTTTAGGTTAACGATTTTATCTCTTTAAAGTCAGCCTTGAGGCATGTTTTAAGATAATTCTTGAAATAGTGGGATATAATTTAGATACTTTGAATGAGAAGTGAAGCCGGTGCTGGCAGTGGTCATTTCTGGTCTACCGTCTTGCATTGTCTTTGCTGCTCTTAAGTGGCCTTGGGAGTACAGGGTTGAGACTAAATTGCACTGATGATTCTCACTTTGCCTCCCGAGTTGTTTTTCTTCCCTGCCTGGCTCTGCTCAGCTCTGCGTCCCAGAACTCTGATGCCTCTGTAAGGTGGGATGAGCTCTTGCCTGGTCTCCTGGGTCCTGGGGCTGCAATTCGGTGGGCGGAAGACACTGGCAGAGAATGCGGATGTGGGCAGCGAGATGGGCAGGCATTCTTCCTCCCATTTCCTCCCTGCTCTGTCTTCCTCTATGGCTTCTTGCCTGTGACTGACTAGAGATCGCAGCTAGCTTCACATAACACTACCCTTCTTCCTCTAGCTTCTCGAAGTCAACCAGTGCTGCCTCAACATTGCTCGCTGGTGCCCTAACACTACACCAACCTCTCTGAAGAGGCTTTTTGTTAAAGTCTCTTCAAAAGGAAGATTTTGCCTTCCTTCCTTGTCAGGATCCTGGCGGGTGTAGGAAGCATGTTTTAACTCAATGACAGAAGAGGTCTTCATGAAGCATACAGTCCATCGGGAGGGGAGGGAATATGGTTTCTGTATCTATAGAAGGCATGCAGTATCATGTATGTCTACATGCCTGACCCAAACTGGTGCTTAATAAGTATGCATTCCTTCTGTGGCTATTTGTTTTTTTATTTCTTTTAATTTTTCTTTGGGGAAAATTGCTTCCTGCTTTGTTCCTCTCCCTTCATCTTAGGAAATCAACAGCTGACTCCAACATGAAAGCTAGCTTTCTTTCTTTCTCTTTCTTTTTCTTTCTTTCTTTCTTTCTTTCTTTCTTTCTTTCTTTTCTTTCTTTCTTTCTTTCTTCCTTCCTTCCTTCCTTCCTTCCTTCCTTCCTTCCTTCCTTCCTTCCTTCCTTCCTTCTTTCTTTCTTTCTTTCTTTCTTTCTTTCTTTCTTTCTTTCTTTCTTTCTTTCTTTCTTTCTTTCTTTCTTTCGAAAGAGAGAGAGTGCAAGCAGAGGAGAGGATCAGAGGGAAAGAGAGGGAGAATCTTAAGCAGTCTCTACACTCAGCAAAGAGCCCAGTGTGGGGCTCGATCCCATGACCCTGGGATCATGACTGGAGCCGAAATCAAGAGTTGGATGCTCAGCCGACTAAGCCACCCAGGCATCCACCCCCTTTTAAATAGGCTCCACACCCACTGTGGGGCTTGAACTCACAACCCTGAGATCAAAAGGTAGACGCTCACCCAACTGTGCCACTTAGGCACCTCAAGGGTTATACTTAATTTTAGCAGGTATACAAGGAATTTAGGCTTTTGACCTTTGAGTTGGAGAGCCTAAGTAATGTCATTTTGAAATTAAGGCCTCCATTAAGAGCAACCTCGGGCTGCACATAGCCCCAGTTCCTCAGACTGCTCAAGGCTAAAGCCATCCTCGGACCGCCCTCAGGTCAGCTAATCAAAAAACATTCCTGTGGTCTGAGTCAAGGCTGGGAACTGTAGACAGTTATTCTGTACAAACTAGCCAATTTCTCACCGCTTGCCTGAACCCCACATGGGCCCTTTGAACTCACCTCATAATTGGTCATTTTCAAAGGATTCTCAAAAGTCATGATTGGGTCCCACCAAATGTAATGAACACCTCACAGATACTGAATGGTCAAAGTTGTTACCATGGGTGCTGCTGTACAATTGTAATTGTGCTTATGTGATGATGCCATGTGTACAACGTGTACACTGTAACACCCCCATCCCTTACCCCATAAAAACCCTGCTCGCTATTGTTTGGGGCTTCACCTTCTGCCACTACACCAGTAGGCGGGTGAGCCCCTGCTCGAGCTTGTAATAAAGACCCTATTGTGTTTGCATCGGTGTCGGCTCCTTGGAGGTCTCAGGGGACACACGAATCGGGCACAGCAGAGTTGAAATAATAGTCTCACAGAGGAAGTATGCAAGTGTGTACATCTCTGGGTTTACCCTGTGCCCTTCCTCTGCCCGTATCATCCCTGATGCTCGAGGGGCACTATTAGCATTATTGAGATAGGCAGGTAGGAGGGACAGAGAGTGTCAGAGATGAGAGGAGACAGAGGACCTTTTTACACCGAGGAGTCTGAGGACTGGTGAGGGCATGTCACGTCTGCTGCTACGTGCTACCAAGTGGCCACGCGTGGGATTGAAATTTGGTTCTGTCTCTTGCCGGTGTTCTCTATGTCCACACACAACCCTGTGACTGCTTTTGGATGGCCAGATGAGGCGTGTGCGTTGGAAAAGAATTCTGTTCTCAATGCGCAGAGCTGCGCTTCATGGAGAACAGGCCACACCTGTTCCAAATCCTGCTAGAACAATCCAAATCCTGCCAGAATCTCCCCCGTTCAGAGCTCTCACGTTTCTTCCACTTCACCACCAAGTGGTTGGGGACCTTGTGCAATTCAATTCATTAGTTTGTGGCGGATCCAAGCAGTAAATGTGAGTCTCCAAGGCGGACCCATCTCATCTCTTCTTCATTAAAATGAAATTTTCCCTTGGTGTTTCTCTTAGGGACCTCTCCAGGTGCAGATGAGAGGGAATGAGGGGCAGGAGAGGAAGCCTCAGGCTTAAATGCCAGCAATCCAATTAAAGGAATGTTCAACCTTTATAGATAAAGCCCCTGTTCGACCCGCCTCTCAGATGTGGAGGGGAGAACAATGAACTGATTTCATGTGAAGCCCTCCCACAAGCAGAGGGCTGGTGTGGATGACATCCTTCTGGGCAGAGAGACCTCAGCCTGCTATTAAAAATTACTCTCTCTAGAAGTCCAACTGGCAGCAGATTCAGGAAAACACGCAGCCCAAGAAGCCGCCTCCTCGGGTGCCCTTCCCCCTGAAGGGCACTGATTTTACCCAAACATTTGGTTCAAAAGAGCCATTGCTGGGTCCTATCTGGCCACTTGGCTTCCATTCAGAACATGAGACATAAAATGAAATGTAAAACATGGGGTGCCCACGTGGCTCAGTCGATGAGCTGGGGACTGTTGATATGGGCTCAGGTCACGATCTTATGGTTTGTGGGATCACAGTGGGCTCTGCACGGGCAGCACAGAGCCTGCTTGGGATTCTCTCTCTCTGCCTCTCTCTCTGCCCCTCCCCCTCTCAAGATAAATAAGTAAACTTAAAAAAATAAATGTAAAACAATAAACAGTAGGAAAATGAGAAGAAAATAGAGTTGGCTGTATAACACCCTCTTGGATGGGGAAGGTGTCTATGGTTCAGAAGCAGTACAAGGAGCCACAAAAAGGGAGATCACAAAGAGCCTATGTGTGTGCATAAAAATATTTAAAGGCAGGGGCGCCTGGGTGGCTTAGTCGGTTAAGCGTCTGACTTTCGCTTGGGTCATGATCTCGCGGTTCGTGGGTTCGAGCCCCGCGTCGGGCTCTGTGCTGACTGCCAGCTCGGAGCCTGGAGCCTGTTTCAGTCTGTGACTCCCTCTCTCTCTGACCCTCCCCTGCTCACGCTGTCTCTCTCTCTCTCCTAGAAATAAATAAAACATTAAAAAAAAATATTTAAAGGCAAGTAAACAGGAGAACACTTTCCACAAAGATGGCATCAAAAGAAAGACGTTATTACTTGTAATTAATCAATTCACTTAACATTTATTGGGCCGGCTGCTAGAGATCTAGGGATCAAATCTCAGCGTGCTAGGGGCCCTGCAGTGGGAGATAGAATTCGTCATACTTGCTTCTAACTGCCTGTTTATTCATCTACGATGGTGGTAGGTCGAGGGAGCTTCTCTGTACTTATTTATACCTGTGATAAGAAAACTATTAGGATATCAATAGGCAAGTGGGCAAAGGGCAAGAACTAGCAACTTACAAAGGAGGAAATACATTTGGTTAAAACATAGTAGGCAAACATCGTCAATTTTGCTAATAATGATTGTAGTGAAAATTAAAAATGAGGTAGTTCCAGGCTATTGAATTATCAAAATTAAATGGTAACATACAAGGCTATCACAGATGTAGAGAAATAAGTAATGTCGTGTATCTGAAAATAAACAAAAGGTCTCTGGGCAATGTTTTGACAATATTTACCAAGAGTCTTTAAAATGTCCATATTGTTTGACGGTACTTATTACACTGCTAGAAACTTACACAAAGGAAATAATCAAAGATGCAGCAGAGACATGTATAACAATATTCATAACTATATTCTCTTGAAAAAATAAGTTTTTTAAGGTTTATTTATTATTTTGAGAGAGAGAGAGAGAGATAGCACGAGTGCGGGGAGTGGCAAGGGGGGGGATGGAGAATCCAAGCAGGCTCTGAGCTGCCAGCACAGAGCCTGACACAGGGCTTGAACTCACAAACCATGAGGTGAAACCGAAAGTCGGTCATTTAACCAACTGAGCCACCTAGGCGCCCCAAGAAAAAGAAGTTTTAATGTCCAACAACAGGCAAGTGGACAATTACATTGGGACACATCTGTAAAATAGTTTATTGTGAGTAAAAGTCATGATATCACAAGTTTGAAGAATATTTAATGATAATAGATACGCTCATCATATAATAGCATGTAAAACAAAGTGGGATACAAACTACATATGAGTGTTATGATCCCAGTTTGAGGAGGTGAAGTAAATATTTATTTGTTTGAAAATATTTATTTGATCTATTCCCACAATTCCTCTAATGATAACAACATATGGATATGATAATATTCTTTAAAAATTTTTTAATGTTTTTATTTATTTCTGAGAGAGAGAGAGAGAGACAGCGTGTGCAGAGGAGGGTCAGAGAGAGAGGGAGACACAGAATCTGAAGCAGGCTCCAGGCTCTGAGCTGTCAGCACAGAGCCTGATGCGGGGTTCAAACCCACGAACCGCGAGATCATGACCTGAGCCAAAGTTGGAAGCTCAACTGACTGAGCCACCCAGGCACCCCGGATATGATAACATTATTTTTTTTTAAATGTTTTATTTATTTCTAGGAGAGAGAGAGAGAGAGACAGCGTGAGCAGGGGAGGGTCAGAGAGAGAGGGAGTCACAGACTGAAACAGGCTCCAGGCTCTGAGCTGGCAGTCAGCACAGAGCCCGATGCGGGGCTCGAATCCACAAACCGCGAGATCATGACCTAAGCGAAAGTCGGACGCTTAACTGACTAAGCCACCCAGGCGCCCCGATAACATTCTTAAAGAATGTACATATGGATCAATTCAACATGCTCGTCTCAATTTTAGAAATGTTAACATCTTCTGAAAACAGAAAAATGTGAATTTGGGAGTAGGAGGAACATGGCTTGGGCACACAGCTCTGCATAGGGCACAGAGAAAAAGGAAATGTGCGGCAGAATGTTGGTTGGTCATCTGTGAGTGGATTGGGAGTGTTCTGTCGCACAGACACAAAATTTGTGGGGTTTTCCTTTCCCTTAGAGGTGTGGGGTCCACAAATTGCCCACACATCCTGTTTCTCCAGAAGATGCTGGGGGTCCCTTGGCTTCACTTAAGGTTTCTCTTAACCTTCTTCCTGAAGTAGGCTTCTTCCTGAGAAGTGGGAGAGTACTAGAGAATCCAGCATGAGTTTCGAGGGTGGAGAAAGACAGCCCTGGGTTCACCAGTGCTGAGTCCTTGATGATAAAAGACAGTCATTGTTTCCGAGACTATAGGGTCAACCTGCACCCTGCACTCTGGGGCGAGGCACCCTGAAAGCCATGGTGAGTAGGAACCACAAAAGGGAGCAATGGGGTCTGTGCCCCTGGGTGCCCACGTTCAGGGCCCTTGGCCATGGAAAGAGCCTCCTTCCTGGTTGAAGTAGAGATGGTTGTTTAACATTTTGGTGGCAGTTTGTGGGGACATGACTTTCCCATCATTTGGGCACCATGCAGGGGCCACCGGGCCCAACACAGGCGTCCAAGGAGAGTAGTAGCCGAGGCAGAGACTCCAGTATCCATCCCTCTTGAGTGCAAAAATCAGATTCTCCCATTTTGGACAATTCGAGGAGAAGAAATGCCTTAAGAGGAAACAATGTTTCCTTTCCACCTTAAAGAGGTGTCCTGCCAGTTAGATGTGAAGTGGTTCAGTTCTTTGTTGGAAAAATCAAGGCTATGAGACCAAGCTTGTGCGTCCTATGGTTATGAAGTGATCATACCCATTATTCTAAGAAGGGGGTAGAATGTTTCATTTAAAAAGGACAAGTCTCAAACCACCCCACCTCCCACCCCAGTAGTTGGGCAATGTGGGGGGGGGGAGGGCTGTCCCGGGGAATCTGAGCAGCGGAGGTGGGATTTAAACCCAACTTGGCCATGCAGGTAACCAGGTGGGTGTGTGGGCCCTTCAGAAATGCATGCAAATGTTTTATCTTTTAGAGGCCCTCCCTGTCACGATCTGAGAGTGTATGGCACATCAGCCCCCTCCCTGCATCCTCCCGGAAGCCCACTTTGGGCTTCTGGCAGGACTGTCACACACCTGCTCCTACCTGGATACAGAGGCCGGGTATTTCTGACATCTACAGGCTATCTCTGAGCTTCTGGATGGCTTTGAGCAGAGAAATCTTAATCCCAAAGCAACAGACTCCCTTTGCACCCCCGGCACTGAATAAATCAGTAGAGATCTCAAACTCCATAATTTTACTCAAACCACCTCCGATGGTGTGGCAGTTAGCTCTCTCGTGGGTTAGCGACCGGCTGTAATTGATGAGGAAACTGACAAACCTTTGTCTTCCTTCACTACATTTGTCATTAGGTGGCTGGCTTATTCTTTGTCCATTGCCTGTAACTCTCTCTGTCTGTCTCTCTCTCTTTCTGTCTCACCCTCCCTGGACACTTGTGGAGCAGATGGATTGCCTCCTCTCCCTACAGACCAGATCCATAAAGCCATACCATGTTTTTAATGCAATTCAGCTTTTTGGAAAAAATGCATAATTGGAGAATTCCGAAATAATTCGTTTTTTTATGGTGGGTCTGTAAAAATGAACTTGCATCTCATTTAGGAGCCATTAGACCCCATGTTCTATGAGCCTGATTGCTATTAATGCCACCAGCATATCACTTAACATACTTTATTAAAACGGGTCACAACGAAGCATTTCTTGTTCCCAGCCCCGGTGACTGGGGGGCAGGGCTTGGGTGTAGTGCTGAGAATTCTTCCCAGAGCCTTCAGGAATAGTGCAGAATTGCAATCCAGGACAAGCAAGCTATGGCAAAAACCACAGGCAAGTCCATGGAACAATGGAGAACAAAGGATCTTTCATAGAAAAAGAGGTGGCAGTTGGGAAGGCTGTTATAAACAAGTCCATTGGAGGAAATGGAGATCTCAGAGTGTAGTGGCTTCTCATTGGCTGAATGATGGCAGTCTCTCATTGGCTGGGCTGTTGCTGAAGGAAGCAGAAGGCCTTTCCTCCTCTGACTGGGATCATGAGTAGGGTCAGCTTGCCAGCAGCGTCTTCCTGTTGGCTTTGCAGTTGACTATGAGTGATAATGCATGGGAACACCTTCTGTGCGTGTCCCAACTCCATTCTAAACAAGGTTTTTAAAAATTAATTTTCACAAGGAATTAATATGAATAACTCCATAACCAAAGCCTAAGAAGGGAATTGGAATCAAGGGCAGCCCTGGAACACAGGGTAGATGCATTGAGAAGACAAAGAATCTGGGTGTGGGTTGGGTCAGATACGAATAGCTATTCAGCAACCCCTTAGCCCTACAGATGGCTGCCCTGTGTGGAGGTGGGTACTGTAAGGGCAAAAGACCCCCTCTGGTGGAATTCTAGAAAGGGCAACACCTCTGTCCAAGAGCCCAGAGTATAATATGCAGGCCTCCAACCACAGCCAGAAACGCTGAACAACAGCGTGACATGATATCCCTTTCTCTTTGCATGGATGTTACCAAGGAGCTGGCCGAAAGGTGGTTGAGGGATTTTAGGCAAAAGTCCTGGAGCCTGACACACAGATGAGATAGGGACACTCCTCATTTGGGAGGGGGTCATCACGGAAGAAAGAGAGCACTCCCCACCCACACTCTCCCTCTTGAGAGAGTAAGTTGACACTCTGAGGTTACCCCAAGGACAAAATAAGAGTCTTCTATATGTTGGCTCAAAGAAGAACACAGCCAGATTGTCACAAAAATGTGGAATCTAAAGCGCAAGAATACAACAGAGTGGTTGCTGAGATCAGTAGAGGATGTAGAGGTGGTGCCCCCAAGTGGCACTTCAAGTTGGGAAGGACCATCAAAGAGACAGGTAGCCCAGGGATGCTTGGGGACTGATCTTAAACACCAAGGTCATGGGCACTCAAAAGAAGGACCTGTGAAGGCTGGGACATGGGTGTGCTCTTTGAGTCTTGGAACCTCTGCATTCTGGCCTGGGCAATACCATGTGGACTTGGGCCAGGTGTGTTTTGTAGGCAACCACAGTGGACCAGAGCATGTCCAAGAATGTATGGATGGCTTGATCTCTGGTCCACCCCACGGCACCCACGAGTCCAGTATAACCCTATATGGAAGAGTAGGTGCCTATTAAATGCTGACATCTGTATCTAAACAATTTGGCTAAGAGAGTTTAAAACCTAAGTTAATTAAAAAGGAAGGAAGGAAGGAAGGAAGGAAGGAAGGAAGGAAGGAAGGAAGGAAGGAAGGAAGGAACCAATAGCATGAAGCTTTTGGTCCTGAGCATGTGGAGTAGATTCTGTTAGGTAGACAACAGAGCTTTGGAAGGAAAAAATGGCTCATGAGTATCTAGTCAGAGATGGTGTTTTACAAGACTAACCAGAGAAAAAAACCCTACAGCTCAGTGCACTAGAGCAAAATACCTATGATATTTAATTTTTCAGAATCAAAAATTGAAATTCCACCGGGTGACTTTTTAAATCACTTTTATATCTAACAACAACTGCTTTCTGAAAAAGTGGTTCACAAAGCAGTGAGGTGTGGTAAAAGGATGCCAAAAAGGAGAATAAGAAGCAGAAGGAGGAAGAGAAAGAGGAAGAGGAAGGGAACAGAGGTCAGTAGAATATCTCTGGCCGTGACATGGGTTAGCATTGTAGTTTTGTGCAAATGATTTCTGAGCCCACTGCTTTCTGTACCTGTGAAGTGAAATAATGGGATTGTGTAAAATCTTTTCTTCCGAAACAAATGTTCTAGAAGCTCAGTCTGTGCAGCAGACAATAGTAAGTCTGCTTAGATTGGAGGTGTGTGTGTGTGTGTGTGTGTGTGTGTGTGTGTGTGTGTGTGTGTGAATGGAAAGACATTAACTCTATTAGGGACAAATTGGAGTTGCTCTGTACCCAGGAAACCTCTCTCTGGTTGAACGTTCTCTTTGGTGGTGGAGGCTGTCTGGAAGGCGTTTGGGAGAGGAGATCAGAGGCATTTGGCTTAGGGGAGAGCCTGCATGAGTCTTAGAAGTTCCCCCGCTGGCCCAGAGTCAAAATGCAGGAGCGACGGAAAAACATATCCAGACCCATGCTGACATCAACTAGGAAGTCCCCTTAGATTAAATCCAAAGGACCTGACATATTTTCACTGGTTTCCCCATATCGTGTCCCAGATGCTAGAAAAGGCAACAAGAGAAAACTACTCCTCTGGGTTCAACCTCAACCAACAGAGTAGATTTAGTAGGTGAAGTTCAAGATTGAAGTCCTGAGGATAAATGGGGATGGCACATGTCTGCAGCCATCAAGGCAAAGAGAGGCCTCTTCACGGAGGGTTGTAGCACAGGCCTTACTGAGTACTGAAAGGCTCAGAAAAAGAATTGGTACCACGGTGGGAATTTGAATGGCTTTAGCAAGGTGCCCAAGCCCTGAATGGACAATCTCCCAAAGCCCCAAAGAGGAGGGAAAGAGAACATTCATTAAGAAAACTGTCTCCTGGGGTGCCTGTCTCCTGGGGTGCCTGGGTGGCTTAGTCGGTTAATCGTCCGACTTTCGCTTAGGTCATGATCTCGCGGTTCGTGGGTTCGAGCCCCGCGTCCGGCTCTGTGCTGACTGCCAGCTCAGAGCCTGGAGCCTATTTCAGAGTCTATCTCCCCCTCTCTCTGGCCCTCCCCTGCTCACACTGTCTCTCTCTCTCTCCTAGAAATAAATAAAAAAATATATTAAAAAAAAAAAGAAAAAGGAAACTGTCTCTTGAGCTCAGGTATGAAAATAGCACATTGGGAAGACAAAGATGAGGGCAAGTGGCCCAGGGAGGATTTGCAGGAGAAATGTCAGGAGAGCCAAAGCCCTGCCTGTCGGAAGCTGCCCATAAAA
The DNA here is from genome assembly GCA_017311185.1 of Proteles cristata cristata. Lineage (NCBI taxonomy): Eukaryota > Metazoa > Chordata > Mammalia > Carnivora > Hyaenidae > Proteles > Proteles cristata. Next base: position 476,472 of record JAESUZ010004500.1, on the reverse strand, counting down.
GCAGAGGAAAATGCAAGAGGGGGTTTTAGATAATAATTGGAGCAGACATGACAGCCAGGACCCCTGCCTGCTCTGATGCAGTGGCAGATATGTGTCCCCCATTTGATTTCTGCTTCCTCTGTCTAGAGGGTGGGTTTTGGACTGAAAGTAGGAACTTGGGAACTGCCAAGGAGGAACTTGAGGCCTGGAACAGTCGAGAAGCCGCATTCTCTGAGTGAGAGGCAGCATACGAGGATTGGAGCACGGGGTGCAGGTTTCGAGGCTTAGGATGGAGTCATGTGCTCATATCCTCCTTGCATAAAATAGAGATCATGATCCCTCTGAAGCTTGTCACCGCACAGCAGCTGCAGCGTCACCTGGGAACTTGTCACAAGCACAGACTTTCAGGTCCCACCCAGAGCTGCTGAATCAGAACATCCCGGAGCGGGACCTGAGAACCCATGGTCATGGGCCCTTCAGAGAGTCTGCTGTTCACGCACAGGGTGGAATCTCGTCTATGTCACAGGGTTGTCAGAGGGTGGGAAACACCTTTGCCCACTGTGACACATCCTGAAAGCATTAGCTTTTCGTAGACGAGTTCCGATGTCCAGGCTTTGGACAAGTGGCCTCTCCAAATCCTGACCAGACCGCAGATGAACTCACCAGAGAGTTCCGTCTGCTGGCAAAGTGTGTTTCAGAAAGAGCCAAGTGGGATATGCTTGTCTAACCAGACGGAAAGTTTGCAGGAGGAAGGGGTAGGCGATGGTCGCCAGAACAGATCTCTGCCTCTGCACATCCCCACGCACCTTTTCTGTTTCACATAGTCAATGTGATAAATATAGTTGCAGGTGCACAGAACTCATACATGCAGCAAAGCATAAATGATCTCTATAGAGCCGGAACACTAATTTTTTTTAACACAGATGAGATCGGGCTTCCGACTGGGGGAGGGATGGCACCTTTAAGATCCACCGTATCATTCAAGGATCACTCGCTCCATACATTAGGATGGATTAGAACGTGTCAGTATCACTACGAGACAATTCCCTTCCAGTCACATGTTGTCGGAGGAACAATTATTTCACGTCTGAGCAAAAATCTTACTTGGAGGCAAAGTTAATGTAGCATATGGAAGTGTGTGGAAACAGGGCTTGCGTGTCTCACGAACATAGGCAATTGCTCGCTGCAGCACTGGCTAACAGATTTCTTCCACTTGGTCTGTTTTACTGAGGATGAGATGGTCATTGTTTTGCATGGAAGGGGCCTCAACCCCACTGAACTCGCAACAACGTCGCCAGACTCACAGTTCAAAGGTTAAAAGAGAATTGATCTGGGAGCGCTCACCAATCCCTTGCTCTGTTCCCTGCTCTCTGAAGGATAAATCTCTTTTTCAGATAAATCCAGATTGCTTTTCCAATAGATTGGCTTTTGGCCTCCCTTGCTGGCTCTACTCTGACATAACCCGGACAGCCTCCCTATAGCTATGAAGAAATCATTTCTAACATCTGAGGTTAATTCACTAAATGAAGCGTTGGATTTTCTTCCACGGAAGTGAAAAAAATTGTTTGGACGAGTTCAGAAAAGGCTGGCGAGCTCAGAGAACATTCCGGTGCTCCAGCCCTGTGTGAAGCTATACTAGACTGCAGTGCTAAATGAACCGACAGCAGGGGGAATAAAATCCTTCATTTCTGCACTGCATTTTCTATTTTGAGTGGTTTCTCTCATTCATTATCCTAAGTATGGGTGGACTTAGCCTCTTTTGGCCAAATGGGTAGACTGAGGCTAGGGAGTTGAACATGGCCAGCCACTCACACACCATTTTTTAAAAGAGAAGCTTCAAGCTTTCTTTGGGTCATACATTTCAGATTCCTTTGTATCAGAGCATATCGAAAAGCAAAATTTTATACTACATGTCAGTTTCCAAATTTCTGATCCTAGGTAGGAAAGGTATAAAACACAAGTGCTCATAATTTAACTATTAGTCATGTCTTCCCAGGAAAGGTTCCTGATCTCTTCTGCTGGACTGAAGTCCCTTGCCAATCAGTAAGTCTGATTCCAGTGACTGCAGAAGGGAAAGGGAAAGAAAGAGAAATCTCATTATCCCAGCATAGGGGAATCCAGCTACCCCCCTCCAAGCCTCAGGACCCCTGATATCATCATGTTCCTGCAAGCATTTTGTCTGGGCCCTTCCAGTTCTCTTTGAAGGACCACCCAGCATAAAGGATTCTTTGGTTGGAATAAGCCTGTTAACCCACATTATAACTTGGTGGTAGATCTCTTCCTCGCCCCCTGAATATTGGGTGAGAGGGAAAGAAAGTCAGGAGTGGGGCATACGCAAGGGTTCTGGGGCTGGTGGGGGCTGAAGTGGGCATCCTGGCCTTGCAGACGTCTGAAGGCCCTTGAAATATAAAGGCGTTTACTTTATGTGCAAGAGGGTGGCTCCCAGGAGCCAGAAGGAGCCTTTCATGGAGAACTCCTTCACCTTTTGTGGTCCAAAAAGAAACTACAAGACACGCGCACGGAGTGGCTGACCAACCTCCAGAACACAAGACAACGAAGAAAGTGTTGGGCTTCTGATAGCCACCAAAAGCCACATTCAAGCCATCTTGAAAATCTACCAGACTTCTCTGTGCTGACAATATTTGGACAGTCCTTGATCGTTATCCTTGATCTTCAGTGGGAAAAAAATGTGTGTTATGCGTTGAATGACGCCCTCCACAAATTCACATGTTGGCGCCCTAACCCCCGGCACCTCAGAATGTGACTGTATTTGGAGACAGGGTCTTTAAAGGGTGAACCAAGTTAAAATGAGGTCATCAGCATGTCTTTATAAAGAGGGGGAAATTTGGACACAGAGAAAGACACACATAGAGGGAGCTGGTGTGGACACCCAGGGAGAGGGGGGCCATTTACCAACCAAAGAGGGAGCCCTGAGGCAGAGTCTCCTCTCAGCCTTCAGAAAGAACCACCCCTGTCCCCACCTTGACCTCAGGCTTCCGGCTTCTAGAGCAGTGAAACCATACATTTCAGCTGCTGGAGCCCCGCACGCCCCCTCCCTCCCCCACCATCTGTAGTGGTTTTATTTTTTTTAAGTTTATGTATTTATTTTTTAGAGAGACAGAGAGTGAGCAGGGGAGGGGCAGAGAGAGAGAGAGGGAGACACAGAATCCAAAGCAGGCTCTGAGCTGTCAGCACAGAGTCCGATGCAGGGCTCCAAACCTCGAACCGTGAGATCATGACCCGAGCCAAGATCAAGAGTCAGATCCTTAACCAACTGAGCCACCCAGGTGCCCATGTAGTGCTTTGTCATGGCAGCCCTCACAGACGGATCTAATGCTGTCACCACAGAAGTGGCTGCCACAACACGGATGAACCTTGAAAACATCACGCTACGTGAAGGACGCTGGATGGGAAAGGTCAGCTAAGGTGCAGTTCCATTTCTATGAAATTCCCCGGGGAGTGAAATCCATAGAGGCAGAAAGTTGATTAGCAGTCGCCGGACACTGGGAGAAGGTGGAAGAGAGAGGAGTGATCGGAGGTCTTCTTTGGAGGACGAGGGGGATAGAAACGTTCTGGAAGGTGGATGGCAGTGATGTTGCACCGCACTGTGTATGTGTTACACAGATCATGAATCACGTGCTTCAGATGGTTTGTCTTCTGTCATGTGAATTCCGCCTTGATTTAAGGCTGAGAAGATGGCCCTCTTATCCTTGGAAGATGAGAGCCACACTGAGAAGTGTGGTCCCCGTGCTGTACGATGCAACTTGCCTCCAGGAAGTGGGCAGTGGCCATGCTTCCTCTGAAATGAAGCAGAAGCAAGTGTAGGCAATGCCTGGGGCCGGTCAGGGGAGAGGGGGCGCCAGAAACCAGCCTGCTTTAGGCGGCCATGATGCCGGACAGCACCACAGAGTGGGGAGAACAGGGAGCCACTGGAGCTGACCCTGCGCTGTAATTGTGCTGTGCCCTCCACACGGTCCGCAGGAGTCCCCCAGGGTAGATGTGCATCCTGGGCCGCCCGGGACATCTTTTGAACGTGCTTGTTGTGTCAGGACCTTTCCAAGCTTCTGAGTCTCGCCTCCCAAGACAGAAGCTAGGATTTCTTCTTTCCAGGGGCCCTCACAACTAGGGCACAGTGATGCTGACCAGATGTGACTGCCTGTGAACAATCGAGCAGGCGGTGACCCAAGGAAGCTCTTTGCAGAATTGATTCCTGGTGAGGGTGGGAAAGGGTGTCTGGCATTCAGAGGGAGCTAAATAGGACCCCAGAGTGGGGTCTCCAGCCCTGCGGTGGAGGGGTGCTTTGTGGGTGGTGGGATCAGTTCTAGAATGTTAGGTGGATGGTGCTCCCGGCCACAGAGTCCCCAGCTGTCACTCTGAGAGCCCTGGTGGCTGTTCTCAGGCTGTGTTTTATACCTGAACAAAGGGGTACTGGTCAGTGGGATCTTGGCTTGAGTAGCCCATCAAGCCAGCTCTGGACAACTTGCTTGCAAGCAGATGGCTGTGCCTGTGTGGGGCCCCTGTCACCCTCGCCTGCCAGGCTGCTTTGTGACTTTCTCCCTGCTTTAGGACAGACATCCCCTGGAGAGCACTTTTGAGGCCTGAAAAGGACTGAATCCTTAAGGCAGGAATAGCAGACACACAGATGTGTCCCATGAACTGTCACGTTAATCGAGCAGAGAATGTCGCCCTGCCCAGCCTGGGTACAACGACCTCAGGGCCCTTTCACCACACACTTCCCTGCACCAGCCGCTGGCAGCGGGGACTCAGCACGGTAGTCAAATCTTGCCGCCTGTGCCCTCGAGTCTTACCTTTAGACACCTGACGGGTGGCATTAGGGAGGGAGAATGTCTTTTATGTGACTGTATGAAAGCTTCATGGACAAGGACCTCCACCCACCCCTCTGAGGACCATTCCAGAACATATTGTGATGGTCATTTTAGCATCGGCAACAAAGATTCTTATATAAACGACGTTTGTGTAAGCAGGGACTTTCAAAGAAAAACACGTGCTCCTTGAAATCTGCAGTCCTTGTCAGGGGAGAGAGGGAGCCAGTCCAGCTGGGGCTTGCCTGGCTCTGGGAGCCCCCATCAGAAGCCAGACCAGGACAGGTGTCAAACTCTAGCTCTGAAGGACAGGTTGGGAGGAGGCCCGTAGACAGCTCCAGGGTACTGTGACACTGAACACCTGGTTGGACCCTCAGCGATTTCCTGGCAAAGGCTCTGTGTTCCATCCTTTGAGGGAAACACACAGGCATTAAACTTGGCTTTGTCTGGAATGGAGAGCCTCAGGGTCTCACCGCCAAGTGTTTTCTAACCTAGACACTGCCAGCATTTGGGGCAGGATGATCCTTCATTTCCTGCTGGCAGTTAGCATCCTTGGTCCCCTAAATACCCTTAGGGCTCTTCTTCCCCTCCCCCACGAGTTGTAGGGGCTACAGGACTTTTCCTCGCACATCTCCCGATGAGGCTAACTCCAGGGGAGGGAATTGAGAGGGAGCGGGAAAGAGATGTGTCCAAACTCACACCCGTAGAGGTGGGAGAAGTGAGATCCCAACTCTCTGAGTCCAGAGCTATCTGCACAGGAAACATCGTGAGTGTGCACGTGTGCATGTGCCCCTGCGTGTGTAAGGGGGGCGTGTATGGAGGGCCCGCCCCACACCATCAGACTTAGGAACCCAAGCGCTTCAAGAGAAGCCAATCATGAGACTAGACTCACGGGCAATGCGAGCGAACTCACTGATTCATTCGCCTCGTTTGAATGACAGACAGGCGCATGTTTGTTGGGTGGCATCTTTGGTGGACAGCTGGGTGTATTTTCCACTCGGTTTCCCCGGCAGTGACAGCTGTTCAACTCAGGCCATGTGACTCACTCCAATATGCACACTCCCCCTTAAAAATACCTTCTCAACAGCCACCCCCCCTGCCCAAGATGGTTGTTGAGAAGACAGGAGGCACAGAGCAGAAAGAGCTTCGCAGAATGCCCATCGACACAAGTGTGCCGTAAATGTCAGGTTGGGGCTCAACTGTCCCTCGCAGATAATGCCAGGGAGGCTGCATGAGGGACAGGTGACAAAAGAGAATGCAGGAGAAGAAAGTGTCATCCGTTGGTCTTTCTGGTTGCTGCTCTTTTGCAGACTCTGAAAATCTGACCTGGGCTAAGAGACTATAGCTTTGATGTTCTCTCTCTCTCTCTCTCTCTCTCCCTCCTATTTGATGTTCTCTCTCTCTCTCTCTCTCTCTCTCCCTCCTATTTCTCCATTCCTTTGTGTATCCCCTCCACAGTTACTGCGCACTGGGCAAGGCCCTGGCATGGGGGCACATAGGGCTTGGGAAGCCAGACGAATCCACCTCCATTCCCTGAGGGCTATGAGGATGCAAGCTGTGTCTTGGAGCCTCTGTTTTCTTATCTGTGAAATGGGATAATACCCATCTCAGAGTTCTTTGTGAGGATGAATTCAATCCCAGGTGCTAGTATTTCATGTGTTTGTTGACATGGTGTGTAATCCATTACGCTCATTTCTTCCTTGAGTCTTAGTTTTCTCATCTTAGATGACAGGAGAGGCACTACCTGGTTTGTAGTCTCACCATGAGATTTGCCTGAGACCCAGCAGGCAAAGCACTTGCAATAGCACTGGGCACATTCTCTAGTGCTCCCCCATCAGTTCTTTTTTCTCCATGAGGCAGAGACCTTCCAGCTCTTCTTCTCCAATTCTGGCATTTTGGCGGGTCCTTTCAGCCCTGTGGTGATGTCTTTCCCCAATACCACTCTCCCTGAGAACATTCTGGATAATAACACTGGGTGGGAAGAAAGGCAGACTAGCTTTTCAGTGAATAAGCCTTAAAAAAAGTACCAGAAAACTGCCTTGATCTCAGGAGGCAATCTGGCACATTACATGCACTGGACCCTGCTCAGAGATGTTCAATATTTAATGTATCTTGAACATTCTTTAGGTGCCAGTAACTATCTTAACTTTACTGAAACGAAATGTCAGTGGTGAACTTCAGTGTCTCAGGAAAGATTTCTTTTTGCCACCAGGGCTTTGTAAGCCTGAGCTCAGCTCTGGGAAGGGTGAAGAGGGCACTTTGCTGGGGGAGGGGTGGCTATTCCCTGAGTAGAGCCTCCGCATCACAGTTACACTCATTACTTGCTTGGTGATTGCAAATGATCTCGTTGATGCAGCCTTTACACAAACTCTCCAATTAAAGGTACTGGATATTCTCCAAAGTGGCAAAATTCCCTCCTGGTTTTGCAAAGGATAGTAATGAGTTATTGCTAATATAGTCATAAAGCTGTTATTTGCATAAGTAAAATGAGGTGGGTGTGTAGATAAAATTAAACTTTAAAATGAAATATTGTTAAAACAGAATGGTTAATGAGTGAAGACACGTTATTGAACAGGGAAGTATGGCGACTGATTGGAGTAGATGATTGTAATTGGTCTCACTGAATCCAAATCGATACTGAGCACTGTACAGCATATCAGACACACGTCTAGATCTTCCTTCTGTTAACATTTGGGTCACGTCAGCCTGAGTCTCAAGCTGTGTCTCCTGGGGTGGGCGCCCCTCCTAGTGGGCCAGGAGGGAGGGAGCAGGTCAGACCACTCTCTGTCCCTGCAGAGGGCAGCCCATCAATCCTAAAATCCAAGAGGACTCCACCCGGTTTCAAAAATGAACACTCCGGAGATGTTGCGCAAAACCTGTGTGCCAACCGTAGCCTGGGGGGAGGTGCAAGAACCCCGGTGACAGGGGTGCCCGGGGGGCTCAGTCAATTAGGCATCCGACTTTTAGTTTGGGGTCAGATCATGATCTCATGGTTCGTGAGTTCGAGCCTCACATAGAGCCTGCTTGGGATTCTCTCTCTCCCTCTCTCTCTGCCTCTCCCCTGCTCATGCTCTCTCTCCATCTCTCTTGCTCTCAAAAATAGTAATACACATTAAAAAAAAGAACTCTAGTGATAGACTGGAATCAGGTATCACTCTGCTGAGAGGGTCTCAGATTTGTGGTACTAAAGGATGGGGGCTGAACCACACCAACAGAGGCACCTCCTTCTAACCTTCCCACAATCCCTATTGCTAGAATCCTATGGAAGATTAGTTCTATAAGGTTATTCTCCCGTAAGATTCTTTGGCTGTGACTGGGTCTCCTTAGGTGACCTGCCTTCCCTAGGATTGCGGGACAAATGCCATGCACCAAGCGGCTGAGAATAGGGGTTGGCAAACCAAAGCCTGAAGGACAAAATCCAGCTAACCATCTGCATTTGTCTGGTCAGTGAGCTCAGAGAATTTTTTACATTTTAAATGACTGGGAAGAAAACCCAAAAGAATAATATTTTATGACACATGAAATTATAGGAAATTCAAATTTCCGTGTCCATAAATAAAGTTCTATTAAAGCACGCCATGCCTATGCCTTTATGTATTGTCTGTGGCTTTCTTTTCTTTTTTTTTAATGTTTATTTTTGAGAGAGAGACCGCAAGCAGGGGAGGGGCTGAGAGAGAGAAAGAGAATCCGAAGGGGGCTCCACGATGTGGGCACAGAGCCCGATGCGAGGCTTGAACCCCCAAACCGTGAGATCATGACCTGGGCAGAAGTTGGATGCTCAACGAACAGAGCCACCAAGCACCCTTAGTCCTTTACAAGAAAAGTTTGTCAACTTTTGCTTAGACTAACTGCTATCCATGTAGGCATAGGGCTGGAAGTGGGGTCGGTATGGATGAGGGCTAGAATCTTGAACAAGATCATGATTTTATTGAGAAGGGGGAAAAAAGTGGAATCAGTGCTGTGTAGGAAATCGACGGTGGGCAAGTCACCCTTGCAAGTCACCGAATTCTCTGTGACTCTATGTCCCCATCTGCAGATGTAATGGGAAGCAGATATATTTTGGGAACATTGGTGAGAATTCAGGAAAAGACATTGATATGACTTATTGACAGGAGAATAAAAAAATGAATGAATGAGGAGTGGTCAAAGATCCCTTTGGCCCATGTCAGGCCAGAGAGTTCTGACTTTATTCTATGGCCACAGGGGGCCTCTGAAGTATTTTAAGTGGCAGATGACAAGCCAATGACACTTGCACAGGAGAGAGAGAACGTGGTATTTTGTCACCCGCTGGAGCGGAAAGGCCAGCTGGTCAGAGAGCACAAATAACAGAATGCTTCCTGAAAGGGGTAGAGAAACACCAGGGAAATCATCAGCCTTTCCTCTGGGAGAGAGAAGGGATGAAGAAGGGCCAGATCCAGGGGCTGAGATCAGGGGTCGTGTCGTAAAACACACTCAGAGTAACCCCAGGTGGCACGAGCACCTGGCCAGAATGCTGTGTCATGCAGTGGTCCTCAGGCCAGTGAGGTGACAGGAAGAGTGACACACAGGAGACTTCTCATGAGCAAAAGCAGAGAATCCATTTCAGAGTTAAGGGCTCTGGTCCTGACCCCACCACTAACTTGCTGTGTGACCTGAGGCCAATGGATCAACCTCTCTGGTTTTCTGTTGTATCATCTGGAAAGCCAGTGGGTAAAAGAACATTCTCCAATAATCTAATTTCTTTGAAATCAGTAATGCACCAGCAGGGACCATTCAGTTTTTGAAAGCCCTAAAGTCGAAACATGGGGCCAGGGTTGGGGTATGGGGGCTTTTGGAAAATAATCCAAAATTGGATGTGAAAGCAAAAATCTAGAAGGAAACTAGAAATCTGACACATTACACATTGCAAAGACCTGAAAACCTACGAAAATCACAAAAACCAGAAAAAATGTCAAAATATTAAAATTAACAAACGGCACGACAAATCCTTATTTTTTTTTTCCTGTATTTTTTGGCCACTTACTTTTCTATCACCTCTTCGTACAACTGTGCTTTTGTTGTATTTTCCAGAGAGGACGGAAAGATAATTCACCCTCTCCGATGGAAACTTGTTTTTAATTATTGATAAGAGGACCACGGGGCACATGTGATTCCTACAGCTGTACTTCGCTGTTTGCATTCTCACACCAGGTCTGTGACCTACAGACACATGAATCCTAATAGATTCTATTTGGCGTGACTTTCATCAGAAAACATAAGTGCAGTGTGTGTGTAATTGTAGGCTTGGCATCACCAGGTGAATTCCTAACATGAGAGCATTTCCATTTCTGACCAGCCATCGATGAGAACTCAAGTTCCATGTACCCTGTTTGTTACCTGTCTGATGTAAGAAAACCCCTGTGCACATGTGCACATATCTTGATCTTGTTTCACTACCAATATGCTTCTGGTGCTATGTCAGGACCCCGGGGAGCTGGCTGTGTGCACTGTGCTCTTGAAAGCCAGGATGGCTAGAAAATGTGACTGTAAGCCATGTATGTAGGTCCCATTGACCCTAAGCCACATGTGTCTCTATTGCCCTTTAGCTGGACCCAGCCATTCAATAAGTTGTACTGGAGCCAATGGCCACCCCTAAAGGAAACATCATATTGTTTCCACAACACATGAATACCTCCAATAAAGTCTATGTGGATTAAAGTTCTACACGTAAAAACAAAACAAAAACCATAAAACACTTAGAAGAACATCTGGGAGAACTCTCTTTATGACCTTGGAGTAGGAAAGGATATCTTAAATTGGATGGAAAAGGAAAACATCATATAAGGAGACAATACTAAAATTGGCTTCGTCAACACTTTGTCTGTGATAACAGACAAATAGAAATAACTACTATTTCCTTGAATAGTCTCTGTTCCGAGTGTTTTGCACATATTATATCATTTAATTCTAATAAGAGTAACATAGGGGTACCTGGGTGGCTCAGTCGGTTGAGCATCCGACTTCAGCTCAGGTCATGATCTTGCAGTTCATGAGCTGGAATCCTGCATCAGGCTCTCTGCTGTCAGAGTGGAGCCTGCTTTAGATCCTCTGTCTCCCTCTCTCTGCCCCTCCCTCGCCCAATCATGTGCTCTCTCTCTCTCTCAAAAATAAATAAACATTTGGGGAGCCTGGGTGGCTCAGTCGGTTAAGCATCCAACTTCAGCTCATGTCATGATCTCACAGTCTGTAGGTTTCAGCCCCATGTCGTGCCCTGTGCTGACAGCTCAGAGTGTGGAGCCTGCTTTGGATTCTGTGGCTCCCTCTCTCTATGCCCCTCCCCAGCTCACACTCTGTCTCTCTCTCTCTAAAAAGTAAATAAACATTAAAAAAGTTTTAAAAACCCAACAACATAAAAGTGTATTATTATCTCCATTCTAAAGATGAGGATGCTGAAGCACAGAGAAATTGAATAATTTTCCCACTGCCAAGTGGCTAGACCAAGTTAAGGGACCAGATAATTTGACTCTCAAACCTGCCCCCTTAACTAAGTGACTTCTTGCCACATTGTTTGTAATAAAGTAAAAAACGTATTCCACAGACTAAGAGAAGGTCTTTGCAATTCATAAAAGCATTGAAGGATTAGTACTCAGCATATATAAAGAACTCCTAAATATCCTTAGAAAAAGACAAACTTCCCTCCAGAAAACGGGCAAGGATCATAAGAGAGGATGCCAGGAATGCCAAGGACACCTGAAAAGATGCACAACATCACTAAAAACTGGGGAAATGCAAATTAGAGCAACAAGAAGATTGCATCTCAAGGGAATACACACCCAGTCTATGTGCAGAGGCTGAGAAGTCTGGGGCAGACACAGGGAGTCGGAGTTCTTCTGAAGTTGCAAAATGTTGAAATTACTTCCAGGAGTAAGCTGACAGGATCTAACAGAGTCAAAGATACATATTTCTCAGGATGCAGGAACTTCAAGTCCATTTGGCTCTGGTAGAAACCCTCACACTTCGTGCATAGGAAAGAAAGTGCCGGGTTTTCTCTAGAGCACTATTTCAGTTACAAAACGTGGACGTGACATAACTCTTGCTCGGGCGGGGAATAGAAAAATTAACTGTGTCAGGTGCATGTAACCCTGAGCAGCAACTAAAAGGGATGAATTAGATTGACATGGGTCAAACTAGATAAAGCCTAACATTATAAGTCTGAATCAAGAACAGACTGCCACTGTACTATATACTCTAACACCACTGTTGTGCAGTTTTAAATCTCGCCAAACTAGTGTATTTTGGATTCTTCTATTGCAAACAGTACATTGAAAAAAGCACACAGAATGCTTATCTATATATTGTTCACTCGTTATAAAGTGAACCACCATGTGACAGAGTAGCCAACAGCCCAGAATCCCTGTGTATCCCTCTCTGATACAATCCAGCCCCTTCCGTTCCTGTACAGATAACCATTAGCCTGACTTTCTGTGTATTTAACCCTAACAACAAAAAAAATCGTTTTGCTTGCTTCTGAACTTTATTTAAATGAAATTAAACTCTATGTATTCTTTCTAGCCTTGCCTTTCCTGCTCAACATTATATTAGGAGTATTCTTCCATGATTATGCATATAGGTGCCCCCATGCTCATTTCGATTTGCTTTATAATAACCCTTTGCATGACTATAACAAAAGGAGTTGATTCATTCTCCTGAGGATGGGCATCTGGGTCGTTTCCAATTTTAGACCATGTAGTAGAAGCACTGTAAAGAAATTACACTTCACAGAGAAGCTAAGGCCACTTCTGAGAGATAAGGAGGGTTTGTGATTTTCAGATGTTAATGCCGTGTCTATTTCTTTAGCAAAAACAGAACAAAACAAAATTTAAAAAAAACCTTAGAATCAAACATAGCAAAATGTTAACATCCGTTTAAGTTCCTCAGTGAGCACAGTGCTATTCTATCATGTTCTGTACTTGTCCATGGGTTGAAATGAACTATATTTAAAAAAAACCAACTGTGACGTCCTTGAGGTGTGAAGCCATTCTCTGCCACTTTCCTAGACCCCGAGGCAGATCACAAAATTCTATCTCTGATCCCAGACTAGCAGAAAGAATTGCTCTGGTGTGGAGCTTGCAGGGACCCACAGAATGGTGAACCGCCTGGCTGCTCTTTCTCACATGTCCGCTCAGGCAGGTGGGGGAAGTGAGCCCCCACGCAGCACTGGCTGGCTCCCCACTACCCACAACTGGACTCTCCCTGCAGCTGTGAGGGGATGGACAGGTCACATCTTCGGTTATGCAGCTGGCTGTATGAAACCAGAGTATAAGGAGCCCTGCTGGGATGGGTGGGTAAGGGGGTGGCTATGTTATAGCCAATTCCGTCTGGATTGCCTGCCAGGGTGGGGCCTGGAGGGAAGATTATGACTTCAGTCCATAGCGGGTCTTACCTTGATTTGTGTGGCTGGGAGATGATCAGAAGGAATCTGTCCCACAGTGTCCCCCTTTTGCCTATAACTGTGCCTCAGTCAGATTCCACTATTACAGAGTCATTCCTCTGAGTTAAACCATGAGAATCTTGAGCACAAAATGAATGCTAAAAGAATTTGGGGTGGAGAAGGAGTGATCACTGTTTAATCCTTCATATAAGCCAGGCACTTAACATATAACTTTTCATATACTATGTTTTACAAATAAGAATACCTGTGAGGATGCCTGGGTGGCTCAGTCAGTTAAGTGTCCGATGTTGGCTTGGGTCATGATCTCACAGTCGGTGAGTTCAAGCCCCTTGTTGGGCTCTATGCTGGCAGCTTGGAGCCTGGAGCCTTCTTGGGATTCTGTGTATCCCTCTCTCTTTCTCTGACCCTCCTCTGCTCATACTCTGTGTGTGTCTCTCAAAAATAAATAAGCATTAAAAAAATTTTTTTTAAAAAGAATACCTGTGAGTTGCTCACAGCCACATTCACAGAAAGTGGTAAGACTGGAAATCCACATCAGGTCTGCCAGCTGCTGGAATCCTCAAACCACGCTGCCTCCCAGTTATCAAGTTCTATGGGGTTCTAATCCTCTGGGCTGGAAGGCAGCTCCCTGATGTTGCTGGTTTAAGCTCTGCTTTTAGACATAGGATCTGATGTAGTGGAGGTGACTGGCCCAAGGTCAGAGGACAAGTTAGTGCTAGATGTGGGGCCAAGCATCCTGACCTCAACTACACACGTCCTGAAGTCACACCACAAAGTCTGTCACTCACTCAGTGGGGTGGGTTGCTTTGAGTAACTCTGTACTTACATCCTGAACAGCTAAGGGACTGCCTGGAAGGGAAACACTCTGAGCAACGAGGCAGGGATCTGGCTGTACTTTGCCTTAGCTGCTTTCTGTCCCCACATCCTGGAACCCATGACTTCATGCCCTTTGACCTTCTTGACCCTGCACGAGTGGAATGCTCTGTATGTAAGACACAGGTGATGGTACCTACCCTGCAGGCTTGTTATGACAGTGAGGCAAGGTTTAGAAAGTTCTTGGAAGCAACAAAGTACTGAGTAGATGCCAATTATTGCTGTTCTTTTTTTAAAATTTTTTAAATGTTTATTTTGAGGGAGAGAGAGCGCACACAGGGAAGGGGCAGAGAGAGAGGGAGACACAGAATCCGAAGCAGGTTCCAGGCTCTGAGCTGTCCACACTGAACCAACACAGGGCTGGAACCCATGAGCTGTGAGATCATGATCTGAGCCAAAGTGGGATGCTTTATCAGCTGAGCCACCCAGGCACTCCCAGTCGTTGTTACTATGAAAGAAGCCCATGGTCAGTTGGCCATGATGGATACTTCTTGACCCTTTGTGCTCTGACTGCTCTAGCAACACGGTCCAGATTCAGCCTGTTTGCTTCTCTGGCTGACGTGCGCTGGCCTTGAGGACAAGGTGTGGGTGTGAGCCTCTCTTGGGTTCCGTGCTTTTGTGAACCTTTAATTTTGCACTAGTGCATTGGATGCTTACTAAAATGTTAGTGATTCATTCATTCATTTATGAAAGTCATCGAGGCCCTTGCCACCATGGGATAGGCTCACCCAGTTTCTGAAAGGTCTCTGATCAAATATACAGAATACACCATCCTGCGTGAGGAAGGTGATAGGTAACTCATGAAGCAATAAACTGCCTAAAAAAACAACACTACTGAAAATTTAGTCTTAGAGTGCTGTGTTTAATAAATACGAGGGGATGTTTTCCTCTTGGTTATGAAAGGGGAAAAAAAAGTTAAAGAAGTACTTAAGGGTTTTTTTTGGGAGGGAGCGGTGTTATTTTGCACTGTTTACACACAAAATTTCCCATCCCAATTTGGTGATAACCTTGGCTGAGAGCTATTCTTTTTCTAAGTTTGTCACAACACCCTTAAAGTAGGATCATAGTGAAATAGACACTCATTAACACGCAGGCTTCTTTTTCTTTTTAGCTTCCCAGAGTGTTTTCTTCTTTAAAAACTAAGAGTTAATTTCTATCGAAGCTAATGCACGCATCTAGGTTTTCAACTATCAAATAGTACTAGAAGGACTTAGAATAAGGCACCGTGGTCCCCTGCGGGCTTTATCGGTCACAGTCTTGCTCTCTAGAGGCAATCACTCTCTATTCTTTTAGCTATTTATTTCAGTATTTATCTCCATATTTCTGAATTATATGAGTAGTGGGATAATAAATAGATGAAAAGAAATCGTTTTTAACGATTTTTAACGAATAACACGTTTTAAGAGAGAGAAAGAACAAGTTGGGTAGAGAGGCAGAGGGGGAGAGAGAGAGAGAGAGAGAGAGAGAGAGAGAGAATGTTCAGCAGGCTTTATGCTCCATGCACAGAGCCTGATGTGGGTCTCCATCCCACGACCCTAGGATCATGATGAGCCACCCAGGCACCGCTAAGGATGATAAATAGATCTCTGCTTTCATCACCAGAATTGTAGCTAAGGCCTCAAAGCTGAAAATAATTGGTGCTGCAGTCTAAAGAGAATTGACAAGACGACTAATCTCCCAAGCTCCTACTAACACGTGGCAGAAATAATAAGTACAGATAACACTTGCCCCAGATCCTGTTCTAAACCCCTGTGGTTCATTTCCTCATTTAACTGTTGTGGTGACCTTTTGAAGTCCTTCTGCTTCCCAGATGAGGTCCCTCGGGATTTGAGAGGTTAAAGAATTCTGACTGATGGCAGGAATTTCTCTCTTGGGTGGTCTGGCTCTTGGCCATTACATGGCACTGCCTCTTGCTACATGGCACTGCCTCTTGCTGGCCTTGCTCTTACCCTTCTCCTGCAGTCTAGATGGGCAGAGTGTAAGAAACTCTCAAAGGATTTGGCTTTGACTAAATCATGGCAAGGATGCGGGATTTCTCATAGACCATGGGGGCACTGGGGAAGGGGCACTGGGGAAATTAGCCCAAGCTTGAGTCATTTTGTTGGCACTCTGCTGGAAAGGACAGCAAGAGGCCAGGATGCGTGATTAGGAGAGGTCAGAAGAGGTAGACGTGGGATGGGAAGGCTCCCAAAGGCCCTTCCAAAAACTCATATGGGTGTCCGAGGAGCAGATCAGGGCCAAGATTCTTGCCATGCAGTCGAAATCTAAGACCAGCCAGTCAGAATTAACTAGGAGGTATCAGGTCATGAAGATGTTGGCTCCTTTACTCTGATCCCCACTTCTGGACCAACTGGAGGGGGCGGAAATTCCCAACAAGTCTCCTCTCTGCTTTGAGTCCTTTGGCCTCAGGCCAGGATGGGAGAGGAGAGCATTCAACAGGATTTAGATCGGATCGGAGATTTTACACCTTTCTTTGTGTTTTGTTTTGTTTTTTTGTTTCTTTATTTTTTTCTTAAATAGTTTATTGCCAATTCTGTTTCCATATAACACCCAGTGCTCATCCCAACAAGTGCCCTTCTCCATACCCATCACCCCCTTCCCCTCTCCCCTACCTGCATCAGCCCTCAGTTTGTTCTCAGCATTCAAGAGTCTCTTATGGTCTGCCTCCCTCCCTCTCCCCAACTATTTTTCCCCTTCTCCCCCATGGTCCTCCATTAAGTTCCTCCTAATCCACCTATAAGTGCAAACATATGGTATTTGTCTTTCTCTTCCTGACTTATTTCGCTCAGCATAATACCCTCAAGGTCCATCCATGTTGCTACACATGGCCAGATTTCATTCTTTCTCATTGCCATATAGTATTCCATTGTATAGATAAACCACATCTTCTTTTTTTTCTTTTTCTTTTATTTATTTATTTATTTTTCTTACAAGTAGTTTATTGTCAAGTTGGATTTCATATAACACCCAGTGCTCATCCCCACAAGTGCCCTCCTCCATGCCCATCTCCCCCCTCCCCCCCCACATCCATCAGTCCTCAGTTTGTTTCTCAGCATTCAAGAGTCTCTCATGGTAGATAAACCACATCTTCTTGATCCATTCGTCCCTTTGATGGACACTTAGGCTCTTTCCATGTTTTAGCTATTGTTGAGAGTGCTGCTATGAACATTGGGGTACATGTGCCCCTATGCATCAGCACTCCTGTATCCCTTGGGTAAATTCCTAGCAGTGCTATTGCTGGGTCATAAGGGAGTTCTGTTGTTAAAATTTTTGAGGAACCTCCACACTGTTTTCCAAAGGGGCTGTACCAGTTTGCATTCCCCCCAACATTGTAGGAAGGTGCCCATTTCTCCACATCCTCGCCAGCATCTACTGTCTCCTGATTTGTTCATTTTAGCCACTCTGACTGGCATGAGGTGGTATCTCAGTGTCGTTTTGATTTGTATTTCCCTGATGAGGAGGGATGCTGAGCATCGTTTCATGTCACACCTTTCTTAAAACCATCAGAAAGCTAGGGGGCGCTGACCAAGAGGTTATTAAGTGAAGGGAAGATGAAATTCAGTAGGGCACAGTTGCAGGCAGAGATCGGGGGAGAAAAATAAAAGCATCTTGTGTTTACACTCTCATCTCAGACTGAGAGCACTCCCAGGGGCTGACAGGCATGTTAACTGAATACCTGTGTTTTTTATTGTTTCTTGTTGATGGATCAGTTAAAATATATTCTAATGTTTTTTTTATTCTTGTGGTAAATGATAAATTAGTCTTTTTCATGCTTTTCCCCTGCACACAGACCTTTTCTTCCCTAGCCTACCGATCCATCTACCTGTTTAGAAAAATCAATCATAACATTTATTTTTGTATGGCCGTCTAAATATTGTTCGCTAGTGGGCCAAACTTTACTATGCTTGCATTTTCTTTCTCAGAAATGTGGGGAAATAAGGAATTACTTTCTTTTTTCACTTACATTGTTCTCTGTGTACCATCAGACATGTCAATCTCTCCAAATGCTCACAACATATGAAATATTTCCATTGTTTTTATTCCCCTCTTGAGTTATCTCTCCTAAAAGTTCAGTCTTAAGAGTCTGTTCTCTGAATCCGCTGCACAATGTTTTCCTGGAAATTCCCTTGGTCAGTTTGCTGGATTGGATTTAATGTTTCCAGATTCCAAGCCTTCCTTTTCTCCCCTCCCCTGCTTTCTTGGCTGGCTGGAGCTCTTTGTTTCCTCCCTCCCTCCCTCCCTCCTTCCTTTCTTCTCCTCTTCTCTCCCTCTTTCCTTCCTTCCTTCCCTCCTTCCCTCTCTCCTTCCTTCACTCCCTCCTCCCTTTCTCTCTTCCCTCCCTCTTTCTTTTTTTCTTTTCTTCCTTCCTTCCCTCCTCCTTCCTTCCTTCCTTCCCTCCTCCTCCCTCCCTTCCCTCTCTTCCTTCTTCCTCTTTTCTTTTCCTTCCTTCCTTCCTTCCTTCCTCTTTTCCCTCCTCCCTTCCTTCCCTCCCTCCTTCCTTTTATCTTTCCTTCCTTTCCTCCCTTCCTCTCTTTCTTCTTTCCCTTCTTCCCTTTTTCCTCCCCTCCTTCCCTTCCTTCCCTCTCCCTCCCTTCCTCTTTAGTTGCTGGTTGTGCATATGTGAGCACCATGGCTCCCATCACCACTTCACACCACAACATCAGAGGAATCCAAGGGCAGGAAGCAAGGGGTAAGTGATGTGAAGTTGAGGTAGTCCCTTGACTACCCTGGCACACTGTGGAAGCCCACAGTTTGGAAGTGGTTGCTGGTTGGAGCAAGAGTTAGGACTGAAAGGTCGGCAGCGGTGCACAGAGGCATTGGACTCTTTCTTGCAACCCATACCTTTTGATATCTTGTGTTTTTCTGATTTCATTTTTTTCTAATTATTTCCCAATTTCCCCCATAGTTTCCTCTTAGATCCACATTTAGGAGCGTGTTGTTTCGTTCACATATTTATGAGTTTTCATTTCCTTTTTGTTATGAATTTCTAGCTTCATTTCATTATGTTCAGAGAAGATACTTAGTATGCTTTCAATCTTTCTTAGTTTATGGAAACTTGTCTTGTGCTTGACACGTGGTCCTTCCTTGAGAATGCTCCATGTGCACTTGAGAAGAAATACATTCTGCTGTTGGTGGGAAGAATGGACTGTAGACATCTGTTGGGTCTGGTTGGTTTATCATGTGGTTCAAGCCTTCTCTTGTCTCAGGTTCTATCCATTATTGAAAGTGGGATCGAGAACTCTCTTCCTATTACTATAGCAATCCTTGGATTTTATAATTTTCCTATCCTTTTATTTTAGAGGGATTGGAAAGAGAAATGTTCTGGGTCAATTATTGAGGTTTAATTAGACCCTCATAGTGCTTTATTCTATAAAAAGCAATGGAAATTAATTTTAAGGATCTACCATAAAGAAAGGACTGCCTTAGTTCCTTCCACAATTATTCCATCAAAATCTTTATGAGACCCTTTGAAATAAGTATCATGACTATTATTTTACAGATGAAGCCACTGAAAGCCAAGTTGCTCAGGAACCTTGCCAAAGATTACACTTTAGTAAACGGCAGACACAAAAGCCAAACTCTGGTCCATCTCATTCTAAAGTAATTCTCTTGCCATGACATCCCATTATCTTGAACATTCTTTTGTTTCCACTTTATCTCACCGGAGCCTCAAACATCCCTTGAGTTGGATAACTGATGTTTTTACTGTTGTTCCCTCGACAAACAAGGAAACTGAGGCCAAAAACATTAAATAACATTTATGACCATAGAATGTGGCTGGACAGCAAAGCCAGAGCTATGACCAACCTCTCTCGTGTCTGAATCTCACGCTCTTTCTCTGACAATACTTGAGCCCCAGGTCTGAGGAAAACCAAAGTAGTTATGTCATCCCATTTTTTATTTGTGCAAAAATTCAAAGAGAGGCTTTCTTATCCCAAATAAACAGTCAAATGCAAGTACAAATGGAATGAAATGGGGACATAGATTACATTTTCTTTTAAAAAGTGAACATGTGTGTCACCAGAGGCTGTGGGACCCTGACACATTAACGATAAAGACCATCCTTAAAAAAATATTTTGTCAATGTTTATTTATTTTTGAGGGAAAGAGAAAGTCAGAGCATGAGCAGAGGAGGGGCAGAGAGAGATGGAGACACAGCATCTGAAGCAGGCACCAGACTCTGAGCTATCATCACAGAGCCCGACATGGGGATCGAACTTGCAAACAGCGAGATCATGACCTGAGCCGAAGTCAAATGCCCAGTCGACTGAGCCAGCCAGGCGCCCCACAGAGACCTTCCTTTAAACAAGCTTACTATCCCCTTACTCACCCCCCCCCACCACACCCTCACCCCTGTCAGTGATTTCAGACCTAATAGAACATTTTGAAGGTTCCCTGGTAGATCTCTACACTGAGCACGGATGACACAATCTTCTTCCCTCAGTTTAAACTGACTTTGGGGGAGTCCCTGTCAGCAGGTGCCAGAAGCCTCCATCTCTGCCCTTCTCTCAGTGTGTGCTGTCACTCCTAATGGGGAAATGATCAGCTCCTGCCTTCCCCTGTCTCTCCTGATTAGAATCACGGGTGCCTTCTGCACTGGGGACCAGACTCAGTGCTTCCTGAGCCAGCCCTGACCAGTGCAAAGGTTGGCCATCAACCTCAGAGGGACAGGGGAATTATTCCTGTCGTTTGCTGCTGCCTGCCCATCTGGTGCTGTCTGATGCTGGCCTGACTGTGTTAGTTTATTCAGAGATAAGTGAGAGTCCGGCCTTTCTCCATTAACCCTTCTGTCCACTTTGGGGCTGGAGCTCTAACGTCTGCCCTTCCTGGTCTCTGACGGCCACTTCCTGAATGGGGCTGAAGCCTCCTTTCTCTTGTTCGCAGATGGGTTTCACTGTCAGGAGAGAGACTGCCTCTTGTACTTGTTAGGAAACCTGACCAGCCTGCTTGTTGGAACTGCTTTGTGGACTTTGTGCCTGAGCCACCCTAGAGTTCACTGATGCCTCTGTGCTGCTCTGCGTGTTGGTGAATCTGGCCAGTATTGGCCTCAGACCTGGGCAAGTGGCATTTGTCCTGCTCACAAACTCTGTAAACTCTCATTAGGGCTATTCTCCAGCCAGAGCTCCCTCTTGGGACATGAAGCCACCTGGTCAGGGTAATCTGCCCACCTAGAACCCATACCTCTTCCCTCTAAACGTTGCTCCAGATACTTGGCCAGTTATGATATCCAACCTGCCAGACCTCGGGGGAGGCTCAGGGGAATTATTCCTGTCGTTTGCTGCTGCCTGCCCATCTGGTGCTGTCTGATGCTGGCCTGACTGTGTTAGTTTATTCATAGATAAGTGAGAGTCTGGCCTTTCTCCATTAACCCTTCTGTCCTAATTTCCTCTCTTGATATATGGTGGACATGATCTTTATTTTAAAGTTGATGAGGCTTGAACAAAATGTGCTAGTCCAGAGTCTTGCCCAATGCATGGCCCATAGTCAACACTCAGGAAAGAAGCCTGTGTCTCCTGCTAATTTTGAAAGGTTTCACTCACCTTGAACAAGATGAGCCAACAGTCACTCATTGCCTTTTCCAGCATGTTACATGGAAAAGACATTTGCCACTGGGACCTGACACCTATCCCAAGAATGATCCTTCCCCTCACCATCCAGTCTATTCTTGGACACCTGTCTTCACCTGTCTCATTTCCCAAGCTATCTACTCATCCATCTTTGGAAGGATGTTTTTCCAGATGCATGGGCTGCTTCCATTTCATGTCACCCTCATTTGCAATGATTATGCAGGATTTTGTCTTTGATCCTCTTGCAATGAGATTCTCCCATAAGCAGTTCTGGGATGTGTATTCTAAGGCCTTCAGATTGACCTTACTCCCTCTAAGGCTCCAGCTGTCATGGCATCTCTGAGTGTGGGTACCACTTGTGGTTGAATGAGGGTGTGAACAAGCCTGATGTGTCCCGTCTTCTGAGGAAATGGAAAGCAGGGGATGAGGTAATCACCTAAATCCAGAAAACTGGGAGAAAACGATTAAGCCCTTTGCGGTGCCCAGAAGAGAAAGTAAGGAACTTCATGCCTAGAAAACTTCCAGGCAAGTGACACTGTAACTCCTCCAAGGCTTCCTTATAAGTCGGTGTGGTACAGGTTTCTTGGCAAAGTCGAAGTTTTAAAATTCTAACTTGGGTTAGTTCAACTGAAAGAAAATAAATCTTAGACTATAAATAGAGTTCTATAACCAAATCCTCAGAAGAATCCTGGCTGCATATACATAGAGGATATATAAAGAGGTGAACATTTGGCAAGGAGAAAAATCTAGGATGACTGGAATTATTAGAGCCTTCTAACTAGGGAATTCTCTCATAGGCTACGGCCTTGCAAATGACACTCCACTGACCCAGCTGCCCAAGGAAGAAGGAAGCCTGGATCCACTCTTACCTTTGTCTTTCTCATGACCTGTGCAATCATTAAACTCTACTATTCACTCCCTTGATACTTCCCAACTCCCTTTATCTCTCTTAGTCTCCACTGACACTATCTTTTGACAGTCTGTCCCATAATCTCCCAAATCATCTGCTGCCTCCAACCCATACAAACCTCTCCTGGATTCCAGGGGCAAGGGCAGCAAATGCTTGACGATCTCCAAGGGCTTGATCAGAAGGATGGATCCAAGGGTCGTAGATGAAATAGAAAGGCTGTTTCAATAATAGATTAGAACACAGCAGTCAGAGAATGACCGTGCATCCAAAGTGCTCTCAAGAGCATGGGGGGAGATAGACAAGTGGGCTTCAAGAATGAACAGAAGGAATGAATGGGCTCTGAAATGGCTGGACTTGCTGGGAAGTCCTAGACTCACACTTGAGAACCAATGCCTTTTAGGTTAGGTACTTTCTAACCCTAGAAACAGGCTTTGCGATGAAGGGTTGAGTGTGGGCAGTTTATCTGGGCAATGATGGCATGAAATAGGAGTGAGGGACTCATGGGGGATGGAAAACAAACTCAAGGGTGAGTGACAGGGTTGGCTGCCACCATGGAAAATGGAGCCTGATCCCCAGATCAGGGGATCCCCAGATCTAGGGACAAGCTTGTACCTGTGCAAATAAATCCTTTATGCAACTCAGATTTTCTACTTTGAGTTTGTCACCTGCTTCCTGCTTGGATGCCAGTTACCACAGACTGGGTTGGGTGGGGCATATAGGGAGTTCTGGTCATTAGGTTTGGGAGCCTGACACCTAGAGCAGGGAGCAATATCATCTGCCAGGGCAAAGGGGCTGCAGGAACTGGGTGAAGATTGCAGGGGCCGTAAGGTAGTTTTATGAAATAAAATTTTCCAACTGTTGCTGGGGGGGAGGGAGAGAAGGATTTATGGGTCAAACAGAGCCCCAGACTGTTCATGCTGACATTTCAGGTTGTTCGTGGACAAAAGGCATTCCTGCAGGTGACCCACGCTGGGACCTCAGACACATGTCAACCAGGAATCGAGGGGTACCCATTGGCAATGAGAGCCAAGAGCTGGCATTGTACCCACTTGAAGCTGGGGAAAGCCTGCTCAACTAAAACCGTTCATCCAAGTGGTCACTAGAGTCAGAGTCACTAGAGTCACTGAGAGAACCTGTAGCAGTACCTAAGAAGGTTCCATTATTTCTAAGGGGTCCTGATAGCTTTAGGTTCAAGACCAGTCCCAGCTCAAAATCACATCCAGGTGTGGCTTGGGACTGAGTGTTGGCTGCCTTCCAGTTACCGTTCCTTCCTCCTCTGCCCTGCTCTCTCGGTGCCCCAGAGGCTGACCTGTTTGGACTGAAGCCACGGGCTGTCTCACCCTCTGGCTTCTGGTTGAGCTCAACCCAAGGCAGGAGGGGCAGGAGGCTCAGGAGGTGTAATCTCCCGGCTTCCTTCTTTTGAGGTTACCATGACCTGGCTGCATCCCTGCGTGAAATGCCCTGGCCTAGTCAATCAGTGCCCTCTCTCTCTTTTTGGGCTCTGGTAAGCCCACCCTCCTCCTGTCTCTGCAGCCCCAGTGCCAGTAACAGTTTGTACTCTTATCAATGGCTCCTTTCATTAAACTTCCTTCCACTTTCCTAGTTTGAATGTGCCATCTAGATCTAGAGCCCACCGGGGTGACCTGGGTTTCACACTCATCCCGGAGGAGGGGGGGGTAGGCCCAGGAGGCAGCCAAGAACTCACAGGAGAACCAGCCAGCCTGGCACATGGGCACCAGACACTCATATCCTTCCAGAAATTCAGATCTAGGCTGGGGAGTGGCAGACTGTGTCCAGACTCCACTTTCTAGAGGGGCAGGTACTCCTAATGCACCCTTGAACCAGACCGCCGTGGCTTGGGGCATCCTGCTAAGTGAGGTTGACAGAGCAAGTACACACAGCCAGGTGATCTCCCGAGTGTCCTTACAAGCAGGTGCCCAGGTAGCTGTCATGGAGAAGATGGAAACAGATGTGCAGTGAGCAAGCGGCATCACGGGTCAGGTGTTTTCCCTGTGTTCTCATGCACTCTTTGTAGCTGCCCTTGATGCTGCCTTGGACATCCCCGTTGTACAGATAAGGACTACGAGGCTTAAGAAGGTTCAAGGAATTCCCCTAAATCACACAGACGAGATTCACACTCATTCCACTATAGGTACCAACTCACTCCTCCCCGATACATGGGAAAGGGGTGACTCAGCAGGCTGGTCAGGTAACCCTGCTGAATGTTGTTTTCCCTCCACCACCACCCCCAACCAAGTCTCACTAATGTTGATCTGCAGGGTAATTTTCTTGTCAACTGTATAATTAATGGGCTGCACACTACAGTGGCCCTCTGTTATTCTGCTTCTCAAAGATATATTTCAAAATGAATAGCTGTTTAACCAATCGTTTGGCAGACGTATTGCCCTTAGGTGTTTCTGTCAGTCAGCGTTTTCACACATCGAGCCTGAAGTAGGCAGAATCAATTTGGGTATCTGCTCTGGGAACATGAAAGCAGGCACAAATTAGAAATTCTTGGAATATCAGAACTTGTCGCCTATTAGCACTGAACGGAGCACAGATTGCCCTTGCGAGCTCCTTGGCCTTGCGCTCTGGCGCTCTGGCTCTGTCTGCCACTTTTAATAAAGTGGGAAGAGGTCTTTTGTAGTAGCTCTAAGATAATGTCTGTACAGCGTGTCTGCTCTCTCTCTGCAATTGGGACATTTACTCTGCAGCTCCCTCCACAAAGGCTGAAGGTGGTAGTTTTGCAACATTTTCAAACTTCTCCTGGCCTGGGAATGAAGAGGGCATGTGTTGGCTTAAAAACAAAATGGTGCCACATTCAAAGGGTGCTTTGGGGGTGTCCTTGTGTCTATATGGGAAGAGAGGTTTACAAGATGCTCCCTGATGTTGGCGGATGACTAGTGTTCGGATGACATAGTAATTTCTAAGAACCCACCATCCCAGGTGGCGGGGCCCCTTCTCTTGCCCTGTGTTTTTAAAGTTTTTTTAAAATTTATTTAGAGAGACAGAGCAAGTGGGGGAGGGGGAAAGAGAGAGAGAGAGAGAGGGAGAGAGAGAGAGAGAGAGAGAGAGAAAACCCAAGCAGGTTTTGCGTTGCCAGTGCAGAGCCCAATGTGGGGCTTCTATCCACGAAACTGTGAGATCATGACCTGAGCCAAACCCGAGTCAGACACTTAACCAACCGAGTCACCCAGGGACCCCTGCCTGATGGTGTTTGAAGAGGCAGAGATATCTGTACAAACATTACTGGCGACCAGTCCTTGGCCTGCGCTGGAGGTCACCTACAGAGGTCCCTTACCTGTCAATGGTGCAGCAATAGTTAGACTTCTCTCTGACTGAGGGAGTCCTCCAGGTTCAAGATTATGCTCAGCTCCTTAAAAAAATTTTTTTTCTTAAAATTTTATTTATTTTTGAGAGAGAGATAGAGACAGCATGAGCAAGGGAGGATCAGAGAGGGAGGGAGACACAGAATCTGAAACAAGCTCCAGGTCTGACATGGGGCTTGAACCCATGAACCATGAGATCATGACCTGAGCCAAAGTCGGACACTTAACCAACTGAGCCACCCAGGTGCCCTGGTTATCCTTAGCTCTTGAGCTCAGGAACAGGGTGGGAATGCCAGGAGTCCCTAGGAGCAACTCTCAGCCTATGAGTGATGGACATTGGCAAATAAACAGTCCAACCTCTGCATCGTTCAGTGGGAAAGTTATGAGGTGAAATCTGCACAGTTTTCCGAAGGGCTACCATGGGATTGAGCCCAGCTGCCTAGAGTAGGAAGACATTGATTCACAGCCCCATTTTGCAGACGTGAAAGCAGACGCTTTGAGAAGACTGTTAGTCTTTCTTCTACACTCCATTCACACAGAGTAAATGTGCCTTGCCTCACCCCTCTTGGACCACTTTTACCTTAACCCTTGCTGCCAATATTCAGCTTCCCACAGGTGGCTTGACAGCTCCTTGTCTCATCCAAACCATGGATCACTCTCTTTCTGCTTTAGATTTTCTCAGAGGACACAGAGAAGAGCACCTGTGGGGATCTTCTTAGGAAGTTTCCAAATGTGAGGGAATTATTGTCCTATGGGCCAATCCCTGTTGATAGGAGATAGAAATCTACTAATGGGCAAATACCCCCCTCTTCTGTCCTGCTGGTAGACATGCTATGTGACTAAGACAGCCTCAGAAGGACCAAAGCCCAGGGGCCCTTGGAAGTGACCAACTCATGAGTGTACATCCCTAACTGCTCTCCCTCCTTTCTTGAGTACTCTTCCAGTCCTCTGCTTCTGAGTCCCATCAAACCCAAAGCAAACCAAGCCCTACCTGGACAGTGGCCATGTGAGGTTGTGCTCTCTGGAGGAAGACAGGTGAAATAATTGAGACTGGAAACATCCTTAAGAAGCAGACCATTAGAAGGGGATTTGGAAACTGGACCTCTTATTAGTTGATCCGATGGCAATGTTGGCCCCACTGTTGGGGAAGTGGGGTGTTGCTGACCCCTGGCCTGCAGAAGTGTCACAGTGACCGAGTTGCTCAGTGATGGCAGATTGAGAAGAGGTGTGCTGGCTTACCTCGAGCAGGGGAATTTGACAGGTATGGGGACAATGGTCAAGACAGAGCCTCTGAAGTTCACTCTCCCTGATTAACAGCATTAAAAGCCTTGAAGACACAGAAGGAGAGACTCAGGCCAGTCAGCTATGTACTCAGGGCACACTGTGGATGTCAGAAAGTCTCTTTGGAAGCCTTTAGGGAGCTCTGCATGTCTTTTACTTACAGGACCATCTGGGATGAAAATTAGGCCCAGGATCTAACTTTCAGGATGGAGATCAAAAAAAGAGCTTCAATAGGTCTTTCACATCAAATAAGGGCCTTAATAAGGGCCTTAATACTAGTGCCCAGAGAACAGGGATGGGCATTTTTGTTGGTAGCCTGAGAACTTTGGAGCTGCTTTTAGACACTGCTGCCTCCCTTGATAAAGAAGAGCAGCTCCCCCTTGCCCCGAGGTCTGCAGAAAGCTCACATGAGGAATCAGCTGGAAAGATGATGCTTATTCACCTTATGACTCATCTTTCCATTCCTGCATTGACCCCAGAATAATCACTTAGGTCAGGCTACAGAAGGACGCAGCAACTCCTGCTCTGGAAGGAAAAGGCATACTCATCCAAAGAATTGCAAGACTTGGCACATATGGGCTGGGAAAAATCCCGGGAGGAACTCAGCCAAAGAAGAGACGAATTCTGCAGCAATAGGAGGTTGTGTGGACAGATAATCTTGCTGCTGAGGCCATATTCCCCAGCAGGTCTGACACTACTATAGATATCCATCCCTCTCAATCAGCGAGATCAGAGTGCAGACCCCTTGCACTCTAGAGCATTCTGAAGCAAGGCCATGCCTTCTGTGGCAGAAAGCTGCCTGCTGTTTGAAAATTCTCCCCAGGCATGCTGTGCCTTAGGAGAGATGGGATGACCACAGGCCATCATGGGACCATGAGGACAAAGTGGCCCACCGTTAGCGAGGTATCCACAAATATATTTGAGTCCTAAGATTGAGTAGGTGGAGCACCAGCTTATTGTATGATGGAAATGGGACGTTTAGAACTGGATTTGAATCATTCCCAAGGGCACAAATGAGAAACAGGAGCAGATGGTCTAGACTTTCATGTTAAGTACCTCTCTAGGACAAATGCTTCTCCTTGAACTTATACTTACGGCTTCATAGTGTTCCAACTGATCAGCTGATAGAGGGGGAATTTCAGCCATGGTTCAGGGATGGGTTAATATATTATATGTATAATTACATAGTTATACATAGATATGTATATTATAAGAGCATGTACATATATTAATATCACATATTAATATGTAAATGATAATATTGAACTCATTCATGCTCATGGAAATGTACTGTTACACACCAGAGCCTCCCTGAAGGACAGAATGTAAAGCAGATATTTCCAAGGGGCAGAGATGTGAATAGTACTTTGTACTTTGTCATCGAACTTGTACTCCTGGCAGAGGAGAATGCGTGTCTGCTTGGTCGGGGGCATGAAAAGGGAAAAGACTGAAAGATCAGGAAGAAGGAAGTTTAAGGCAGAAGGAGGTAGATAAATGCATTGGAAGGAACACAAAGTGGGTTAATCTTTGTGTCTCATTTTAATGCTCACCAGAGAGTGTACTCACAGCAGTCACTCAGTGGCCAGGTATAGAGGATGGTTCATTAGCAGAATAGGTTAGCCATTCACTCTCTCAGGCCACTTTGGTGCTTGTACAATGGGCTACAGAGGTGGTCATGAGAGAAGGGATGGAGGTTCTACCTTGGCCAAGGACAGATCTAGCTGCTGCCATTGCTGAATACCCAACTTGCTAGCAGCAGAGATTGACTGAGCATTCATCATGCTGCCATCCACGAGGTGGCCAACCAGCCATTTGGTGGCACATTGATAAGTTGGTCTTCCATCCTACAGCTGATAGGTTTTTGTCTTTATTTGAATTGTCAGTTCTTCCAGACATGGTCTGTCTTCCCCGTGTTTGGTGTCTCTGCCAAGGCCACCATAATAGTGCCTGATTTACTGACGTGGGATTATCCGCATCCTGGCGTCAAGCCAAGGGACCTATTTTATGACTAAGAAGGTGTGCCTAAGAGTTCATGGCCACAGGATCTAGTGGTCCTATTGTAGACCACATCAACCCCAAACAGCCATGATATAATAAAAGAATGATCTGTCAAAGTCTTGGTAAATGTGCCAGCAGACATCCTGTGGGGGTGGGGCACTCGTCCTCCCTCCAGGATGCATTACATGCTTTGAACCGATAGCCAACATGTCATATTAATTACAATACAACATGATTCTTGGTCAGGAACAAAGTAGTGACGTAGGCTTGGTTTCTCTCACCATCACAGGTAGTAGTAACACATCTAAAAAGTGTATTCTTATCTCTGAAACCTTAGGCTCTGCTGGAATAGAGGTCCTGCTTTCCAAGAAGGAAAGTCTTCCACTAGGGGACATGGTAAGACTTCCATTGAATTTGGAACTATGACCTCCACCTGGCCATATTGGACTCCTCATTTGTGTAACCCAGTAGGCAAAGAAAGGAGTTATTATTTTAGAAGAGATGATTTTCCTGATTACCATGAGGGATTAGGGGTGTGGCTATACAGGGCAGAAAGTGATTAAAAGGGCTGTTCTATCCAAAGGAGCCCAAGAATAGCTGGAAATGGGCGACAACAGCAACACAGATCAGGAAAAGCAAAGCAAATAAAAACCCAGACCCCCCTGCAGAAGAAGAGCTGGGTCACCCATTTAGTAAGTATTCTAGACTTGCTGAAGTGTTGGCCAAAGTGAAGAAGATCTGGAAGAGCAGTAGGTAAGAGATACGGGTATCTATTTTACCCTCAAGACCAATTGTAGTAGCAGAGATTTTAATTTAGTCCATTGACCTGCTATAAGGTGTGTTTTTGGAGACTGCTGCCGGGCATTCACCACTTTGAATGACTCTGTGTCCACTCTGTGTCTGCCTTTATGGTGAGCTTGAGCAGATCACAGTAATGCAAACAATGGACTCTACTGGGCACCGCAGGTGCCCTGCTTCATGTCCCCTGAGCCCATCTCTTGCTCCAACCATTATTACAGAAATCCAACATGCTAAAATATGTAAACTTATCCTATCTTGACAGACGCACTACATGTATCTTGTGTCCTGATCAAGGGCTTTGTGGATGCTACAGCATGGGCCACAGTCAGGAATCTTCTAGATACTAATGCATGTGCGGTCTGAAAGTGTGAGTGCATGAATGTCCCATGGAGCAATCTTTGACCAAAGAGGAAGTGGACCAATGAATTGATACTCTCCTCTTCTGACTGTCAGATAAACAGTCCTGAAGGTCATTCTACATAATTCCTCATAGAATTCCAGTTGGGTTGACCTCCAGCTTCCCATAGCAGTGGCTGGCTTGATAATTCACCCTTGTATTGACTTTCCTTTCATATTAGTTAGCTTTTGCTGTATAACAAGCTGTCCCAAACTTTACTAATTTACAATTAAAAAAACATTCATTTGGCTTATGAAAGTGCGTCAATTTGGGTAGTTCTGCTCAACTGAGCCAGGCCGGGCTGGTCTCAGCTGGTCTTGCTCACACATCTGGGATATTCTAGAGTGGCCTTTGCTGGAATGTCACTCTAGTTCTTTGCCCTCCAGCAGGCTGGCCTGGGCTTCTTCACATGGAGGTTAAAGAGTCCCAAAGAGAACACTAGGAAATGTACAAAACCTGTCTTTGCCTCTAGGCTAGAACTGGTACTGTGTCACTTCTCACACATTCTGTTGGTCAAAGCAAAGTACAAGGTGAGTCCAGACTCAAGAAATGGGGAAATATAATTCTATCTCTTGATGAGAGGAGCCACAAAGTCACACTGCAGAAGAACATTGATATGGGGAAGGAAACTATGGAGAATGATTCTGCAAATATTCTGCCATACATTGATTGTTAGTCTTATATGCCCACTTGGCTAGGTTATGGTACCCAATTTTGTAATCAGACTTTAATCTCCCTGTTTCTACTTTTGCTCCCCTTAAGTCTATTCTTATCCCACAAGTCAGAAGGATCCTGGTAAAGCACTAAGTCAGACCATGCAATTCCTCTGCTCACAGTGCAGTCAGAATTCCGATTTTGCTCAGGGTGAAAACCAACAGGCAATAACTCTCAAGACCCAAAGTGATCTGGCCTCAATTTCTCTCTGATCTCTTCTCTCTTGTTCCTCTCATGCACTCCAGCCACTCTGCCATCCTCTTCTTCCTTAAATGCACCAGACATGCCCATGTCCTTTGACTTCGCTCCTTACCCCCTTCTGGAATATTCTGCCCGGAGATGTCTCCCTCGCTCGCTCCCCATGGCCACCACCTTCCCTGCACCAGGACGCACCATCTACGTCATAGCACAGACACATGACATGTTGGAGGTCAGTTGGCCAAACCCCATAACTTTCAAGTTGGGAAAACTGAGGAACAGAGAGAGGCTAAAGGAACTTCCTTAGGATTCCACATAAGCGAGGAGACTGGCAAAAGAACCCTGGTCTCCATTCTAAGAGATGTTTCTCAGAATCACTGTGCTTAGAGAGAGAGATTTGGCAACTGATCATCCGGAGAACATTTTCGTCCATGTTTCTAGGCATAACATGGGGTTATTAAAACTGAGATGCCTACCATGAAAATCCCACACTGTGTGGGAAGTGGACCCGGAAACTTCCCCTTCCCCTCCCCGCCCCCTTCTTTCTTCCTCCACAAACACAGGTACTCAGCGGTAGCAAAGTCCCCATGTGAAATGGCTGGGGAGAGAAGCCTCTCCCAGCTCTGTACTTTTAACTGTGTCGTATTCAATATTCCCTGGCAGGTGCAGAAAACGAGCCATTCCTCTCGAAACGTTCCTTTCCTGTTTCACAAACAACAGCTTTGCTACGCCATTGTCTCTGTTAGTTATTTTCATAATTCATAATTATCTTCGTTCTTAAAATGTAGACGTACATTTAAAAGCATGATCCAATCGTGTCTGATTGCTGCCACATTGTGTTCAAGGTAATTACCATTCATTTGGCTTTTGAGGCTGTTGAATAAATTTTCCACATGAGATTCCTTAATTTGTACATATTTTATTGCTATAAAATAGGTATTGGCAAGCTGCCTAAACTGTAGTGAAGGCCTTTAATTCCTATCACTATGTGATAAAACAAATTGAGTGCAAACCGAGAGGCTTAAGATAGAACACTTGAAATGGATTCTACATGGATTTTTTTCTTTTGGTGCTTTTTTTTTTTTCCTAAACCAAGTTCCCCCAGGTGTGAGACACAGGTAAGATGAGGGTAGCTTAGTTCAGGCTGAGAGCTCAGAACTGTTTTAGCATTTGTATAAAAATGATAATGTCCCTCCTTGATGGCAAACCTCTCTCTTCCCAAGATCTATTTTTCCTTGGGGAAAGGCTGTTTGGAGAGAGAAGGTTATTAGCATTTTTCGTGCAGAGTAAGAGAAATGGAGTACTCTCAAAACAGAGCCAGGAAAGTCTTGGTCAAGGGAGAGACCTGGGCTGGGGGGGGAGGGGGGGCGAACCTAGGTCCAGGAGCTATGTGGCCTTTGGGAGTCCTTGTGAAGCTCTGCTCACTTGTAAAATTAAGATGTTGATGGAGTGCCTGGGTGGCTCAGTCAGTTAAGCGTCCGACTTCAGCTCAGGTCATGATCTCACCATTCGTGAGTTTGAGCCCCACGTCTGGCTCTGCGCTGACAGCTGAGAGCCTGGAGCCTGCTTCAGATTCTGTGTCTCCTCTCTTTGCCCCTCCCCTGCTCATGCTATTTCTCTCTGTCTCTCAAAAAATAAAATAAAACGTTAAAAAAAAATTTTTTAGATGCTGTACTTTATACCCCAATCCACAAACTAGATTCTTCCTCTGTCTTTGACTAGCTGCAAATATAACTGTAGAAGTTCATGTGAATCTACCTAATATTTGTTGGCAAACTCCCCTCCTAAGGATGGTAGCCTTTCTGGTGCTGCCTTCCTACTCGGGCATCTTTATCTTATATTTGTCCTGGTCAAATATAAACAAGAGGCTCTTGTTTTTATCATTTTGGTAGGTGGCCTTTTGAAATCGGAGCTCCTCTGAGTCTTACCTGTGCAGTGACACTAATTGCGAAGGCGCCCCTCCCTTTCTTTCTCATAGGAGTTGACTGGATTGTGACCATTCATTTATTTTTTCAGCAAATATTTATTTCCTGACCTACTCTGAACTGGATGCTAAAGCCATTTTTCTGTATCAAGTACTGAGGATATGATGGCGGATAAGATAGGATCATTCTTCCCTTATAGAGCTTCCTCAGTATGGTGGTGTGGTCAGGTGAATAAAAATGAGTTAAACAAGACAAATTCTCATAAGCATTAAGAAATGATGTGGAAATATGGAATAACAGGGAAACAGAGTAATGGCAGTCAGGTTAAGGTCTGAGAGTGAGGAGAAGCCAGCCAAGCAAAAGGAAAATGTACGTATCCGAGTGAAAGAAGCAGCATGTGCAAAGGCCCTGTGATGGAAGGGATTTGGGTGAGACACATTTCCTTTTCTTGTTGACTCTACTTAGGAATACATTTATTTGTTTGTTTATTTAATTTTATTTTTT
This sequence comes from Proteles cristata cristata, assembly GCA_017311185.1. Taxonomy (NCBI): domain Eukaryota; kingdom Metazoa; phylum Chordata; class Mammalia; order Carnivora; family Hyaenidae; genus Proteles; species Proteles cristata. The sequence continues at coordinate 442,762 of JAESUZ010004500.1, read as the reverse complement.
AATGTTTATTTTTATTTTTGAGAGAGAGAGAAACAGAGGACTGTCTCTGTGACTCTGTGAATCACCAGGAGAGTGACACTCTTGTCACCAGAGCTTGCCACTGGAACAGTTTATGTTTCCTCCATTTTGTGGGTTTGGCTTTAGGAAATACCTATAATCGCTTTGATTCCTTTTCCAATATTCTCTGACCTGAATCATCTTTGGGGTTTCTCCTCACTCGCCTCCATAGATGGTCATGTTAGTATGCATTTCTGAGTTTATCGTGTCTTTAAACAAGTCATTCCCTTCTGCCCAAGACTTTCAACCCAGAACTTTATCTCGACAAGCCTCTGATGTCTGCAAGGTGCTATATACCACTCGGTGTTACAGTCTTTTTTATTTTTTTTTTAATGTTTATTTATTTTTGAGGGCAGGGTAGGAGCAGAGAGAAAGTGAGACACAGAGTCCAAGCAGGCTCCAGGCTCTGAGCTGTCAGCACAGCACTCAGCTGACTGAGCTGCACAGGTGCCCCACAGCGTCACAGTCTTAAATGCATTCTGTCCACTGCTATGCCCTGGTCGTTGGTTTCCAGAAGGTCAATGAGTCAGGACAGCTCTCCTTTTGTAGCTGTGAAACCTTTTTCTGCTGACATTTACCTTTACGGGACCCTGAGTTGCCTTTATGCATACCTGAATGTGATGATAAACTCCTCCTGCCCCCACCACCCCGATAAAGAAAATAGTGCTTCAGATCTTACGTTTTGTGATGACATTCATAAACGCATGCCCAACAGTGAGTAATGAAGTCAAAGATGTAAAAAAAACTGTTACTTTATGGCAAAGTAAAGACATACGGCTAACCTGATTTTGAAAATATTGTATTATTTTTATAAGAGAATTTTTTTCAAACTTCTCTCCTTGGTAAAAATGCAATCAAATATAGTTAATTGGAAAGAAGCAAAAGTAGACCATATTTAATTTCTAAATTATATCAGTTAGTGACATTTAACATCCATCCCATATGTATTTATTATTGCAGATTGTATCTGCTTTACATATGACCATCTTTGCTATTCCATCATTCTTAATAGAAATATTTGTGGCATCAATGTGACTTCTAGGCAACATCCTCTAGTCGGAGGTTCCTCATCTATCCGTGTCTTTATTTAGAATTTATTCTTCAACTGGGGCGCCTGGTAGCTTAGTCAGTTAAACGTCCAACTTTGGCTCAGGTCATAGTCTCACAGTTCCTGGGTTTGAGCCCCATATCGGGCTCTCTGCGGACTGCTCAGAGCCTGGAGCCTGCTTTAGATTCTGTGTCTCCCTCTCTCTGCCCCTTCTCCACTCATGCTCTGTCTCTCTCAAAAATAAGTAAATATTTAAAAGAAGAAGAACTAGGTGAGATCTATATTTTAGATAGGGAAATGAGGAGGAGTCTGAGCCTCGGCAGGGGCTTCAGGAATCCAGGGACAAGCATGAATTTCAAGCACATATTAAAAGTAGAATCCACTGGAATCTGTAGTGACTTAAATGCGAGGAAGGAGGGACAGGGCCTGAGGTAAAGTGGCCCCAAGTTGCTGGTATGGGCATTTGCTTTCTGTCCTGTATCTTTTATCTTTATTGTAGAAGCACGGATATTTTGGCAAATACCAGAAAGTTACTGACAATTATCTTAAATTTGAGTCCAAGGGCTTTCACTTTAAGATCAGGAAACCAGCGGGGCACCTGGGTGGTGCAGTTGTTTAAGCCTCCGACTCTTTTTTTTTTTTTTAATGTTTTATTTATTTCTAGAGAGAGAGAGAGAGACAGCATGAGCAGAGGAGGGTCAGAGAGAGAGGGAGTCACAGATTGAAACAGGCTCCAGGCTCTGAGCTGGCTGTCAGCACAGAGCCCGACGCGGGCCTCGAACCCACGAAAGATGAGATCATGACCTAAGCGAAAGTCGGACGCTTAACCGACTAAGCCACCCAGGCGCCCCTTAAGCCTCCGACTGTTGATCTCGGCTCAGGTCATGATCTCTCAGATCGTGAGTTTGAGCCCTGCATCAAGCTGTGTGCTGATGGCCCCAAGCCTGCTTGGGATTGTCTCCCCTTCTCTCTGCCCCTCCCCTATTTGAGCACCCACTCTCTCTCTCAAAATAAATAAACAAACGGAAAAAATTTTAAATTAGGAAACAAGTGGAGGTGGGGTGCCTGGGTTTGAGCACCCGACTCTTGATTTGGGCCTAGGTCATTTTGTGAGGTTGAGCTCCGTATGGGGCTCTGCACAGACAGTGCAGAGACTGCTTGAGATTCTCTCTCTCCATCTCTCTGCCCCTCCCCTGCTTTCATGGGTTCATGTGCGTGCACTCACTCTCAAAATAAATAAACATTTAAAAGAAAATAAAGTAAAATTAAACTAAAATAGAATAGAATAGAGTAGGATAGAATAAAATAAAATAAATTTTATTTATTAGAACAGGATAGAATAGAATAGAATAAATAAAATAAAATAATAAAATAAAATAAGATAAATAAAATAAAATAAAATAAAATAAAATAAAATAAAATAAAATAAAATAAAGAAACTAGGATCGAAGTAAGATTCCTCCCAGTGAAAACAACTAGAGACCAGGTTAGGGTTATAACACTAAGAAGGCTGAGGATTTTCCCGGCATTTCCACAGACTTAACAGAGCACCCAAGGATGGCTGCACTTTCTGTTTGGGAATGGTCTTAGGGTTAATAAGTCTGGGTCTCTGGGACTTAAGCTTCATTACTTCACTTTCTTGCAGCAAAAAGAACACCCAGCCGAGTCCACTGTCTCATAGAGAAGGCTTGGGAAAGCTGCCCTTGAACTTGGTCTCTGCATGTGGAAAGGGCCTTGATAGTGACTACCATCCCTTAGGTAGAAAATAAAGCATGCCCAAGTGTGGGAAGTCCTATAAAACCTATAACTGAGGTTGCAGTTGGGTGGCTTGAGCCCTGAGAATCCCAGAGCTCTGCTTCCCACCCAGACTTTACTATTATCGATGTGAGGGGCTGGGGGTGGCTTAAGGTGCTGGGTCTTTCCTCACCTGTGCAATGAAGTATCTGGAACATATAGATGACCTCTACTGCCCCTTCGGTATCTAACACTGAATGATGCTATAAACCAAAAACCAGGGGCGCCTGGGGGGCTCAGTCGGTTGAGCGTCCGACTTTGTCTCAGGTCATGATCTCACGGTTTGTGAGTTTGAGCCCCATGTCACTCTCTGTGTTGACGTCCCAGAGCCTGGAGCCTGTTTCAGATTTGTGTCTCCCTCTCTCTCTGACCCTCCCCTCCTCATGCTCTGTCTCTTTCTGTCTCTCAATAATAAATTTAAAATGTTAAAAAATTTTTAATAAAAAAATAAAAACAAACCAAAAATCATGCAGGATCATTGCTTCAATTTCATTACCAAATTCCCTCCTAATCTGCTGTTTTCAACATTTTTCTTTAAGGTGAAGAAAGTGCTGTAACGTAGCTCCTTGTTCCATAGATGGAACCACAGCACCCAGAAAATGACATCACCCCTGGGGACCATTCTCACTCTGTGGTCAAAAGGAGCCTCCCTGCATGCAAATTAGCAACAGACCAAGGGGACCAGAATCCTAGGAGCAAAGGAAGGGCAAAGAGAAGGTGCAAATGACCAGGAATAGGTACTATTTAAAAAAAATTATTTAAAACTGTTTTGGAAATAACTTAAGACGCACAGGAAGTTGCAAAGATAGTACAGCGTGGTCTCGTGGATCCTTGGCTCGGCTCCCCTGATAGAGCTATCTTAATAGTTGTAATAGTTATTAAGTAATCATTTAATATGTAAGTAATTTAGGTGATTACTAAATCAATAATAATTCTGCAGTATCAAAACCAAATGTTGGCGCAAGGTAGGTCACTTTGTCACTTGCAGATTTGTCTTACCACCATTGCAATATACGTTATAGTTAATTTTATGCATCATCTTGTTAGGGTCAAACTGCCCAGATACATGCTCAAACGTTATTCTGGATGTTTCCAGGGGTGCTTTTGGATGAGATTAAATCAGCAGACTTTGAGTAAAGCAGAGCAGCTTCCCTAATATGGGTGGACATAATCCAATCAAGTGAAGCCTTTACTAGAACAAAGACTGACCTTCCCTGAGCAACAGGGCATTCTGCCAGCCAGTGGGCTTTGAACTTGACCAGCAACACTTGCTTTTCCCTGGTCTCCAGCCCTGCGGCCTACCGTGGAGATTTTGGACTTATCTGCTTCCATAACTGCATGAGCCTATTCCTTAAAATAAATCTCTTTGTATACGTATGCACATCCCATTAGTTTTGTGTGTCTGGAGAAGCCCGGCTAACACCATGCGGAGTAAGGAATCTACCTTTACCAGGTGCCCAGGCAATTGTCAGGCACTCTGAAGTCTACACCGCTCTCAGCTGGTCAAGCAGCGGAACTGAGATCCTAATGGCTCATGCAACATTGCACAGGAGACCCTCTGAACAGTGAAGAGAGAGGCTTGTTCTGGTTGGCCTGAGTGTCAGGAAACTTATGTCCTTTGTCCAGCTCCATCGCTTGGCACCTGTGGCATGTTTTACACACTTCCGTGTGCACGACTGGGCCATAATATGAGGGTCTGTGTCTCTTCTGGTCCTTGGGACACACTTCTGCGAATCAGAGGAGCTGGACCCTAGCTCTGTGACCCTGAAGATTCTGTCCAGCTGAAATGTCTTTATTTCCAATTTGCGGGAAATAAGACCTGATTCACAAGAGCACTGTGATAGTAGGTGACAGTAGGTGACTGTACCGTCGAATGCCTGGCACAGGTCTGGTACGCAGTTGTCTCTCATTAGATATTCCTTTTCTTCTCCTTCTTATTCCTACATGGGGATGACCTTCCCATGGGTTAATGACAAAGGTCAGCTTGAGCGTACACAGAGAGAACAGGACTCTCTTGGGACTGTCTTCCCGGTTCTGAACTTACGCTCTCCCCAGTCTCCTTTCCTGTACTTATTAAGAGATTAGACCTGTGCATTCTGCATTGATTCTGGTTGGACGACAGTCATTTTTGCTTTGGGGCCTGAGTGTTGTCATTTTCCTTCTGGTCCAAACTGACCTTTGATACATAATTGCTTGAAAAATCGTTCTTAAGGAATAATTCCTGAAAAAGGAGCACTCCACTTCGTCCCCCATTGTCCCAGAGACTGGGATCCCAGAGCCTGTTCTCAGCATAATCCGTCTGGCCATGCACTTTTCTCCTGGGGAGAAAGGTCCCGAAATGCAATTTATTGTAAAACACACAGTGGTTACAAGCCACCGCAGTCAATGATATTCGTTTTATTACCACTCAGATGAGAACAGAAAATGACATTGGAAAGCAGTGAACTCACCAGAAGGGCACAGAAAGTCATTAAATTCAACATGCACCATATTTCATAATCAGAACCCTGCAGTCAGCACTGACAGCATGGAATGAGTTTGTTGCAGCCATGATCATATAAAACCCATTGCATCGGCTTCCTTTGGCTCTTTCGTTTTGGACCCTAGCTGGGGCCAGGCCATTAATCACTGGAGGCAGGGGACAGGGCAGGCCACTGCACTCTGGATTGCATAAATTGAAACTACATCAGTATTAGCGGGGAGCTCCGTCTTCAGTTTGTCTGAGTTTTGGACAGTGGTTTCTGAAGGGCGGGGATATTTTTATAGTTAAACCACCCAATCAGAGCACTTTCCCCTGCATGGAGGAGTTGTGTGGTCCCTCAAGGATCTTGCGGGGAGGGATTAAGAAGCATTTCTTCCAATCAGTGGAGTCTGTTCTTAGAGGCTGTGGGGGGAGATTTTCTAGCTGCTGTCCCAAACAGCATGTGAGAGTAGATGTGGCCCGAGAGGGGCCGCTAAAGGTAACCTGTACTTGTAGAGATTCCAGGCTCACCGTAAAACTTGATTTTGGGGATGCCTGGGTGGTTCAGTCCGTTAAGGCTCTGACTTCCGCTCAGGTCATGATCTCGTGGTTCATGGGTTCGAGCCCCTTGTCGGACTCTGTGCTCACAGCTCAGAGCCTGGAGCCTGCTTCCAATTCTGTGTCTCCCTCTCTGTCTGCCCCTCCCCTGCTGTGCTCCATGTTTTTCTCTCTCTCTCTCTCAAAAATAAATAAACATTAAAAACCATTTGGTTCTGATTTTGCATTCCATGCCATAGTGTATGTTCTGTTTTCACTTAAAATACTATCCCCCCCGCCCCCTCCGGCCACCACCAGTTTGTTCTCTGTATTTAAGAGTCTGACTTTGTGTTTGTCTCTTTTTTCTTTGTCTGTTCTCTTGTTTCCTAAATTCTACATATGAGTGAAATCATACGGTATTTGTCTTTCTCTGGCTTATGTCATTTAGCATTACCCTCTCTAGCTCCATCCGCATTGTTGCAAGTGGCAAGATCTCATTATTTTGGGGGCACCTGGGTGGCTCAGTCAGTTAAGCAGCCGACTCCGGTTCAGGTCATGATCTCACAACTCAATGTCTTGTGAGTTTGAGCCCTGCATTGGCCTTTGTGCTGACAGCTTAGAGCCTGTTTCTGATTCTGTGACTCCCTCTCTCTCTCTGCTCCTTCCCTGCTCATGCTTTGTATCTCTCTCTCTCTCTCTCTCTCAAAAATAAAGAAACATTTAGAAAAAAAAGATCTCATTATTATTATTTTTTTAATGTTTTATTTATTTCTAGGAGAGAGAGAGCATGAGCAGGGGAGAGTCAGAGAGAGAGGGGACTGGAAACAGGCTCCAGGCTCTGAGCTGGCAGTCAGCACAGAGCCCGATGCGGGGCCCGAACCCACGAACCGCAAGATCATGACCTAAGCGAAAGTCGGACGCTTAACCGACTAAGCCACCCAGGTGCCCCAGATCTCATTATTTTTAATGACTGAATAATATTCCACAGTGTGTGTGTGTATACACCACATTTTCTTAATCTGTCCATCCATCGATGGACACTTAGGTTGCTTCCATATCCTGGCTATTGTAGGTAATGCTGCAATAAATATAAGGGTGCATATATGTTTTCAAATTAGTGTTTTCATGTTCTTTGGGTAAACATCCAGTAAGAGTGAAATAGACAAAAGGGATCAAGAGTACACTTATCTTTTTCTTTTAATGTTTATTTATTTATTTTGAGAGAGAACAAGAGCAAGTGTGTGTGCATGCAGGAGGGACAGAGAGAGAGAGAGGAAGAGAGAAAGAGCCCCAAGCAGGCTCCACACTATCAGTGCAGAGCCTGATGTGGGGCTTGAACTCACAAACTGTGAGATCATGACCTCAGCCGGATTCGAGGGTCAGTTGCTTAACTGACTGAGCCTCCCAGGTGCCCCAAGGGTGTACTTATCTTGATGAGCACTGAATAATGTATAGAATTGGCGAATCATTATATTGTATACCTGACAGTAATATAGCACGGCATGTTAATTATACTTTTTTATATATATATATATACATATATATATAAATATATATATATATATAACTGTTTGGTCTTTTGATATGATTGTAAATAGAATTAAAAAATGTTTTGTCTTCCAACTCTTTGCAGCTGGTGTATAGAAATACCTATTTTTTTCGTATATCGTCTTGTGCTCCTGTGATTTTGCTAAGTAGTTCTCGTAGTTGCTATTTACTATTCCTTAGGTAACAACCTTACCAACAAGGTTTTCTACAAATAAAGACAGTTTTCGGGTGCCTGGTGGTCTCTGCCAGAGGAGCATGTAGCTCTTGATCTCGGGCTTGTGAGTTTGAGCCCCATGTTAGGTGTCGAGATTACTTACATAAATAAACTTAAAAAAAAACCCACAATTTTATTTCTTCCTTTCCAAAAAATAAAACAATAAATTAAATTAAGCTAGATAGTGTTTCCCTCACAGGAACGAATATTGACATTCCAGGGAAATGTGACAAGAATCTCCCAAGACTCTCGTGAACTGTGCACTGTCCATAGTGCTAAGGCTGTGCTTACAAAGTACATGTTGGGGTGCCTGGATGACTCAGTCAGTTAAGGCATCTGACTCTGGCTCAGGTCATGGTCTCAGGGTTCCTGGGCTCTGTGCTAACAGCTCGGAGCCTGGAGCATGCTTTAGATCTTTAGATCGTGTGTCTCTCTCACTCCCTGCCCCTCCCACACTCACACTATGTCCCTCAAAAATGAATAAACGTTTTAAAAAATAATTAAAAATAAATTAATAATTAAAATAAATTAATTATTAAATAATATAATATAATAAAATAATATAATGATAATTAATTAAAATAAATTAATTATTTAAAAATAATTTTAAAAAGTACATGTGCACAGAATAAAATCCCTGATACCCGATTCAAGCACACTGGTGTGTTATGATCTAACCCATTCCTGACCTCACGTCTTATCACGTAGACCCAGCCCCTCCCCCACTTCCATCACATTGAACCTGTATATGATTTCCTTCCTCCCTCTCTTCCCGTTAGATGCAACCTGCCAGTTTCTTCCTGCTGTTATGAGACATATTTCACCGAATCTGCATTAATCTGGTTTCTCTTTTCCCTGTGTTTTTAAGGTCACACACTCTTTCAGTGGCAGAGTAAGGATTCAAATTCAAGTAATCAGTCCTAACATGTAAAATAGACCTCTCATGTATCATTCAAGAAGTGCTTTAAATGTTCAGGAAGATACCAGAGGTGTTGCATTAATATACAGAATCAATCTATGATGAAAAGTGCAATAACCCAAATCAGATCATTATTGAAGCAGTAAAAGACTGAACTGATGTGGCAGAAAATCATACTAGCCATTTCAAAGTCAGAGGCAAGAAAAAGACCTTATATAAAAAAAATAACAGAAGAAGAATGGAAAGTGATGGGGTAGCGGATAGAACAGGGAATTCCAGTCTGTGACAGAGATAATTATAAAAAGAGAAGAAGACAAAGCAAATGGGTCAGGGTTAATAATCTTAAGGATATAAGCAAAGAATGATTAAAAATTAAAAAGAGAGAGAGAGAGAGACTAAAAATAGTGACTCAACTCCAGGTAAAATTAATAAGCAGACAACATCACCAAGATATAGCTTGTTAACTCTCTTCTTTTAATTAAGAAAAAGTAATTACAGTTTATTTAATTGTGGCGGGGGTATGCTTTAGTGGGATATAAAGATGAAACTGTTTTTAATCAACCATGAGCTGTCAGATCACCCATTCTTGTCCTTTAAGGGCATCTCAGGCAAATCCAATAACTTCTTAGTCAGTTTTGATTATGAAACATCCAGGCTCCTTTAACACTCCAACCACAAACTTGATTTGAGTCTAAAATTTAATTTTAAGTTCTCCCCTTGTGCCTTTAATAGTTTGGAGTGTATAGAGGTTGGAGGGGAATAGCCTTACCCGGAGAGAATCCACCTCCCCCACTTCCCCTAATGACCCAGTCCCCTGGTTGGTCAGGGGAAGGAAGCGAATGAAGATCAACGAGGTCATTGCCGGATTTAAGTAGTACATTTCTTAGGACTTTTTCTGGCTTTTCTGCTTACAACTGTTGGTGTACCCACTGGTCTCATAAGTGGGGTTTTCTTGAGGCCAAGTTCAACTTCTAAGACATCTTTCACCATGAAACCCCAAGTGGATATCTTCTTTGGCCTTCCAGCCATCTTGACATCCAACCTCTCTGACAACATATGATCTTGCTGTTCTGACAGCCACCAGGCATTCCTACTGCTTCTGTTCTCTCCTCCAACCACAGGGCTCCCTTGTGAGGAGGTGCAGAAGCTGGAAAGGTCTTCTGACTCCTCCCAAGAATGGGATAACTGGAGTGTGGGTGACCTGCTCCATCTGCCCATCCTTTTCTTCCAGTTATACTGATCTACGGTTTTATTTTGCCCTTGTGAACTTCCTGCCTTGAGAAATCTCTGGAAGAGGACTGTCTTCATTTTACATGGCCCCTCAAAATCTAGGGACTCATGACCAACTCTCCAAAGACTCCTCACCATGATTCTGATGGTTCTGATGAGAGTACTGGAATGATACATGAGTTCTTCAGCTCAACATGCACATGGCTGGAACTTGAGATGCCAAGATCCTACTCTAGCAGGCACCCAGCAGCTCTGGGAGTTTTTCTACTGGAGTAATCCCAGGGAGAGAAGGAGAAACTTCTTGGCATAACTGCTGCTCCCCTCAGGATGCCAACAGTTCTCTTTCTCTTTCCCCACTATCTTCCTTATTTAGACTGTATTCAAATGGATTCTGGATGACCAGGGTGGCAAGTAGTACTTGGGTACATTCTCTTTAGAGAATGTTAAAGCCATTTTGACTTTAGCTGTGAGCCCTGGTTATTAATACCAGTGTAACAGGAAAAATCTAATTCAATATCCTGTTACACTTATAAAAATGTTAAATTCTGCATAAGGGTGAGAATGCATCCATTGCAACTTCAAAAATAGGGAATCATTCCCTACATGCATTTCTGAAGTTCACATTTTGCACTTAGCAAATGACCTTAAAACTATTTGTAGATCAACTTTTTCATTTTTCTACTATGTACGCAGAAAGAATCCAGAACCTCTTGCATTGATATGAGACCATGTGGCTAAGTTCTTATCAATGGAATGTGCGCACATGAGATAGAGGTCACTCCTGCCATCTTCCATACTCTCTGTTCCATCCACATAGTGGAAGCAAAGGACTCAGATGGTAGAGCTACAACTTGGAGAGAGACCAGGTCTGTGAACTCACATCTTTAAAAAGAATCACCTGGGGGAGCCTGGGTGGCTTAGTCGGTTAAGCGTCCGACTTTCGCTTAGGTCACGATCTCGCGGTTTGTGGGTTCGGGCCCCATGTCGGGCTCTGTGCTGACTGCCAGCTCAGAGCCTGGAGCCTGTTTCAGTCTGTGACTCCCTCTCTCTCTGACTCTCCCCTGCTCACTCTGTCTCTCTCTCTCCTAGAAATAAATAAAACATTAAAAAAAAATAAAAATAAAATAAAATAAAAAGAATCACCTGTTCTGTGACCTAGAAATGAGGCTTGTCATATTTATTGTTCCTCTTTGAATGGACCCCAGAACTGTTTTGAATTCTTAACTATTTCATACAATGATGCAGTGAATACCTTTGTGCATATCAGAGCATATTAACACGTAGAAGTAGAATTTCTGGACCAATAGGTATGTACAGTGTTCATTTTGATAGTACCAGCGTCTCTCCCTCCAAAATTATCCTGACATATAACCTGTATTTATAGTATATTGCAGTACCTGATTCCATATACTTGCTTCATATTTTATTTCCTGTAAATTGATTGTTCACACACTATGGCCATTTTTATACTGCGTTCTGTGCATTTCTTCCTTAGAGACTTGTAGCATCTTTTTATATCATATCATATCATATCATATCATTTCATATCATTATATTATATTATATTATATTATATTATATTATATTATATTATGCTATATTATGTCATGTTATGTTATATTAGGTTTATTAGGTTATATTATATCATATTATATTAATCCAAGAAATATTTCTTGATGCCTCATATATCCCAGGCAATATCCTAGGCACTAACAAATTAAATAATGGTAAATGAAAGCATGTATAGTTTGTGAAGAAGAGAAATAAGTGTAGGTCTGATGAATGAGTAAGAGCTACTCAGACAAGAAAAGCAAGAAAGAGGGTTCTGGGTAGAGGAAAATCAAGTGCAAAAGCCCTAAAAGAAAGATTACTAAGAGAACCAAACAAAGACACCTTGCAATTGAGTTTGAGGCTATGGAACAAAGAAAGCAGGGCCATGGCCATGCCAAAAAAAAAAAAAAGGCTAAGGCAGAGAGAGGTATATCTACTTATTAACGAAGCTAGATTACAAAGGGTCAGGTTGAGAAAATAGATACTAATCTTAACATCTTCTAGAGCTTGGGTCTAGGAATGTGAACATAGCTTTGTTTGTAGCAGTGGGTATATTGATGCAGATGTCCACTCCAGTAAATGCACTGAGCTCAGTTCTCAGAAATCTGGACTACCTGGGATAGAATGTGTCAGAATAGTTCAGTGTGGACATGAGAGTGAATGGTTGCCCATAGATCCTTAGTAAGGAATATAGCCCCATTTTCCCAAGCCACCTCTCCTTCTTGGAGGACATCATAAACAGTTTAACCAGATTTATATATCAAGATGGTAGATTCAACTCCTAAGTTTATCTGTCTTTCTGTCCCCAAATCTATTTAAACTATATTAAATATATACAATGCTATGAATGTTAATTGTTTGTGTATTATATGCCAATTTTATGCCTTCATCATCCCTTGAATTTTGGGTGTCTTTCCTAGGGGATTTTTAATTCTTATATAGAAAAATCCATCAGACTTTTTTTTTGTGACTTTGTATTTTATTATGTATTTTTGTGCCAGGTGTTACCTATACCAGAAATCATAGCAATATTATATTATCTTTTTAGGTTATTTTGAACATTTTGGTCTTTAAGCTGCCCAGAATATATTTTTAGTGTATGTGTGCTATGTGGGTAAGATTTAAAGACATTTTTTAAAACTCCCTTCCAAATCATTTATTGAATATTATTTTCTTTCTCCATAAGATATGTTTATTTCATCCCTCCATACACATGGGCCTGTGTTTATCCCAGTTCATTGATTTATTTGTCTATTCTTGAAACATTACCCTCTACTCTATGTAGCTTTTAGACTATGTTGATCACTAGAAGGGAAATTCTGGTTCTTGATTATTCTCCATCATTGAGCTTTTCTTTATCGTTCACTTCTACAGATTGACTTTAGAATGCACTGGGTAAGTTTCCAAAAATGACTTTGTTGGCAAGTTAATTGAAATCATGTTGAATTTACGGTAATCGATGGTGTACACAAATAAAGCTTCTCAGAGCTTAAAGAAAGAAACAAGCTTGGAAAGTCTTTAAAAGATTACTTTTTTCTAGTTAAAGTTAATAAGTGAAAACCATTAAATTTCTCGGGGAACAGTTTTCTAAGCAGAAGGGGAAGACGTAAGTTATCCACTCCGGTCAATTGCAAAAGTCACTGGGCCGACATCTTGAGTATTCTCACGGGATCAGGGTCTGACCCCCCGACTTCTGTATCCACTCAAGCTGTCATTCATTTGTGAAAACCACACAAAGACATACTTATATCTAAAAAGTCTAGCATTTTTTCACCAAGAGCCCTTTCTGCTGAAAGGCCTGGAGGGCATGATTCAGAACACCATCGACTAGATAGGAGTGAACACTCTTGAAAAGGAATGTTACTTTTGAAAAGTACTTGTGACAGCAAGTAAAACCAACTAACCATTAGAGGGATGAATCGCTCAAACTACCAAGGGTGTGTGCATTGGAGGGAGCAGGAGGGGTGATTGAGCAGAGGAGTGTTTGTGTGCCCGAGAAGGAGCCAGGTTGCAAAGCCTATCTCTCTCCATAATTATTAAAGACCCAAGACTATAAAGCTAATCAACATTTTTCTTTCAGAGAGAATATTTGAGGTAGACTGGTGATACTGTGAGGCTCATTATTTCCTCTCTAAGAATTAGTGAATTGGCATTCTGGTTTCATACGTCCCGTCTCTGAATTTTGTTGATGTGCCCTCTTCAGAAAGTTAATATAATAATTCCTGTTCAACTGCAGAGGTTAGGATCCTAGAGGGGTGTCTAGGTGGCTCAGTTGGTTAAGCACCCTACTTCAGCTCAGGTCATCATCTCACAGTTCGTGGGTTCGAGCCCCACATTGGGCTCTGTGCTGACAGCTCAGAGCCTGGAGCCTGCTTCGGATTCAGTGTCTCCCTCTCTCCCTGCCCCTTCTCCACTAGCACTCTGTCTCTCTTGCTCTCAAAAATAAACATTAAAAATCTTCTTTATTTAAAAGAAAGAAAAAAAAACATGATCAAGTAAATGTATTCCTTTGGAAAACTAAGGGTATAGGAAAAAGGATCTCAAAGTGCCTTTGTAAAAATTTTCCCCTTTACCAAACTAAAATAATATGGACCTGTTAATAAGCATAGTGTTAACAAATTTATTACCAGTATTAAGTAATCATTAAGATGCTGCATCATTAATGTTTATTTTCTATATCTCTAGCAACCTTTCAGGACTTCTGTCTGTATCATTTCCATGACTCACTTGAAATTAATTTTAGTCTATATTTGTAAGTAAGGCTTTCAAGTAAAACGGTACAGCGGCTATAAAGCAATCATTAGGTGGATTATATTTACATCATTAAGTATTGTTTCTTTTTGATTAATGACTAGAGGAGAGGGCTGAAAAACAAGGACCCATCATGGTGAAATTAAGATTGGCCACTGATGATTAACAGTGACAGAAATGTCAACCATAAAACTCATCACTCTTGCATATGCTGGGCATCATACTTACACTTGTCGTCTGCTTTAGTCCTCAATAGGAAGTAGTAAAGTCATTTGCAGTTCAGGAGACAGAAGCTCAGAGAACTTTAATGAACTGTCCAAGATTGCCACAGGTATAAATTAAATTCTCTTAATTCATGTATACACTTAACATAGTTATAGACCACATTATGAGGAGCCACATGGGATATCGGTGAACAAAAGAAATATATCTTATTGTATGAGTGAGAGTTCTCTAGAACAGCAGAACTAATAAGAAGTGTGTGTATTTATATCTCTTTTTTTAAGTAAAAATTTTTTATTTGACAGAGACAGAGAGAGAGACAGAGAGCTTGAAGCAGGGAGAGGGGCAGAAGGAGAGTGATGGAGAGAGAAACTCAAGCAGGGTCCATGCCCATGCTCCATCCCATGACCCTGGGATCATGACCTGAGCCAAAATCAAAAGTTGGACATTCAACCAACTGAGCCACCCAGGGACTCTATATTTATATTTTTATATCTATATTTTTCTGGAGTTCTCTAGAGAGACAGAACCCGTTAGAGATCTATCATCTATTTATATCTATCTTTTATCTATCTATCTATCTATCTATCTATCTATCTATCTATCTATCTATCTAATCAATAGTTTTTAATAGATTCATTCTTTCCTATTGTAATCTCCTATTGATTCTGTTTCTCTGGAGAACTTGACCACCACCACAAGCATTAACTGATCAGCATTAGATGATGAGCTCTGGGTTGAGCATATAAAATCTTCAGGACCCACTTCCTACCTTTGAAGGAGATATCCCAAAGGAAGAAACAGCCAGCCACATCCATAAGCACTTGTGATGAGAAGCATATGTTTTAGGGGCCTGAGAAGACACATATAACCATGGAGGGGATGATAGCTGAGTTCAGGGGATGGGAAAGGCCTCACAGCCTTCACCTTCACAGGGGTGAGAGGCCTCGGTTGGGCTCTGAAGGATGAATATCAGGAGGACAGGAAGAAGAAGCAATAGCAGGTGAAATGATTTAATGATAAAATAATGGCATGTTTCACAAAATAAGAGTTACTTTTGCTCAACTCTAGGCACTCAATTTTAAAGAAAAACTCTCTATTCTATTCTTCCATTAAAAAAAAAAGCTGCTGTCTTTTTCAGACAACTGACTGTGATTTGGAGACTTACTGTTAAGTCATGACCCACCACTTGAAAACCACTGCTGTCAGTGATGGGGCATGAAGTGTGTTAGGACAGAGTGAGGATATCATGGGTTGACTTTGCAATCTTAGTTTTTATGAAGTCTGGGCCAGAGCGACGCTTTTTCCCCTGAAATCACTTGGGGAGACCAAGTGAAGAAATGCTGTTGCCCCAATTCCAGACCCAGAAGGGACCCTTATTTAATTGATCTAGAGCAGAGCCCAGATGATGAGCTTTAAAAGCTCCAGGGTGATTGTAGAGAGACAGCCCAGGTGAAGGGCTGAAGTGTGGTTTTTCTGACTCTGCCTGTAGACCTCATGCTTCCAAATATCATAGGATACGTGATAAAATGTGGGTCCCTGAACCCCATCACAGGCATAATGAATCATATTCTCTGGATACGGGATCCAGACATCAACAGTTTCCTAAGCTCTTATGAATGGAAGTGCATGCCCCACCCTGTCCCCAAATTCATGTTAAAGCCCTGATCTCTGGGGCGCCTGGGTGGCTTAGTCGGTTAAGTGTCCGACTTTCGCTTAGGTCATGATCTCGCCGTTCCTGGGTTCGGGCCCCGCATCGGGCTCTGTGCTGACTGCCAGCTCAGAGCCTGGAGCCTATTTCAGAGTCTGTGTCTCCCTCTCTCTCTGACCCTCCCCTGCTCACGCTCTCTCTCTCTCTCTCCTAGAAATAATAAAAATATTTTTAAAAAATACCAAAAAAAAAAAAAAAAAAAGCCCTGATCGCTAATGTGATGGTGTTGAAGCTGGTCATCTTTAAGCCAGGAAGAGAGTTCTCACCAGAAACCAACTATGCTGGAACTTGACTTTGGACTTTAGCCTCCAGAACTGTGTGTAATACATGCCTGTTGTATACATACTGCTCCCTTCACAAAATGCCCCAGATCTTATACCACCTCTCCAGCAAAGCTTGAACATAAAACTAATTTTGTGCATCACTACACATGTTTTTCCCACCACCAGACTTTATCAGAACTCAGAAGAAGCCAGTCATTTCCCTCTTTCATGTTAAGAGAACCTAATTAGCAGCAATCTGTTTCACAGGATATTTGCAAAGATGCTTTCCTGAGCTCATACATGGCTCTAAGAATCAAACCACACCAATAAATAATAGTTGCAGGCCTCATTGAAGGGCATACTCCATAGAGCAGTTTTCTAATTCTTTAAAAAAAATTTTTTTTAATGTCTTTGATTTTGAGAGACAGAGAGTGAGCAGGGGAGGGGGAGAGAGAGAGAGGGAGACACAGAATCGGAAGCAGGCTCTAGGCTCTGAGCTGTCAGTACAGAGCCCGACATGGGGCTTGAACCCACAGACTGTGAGATCATGACCTGAGCCGAAGTTGGACACTCAACCAACTGAGCCACCCAGGCGCCCCAGCAGGTTTCTAATTCTTGAGTGCTGGCTCCCACAATATTAATATTATCATAGAGGTGATATAAAGTTGACTGCAGACCTGGAGGTACCTGGGGTTAGACTCTAGGATGGACAGGGGACTGTATGTTTTGATGTCCCTCACCTGCTGTGCAACCCCAGGGAGGTTACTTAAACAAGTGGACCCACTGTTGCCTCATTGGTAAAATGGGGTGAAATATCCACCCTGCATGGTGTTTACAAAAATTGAAAATAATAATAGCACTAATGTGGGTTAGGTGCTCAAATGGAAGTTATTGTCATCCTTTCTTTCCATGGTGGGTCTGGTGGATGTAGCTGGTGGACAAAGGAAGTTGCTGCAATGCAGGGCAAATGCATTGGTCTCCACTCCTCATTGCCAACCCACACACCATGTTTCTGCCATTCTTCCATTTAGGGGCTTGGCATGGGATTTATCTATCGATCATCTATTATTGTTTTAACAATCAATCTTCATACTTGCTTCCCTCTGCCTTTCCATGGATAATATTGGCAGCCAATTTCATCGATTTGCACTTGCATGTTTCAGCCTTACTTTTAAGCATCTAAAAAGCCTAGTATGTTGCAGGTAAAACTTCAGGAGATCAGATTTCAAGTCTTCATGATGTGAGGGTCACGAAATTGTCTCCCTCTCTCCTAGCTCAGGCCTGAGCTAGGCTTGGAAGGTGGGAGTGCATGGTGATGTAGAGGCCGCTGGTTTCTTGTCCCCCCCCCTCTACTGGGACTCTGTCATCCTCACATTGTTAAAAATTATGGCCCCTCCAGGGTTGGCCAATGGGACTGTATTGGTTTCCCCCAGATGCTGTAACAAATGACCGTGGCCTTAGTGGTTTAAAACAACACATATTTATTCTCTCACAATTCTGGGGACCTGGAGTCTGGAATCAAGTGTCAGCAAGGCCACATTCCCTGCAAAGGGTCTAGGGTAGGATCTGTTCCTTGTGTCTATCAGCTTAGGGGACTGCAGGCTGTGTTCTGGGCTTCTGGTTGCATCCATCTGATTTCTGTCTCTGTGGTCACATTGCCTTTGCCTCTTCTGTGTGTAATGGCCCCTCTGTCCCTATCCCCTTCTTATAAGAACATATGTGATGGCATTTGGGGCCATCAACCCAGGACTCTCCCATCTCAAGATCCTTAACTTAATCACATCTACCAAGATCCTTTCCCCAAATTCAGTAGCATCCACATGTTCCAGAGGTTGGGAAGCAGATATATTTTGGGGGAGGGTGCATTTTTAGACTGCCATGGGGGGTGGGGGAGGAGAAAGAACAGTCCTAATGATTCTATTACTGGTGCTGTCCATAGAGTGGGTGCCTGAACTCTGCTTCTTTCTTGGAAAGAATTTAATCAAGGGCCTCTAGCACTGGACCCCCTCCTGATTCAGGCCATGCTTTCTAGGGCACCCAGTGCATCTCTCTGGATCCTGTTCTCATGATAGACTCCCATGGTCTCTCTCGGAGGCAGCCCCACTTCTTCTACCAGGCAGACCTCCTGGGATGCTCAGAGTCTCCAAGGTGTGGTTCAATTTAGGTATTTTTGAAGACTCCCCAGTCATGACTGGAGTTGAAAGGTCTACTTCCAAGGCAGCTCACTCACCTGACTGACAAGTCAGTGATGGCCATAGGCAAGTTGGCTTGATTCTTTTCCATGTAGGCTTCTCCATTGAGCTACTTGACTCTCCTTGAAACATGGTGGCTGGCTTTCCCTGGAGCAAGTGGTCCAGTAGGCCAGGGTAGAGGCCATAGTGCCTATGACCTAGCCTTAGAAGTCACACACTGTCATTCTTCCACACCCTGCTGATCACACAAACTATGATTCAATGTAGAGGAGACTGCCTGAGAGCACAAATACTAGCAGACAGAGTCACTGGGCCCATCTCAGTATGTGGTCGCCATACACAGCAGTGTATATGTTTCCAAGTGGAAAACCAGAACCAAAGAGAATGTTTCTGCATTGCTCACAATAAAACAAGCAAATGTTCACTGACACAACCAGGAAACACACTGAGAGGTTTGAAAAGCTGCATTAAATGATCTTCATTTTTCCCTCTCCCCTAATAATATTATTCAAATCAACATACAAATATCAAGTTACTACCACATATCAGGCCCTGTGCTGGCTGCAGTCGTGGATACAGTAAACACCATATGAGTCTGGTCCTCAGTGAGAATATAATCTTTTGGGGAGGCATCCAATAGCTCAAAAGAGGTAATTTAGGTAGAAAATATTGCCCACTTCCTGGCACATACTAAACACTACTAAACAGTAACTGTGTTGTCAAGGCATTGAGGAGGGGTAGATTTCTGCCGGCAGATGTACATAAAGAAGATTATACCAGGTAGAGGGAACAAAATAATAAGATTTGACTTGTAGTTACAAATCCAAATATTGAGATAAGGGTTTCTCCACGCCCCTAAAATAAGTTTGTGAAGACTTATTTGTTCTTTGTTCTCCTGAACGAAACAAAATCCACTGACAAACAAAATCCATTGACTTCCTGGCACGTGTAAGACATTCTTCTTGACATAGAATGAAACAGGCTAGACTGTGAAGGCAAGGAAGGAAGGGGGTGCATACAGATGATTTTTTAAAGAAGCAGAGGTCTCTATTCTCAACAACAATATTTCCTTTCTTACTTGTTCTTCTATAATGTAGCTTTTCCATGTTCTAAACAATAGATGGAGATTCTTCTTACCTTAAATGTAGGCTGGTTATAGTGATTTGCTTGACCAGTGAAATGCAACAAGCTCTAGTTGAATTGCCAGCTAATGGCCAGCATGATGGACAGCCATGAAAGGTGCCATCTTGGATACTCATCCCAGTTGAGCTTTCAGATGACTACAGCCTCAGCTTGAGAAAGCTGAGGGAGAGCCCCCACTCAGCCCAGTCAACCCATAGAACCATGAGAAATAATAAATTATTTAGGGGCACCTGGGTGGCTCAGTCAGTTATATGCCTGACTCTTGGTTTCGGCTCAAGTCATGATCTCATGGTCATGAGACTGAGCTCCACATCTGGTTCTGTACTGAGTGTGGTGCTTTCTTGGGATTCTCTCCCTCCTACTCTCTCTGCCTCTCCCCCCTCAAAATAATGAAGTAAACTAAAAAAAAATAGTTTTAAGCCATTATATTTTGGGGTGGTTTACTGGGCCTTTAGGGAGCAATAAAAAAATCAGAGCAATATATAAATAAGGCAGAACATGGTAAGTGTATGATGATTTTTAACTTTATAGATGCCGTAACTGAAATACAATGAATTCCCACAGAATCAGGTCTGGGAGTCAGTGCCCCTATCTTACTTTACCAAATATACTGAACCTAGAGAGGCGACTGGTCAAGCTCAAAGAGGAAAGCAATGGTAACGCTGCGACAAACACTGGCTCCCCTAATTCCCAGCTCACAGATCTTATGGTGACCCAAAGACAGGAAGATGAGGCAATAAGGCCATCATTCACAGGAGTTAGTCCATATCTACTTGTCTCTTCTGCCGGACAGAAAGGACCATCACAAATGTCACCATAACAAATATCTGTCACTCCTTCTCCAAATTCTTTCTGCCACTTTCTCAATTCCAGCTCTTTTTTTTGTTGTTGTTCTGGACTAGTGCATGGACTAGTGCAGTAGCTTCCTCACTTGTCTGCTGTATTTTTTTTTTTAATGTTTTATTTATTTCTGAGAGAGAGAGACAGACAGACAGACAGCATGAACAGGGGAGGGTCAGAGAGAGAGGGAGACACAGAATCTGAAACAGGCTCCAGGCTCTGAGCTAGCTGTCAGCACAGAGCCCGACGCGGGGCTTGAACCCACAAGCCGTGAGATCATGACCTGAGCCAAAGTTGGACGCTTAACCGACTGAGCCACCCAGGCGCCCCTTGTCTGCCATATTTTAATCAGTATCTTTTCCATACCAACCGTCCATTCACCAGACCGCCATAGTAATGGTTCTAAAATGTAAATCAAATCACGTCCCACTCCGAAACTATTCCTCAAAAGCGCCCCTTGGTTTATACGAAAGTGGCTGAATCCCCTCATTTAGCACAAAGAACACCCCTAGTCCAGTATCCACCTCCTCTCCAGCCTCATTCTCATTCCGGACATAGCTGGCTACACAGCCTGCTTTTTACCTTTGCACACATTTCTCTTCCCAGAACATCCTTCTCCCCTTCATTTTATTATCTTTTAATCATACCTTCAAGCTCCTCTCAATTATTTGCTTCCTGAAGACACTCGGTTCGATATTAGTTTTCAAAAGAAACACTTTTGCTTTCGGAAAAATCTCCCTCTTTAAAATAAAGAAAGTGATTAATCCTATAACTGAGTTTGAAAATGTTTACGCAGTTCACCGAGAGGTGCTTCCCAGAATGTAAAGTTATATGGTTGGGAGGCAGAAAATATCAAAGATTCTCATGTTAAGAACATCATATTTCTTCAATCTGAGTTTGGAGGTTTTGGTGAGAGTTTCTGCTCTGCTGTTTATGGGAGCACTTGAGCTTCTGGAATGATTTGATGCTAAGTCACTATGCAAGAAACAGTTTAGTTAAAAAAAAAAACGCGACACCCATTAGCTCAGATTCTCAAGGTCTGAAATAAGGTTAATTGGATTTGTTCACAAATCCAGGAGTCGGCCTACAACAGCATGTCTCCCAAAGGATGTTGCATGAGACACTGCTTCTAAAGAGGTGATAAGTATCATTTAAAAAAGCCTTCTGTGATACAAATAAACCCAAGAAATATAGAATTAAACAAATTAGGGGATTTTTTTTCCTTTGCAGTACGTCTCAGAGGCTTCCTATGCTAATGTGCGTTGACTGTCTCCTACAAGAGGCTATGATATGCTGTGTCTAGCTTATTCGATCTCGAATCCTTTCTGTCAAAGACCATCTTGCGCCTCTCATGGTCTATGGAATACATTTTGGAAAAGGTGTTTTGCAGGACTGAGTGTATTCCTTAGTGACATGACAAGGGTTGGCCCACATATGTGTGGGTAGAAACTGAGACTTAAAAAAAATAGCTTTCCAACTAAATAGTGGGGAAGGGAAAGGAGGCAAACCATGAGAGACTCTTGAATGCTGGGAACAAACTGAGGGCTGATGGGGGTGGGGGAGAGGGGAAGGAGGGTGATGGGCATAGGGGAGGGCACTTGTTGGGATGAGCACTGGGTGTTATATGGAAACCAGCTTGACAATAAACTATTTAAGAAAAGCAAAACAAAAAACAAACAACAACAAAAATAGCTTTCACTTTCCCAAATGAGGATGAAACACATAACCCCTTCTGTCACCCTTTGGCCACAAAATCCTTGTCTCCCCAGAGAGCTATGGTGGCTGAACTCCTATTGGGTGGTTTGATGTGATTTACCATGCACAGTGTTAGTCCCTGAGTCAAGATACATTACACCAAGGATGCACCTTGTCAAGGTGCTCACATTCTCTTGCTCTCCTTTGCCAGCTTTGCTGAGGGAGTGAAGAGAGAAAGGCACATGGATACTACTGAGATGCTTAGTGCATGGAGTGCGGTCAGTGGAGCAGGAGAGGGGATGTGGGCAGATGGCTGGCTGGACGGGGCCCACAGGGCGTGAAAAAAACACATCCAAAATACCTAACTGGGTACACAGGTTTACTGGAAAGGCCTGGAAAACTCTATGGTCAATAAAATTTTACAACACAAGAAAGCATTTCTCCATTTTAATGCTGCCTCAATCCTACCCCTGGCTTAGCCTATAAAAAAAGGAGCTTTCCCTAAAATTAGAAACAGAAGGAAAAAGCCACAGACAGTCACACTTTATACTACACACATGTATTTTCTCTTTTACCCAAGATGCACAGAGAAACCCAAGGTCTGTATGCCCAGGTAAAAAAGGTTGGAATTAAGACAATTTCTCCATGCGTTTGACGTTATAGGGCTCCTGGGAAGTTGCTCAGAACACTTTGGGGACCAGTGTCAGAGCAGAGGTGGCTAACAGTTCCATTTAGTGGGGGCTGCCACCTACTAACATTTATAGCTCACACAGTAAAACCAAAGCGACCATTACAGAACAGTAACATATGCGTGGGCTGCAAGCGTGGCCCCTACTCCTGGGCACCCACATGGTTTCCTGTCATTTTGCGAGAGTGCCTTGGCCAGGGAATTGCTACAAACAAGGGTCCTGCTTCTTCAACAAAGACATCATTTTGGGAAACCTTCAATATTTATTAATAAGAACATCTTATATTCAGGATGCTTCATAGCTTAAAATGTACTTTTTCACGTGTTTTTGTATCATGTCTTTGCCATGACAACACTGCAAGGTTTCAGAAAATCACCAAGTACACATTATGATGTTAATTATAGCATTCTGGGGCACAGGAGGGCCTTAAAGATCATTCATTTGATAAGTCAATAAATTTTTTTTGGTGACCATGACATGGTGGGCCTTGTGCTGGTCTCTGGGCACTTCACAGTCTAAAAAGTGCACGTACATTTAGAGGAATGAAGAAGAAAGCAAACACATAAACACATAAAATATAATTTTTTACATAGTGAAAAGGAATATAAAGACAATAAAATGTTGTAATGTCCAGAGAGAGTTGGAAGAG
Source organism: Proteles cristata cristata (assembly GCA_017311185.1). Classification (NCBI taxonomy): domain Eukaryota; kingdom Metazoa; phylum Chordata; class Mammalia; order Carnivora; family Hyaenidae; genus Proteles; species Proteles cristata. The sequence goes on along the minus strand of JAESUZ010004500.1, from coordinate 419,248 downwards.
AAGTCGGTGTAAGCTTAGACGGGTGGGCCAGTGAAGATTTCTCCAAAGAGATCTGAAACCAAAATAATGAGACAGAATTAACCATATTAGCCAGAGGGACACAGTGAAAAGGGACTTTCTTTTTTCTTTTTTGCAAGAGCATTTTTGTGCACTGATGACTTGCACCAGAGTAGTGGGAAGTGGCCAGATCCTGTATACATTTTGATGGTAGATGTGAGAAGATTTACTGATGGATTCATTTTGGGGTGGGAGAGAGAACAGAGCCAAAGATGATGTCACGGTGTTTTAGTCCAGCCATCTGAAGTGGATTTGTCGTTTACTGAAAATAGGGAAAATGAGGATTTAGGTTTGAGATGTCAATTAGAGACCCAAATGGAAATGTTGAAAAGGTAGATACAGGCAACTGGAATTCCAGGGAGAAGTCTGGGCTAGAGCTGGAAATTCTATATCAGGGTGCAGATGGTATTTATGTCATGAGACTGGCTAAGACCACCGAGGGAACAAGTATAATTGAAGAAGGAAAGAAGTTTAAGGACTGAGCACTGGGGCTCTCCAGTTATACACGAGGAAGTATTTCAAGGAGAGGAGAGTGGCCAATTCTGTTTAATTCCCCTGATGGTCAAATCAGAAGATGACTGAACATTGGTCCAGGTGGTTTGCAAGGTGGAGGTCATTGGTGATGTTGGGGTCTGTGAGATGGTGGGCATGAACGGCTGGTTAGGAGGCAGGGTTTAGAATGAGAAAAGTTGCAGATTGTGAGTAGGGACCACTGTTTCCAGGTGTATTGCTGTAAGAGGAACAATGATACATTTGTTCTTCCAATAACTAGTGTGTGAGGAATGGTAGTGAGTTAATCTCTTGGCCAATTTTCGAGCAACAGAGAAAGCCTGGAATGGACTGCCTCTGTAAAGATCTTGCCCTTGTGGTTAGTATGGGAAAGGATAAGGAGTGAGGTTACATATATAAACCAAGGACTATAAACAAGATTAAAGGAGCGACAAGTGCTAATGAGACACTCAGAAAGTCACAACAATGAGAAACCAGCATTCGCCCAGATCTGAGGGGCAGAAGGAGAAAGTCTAGTGAGATCTGGAGCTGGGGCTCTTTGGGCCAAGGTCTGGGTGACAACACCCTCTACAGACCTTCTAAAGAGCATTTAATGAGGTGATTGTTTACAGCTCCATGAGGAGGGTTAGGAGAACCAATGAGGGGTGGTAAGACACCACCCCTTCTAGAACTAACTTCTTGGTGAGGTTAGCACTCAACAGCCTTTGAGAGAATTTCTGAAACTCTGAGCTGCAACCTATGATTTTTGAATCAAGACCAAGGCAAGGTCTCTTCTAGCACCCTGGTCCTGATTCTTTTTTTTTTTTTTTTAATATTTTTATTTATTTCTAGGAGAGAGAGAGACAGCGTGAGCAGGGGAGGGTCAGAGAGAGAGGGAGATACAGACTCTGAAACAGCCTCCAGGCTCTGAGCTGGCTGTCAGCACAGAGCCTGATGCAGGGCTTGAACCCATGAACCGCGAGATCATGACCTAAGCGAAAGTCAGACACTTAACCGACTCAGCCACTCAGGCGCCCCATCCTGGTCCTGATTCTAACCTTCAGGCTACGAACACACACCAGGGTGGGTCCAAGAGTAAGAATAGAATTACCTTGTTGGGGGCTGGCTTGGAGTTCCTTAAGGACATATCTTTGTAGTAACTCTGAACCTGGCTTTTTGGAAGAAAAGAGAAATCAGAGAGAGGGTGCCGGAAGACAGAAGAAAAGTGGGTGACTGAGTTTATGCCCCAGTGTCAGGAAGGGAGGGGCAAGTCCCGGAATAACTTCTGTATCTGGTAGATTTTAAACATAGCAATTGTGCCTGATACACAGAGCTCTGGAACTTGGCCTCTGGCTTAGGGTTGAAGAGGATTTCTCCATTCACTTAAATTTATACACCGTGTTAAGATTTTAAAGAGACTTGCCTGCAGTGATTGCATTTGATGACCCCCATAACTGTACAGCAGAGAGAAACGTACATGTCATCTCATTTTACAGGTAAAGACTCATTCATTCGCTCAACAGAAACTGAGCACCCATTAAGTGCCTGATACTTAAGGTACTTTAAGGTCCTGTGGACACAGTAAAAAACAGACAAAAGTCACTGCCCTGAATGGATTAAAAACATGATTCCACTCCATACTGTCTATTATGTTTAAATCTCAGCTTTATTGAGTTATAATTGATGAATAAAATTGTAAGATATTTAAAGTGTACATGGTGGCAATTTGATTTGCATATACTTTGTGAGATGATTCTTCTCATCTAGTTAATTAAAACATTTCTTTTGCTCTTTTGTTCTTTCTTTCGTTCCTTCTTTCAGAGCATTTACATTCTACTCTCTTAGCAAATTTCATTTATATAATACAGTGTTATCAACAATATTCATCATGTTTTACATTAGATCTTTAGACCTTATTCATCTTATGGGTTGTTTTTTTTTTTACCAGTGTTCCCTTATTTTTCCCACTCTCCAGCCCCTGAGAGCCACTTATCTACTCTCAAGAAACACACTCAGAGTCAAAGACACAGAGGTTGAAAGCAAAAGTATGGAAAAAGATAGGTCATACAAATAGTAACCAAGGGCTGAGATAGCTATACTAATATGAGATAAAATAGAACAAGTGCCCTCCTCCAGGCCCATCACCCATTTCCCCCTCCCCCAAACCCTATCAACCCTCACTTTGTTCTTAGTATTTAAGAGTCTCTTGTGGTTTGTCTCCCTCCCTCTCCTTAAGTATTTTTCCCCCTTCCCCTCCCCTTTGGTCCTCTGTTAAGTTTCTTCTGTTCTACATTTCATATGAGTGAAAACATATGGTATCTGTCTTTCTCTGTCTGAATTATTTCACTTAGCATAACACCCTCGAGTCCCATCCATGTTGCTACAAATGGCCAGATTTCATTCTTTCTCATTGCCATGTATTCCATTGTATATATACACCACATGAAGATATAACACTTTTAAGCATTTTTGCACCTAACAATAGAACCCCAACATGCATGAAGCAAAGACTGAGAGAATTAGAAGAAAAATACTTTAATACTGAGAATGGGAGAGCTGAATGTCCCACTTTCAATAACAGATAAAACAACTAGACAGAAGATCAACAAAGAAATAGAAAACTTGAACAACCAGCTAAGCCATCTAGAACTTTCTACCTAACAACACCAGAATACAGACTCTTCTTAAGTGCATATAGAACATTTTCAGGATAGGCCGTATGTTGGGGCATGAAACAAGTCTAAGGAATTTTTAAAGGGTTGAAATCATACAAAGTATGTTCCTCAAATGCAATAGAATAAAACTAGAAATCAATAACTGAAGGAAATTTGAGAAATTCACAATTATGTTGACATTAAATACATAATCGAATGGATTAAAGAAGAAGACACAAGGGAAATCACAAGATACTTGGATATAAATGAAAATGACAGTACAATATATCTGAACTTGTAGCTTGCACCAAAAGCATCGACTAGAGGAGAATTTATAGCTGTAAACACTTCAGCTTTAAAAAGGCAACACAGATATCCAATCAGTAATCTACAACAGAAGTAAATGAAATAAATAGTAGAAAAAAAAAGATTAGAAAAAGAATAGAAAAAAAGAATCAAACGTTGGTTCTTTGCAAAGATCAACAAAATGGATGAACATTCAGCTGGATTGACTAAGATAAAAAAAAAAGAAGGCTCAAATTACTAAAATCAGTAACGAGAAAGAAGAGTAGATCACTACCAACCTTACACAAATAAAAAAAGGTTTATAAGAGAATATGAAAAACAATTGAATATTAATCAATTAAATGATCTAGATGAAACAGACAAATTCCTAGAAAGACACACAAAAACTGACTCAAGAAGAAATCAAATATTAGGAATTTTTTAAAATATTTTTTCAAGTTTTTATTTATTTATTTTGAGACAGAGAGAGATAGAATGAGCAAGAGAGGGGCAGAGAAAAAGGGAGGGACTCTGCACTGTCAGTTCGAAGCCTGATATGGGGCTTGAACTCACGAACCATGAGGTCATGACCTGAGCTAAAACCAACAGTGGCTTAACTGACTGAGGCACCTAGGCACCCTGAAAATTAGGGAAATTTGAATAAACCTATAAAAAGTAAAGAGATTGAGACAGTAATAAAAAAAAAAAAAGTTTCCAGCAAAGGAAAGTCAAGGATCAGATGGTGAACTCTACCAAACATTACAAACAAAAACAAAATAAAACAAAAAACACACCAATTTCCCATAAACTCTTTCAAAGAATAGAAGAGGAGGTTTCTCTTCCTGATTCATTCTGTGAGGCCAGTATTCCTCTGATAGCAAAACCAGACAAAGGCATCACAAGAACTACAGACCAATATCTCTTACGAATATAGATGCAAAAATCCTAGAAAAAAAGAGCAAACTGGGGGTTACTGGATGGTTAAGTGTCCGACTTTGGCTCAGGTCACGATCTCATGGTTCATGAGTTCAACCCCTCTGTCAGGCTCTGTGCTGACAGCTCAGAGCCTGGAGTCTGCTTCAGATTCTGTGTCTCCCTCTCTCTCTGCCCCTTCCCCCACCTCAAATAAACAAACATTAAAAAAAATTAGCAAACTGAATCCATATATATATATATAGTTAAACATTCTAACAAAGGACTTATCCAAGTAGTAAAGTTGGTTTAACTTCCAAAAATATTAATAAACCATATAATGTAATGTATAATATAATGCAGTATACCATAATTATAAAATTAAAAAAAAACACATATGATCATCTCAGTAGATGCAGAAAAGTCATTTGACAAAATCTACCATCCTCTTATCATTAAAAACATTCAACAAACTAGGAATGAAAGAGAATCTGCCCCACCTGATAAAAGACACCTGTAAAAATCCCAAAGGTAACATTCTACCTAAAAGGGAAATATTGGATACTTTCCTTCCAGGATCAGGAAAAGACAAGGATATTCTACTCAGCATCACACTGGACATTCTAGCCAGGACAATTAGACAAGAAACAGTAATGAGAAATACCACTTTGAAAAGAAGTAAAACTATCTTTATTTGCAGATGACATAATCTTTTATATAGAGAAAACTATGTCCAAACTATATGTCAAAAACTATGACAACTAATGGGTTCAAGTTTACAGAAATTGATTTTAGGTTTTCTTAAAAATTTTAAATGTTTATTATTTTTGAAGGAAAGAGAGACAGAGCATGAGTGGGGAAAGAGCAGAGAGAGAGGGAGACACAGAATCTGAAGCAGGCTCTAAGCTCTGAGTTCTCAGCGCAGAGCCCGACCTGGGGCTTGCACTCACAGACTGTGGGATCATGACCTGAGCTGAAGTCAGACGCTTAACCGACTGAGCCACCCAGGTGCCCTCGATTTTAGTTTTTGACACTGGCAATGTGAAATCTGAAAATGAAATTAGAAAACAATTGCATTTATAATAGCATACAATATATTTAGGAATAAACTGGCCCAATGAAGGTGTGAGCACTCCACAGAAGCAGGAGGAACACCCCTCCCCCATCCAATATCAGGTTCAGATGTTAAGACTGGTGATGCCACATAGGCACCAGAGATTACACAAAGGTTTATTACTCACATAATGAAGCTTTCTGGGAAGAGCAAAGCAGGTTACCTAAGCTGATCTGAAAATGGCTGTAAAGCTGGGAAAGGAGGCTGGTTGGAGTTTTCTTAGTGGTTAGGTGTGGATCTAGGGTGAGTATTCCTGTACATAATTTAAGCTTTCCACCAGTGCCAAAGCGAACATGCCAGCTTTCTTAATCAGTTTGATCAGATGCAGGCATCAGTTTGATCAGAAGTGGCAGTGTAAGGTTTATAAGCTGTCAATGATCATCAAACATTTAAAAAACTAGAGTCAATTTATTTATGACAGAGGTGCAAGACTTGTTCACCGAAAACAATAGAAGAAATGTAAAAGACCTAAATAAACAGAAGGGCTCCCAGGTGGCTCAGTTGGTTAAACCTCTGACTCTTGATTCCAGCTCAGGTAATGGTCTCATGGTTTGTGAGTTTGAGCCCAATATCCAGCTCTGCACTGTCAGTGCAGGGCCTGCTTGAAATTCTCTCTTCCTCTCTCTTTGTCCCTCCCCCACTCACTCCCCGTCCTCAAAACAAATAAATAAACTTTAAAAAAAAAGACCTAAATAAATAGAAAGAAATCCTAAGTTCATGGATTGAAAAATGTAATATTGTTAAGATGATAACACTCCCCAAAATTAATCCACAGATTCAGTGTAATCCTTTTTAAAATTCCAGCTTCCATTTCTGCATAAATTAAGAACAAAACATAACAAAATTCCAAGACAAAGATCAAAGTTGGAGGACTCACTTCCTTATGTCAAAACTACTACAAATTTATATCATTAAGAGATGCAGTGCTGGCATAAAACCATAAGGGTAGACGTATAGATTACTGGAATAGAGTTGAATATTCAGAAATAAACTCATGTGTCTATGGTCAGCTGAGTTTTGACAAGGTACCAAGATTGTTCAACGGGAGAAATAATAGTCTTTCCAACAAACTGTGTTGAGAAAATTGGATATTCACTTACAAAATAATGAAGTTAGAGCCCTACTTACCATCATGTACAAAAATTAGTAAGAGGGAATATAGCTTTAAATATAAGAGATTACACTAAAAACTCTCAAAGAAAACATAGGACTAAATCTTTGTGACCTTGGACTAGGCAATGGTTTCTTAGATATGACACCAAAAACAACAAAAGAAAGAATAGGAAAGTTGAACTTTATAAATATTGAAACATTTGTGCTTCAAAAATTGACTTCAGGGCACCTCGGTGGCTCAGTTGGTTAAGCATCCGACTTTGGATCAGGTCATAACCTCATAGCTCATGAGTTCTGGCCCTGCATCTGGATCTGTGTTGACAGCTTAGAGCCTGGAGCTGCTTCAGATTCTGTCTCCCTCTCTCTCTGCCCCTCCATTGCTTGCACTCTGTCTCTCTCTGAAAAATAATTAAAGATTAAAAAAATTAAAACAAAATTGACTTCATCAAAATTATAACATGTGTCTTCAAAAGACACCATCAGGAAAGTGAAAAGATAGCCACACAGTTGAAAAATAATTGCAAATTATGTATCTGATAGAAGATTTATATTCAAAATACATAAAGAAAGTTTACTTTTCCACAATAAAGACAAATAACCCAATTAAAATATGGGCAAAGAACTTGAACAGACATTTCTCCAAAGAAGATATACACTGGCCAATAAGCCCATGAAAAGATGTTCAACATCACTAGTCCTTTGAGAAAAGAAAATCAAAACCATGAGATAGCTTTCCTATTAATTTTATTTTCTTTTAATGTTTATTTATTTAATTATTTATTAGCGAGGATGAAAGCAAGAGTAAGAGAGAGAGAGAGAGGCAGAGAAAGAGGGAGACAGAGAAAACCAGGCAGGCTCTGAGCTGTCAGCACAGAGCCCAACACAGGGTTTGAATTCACGAACCATGAGATCATGACCTGAGCTGAAATCAAGAGTTGGACACTTAGCCAACTGAGTCACCCAGGTGCCCCAATATACTAATAATTTTAAAAAGAAAATAATAAATGTTGGGCAGGTTGTGGAGAAATTGGAACCCTTATATACTGGGCTGCTGGGAATGTAAAATGATGCACTGCTATGGAAAACAGCTTGGCAGTTTCTGAAAAAGCTACACACAGAATTAACATATGACCCAACATTGCTACTCCTGGGTATATTCCCAAGAGAAATGAAAACATATGTTCACACCAAAACTCGTTCATGAATGTTCATAGTAGCATTATTCATAATAGCTCAAAAGTGAAAATAACACACTGTCCATCAATTGTTTAACTGATAAACAAAAGGTGGTCTGTCCATCAAGTAAATTAATTGAGCCATAAAACAATTAAAGTACTGATGCATGCTACAACATGGACGGACCTTGAAAACATTCTAGTCAGTGAGAAAGGCCAGACACAAAAGACTACTTACTATATAATTCCATTTATCTGAAATATTCAATATGGGCAAATCCATACGGATGAGAAGGAGATTAGTGGTTGTCAGACTTTGGAGAGGGGTGGGGAGTGACAGCTGATGGGTATGGGGTTTCTTTCAGGGTAGATGAAATTGATCTAAAAGGAGACAGTGGTGAGGGTCGCGCTACTCTGTTCACATACTAAAAACCATTGAACTGCAACTTTAAGAAGACGGATGTTATGTTATACGAATTGCATCTTAATAAAATTGTTATAAAAAACCACTGCCAGGGGCGCCTGGGTGGCTTAGTCGGTTAAGCGTCCGACTTTCGCTTAGGTCACGATCTCGCGGTTCGTGGGTTCGAGCCCCGTGTCGGGCTCTGTGCTGACTGCCAGCTCAGAGCCTGGAGCCTGTTTCAGAGTCTGTGACTCCCTCTCTCTCTGACTCTCCCCTGCTCACGCTGTCTCTCTCTCTCTCTCTCTCTCTCTCTCCTAGAAAAAGATAAAAACATTTAAAAAAAAAACAAAACAAACCACTGCCTTCAGATAGGACTCTTGTAGCTGCAAAGGAGAATAGATGGAAGAAGGGGCAAGTGTAGAAGCAGGGAGGCCAGCCAGAGGGCTACTGTCATGTCCAAGCTCAGGGAAGTAACTTACCCAAAATATCCAGAGGGAGTCTGTGGCACCCAGTCTCTAGAGATGGCATCTCCTGGTGGTCACACCCTTGCGTGGTCTTCTCCCACATTGAATCAACACTAGTCCATGGCTTGTTTCACCAACTGAAGGCAGTAGGAGTCATGTTCTGTGACATCCGAGCTCTGGCACCTTCTGTATCTGGAATTTTGGGAATCTCTGAACCGCCATGTTGAAGTTTAGCTACCCTGGAAGAGCTTGAACCTTTAGGAGTGGCCCCACGGAGAGGAGAGGCTATCCCAGTCGTTTCCAGATGATTCCAAGCTCCATGACCATCTGACTACAATCACATAAGAGAGTACCAACCAGACCAGCAGCAGATCTGCCACACAACTGGAAGATATTAAGTGATGGTTAATGCTTTAAGCCACTAAGTTTTGGGGTGGTTTGTTTGTAGACATAGGCAACCAAAACAGAAATATAAACATCATATCAAATACATCATTGACTTTAGTGATGGTGCTAATAAATTGGCCTAGTAAGAATCACATGCAATCACCCAGAGGGCCCCTTATTTTCTGATAAGAGATTCTTTCTGATAAGAGAACTGAGATTTTCAGTGCTTTTACCAGGCAACTTTCCCAAATCTGTGATTCCAGAATGACTATAAACATTATTTGCCCCTTATGCATTGTTTAAAAAACTGGTTCTACTAACATGATTTATGGGCAAACTTCCTTTTTCATCTTGTATACCATATTTCCTGCCTTATGCTTGGTGTTTATTAAACAGATGCTCTGTTCTACATAAAGGATGAAATTAACTGGGCTTAAAAGCCATTTTAAAGGGCTTATTATATTTTTATTTGTTGTTTTGAAACCGTGGACACACGGGAACCGGTTCACAATGCTGAAAAACAAACCAATGAACTCTTCAAAAAAAAAAAAAGGGTACATCAAATGCATGCATAGTATCCTACTCAATCTCGAGTCTTCACTTAAACTATATGTTAAAGGACAAATTGTCTGTCCCCCAAATCCATTTGTTGAGGTCCTGACACCCGTACATCAAAATATAACCATATTTGGAGAGAAGGTCTCTAAAAAGAGGTAAGTTAAAATAAAACCATTAGAGTGCGTTCTTATCCAGTCTAATTGATGGCCTTGTAAGGAGAAGGAATTTGGACACAGAGAGAGATACAATAGGTGAGTGTGTGCCGAGACAAAGGCCGTGTGAGGACGTATCGAAGAGATGGCCATCTGCAAGCCACAGAGGGAAGCCTCAGGAGAAATCAAACTCACCGACACCTTGACATTGGAGTTCTAGTCTCTCAGGGCTGTGAGAAATAAATTTCTGTCTTTTAAACCCCCCCAGTCTGTGGTGTTTTGTCCTGGCAAACTAATACAGTGTGGAAAAGGAATTTTTTAAAAAAAGTTTATTTATCTGTTTTGAGAGAGAAAGAGAGAGCAAACAGGGGAGGGGAATAGAGACGGGGGAGAGAGAGAGAGAATCCCGAGCAGGCTCTGCGTTGTCAGTACTAACGAACTGTGGGATCATTACCTGAGCTGAAGTTGGACGCTTAACGGACTGAGCCACCCAGGCACCCCAGAAAAGGAATTTTTAAAAGGCATTATTCTGGTTACCTATTGCTGAGTAACAAGTTACCCCCAGATTCCATACCCAATAAACCTGGAAGTGATATTCTCTTTTACTGTTCTTTTAATAGTTTCCCTAGAAATCTGGTGTTTTTACTTCCTCCCTGGACCAGGGGAAGATACATTAAGTCCATTCATATTGCTTCTGATTCATGTGGCATTGTTCTTGCGTATCGCCCTGAAGTTCATCGTCACCAAGTCCTGGGATTGAGACACCCTGCCCCCTCTTATTCATGAGGGATACATTCCAAGACACCCAGTGGATGTCTGAAACCCCAGCTAGTACTGAACTCTCCATACACTGTTTTTTCCTACACAGACATACTTGGGATAAACCTTCATTTATGAATTAGGCACGGTAAGAGATTAACAATCACTAATAACAGAATGGAACCATTAATAACCATATGCTGTAATAGAAGTTATGTAAATGTGACCTCTGTCTCAAAATATCTTATGGTACTGCTGTCACTTCTTGTTGTAATAATGTAAGATGATAAAAGGCCTTTGTGAAGAAGTGACATTAGGTGAAGACTAGGCATGGTGACATAGCCTTAGGCTACTCTTGACCTTCTGAGGATAGTCAGGAAGATTGTTTGCCCCTTCGCCATGGTTGACTGTGGGTAATGCAAACCATAGAATGCAAAACAGTAGATAAAGGGGTACTACTGTAAATTCATTTGAGGATTTCAACCCAGAAGGAGCAGGTCAGCCCTCCAGGGCAGGAAGCGAGGGATTCTATGCTCCACTTGGATCCCTGCCCTCATGGGACCGGAATCTCTCAAAAGCAAAATTTAGCTTCCCAGCCTTCCTTTAGGAATTGACAAAGGCCCTCCAGGGAAAAGTAGCCCCAAATGGGGAGGCTGCCTCTTCTTGGCCAGGAAATTCTTAGCTATCATATGGCTCTCTGGTACTTCCAGAAATAAAAATAAAGAATGCTGTCACCCAACTTTTTAAAAAAAATATTTTATTTATTTCTGAGAGAGAGAGACGGCAAGAGCCGGGGAGAGTCAGAGAGAGAGGCAGATACAGAATCCAAAACAGGCTCCAGGCTCTGAGCTAGCTGTCAGCACAGAGCCCGATGCGGGGGTCGAACCCACAAACTGGGAGATCATGACCTGAGCCGAAGTCAGACACTTAACTGACTGAGCCACCCAGGCGGCCCCCTGTCATCCAACTTTTAAAATCTACCTTAGCAAAACGTTGGTCTTCCATTCTCGATGGCGGTATTCTACCTGTAATGTGGCCCTGGAAGTGTGCAAACCCACTCTCTCTGAGCCAGGTGTGCAAGGCAGCCCAGGGAGCATGATGTCCAGAGTGAGGAGCAGAGAACTAAGACCCACATCATAATCAATCTCATCAAGACCTCCCAAATATTCCTGGACCCTTAAGACAAAGCCCATTGGCCTTCTGAATCTTGGCATTGGTCATGGGAAGTCAGGCAACCTCTAGTTCAAGCCTAACTCATAGAAGAGACTTTCACAGGGTTTTCATAGCAAAAATAAGATGAATTTCATTCTCTTCTGGTCATTTTAACCTTGTAGCAAAAGCTTGGTAGAGGGGCATCTGGGGGGCTCAGTCAGTTCAGCGTTTGACTCTTGGTTTTGGCTCAGATCATGATCTCATGGTTTGTGAGTTTGAGCCTCACGTCAATCTCTGTGCTGACAGCTCAGAGCTTGGAGTCTGCTTTGGATTCTGGGTTTCCCTCTCTCTCAGCCCGTTCACTGCTCACTCTCTGTCTCTCTCTCAAAAACAAATAAAACATTAAAAAATATTTTTTAAAAAGTGCTTTATATGTTTCTTTTGTGATCATGTTCAGGAACCTTGGCTCTATCCTGAAATACATAAAACTGTAAGTGAACTTGGCTGTGTAACTTAAAAAAGTAAGTTAAATGAAGCTTTTAACTCTCTGGCATGGGGCCTTATCTGGGGAATGCTGCAGAGAGCAGGACAATTAAAGAAATAAAAGGACAAAAAAGAAACTATTACACAGATGTTTTGGCCATTCAAGGCCATTTAAGCTTAAGATAATGCCACCTTCCTAGCAGGGAATGGAAGAGGCAAAAAGTTTAAAGTTTTTGCCCCACCCACTGCTAGCTCTGTTTTAATATTAGAGCCCCATATGATAATATTGCACCTTGGGAGACTTTCTCTTGAGAATCCTCTATTTTTTGTGTGTGACAGGTGCCATGATATCCATTGCTAGTTTTGACTCACATTGGGCCATGTACCACCTCCCGGGTCCAGCAGCCATTTGCAGCAGAAGTCAGGACACACAGAAGTAAAGACTCAGAGAAGAGTTTATGAAAAGAGCATTTCTGGGATGAAGAAGACATGCTTTGAGGAAGACTTGAAACAAGTTCCTTCTTGGAGTCAACAGCTGACTTTTTGTTGTTGAAGTTTTGCACTGTTTTGTTTAGTTTTTCTAAATACTTTCCCATTGCGAGTCTTGGGAGCAGACAGAGTCTTGTTTCTCTTCCTGGGTGCCAAAGAGGGTGGATCAGGAACCTTCTGCACCCCCTCTCTGGAAGCCAGGGCAAGACACATGACTGTCATAGAAAATGCGCATTCCTTGTTTATCCTGTTCCGGTGACAACAATTTCCATTAGCCTTACAGTCTTGGTCCCTGTGTATCCCTTTACTTTCTAACTTACCCATGAGGCATGGTTATCTTAACATCTTTGTCAGTAGTAAAGAAAACTATTTTGATCTTCAGCTGCCTAATTCTTGGATTTTCCTCTCTACTGGTTCTAGAATCTGGATGGGGGAAAAACAAAGAGAAAAAGAAACAAACAAAAAAACCAGTATCTTAAGTCATCAGAGTAAGACACTTGTGAAATAAATAAGTATCAAATTGAGGGCCCAAATAACATATGGAAAGCAGAGTGAGTATTCCAGCTTGCCAAGAGTTGATGGCTTTCCACATTAGTCTTGAGCAAGCAGGGCTAATGTGGGGGGAATTGACCCATGCAGCTCATTGCAGGTTGTGTCCAGAGGAAAATGACTGATGTTTTACAGGCAGAGACCTTAAGAAATGCAGATCTCTTGGACCTTAACAAATCTGATCCATGTGGGCCATTACTTACACGTTGCTGTACTTGGACTTTGATCTACTGCAGTCAAGGCTGAGGTGAGGGTTGGATCATTTTAGAAGTTGGTAGGTTGAAAATATCTGGTGGCTATTATTTTTCTCAGACAGGACTTTAAACTGTTGACTGCAGGGTGAGTTAGTAGGCTGCATTCTAGCACAAGTGGAGAGTACCGTTTCGCCTGTACCAAATTCCGTTCTCTTCTAGATATTTTGAGTGGCATTTGGGGCTGCGAGGGAATTCTCACCGTGGAAGGGCTAATCTCTGTGCGTCATTCTGCTCAAAACTGCTATAATAAAATACCGAAGACTGAGTGCTTCACATAACAGAAATTTATTTCTGGGTGTCTGAAGGCAGGAAGTCCAAAACCAGGGTACCAGTGTGCGCGGTTTTTTGAGAGTTTCCTCCTGCTTCTGGGCCGTTGCCTTCCTTTTGTGTCCTCATGTAGAGAATAGAGAAGGGACCTTGGTGTCTCTTCCTCCTTCTACAAGAACACTGATCTCATCATGAAATATTTACTATCTAAGACATCAAAGAAGATCTAAAGAAAGAGTGACATACACCCTCCAGATGACACAGCAATCGCAACTCCTGGGTATTGACCCTGGAGAAAGCCACGTGTGTGTTTGCACAAAACCCTGAACTCCGATGTTTATAGTCACCGCATTCAAAATCACCAGAAACAACCCAGATAAGCTTCAGTGGGTTTATGGAGAAACAAACAGTGATATATCCACACACTGGAGTATCAGTAATAAAAAGTAATGAACTATTGATGAATGCAACAATGCAGGTAAATCACAAAGGCGTTATGCTTACCAAAAAAAGCCAGTCTCAAATGTTACATACTGTGTGATTTCATTGAAGTGACCTAGTTAGCCCAAAAAAGGTTAACTATAGCAGCAGAGAAAGGAGTGATCATTGGGGGGCAATGGTGGTGGGTAGGTGTGATTACGAAGGGGCAGCGTGAAGGTAGACTCTATTTTTTTGGGGATCGGAACTGTTCTATAGCCTGGATGTGGTAGTGGTTACACAAACATGTGCAAGGAGAACCTCATAGAATGGAATGAGTTCTGCTACAGAATGTCAGTTTTACTATATAGTAATTTAAAACACACATGCACACATGTCCAGGATAAAGTGCAAAGGTAAAGAGGAAATGAAAAAGGCATTTGGATTCATAAACCAAGCTCACCTTATGCACATTCAAGGGAGAACAAGCAAACTTTAGAAACATGTGAAATTGCTAGAAACTCAGCTGAGTCTTCTAAGAGTCTATGAGAGCAGGTGAAAAAAATTCTCTAGATTTTTTTTTTTACAAGAAAAAGAAATAGTTCCCAAGGCCTAGGATGTTCTTTTTCTTCCCTCCCTTCCTCTCCCCTTCCCCTTCTGCTCTTCTTCCCCTCCCCTCCCCTTCCCTTCCCCTTCCACTCCTTTCCCTCTCCCCTCCTTTCCCTTTCCCTTCCCTTCCCTTCTCTTCCCTTCCCTTCCCCTTTCCCTTCCCTTCCCCCCTTTCCTACCCTTCCTTTCCTCTCTCCCCTTGCCGATTCCAGTAAAGAGAAATGGCACTCACTTGGCCCCTAGTGGTACAGACTTCAGTTTAAGTTCAAAGACCACTGAGAGGGATTTTGCGCTAAGAAATGTGGGAACAGGGGCAGACGTTTCTGAAGAGGCAGGGTTATTTGTCCCAAGCAATTCCACATTAAGAGGCAATGACAATGGTTAGCGTAGCACGGGGATAAAAAACCTGTGGCAGCAAGAAACCACTAGACAAAGCCTATGCTAATCCCAGCACTGAGTCACTTGGAGCACAAGTCTTAGTGAAGAGATTGGAATCAAGAGCTTTTGACTGTAAACCTGGAGAATAAAGCCATTTTCATGGAGATCTGGTGATATGGTTGCCAACACCAATTTTTAAAGCTTGCAAGAAGCCTGGGATACTGCCAGTGCTGGGGTCTGAGAAAGTAGACGGCAGACATGAGGACTCGCCTCCCGGGGACGTTGATACAGAGCAGTAACTGGCCTCTGCAAGAGACATCTTTGCCCACTTGGGTATTCAGAGTACGAACTCGAAAAACTGACACAGTTTGAAGGAGGTAATGGTAATGTGAGGCCTCAAAATGATTTTTATCACCTCTTTTCCTTTCTTCATAAACCACCTAGTCTCTGCCCTGTCCCCTTTTCAATAATAATAATAATAATTGTATCGTATTCCTGGAGATTAGTTGTATTTTCTAGTCTTAGTGGGTGCAGGACTGGAGCTATATTTTTCTTGAGTTGTTAATTATTTTCTTAAACTTTTTTAATGTTTATTTATTTTTGAGAGGGAGAGACAGAGAGTGAGCAGGGGAGGGGCAGAGAGAGAGGGAGACACAGAAGCTGAAGCTGGCCCCAGGCTCCAAGCTAGCTGTCAGCCCAGAGCCTAACATGGAACTCGAACCCAAGAACCGTGAGATGGTGACCTGAGCCAAAGTCAGATGCTTAACCGACTGAGCCACCCAGGGGCCCCTTGAGTTGTTAGTTATTAAATTCTTTGTTGCCTGGAAGGAAGAAGGCTTAGAACATTCACATTCTGCTCGGTAGGGTGGGGGTAGGGAATGTAAAATGGAAAGTAGGTAGGTAGTTCCTTACAAATCTAAACATTTAAAAGTTTGTTTGTTTATTTATTTGTTTTTGAGAGAGAGAGAGAGAGAGAGAAGCAGCACAAGCTGGGGAGGGCCAGAGACAGAGAGGGAGACACAGAATCTGAAGAAGGCTCCAGGCTCTGAGCTGTCAGCAGAGAGTCTGATGTGGGACTCGAACTCACAAACTGTGAGACTGTGACCTGGGCCAAAGTCAGACACTTAACGGACTGAGCCACCCAGGTGCCCCTAAACATAAACATTTATTTAAAACTTTTGGGGATAATGAAAATACTCATTATCTGGATAGTGGCTATGGTTTTGATCATGTATCAAAACTTGTCCCTTTGCTCACTTTGGATAGGCTAAGTTTATCATATGTTGACGGCATGAATCTGGTAAAAATTATTGTGTGTGGTTACCTAAAATCAAGTGTCCATCAAGGATCAGGATTGAAGGGGGCAGTGACACAAATGTGACATAGGAAGCACGAGGGACTCAGATTGCAAAGTAGTGGCTGAGTCTGATATCACAGAATAAAGGAAGAATAACAATATCAGATTCCTAAGTTCTCTATGCAAGTTCTGGCCTGAAAACCTGGTTTTTGTGAGTATCACGCTCAAAGAATCTCTTATCTTTTGCAGCCATCAGGTCAGACTCTTGGAAAACTGCCCGCAGTTCTTGGCCCTAATGTCTGCCCTTGCCAGGACGCTCACGTGGGCTCAGTCAGGAGCAGTAGACGTTTCCCGTGATTACTCTTCACAGAAAGGCGGGTTTCCTAAACACTAGGAGTCCTCTACAAAATCAAAATCAGGAGGACCAGGCTTACACAGCAAACATAACTTTGCTAGTCAATAGTGGTGAAATAGGAAAAATATGTGAACTTTGAGGGCCATCAACCAAGGTGGGGTCATCTTTTCAGATGAGGCTGAGTTTATGTAAGTGTCCTTAGCGAGTCCATATTCAATGTACCAACTTGAGCATCTAGGAGGAAGTCTAGTACTTTGCCTACCTAAATCTAAATTTAGCCTATCCTAGATAGTTAAGACACCAGGAATGACTCAGTAGAGTGCAGAAATATATTTCTTTGGGAGACATATATGCTGGGAGGTATTTATGATATGAGATTTAGCCTTTAATGTCCAGCCATATTCTTTAAGGAAGAGCTACAATAAAGCCCATTCACTAAGATCTTTTGACATATATTGGTGAGGGGAATCCCAAGTGTTTTGGAAAACAGTTTGGTAGGCTGAGGATACTGGGGTGAGATGCCACAGTTAAAATGAATTTCCTGACTCCACTAGGGAATGGGGGAATGGAGGATCTAGGGTTGGGATAGACCAGCAACAGCGCTTGACTTCCAGAAGCAAAATGGTGGTGGTTATCACACTGGACAACAGGGCTCTGCAGCATCCAGAAGGGTCTGATGGTAGAGCTGTTTGTCAGGAGCAATTTAAGAGAAAAATCACCCAAGGGACTTAATTTATATTAGTCAAAAGACCAAAAAATTATTCCTCCAGATTTCTTGAGCAGAAACATGAGTTAAGTCACAACAATAGACTTACAGTAAAATCTACTAATTTCTCACACAGGAGTCAGTGCAGAGGGGCAGAGTTCCTTGAAATGGGGCAGATGTCCTTGAAGCCCTGGTGATAACATAACAAATAAATTATGTGAATCTATTCTAGCTTTTTGCAAGGTGACTAATGGTTATTCCTAAGGCAGTGGTGACATAAGGAAATTAATGTATCCCTTTTTGGGAGGATTACTGGGCACTTTCTGAGGACTCAGAATACCATTTCAGTTCACCAGAATTGTGTCATCAGTAAAGATTTTACCCAGATGTACTCCGCAGATGAAATCTGTGGGATCCCAAACTCGTTCCATGGTTGATTTCTCAGTTTCTGATGTGTAGTTAGAACAGAGGCTCAAGAGTTGTCAGAATTCCGTCATTGTCTTGTGGGTCTCTGATGGAAAGACTTTCATAGTAGGTAGGGCCATGTAGAAGTCCCCAAATCTCTCCATGCTGAAGGAGGATAGGATGAAACACTGCTGTGAATAACATAGAGATTGGTGCCACTATGAAAAGTCTGGAAAATGTGAAGGAAATAATTTTTTTTAGGTATCTATTTAATTCTCCATTCCAGGCAGACTCTTGGTGAGGGCTCGTAGAGAGTGATATTACACTGTCGTAAGTGTAATCGGTATGACTCCCATGAAAGCTACTCATTTAGATATGCTTTCTTTTCCGGAACAAAGTAATATAGCTCCTGGAAACCAATATGAAGGTATATTTGATACTTAGTATCAAATATACTTGATGATTTTTTTTTCTAATAAGGGCGGAATTTGCATTCATTTGGCAGTAACCACAGTATACCTTCACCATCTCAACCTCAACAGGTGTGTCAACATCGGGTCTCATGATTTCAAATATGACCTCCATGCTAATCATCCCACATCTAACTGAGCATTCATTCTTCCCCAAATCCAGACTGGCATATTCAGTTGTCCCCTTGGTGTCCCTAGTTGGATGTCTCAGGGGTATCTCAAATTTCATACGTTCAAAAGTAAGCTTTCGATCTACCCTCCCTTTTCCATCTCAGTTAATGGCAATTTTCCCATTCTAATTGTCCAAGGCCAGAAAGGAATAAGAATAAAACAAACAGGAAAACTTCCCCAAACAAAACCATTCTGTTTCATCATGTTGAGGAATGGGACTGGGGTATAGGAAATATCAAATGTACTAGCTACTTTAGGGAAAGAGGATAGTAGAGTGTGTGCTCATTTGGCATTCCACGACCCACCCTTGGAGCTCGGGGTGGGAGCTTGGCAAATTTCTTTAAACTTTCTGAGCCTCAGTTTCCTCATTTGTAAAATGACAGTAACCATAGCCAGGTCCTTGTGGGGTTTCATGAGGCTCAAAGGAGTTAACATACATAGTTAGAACTGGGTCGAACACACAGAACACAATAAATGATCGTGTCTTGGTTAAGACACGTATTTCACAGAATGTGAGACGAGTCTCTGGGAAATGTTGGAGCTCGCCACCTGCAAGAAATTTGGGGTGGTTTATGCTGAGCTCCTCCCTTAAGAGAGAATGCAATGAAGTAAGCTATATTTGAGTCCTTTACCACCCAGTCCCCAAAGTTACAAGATTTAAAGTGGGACTCAGCACAAGAGAACGTTTTCTCGGATGGGGTGCAAGTGGCTTTGTTCCCCTGTAACCCTGAAGGTCCTTATACAGTCTGTGGCAATTAGATAAGAGAAACCAGAGGAGGCTGTGTCCTTCCCATCAATTAACATTGTGAGAAAACAGTTCTTAACTCGTTAATGGTTCTTGAGTGGACACTGAATTCTTGTCCATGAGGCTTTGAGCGATAATGTGACCTCAGTTGCCCATAATGAACTGGGTATTAGCTAATCCACTTAGCCACAAATTAGGCATGTTCAGGAGAGCTGTGACACGCCTGCCTGGTTGCTTCCCTCTCCCGTGTTTTGCTTTGTTTTGTTTGAGCATCAAGTAGATTATATTCAACAGCCTTTTTTAGTTAGGTTGAAGCCATGTGGTGGATTGAAGCCATGTACGCAGTAAGATGTAACATATCACCTTCTGTGTGTGTATTTCCCCCATCCGTGGGGATGGAAGTCAAGAAATCCAGTATGTCTGTGCTGCAGATGAAAGTGCCTGGATAACTGTGACATTATTTGCAAGAGAGACATCTAAATCCACTTCAGATTGGAATGTGAATAAGACATAAAGTTTTATTGCATAAAACACTACTAAGATCTGGAGGCTCTTTGCAATAGTAGCTAACATTGACTATCCTGGCTAATAAAAGAGCCTTCATCATCCAGTGTGGTATTTAAGACCAAGTCAAGTAGGTCCTCGAGGCAAAGTTCAGTTGTATGAGCATATAGTTCACACTCCTGAGATACCTGCTCCTGTCACACTGTCAGTCCCCTCCCCCCAACCTGTAGCTTCATGGGGGACTTCATTGTGGGAACATTAAATAGCTTTCTAAATAATTCCTTTACTGAAGTTAGCCTGTGTCCTGAAACCAAGATACATTCACCTTCTGAATATTTTTGAGGGAGGTAAGAGGTTCTGCAAACGACAGACAAAACCCAAGGAGTCTGAATTCTACCTAGAAAATCAACTGGGTGTTCCACCCATTCCGAAAATAGGAATCATATGGAATTACACACACTAAAAAAAAGGTGGGGAGGATCTCCATGGAGAATAAGCACAGCTTCAACATATCAAAAATGGAGTCTATCTGCCGCAATCTGATTATAGATGGAGAAACAAGTATGGATATTGTCAGTCAGCTTCCGAAGGTCACAGAACTGGACAGTGGCAAATCCAAGAGAAAAACTTGCAAGTTTCTCTCTTTTATTTATTTATTTATTTATTTATTTATTGCACTGTTTACTGCCAAGAGCTCCCGGGGAAGGGACAGGCTCACAGAGGGCATCTTCTGAAGCCAGACTGTGTCACCAAGACAACACGCTAGTGATGCTTCCAGGAGGCACCTTGTGAAATAGCAAGACTGAACTGATAAGGCAGGAGAGGGATTGCATAAAGAAGCTCTGTGGGGGCCATCATATCCTTAATGAAGCCATAACATTTGAATGTTATCACTTATATTTGAAAGTATGCCTACAAATAAAGCACAATATGTTGAAAGTTCCATGGTCTTCTTCCAAAAAGTCACCCGTGGCTCCATGAAAAGTAAATAGAATAGGCACACCTCCAATTAGGAGTAAATGCCTCCCCACCAGCATGTGTACAAATGGGTGAATTGGCTGGTACCTCTGAGCGCCATGAATCGAAAATGGTGGAAAATTCTATCCACACATAGAATACAGAGCAGTTGCATAATTTAATAATTTAATGAGGTGCACAAGACATTAGTTGTGACATTGCTCAACCTCCTCGTTTAACACGTTAGGGACTGAGGCTCAAGGAAGGCATCAGATTCATTGCTGGATTTCGGGCATTCTTTCCCAGACAGGATTCTGCACTGGGGCAAATTTCAGTGTTCCTCAAACTTTAACAGTCTTGAGAACCACCTGGGGTTGTGGTTAAATGCAGATTTTGATTCAGTAGGATGGAGCTGCTGTGGTCCAGGATTCTGGATCAAACTGCTCCCAAATGATACTAATGTTCACATACCACTCAAAGTTGGTGCCCATTGGAATCACCTGGGGAGTTTTACCACTAGTGCTACCTGAGCTCCACCTGGAGCTTTTGATCAATTTGCTTTGCGCTGCGACCTTGACTTTGTTCTCTTCAATACTCCCCAGATGATTTTAATATGCAACAAAGTCTGAGAACACCATGATAGGGTCACCTCATTTTACATGGAAAATAATCGTTTGCCAGGACGATGGCCTTTCACCATTCTCTAAGTTTTAGAAAATTTGCACCATTGCTCTTATCAGTAGAGCTCATTAGAGCTGGTTCAGTGAGGTCATGGTTGGCAAGTTAATTTTCACGAGGTTGACTGACTCCTTATGGTAGGTAGATACAGTTTACAACTTTGACAGAATAAACAGTTATCTCAACAAATGGAGTCTTCTACGATACACATTCATAGCTGATAAAGGTCATAAATCAAAAGTGTTTGTGACTATTAAACCCAACATTTTAACATTACAGGAAAATTCTACTCTTCTTAACCAATGGCTTTAAATACTCACCTTTACAGTGACAAGATAGAGAATAACTAGAGAATTAAGGTAAACTTTACAGTGACTTCTGTAAATGTGCACCAAACCTCTGTAAGCTATGTAACAGGTTATTAATTCAATGCTTTGATTTCTCAAAAGCACTCACATTTTAAAGTTTATAACATTTCATTAAAATGTTTGCCCCCAAAATTCTTATGGCTTCTGATTTCGAGTTGAATTAAAAAATTTTTTTTAATGTTTATTTATTTTTGAGAGAGAGATAGACAGAGTACAAGCAAGAGAGAGTCACAGAGAGAGGAAGACAGAGAATCTGAAGCAGGCTCCAGGCTCTGAGCTGTCAGCACAGAACTGACGTGGGGCTCAAACTCAAAGACTGCAAGATCATGACCTGAGCCGAAGTCGGACACTCAACCAGCTGAGCCACCTTGATCAGGTGCCCCTGATTTCAATTTGAATCTTAACTAAAGTGGAATCCAAGGCATTCAGAGATTCATTTCCACCCTCCTGAGGTCCTCTTCTTTTTACATCATCACACGATCTCCCTGCATACACACTTGCCCTTAGCCTTGAGTGTGTGGGACCAAGTTCTGCATGTAAAGGCCGTCTCTTCTCTTTGTCAAGTTCCCTTCCCTTCCCTGAGCACATCTGTCATCCAGGTCCATCTGCCAGCCAGTCAGCAGCCATCCCCAAGAAGAAAGGAAAATCCAGATTTCTAATTCTAATATTTGTATCACTAACACATTTTCTGGGTATCTTAGAAAACAATAAATTACAAGTTTTTCTCCTAGAATTCCCTGAGACTGTTAAAGAATATTGATAGCAAGTCAAAAAGGAGCCAATTCAATGGGTAAGATACAGTGTTGTCTTGGATGAGAAGGGATGATGTCTGCTGATAAGCAAGAACCTTGGGGAGGTCATTGGCTCTGTGCTTCTGCCTCAGCTGGAGAGCATTGACCTTGGCGGGCAAATCACAATTGAGAGCCCATAAAACTGCATCTCTTTGGAGCCATCTCTGTGGAGTTCCAGATGGCTGATGTTTGGAGTGGACTTTGTATATTGAAATAAACTGTTCAGCAAAACTAGTAGGATTGGGTTATTCCACTAACCAGTTATTGTGTCACTAGCTTAGAAATCCTTTCAAAGGACCTCTTCCCAAAAAGCACACTGCCATGCAGATTTTTAAGAAAGATCTTGGCAGTAATTGGCCAACTAACAACTTTTGAGGCAAAGCTTGGGTACCATGAAAGGCAAAGTGGCTGATTTCCCTAGAGCTGGGATCTCTCTAGGAACACAACCCAGAGAGACTAAAATCCCTTTCCTGAGATATAGCAGGTGCAGTGTGCAGAATAACACGCCCTCCAAAGATGTCTACACTCGAACCCCCAGCCCCTGCGACTACGTTTGGTTGCATGGCAAAGGATGCAGATGGAATTAAGGTTGTCAATCAGCTGATCTTGAGGCGTGAGATTCTCTTGGGTTACCTAGGTGGGTCCAATGTCATCACAAGGGTCCTTAAATGTGGAAAAGGGAAGCAGAGCAAGGGAACCAAAGAGATGAAAACAGGAGGGAGACTTGGCCTGAGGTTGCTTTTTTTAAAAAATGTTTATTTATTTTTGAGAGAGAAAGAGGACATGCATGTGAGTGGGGGAGGGGGCAGAGAATGAGGGAGAGAGACAGAATCCCAAGCAGGCTTTGCACTATCAGCACAGAGCCCAACGCAGGGCTCAAATTTACAAACTGAGATCATGACCTGAGCCGAAATCAAGAGTTGTACGCTTAACCGACTAAGTCACCCAGGCACCCCGAGGTTGCCTTCTTTGACGATGGGAGAATGGGGGAGAAGAGGCCAAAGAATCTGAACAGCCTCTAGAATGGGAATGGATTCTCCTATAAAGCCTCCAGAAAGGAAAGAATCCTGACAACACCTTGATTATAACCTGGGGAGACACATGTTGGACTGCTGACCTCAAGACTGGTATGATAATAGGGCACCTGGGTAGCTCAGTTGGTTAAGCATCCAACTTTGGCTCAGATCATGATCTCATGGTTTGTGAGTTCAAGTCCTGCATCAGGCTCTGGGCTGACAGCTCGGAGCCTGGAGTCTGCTTTGGATTCTGTGTCTCCTTTTGGATTCTCTGCTCCTTCCCCACTCGCTCTGTCTCTCTGTCCTTCAAAAATGGATAAACATTAAAAATAAAGAGGACAAATATCTTTTGTGAGAAAAAGTAAGATAATCCAAAAAGAACTGAAACAGTACTTTGGGTTATAGTTATTATAACACATTGTCTTTCCTTTGTGGCCTTAATCCTTGAGAAACTTAAATCTGTCCATTGGTTCTTGTGATTTTTCTGACACTATACATCTGTTCTCGAGATTTATTTAAATGCTACCCCTATTGCTTTTGTCACATCAGGTTTTTCTTCATTTAAGAAGTAATTTCTTCATTTATTAAATAATTCAAGAATTATCTTGTGTTTTATTTCTGTTAAAACCTTTGTTTCATCACCTCCAAATAGTTTCTGGGTGCGGCAGTATATGCCGCAGTATATGAAAAATATCCATAAAACTGGAAAGTTAGTGTTATTTTCCTCGTCGGCATCTTGCAAAGATCAAATGAGAGAAGGTATTGAAATTTGTTTTGGAGATAAACCTTCTTTTGAAAACACGCCAAGTGCAATGAACAGTTACATGAAGTTCATGCATTAAAGAGCTTGGTATTAGCTTATATTAGCTTGCAAAGGTTGCTGTAACAAAGTACCACCAACTGAGAGGCTAAGAAAGGAAACATGTATGGTTCCCTAGTACTGGAAGCAGGAAGTCTGAGGGTTTTTTGTTTGTTTGTTTTTCTTTGTTTTTGTTTTTGTTTGTTTTGTTTTGTTTTCTCCTGATGGCAGCGAGGGAGACTCTGTTCCATGATTCTCTCCTAGCTTCTGGTGGTTTGCTGCCAATCTTTGGCACCTGACATTCTTCAGCTCATTGACACATCACTCCATCTCATGTTCACATGGCCTTCTCTGGATGTGTGTGTGCCTGTCTCCGTGGCCAGCTTCCCCTTTTTATAAGGATAACAGTCATTGAGATCAGGGCCCATCCTAATGACCTCATCTTAACTTGATCATGTCTATAAAGATGCCATCTCCAGGGAACATCCCATTCTAAGGGACCGGGGTTAAGGACTTCAACATATCTTTTTTTGGGGGGAGACAACTTGGAACCCCAAACAACGTTCCTGAATTAGAAATATTCATAACGTATGAGCTACATACAATTTGGCTTCTGCTAAGTTCTCTTTGTGCTCATTCCTGTTGTGGAAAGAGTCGTCTTTTGACCCTCGGACTCTCAGACAAGTAACAGCCATCCTGGGCTCAATTTCCTCTTGTGGAACTACCACCTTATGGATGGGACAGTATCTGAGCACTTCTCCTGCTTGACATATGATGTCTCTAAGAATACCTTCAGTAGTAACTCACATTTATGAAACATTCTTCAGTGTACTAAGCGCTCTTGGGGTATTTAATTCCTATGAGAGTCATGTGAGGTGCCTATTATTGCCCCCTCTATTTTGGAGCTACAGAAAATAAGTCTCTTGTCCATGCTTCCACTGCTGGGGACTGTCACCTACCGACACCAAATGCCGAACCATTTTTCTATCACACCACTCTGAATTTCATGACAGTAAAGCCTGAAGACGGTCCAGAAAATGCGCATCTATCTGCACCTTGTCACTATAATTAATGCCATGATTTCAGTTTTATTCAGAGCACCAGAAAATGGCATCTGACCCATGGCTTGACACAGAAGAACACTTAAAAAAATAAAATAAAACCCATTCTGCGATCTTCATACCGGGCTTGTGAATGCTGAAATATTACATACTGCCACCTTCCAGACATTGTATGAGAGTGAATCACTTAGGGTTATCAGCAATTATCTCCACTATGAATACCACTCCTTGAAGAAAAGAAATTTATTAGGGTCAGTAGATTTAAGCCTTGAGCAAATTTATTTTCAAGTCTCAAAGAACCCACTGGTTTATCTCTACTTAACAAAAAAAAAGAATAAAAGGTGTAACAAGCTTATGCAATTGTGCTTGGGAAACCTGTTTTCAGAGGGAAAGGGGAACAGCCTGTCCTATTTCTGATTTTATGAAATCCATTCTTGTTGGTTTTACTGGAGGCTAGTCAGGATAAAAATCGGTAAACTCCTCAAGGTATTGCATCTTGGCTCTAAAATTAACAATTGTGTCTGTCATAAAATAGCTAGCCTCTCTGAGATGTAGGGCCCATGGTAGGCACGATGTGAATTGCTTACATCAAGACACTGCATCACTCTTAAGTCAAGGAGTTAGCAGTCATGGGCAAGGTCAAGTCCCCAGAGAGTGGGGTGGACATGGGAGCCATCCACTCAGGGTGCGGTGGGCTTCTCAAAAAGGGACAGTTTCCTGTGTGCTTTTGCAGTGGGAATGGAGGCTTCATTCCATGAGATGAATGCCAATGAAGTGGCTTTTAAAGGATGGAGGGAATCCCTCAAAGCAAAAGAATCAAGAGCAAAAATTGGGACCTCATCAAGATCAAAAGCTTCTGCATGGCAAAGGAAACAACCAACAAAACTAATAGGCAACCAACGGAATGGGAAAAGATAGTTGCAAACGACATATCAGATAAACGGTTGACATCCAGAATCTATAAGGAACTCACCAAACTCTACACCCGAAAAACAAACAACCCAGTAAAGAAATGGGCAGAAGAGATGAACAGACACTTCTCCAAAGAGGACATCCAGTGGCCAACAAACATATGAAATGATGCTCAGCATCCCTCCTCATCAGGGAAATACAAATCAAAACCACACTGAAATACCACCTCACACCAGTCAGAGTGGCTAAAATGAGCAAATCAGAGAACACGAGATGCTGGTGAGGATGTGGAGAAACGGGCACCCTCCTACACTGTTGGTGGGATTGTAAACTGGTGCAGCCCCTCTGGAAAACAGTGTGGAGGTTCCTCAAAAAATTAACAACAGAATTCCCCTATGACCCAGCAATAGCACTGCTAGGAATTTACCCAAGGGATATAGAAATGCTGATGCATGGGAGCACATGTACCCCAATGATAATAGCAGCACTCTCCACAATAGCTAAAACATGGAAAGAGCCTAAGTGTCCATCAACAGATGAATGGATCAAGAATATGTGGTTTATCTATACCATGGAATACTACATGGCAATGAGAAAGAATGAAATCTGGCCATGTGTAACAACATGGATGGACCTTGAGGGTGTTATGCTGAGCGAAATAAGTCAGGCAGAGAAGGACAAATACCATATGTTTGCACATATAGGAGGATTAGGAGGAACTTAACGGAGGACCATGGGGGAGAAGAAGGGGGGAAATGGTGGGGGAAAAGGAGAAAGGCAAACCATGAGAGACTCTTGAATGCTGAGAACAAACTGAGGACTGATGGATGTGGGGGGGAGGGAGGATGGGCATGGAGGAGAGCACTCGTGGGGATGAGCACTGGGTGTTATGTGGAAACTAATTTGACAATAAACTATTTGTAAAAAAAAAATAATAATAAAGGGTGGTGGGAGTTTTGGATGAGGGGGGATAACACACTTTCATGGAGCTCCTACTCCTGCTGGCCATAGTGCTGAGGATCTGGTATGTTACAGGAATGGATCTCTCATCGCCCCAAAGCTGGGGTGCGCTGGGGGTGGCTACCCCTGGAAACTGGCTTCCACTCTCCTCACCCTCAATAATTGCTCAGGACCGGGGGAAGGGAAGATCGTCGTGTTTCAGTTACCTGCACATGGTCGGTAGGCAGGCCAATAGATGCCTAGCTGCCATCATGAGGTGATCAGATAGGAAGGAGTTCAGGGGGGCATAAACCTTGTGCCGAACGTCTAGAAAGTTCTTCCCATCTGGGACTCCTCACTCAGGGCAAGTGATATGATCTACAGGTTTGATTCCCATGGGAGTGCTGGGGTGTGAGACACTCTACTTCCATCCGGGAACAAGGGGTGTGCACATCTTGGTACATACCCATACTTTTGTCACTAAAGAAACTTTAAATCTGTAACTGACGGCGTCAGTGGACCCCTAATCAATCACATCATCATCTCATTGTGCCACTCACGTCTTTCTCTGATTTATATTCTCCAATCTGAGCAAGAAGAACCTGACCTACTGTTGTTGGCCAATAGCCAAAGACCACTGGGAATGTCCCCGCAGTGAACAAAGCTTGATTTATCACCTTCCAAAATAAAGAGAGCCACCACACGGTAAGGATGAGGTTCCTCAGAGGGGGATGTTTAGGAAGGGACAGCCGGCCATCTCTAGGAGCCCGCAAGACCACAGCAAATTACTGTCCGCGATCCTATACCGGAATATATAGATCTGAGTGAGCAGGTGTTCAGAGAGTTTAAGTTGGGATCGTTTGTCACGAACAACCCGGTTTGGATTTGGTATAGTTGCATTCACCTCATTACTCAGATACTCAGTCTGGGAGATGGTAAGCACTCACTGGGGACATGTTGACCCTAGGTCTAGCAAGGGCATGGCAAACACTGTAAGTTGGTGGGAAGGTCAGAAGGGAAGGGAGCCCAGCAAGGCTGCAAGTCATGATGGAGGACACCTTTGAGTGTCATGATTGGGAGCCAACATCTTGTTCCATAGGCAACGCCCAGTCACTGAGGGTGTTTGAGGAGGGCAGAGGCATGGTTAGAGTCGTATGTCAGAGCCATCGGTGTGTCCCAGGGGACCGAAGAATACAGAGACCAGATGGAGAGGCTGGTAGAAAGTCAATAACTGGACTTGTAAGACATTCAATGGGGTAGTTAAACTCTATCCTAAGGACGACAAAAGGACAATGCAATATAGAGGAAGCTGGTAAGTCAACGTTATCCTGCCTTTTGCATGATTGTTTCTGGTGGGAAATCCTTATCCTTTTCAGTGAAAGGAGTCTGTGATTCTTGATGTTGATGTGGTGGTTCTCAAAGCGAGCTCCCTAGACCAGCAGCCACAGCAGCATCTGGGAACTTGTAAGAAATGCAGCTTCTCAGGCCCCACCCAGACCCACTGATTTAGATTTTCTGGGGGTGGGGCCCAGAGATTCGTGTTTCGACTAGCTGTCCAGGTGATCCGATGCTTGTCTGCTCAAGTCAGAGAACCCCTATGCTAGGTGAACGTCTGCAAGCCCAACGGATGTTGGGTAGGCACAGATCTGAGCCACTGCTACAGTAGCCATTGAAATAAAATAAAATCCTTCCACATCCTAAAAGCTAAGTAGCAGTCATAGCTGGGGTGTGAATACTATCCCCGCAGTCCAAACTTGGACTTGTTTGGTATTAAAATATCTCTTCCTGTGTCTTTGGTAATATTGAAAGACCCTACAGATAATTAGAAAATATAGTTTTATGAAATTACAAATCACAGTAAGCTTGCGGTGTTTTTTTTTCTTTGAGACAAAAGGGAAGGGGAAGGGAGGTACCTGGGGAAATTTTGTGCATGTTAATTGCAGGCTGTAGGTTTCCAGAGACAATGTTTTATTTTGCAGCCCTTTCTGACTCTTATTAGAAACAGGACATTTTTGTTACTATTTGCTGCCCGGGGAGTTTTAAAAGAACTGATTTTCTGTCACAAAAGATTGGAATCAATTGCAGTCTTTCTTTCCAGATAGTGCTAAAACATTTATTTAAGAGTTTAGTGGCTCGCCTGGCCTTATCTGTATTCTGAACTGCTTGTCCAACAAAATAAAATTCATTCATGCCTTTGCTCCTTGTGTTATTGACAAAGCACACACTTTATGTGACTCAAAGCCAGGATCCTGTCTTCTGGGAAAGCTTCTCTCTAAACTTGTCTCAAAGAATTATTTTATAATGCTTTTTTTTCCCCTTCCTGTTCCATTGAGTCTAGTAGGCTGATAAGTCAGAAAGGGGCGGCCAAGCATGTCCCTAGAAGGAAAGGGTCCCACCAGATCTTAGATGGCAGAAACCACGACAGTGAGCAGAGGAGAGCTGGTGGACAGAAAGCAGATCTGGAATTTGCCTGGAATGGGAAATGCTTTCTGGGGCGTCTGGGGGATGGGGAGCTCAGTCAGTTAAGCATCTGACTTATGAGGCAGGGAGAGGAAAAGAGAGAGAGAATCCCAAGAAGAGTCCACACTGTCAGCACAGAGTCTGAGGTGGGGCTTGAACCCACGAACCATGAGATCAGGACCTGAGCTGAAACCAAGAGTAGGACCCTGAACCAACTGAGCCTCCCAGGCACCCCAAGGCAGCCGATTTTAAAATGAGGCCATTTGTGACAACGTGTGTAGACCTAGAGGGTATTATGCTAAGTAAGTCAGATAATGAAAGACTTAATACTATACGATTTCACTTAGATGTGAAATCTTAAAAATAAAACAATCAAAGAAACAAACAAACAAACTGACTCTTAAATAGTGAAAACAGATGGTTGCCAGAGGGGAGAGAGTTGGGGGGGGGGGATAGGTGAAGGGGATGGAGAGGTACAAGCATCGGTTTTAAAATAAATAAGTCATGGGGATGAAAGGTACGACATAAGGAAAAGAGTCACTAATACTGTAACAATGAAATTTGGTGACAGATGGTGACAACGGGTCGTGGTGAGGTCTGGGTAATGCATAATTGTTGAATCGTTATGGTGACTGATATAGCACTGTACATTAAGTATACTTTAATTAAGAAAATAAAATAGAACGGTTGTTCTAATCAGTGTCTGTGTCTAAGGTTATGCTTGAGATAAATATAGAAAAGCGAAGCGTTCATAAGAAAGGAACCAAATTGTAACTCGGATTTAGCTCACTTTAAATATTTTTCTAAAGGAAAACTGTATTCATCACCACACCTATAAATAAAAAAGTGGTTTGTTTGTAAAGCTAATTTATTTATTTTGGAGAGAGAGGGGGGTGAAGGGCAGAGAGAGAGTGAGAGAGAGCATCCCAAGCAGTTTCCACACTATCAGTGCAGAGCCTGATGTGGGGCTTGAACTCACGAATGACCTGAGCCGAAATCAAGAGTCAGATGCTTAACCAACTGAGCCACTCAGGCGCCCCAAAAGTTTTTATTTTATTTTTTTAAATGTTTATTCATTTTTGAGAGAAAGAGAGACAGAGTGTGAGAGGGGGAGGGACAGAGAGAGAGGGAGACAGAATCCGTAGCAGGTTCTAGGCTCTGAGCTGTCAGCACAGAGCCCGATGTAGGACTCAAAACTCACCAACTGTGAGATCATGACCTAAGCTGAAGTAAGACACTCAACTGACTGAGCCACTTAGGTGCCTCCCCCCCACCAAAATTTTTAAAAATTAGAAAACTTCATCAGCGTCAGAGTCGGACGTAGTTCGAATCTTGTTTTTGCTAGCTGAACAGGTGATTTGGGACTTATCCCTTCTCTACTGTAAATTGTTTCCTTTTCCAGAGAAAATATACATTTCCTGTGTTCCACATAACAAAGGTGAAATGAAATGAGATAAAGGGACATCTGGTTCATCCTGTCACTGAGAGTGGGTGTCGTTTTTTGTGACTGCAGCCTCAAAGGGAAGCTTGTTACACGTTATCTTTATTTTTAAGTTTTTATTTTAATTCCAATGTAGTGAATGTAGAGTGCTCTATTCGTTTCAGATGTATAATGCAGTGATTCGACACTTCCGTGCATCGCCCGGTGCTCATCAGGACAAGCGCCCTCCTTAATCCCCATGCACCTTATCTTCTGTTAGCGGAAAGGTTGGGGTGTTCCGGAACGTAAACATGCCAGTATCCTTGAGCGGGAAATCTGGATCTTGCTGAGGGTGGAGCTTATCATGCTGTGGCATCAGACAGCAAATGACAAGCAGAGAGTGTTGTTGTTGACCTGCGTGCCTTATCTGGCACCTTTGTCAAAGTTGTCCGACTTCCCTCTCCATGTATCAGCAAATATCTTGTGTAGTGTGTGCACTAAAAGGTTTTAAGAAAATATTATGTTTATAAATGGCTGGCTGGATGATGAGCAGAGAATGGAAATCTGTAGCCAAGAAGCATATCTTCTAGCTTGACTTCAAGGCATTCCTTATTGGCAGTGTGTGCTGAAATTGTCAAGTCCTTTTATTTTTTTTAAGTTTATTTATTTCATGGATGGAGGGGAGAGGGAGAGAGAGAGAGAGAGAGTCCCAAGTAGGCTCTGCACTGTTAGCACAGAGCCCTATGCGAGGCTCGAACCCACAAACCGTGAGATCATGACCTGAGCTGAAACCAAGAGTCGGGTGCTTAACCAACTGAGCCACCCAGGCACCCCTGTCAAGGCCCTTCTAAAGGTAAAGCCTGAATGTCAGGGCTTCAAAAATGTGATCGCAATTATCTTTAGCAATGCCACAGAGCTATTCCTACTCTCATTTCTTAGATGACGAAGTTAAACTCAGGGCATATAAGGGACTTGTCCAAAGTCAAGTACTCACAAGTGGCCAAATTCTGATAAAAAATTCAGATCGTCTGGTCCACAGTTGATGGGATTTAACTGCCTTTTTGGAGAAGAGCACATGGGGCTTGGGGAAGGCGTAAGTACTGGAAGAAGGGAAGGTCAAGGCTGTCTTTTTGACACAGCTAGACCTTGAGAGAGGTAGCTGATTCCAGAGCTGGGGAAAGAAATGTGCAGGCAGAACTCACAACATCTTGAACAAAGGGGATAAGAATGTCCTCAGAAAGCAATGAGGACACATGAGAGCACACAGGTGCCGGCCAGAAGGAGTTCCCACTGGCCAGATCTTGGACAGTATGAGCACTGAACTGGATAAAATCAGAATTTACAAACCCACGATGATAATAAACAAACAAGACAAGGCTCTTTGCTGTGGGACAAAACCAGCTAATAAATGTGGAAAGAATGAAGTAAAAAGTCATCGGAATAATAAGTGATTAAGTTAACCATTAACAATGGATGCTAAAAGTAAGCTGAAACTTTTATGTGGGAAACAAGATATTTACAAAGTCTCTAAGAATCCCCTTACAGATATGTATTATGGGTACCACCTTAAATGAAAAGCTCAAAGTTCATATCAGTAATAAAGGGACAAACTGACCTTACCAGTGGATTAGATGGCGCAAATCTACCAGGGCAACAACTCACCTCCTGCTTTGGGGGACACTTCCACTTGCCAAAGATCATACGGCTAGAAATGTAGTAATATGAGATTAAAATTCAGATCTGATTTCAAAGCCCTTGTTATGTCTTCCCCATCCTGGGTCTAAAGGGTGATACTGGTCCATAACTGGTGCTATGAATCAGCAGAGGGGAGGTAGTTGGGCAGGATAGGCAAACAGAACAAGACAAGTTTGGCAGAAGTCTTTGAAATGCCCGGCAGAGAAGGGAGCATCCACATAGGCTTAAAGTAGAATGGCTCGTTGGGATACGGAGATGCTCTCTTCTACTCTATTCCTTTCCTGACAACTTTCTGATTTTGAAAGAAATGTAAAAGGAGCATCCTGAGAACTCCTTGCCTGTCGTACAAAGCACTGAGTTACAAGAAGGATTTACCAGAAGACACATTTAAGTAACAGACCAGATGTAGCAAAAAAGATGGGTGGTTAATTACATGGTCAATTGCTCATCTGTATTTACATAGCAATATTACAGGATTATTTTCACCTTGTAAAACAAATCCATTTGGATAAATCAATATTATTTCCCAATACAGTTCCTAATCTCCACTCAGGGAAAGAAGTACCGAGAGGCAAATCTAATACTCTTCTCCAAATAATTGGACGAAATCATATCCAAGAATAGCCCTTAAAGAAAAAGTCTGGTTAATAAATATTTGACAGCAATCAGAAGACGCTGTTAAAGATTTTACAGGCTCCCTGGAGAGGGGGACGTTAATATCCTTAAGAGAATGTGATTTTTGCTACATGGAAAGTTCTTTTTGATACAAATTTTTGCCTTTTTAAAAAATTTACAAATTAAATGATGCTTTGGACTTGGGATAAAGTCGGCAGAAATGCTTAGAAAAAATAAATGTCCTCTATGTGGGGCTAAGCCAGCAACTTTACAATTTATTCAAACACTTGGTGCCTGTGTACATTTTTTTCCAGCCACAGAACTCCTCATTCATTTCAGGTGGGCATGGAAAGAGGCATTCCATGCAGCTGAATTAGATGAATAAAGTCTGAATTAAAATGGAAAATCGGGGCGCCTGGGTTGCTCAGTCGATTAAGCATCTGACTTTGGCTCAAGTCATGATCTCATGGTTTGTGAGTTCAAGCCTCGTGCCAGGACAGAGCCTGGAGCTTGCTTCATATTCTGTGTCTCCCTCTCTCTGTGCCCCTCCCCCACTGTTCTCTCTCTCTCTCTCTCTCTCTCATTCTGTCGCACTCACACTTTCTTTCTCAAAAATAAATAGACATTAAAAATTTAAAAAGAATAAGGAAAATCATTTTATGGGGTGTCTGGGTCAGTTGGTTAAACATCCAACTCTTGATTTCGGCTCACATCATGATCTCGTCATTGTGTGATCAAGCCCTTCATCAGGCTTTGTGCTGACAACATGGAGCCTGCTTGGGATTCTCTTTCTCCTTCTCTCTCTGCCCCTCTTCCTGCTCATGAGCATGCTCTCTCCCTCAAAATAAATAAATAAATCTTTAAAAAAAAGTAATTTTTTTATTTTTTAAAAGTTTTTATTCAAATTCCAGTGAGTTAGCATACAGTGC
Source organism: Proteles cristata cristata (assembly GCA_017311185.1). Classification (NCBI taxonomy): domain Eukaryota; kingdom Metazoa; phylum Chordata; class Mammalia; order Carnivora; family Hyaenidae; genus Proteles; species Proteles cristata. Next base: position 384,835 of record JAESUZ010004500.1, on the reverse strand, counting down.
AATATTAATTTCAGGTATACAGTATAGTGACTCAAAACTTCCATACAACACCCAGTACTCATCACAAGTGAACTCCTTAAATCCCCACCACCTATTTAACTCCTCCCCCACCCACTTCCCTTCTGGTAGCCACCAGCTTGTTCTCTACAGTTAAGAGTCTGTTTCTTGGTTTGCCTCTCTCTCTTTTCTTCCCCTTGGTTATTTGTTTTGTTAAAAGAAAATAATTTTAAATACGCATCTTCCTGAAATCTGTTAAGAATTTCCTCTGCGTTCTTCAGTGGAGTTTGCCAATTGTGATTCAACTCTTGTTTTTCTTTTATTGATGACTTTGGGTTGGACACCTGGTGTTATAACAGATCATCTATGTAGAAAAGACTTGGCTTGGAGGTGGCGTTCCAGGTCAGGGTAGTTTCCAAGTGGCCACAATGTAAGGAGGTTTAAGTCAATCAACTTAGATTTAAATTTGCATTTCTTCACTTGTCAGTATGTGACCATGGGCAAAGGGCCTTAACTTAGATTTCCTTCAGTTTCCTCTTTTGTCAAAAGAAAGTAACAATACTGTCATAGCTGCCATATGATACACACATGGTATCCAATACCTGCTTGTTTATCTTCTTCCTGATAGAAACATCTACACCCATCACCACTAATTCAGCTCATAAATTCTCCTTACAACAAACTGAAGAACACTAGGGCTTGAAGATCTGTTTACCTGAATTTGTTAGATCTGTATGAATCTACTTATATATATTTTTTTTTTTGAGAGGGGGAAGGAGAAGCAGAAGAGGGAGAGGGAAGAGGGAGGTACAGAATGTTTCCTTGTACCCCTTCCCAGTCCATTTTTCTCTCTTCTTATTAATAGTCCCTCTTCTGTGTATTTTATTTTTAACATTTATTATTAAATATTATAGTAAATATAATCTTTAACGTTTCTGAATCTAACAGGTGGTTTTTATTATTTATTTGTTCTTATTTTTGAGAGAGAGAGAGAGAGAGATCACCAGCAGGGGAAGGCAGAGGCAGAGAGAGACAATCCTAAGCAGGCTCCATGCTCAGCACAGAGCCCAATGCAGGGCCCAATCCCACAAACCTGGGATCATGACGTGAGCTGAAACCAAGAGTCAGATGTTCAACCGACTGAGCCACCCAGGCGCTCTTTACAAGTGGTTTTTAAAAAATCTTTTTTCCTCCTAATATACCAGATAAATTGTGCATAAACCCAAACTGGCATGGGCAAAGTACCATTTTGCCATGCCACTCAAAGCTCAAAACTTTGTATAGTCCTCTGGTGATGAAGAAATCAAATCCAGATTCCTTAGCATGGTTCTCAAGGCCTTCCACATACATACAGAAAATGTTCTGAATATCCACTGATGTACTTTCTTTTTGCACTTATGTACCTTCCTCTTATTCAGGAAAGGGCTGTCAGTTGCTTAAAACATGGGTCATCAAACTCTGTAAAAAGGCTAGAGAGTAAATATATTAGGTTTTGTAGGCCCTCTGGCTTCTGTTGCAAGTACTCAACTATATCATCATAATGTGAAGACAGACACACGATATGTAAATGAATGAGTGGCTGTGTTCCCACAGAACTTTATGGACACTGAAATTTCAATTCATGTAATTTTCACGTGCCACAAAATATTACTCTTCTTTCAATTTTTACAACCATTTAAAAATACAGAAAATATTCTTATGTCATGGGCCATACCAAAACAGTGGATGAGCAGGAGAGATTGGCCTGGCAGCCCTTGACCTTGAAGATGGAGAGAGGGTGGAAAGGAGGGCTGGACACCCAGCTCTGGGCTCTCTACAGTCATGTATAGATGAGGGGACAATGTAGGAAATGGCCCAATCTTAGAGGAAGGGGCATCTCACCTGAGTACTGGGGAGCCCGTGGGAGCCCACCCAATGCCATCTGCTTCAGTAGCTCTTACCATTGACCGCAAAGCCACGTTAGCTGCCCTTCTCAATGTCAGCTATCAACAGTGGCATATTAGCAGCAATTGGTCAATAGGAGTCATGCCTTTGTATGCCTCTGGACACTGCTGAGCTCACCTCAATAGCTCAGGGTGGACATGACGCTCTGTAACAGCCTAGGACACATCAGCCCCCAAGCAGACAGCATTAGCAGATCAGCCATAATGGCCCCTTACACCTGGGTTTGGGAGGCGCTGGATAGAAGCAAACGGTCTCCAAGTTGGAGCAACGTTGACCATCAATCCCATTTGTCTTCCCCATCCCCTCCTGCCTCAATGCCACATTCTTGGCAAATGTGTCTACCAGGACTCCAACCCTACCCTTGACCCCCACTCTAGCTCATATCCTCCATGCGACAACCCTTGGAATGCTCAGCTTTGCTGGTGGGAATCAGTTATCCACTGTCTACCTGCATTGCCTGCCTTGTGGTTCTGAGCCCACGTGAACCTCTTGATGACTACCTTCCTTCTGAAGCTTGGTCTCTAAGAATCCTAGAATTTACTTTGATTTCTCACTTCCTGCGTGCTGCCCGTGGGCAAGTTCCGTTGTTTCAAACGGTATCTTTGATTCATCCATTTGTCTCCATCTCCACCATCATCTAAGCCTCTAAAATCTCTTTTACAGGCCAGTCTCCTCCCTGACTGCCCTGCCTCTCCCATCTGTTCTCCTCCAGCAGCCAGAGTATAATCTCCTTAACACATAGAGCACAACAGACTGTCCCAGGTCCTACCCTCTCTCCAGCTCGTCCTCATTCTCCTCTCTCATCTTGCTCGTGATACTCTGGACATACGGACTGTTTTAGGTGCTCAGACAGGCCGATTTTTTGTACCCGTCATCCTCTTGTGTGTGCTGCTTGTTCTGCCTGGAACGGCCTCCTTTCCCCCCTTCCCACCCTTCACCTGACTGGTGTTCAGATTAAATAGCTCTGCTCAGCGACACTTCCCCTGTGGGTTTTATCTAAAGCAACCCGACACCCTCACCCTACCCCATTATTTTCCTTAGCCCTCTTTCTTTGTTTTCTTATGACCACTTATCAGAATTTCCCATTATTGATTAATTTCTTTGTGTATGTATCTCCTTGCTGTGTAATCCCCCAGTTCCTACTAGTCTGAAGCTCCAGGAAGACAGGACACAGTCTTTCCTGCTTGTGCCCCCTCAGCCTAAATCACTTCCCAAGGGCAGGACTCAACAAACATTTGCTGAATGAGCAAATGAGATAGATAGTAATGCCCTTCAGATCGGAAATTGTGTCCTTGACCCCCTTGCCTGGTAGCATAGGGGGGGATCTCTACAGACACTGCTTTCTTGGATATGTGATAATTAAACAAAGCCATGTGAATTCCTCTCTTCAGACCCCCAAATTGCCTCTTTCCCCTAAAGATCAGTTTCCCTTCAGAAGCCCTGAAATCTCTGGGAGCCTCTGTGTTGTCTTCGCAAAGGAATTCACTTTATTTGTCAATACTTTCCACGTTTGATATCATCCCTGCATCTTCATGTAGAGAGATTACATGGAGTATTTATATCTCCTGGAAGGAAGAATTGAAACCTCAGAGAACTGTACAGACCTGCCAGTTACTTTCTATGGGAGGTACTGGAGGACAAAGAGAAGGAGTTATAGAATGTTAGTGTGAAAAGGACTCGTTTGGTTAATGTCTTCATTTGGTGGAGGAAGGGACTGGGGCCCAGAGTGGGTATGTCCAAGGCATTGGTCAAAGGCTCTGATCCTCTGCCTGAATCAGTTCAGATGTCTATTCACCAGGAACAGGGAGCCCCCACCTCCACCTCTCCCACAACCCATTCATGGTCACAGTCTGGCGCGCAAGCTCTTTCCCTGCCCACATCTTCTCTGCGTGTTCTTTGACCCCTACCTCGTTTTCCCAGTTCTGTGCTCATCTGTTCAACTTGACAAAGTTTGTCATCTGAGGTGTCACCATTTGTGTTCTCTGTAGGTGGATGACCTTTGGGTTTTCTTATCCCAGAGAACTTTGAGGACCCCCACCACCACCCCATAAGATAGCCATCAGGTGTGGGAATTATCTTCCTGCCAGATGTGCCGGCTCTTATGTGTCTCAGCAATAAGCTATGCCTTCGAAATTCTGCTTTGTGAGGAATCAGACTCCACAAGGCACACTGGTTCTCCAGCTGGCTCCCTGTTAAGCGCTGCTCATGGGGAGCACCAGAGAGAGAATGTAAGGCTGTGGGAGGAGTAAGGAGGAAATAGCTACTTCCTAGTGTCCCATTGGCTTCCTTCCATCTTGTTTCTGTGGGTGTTCCTCCAAGAGAGCTTCTCCACCCTGAAGCAGTGGCTGGATCCTGTTTTCCCAACATTTGTGGAATTAGCTTCATCCCCACCCTCCACCTTCCGCCTATCCACCCAGCCACCTAGCCAACCTGGCCACGAAGATAACAGCACCCAGCTGAGCACCACACTTTCTCCAGGGACTGTGCCTTGACTCTACAGCTCCATCCATCAAGATTCTAAGTGAATAATTCCAACATCTTCTTTGTGCTCCCGGCCTGAGGTGGTGGTGATACTTAGGTTTTTATTTGCATTGCTGAACCCTATAATGTTCTTCTTGCTCTTTTGGTTGCCTAGTTAAAGACTCATATTCAGATCTCGCTGTCAGATGACTGGCGTGGTTCTTCCTCCTGACTGGATCGTGATGATAGAGTGGTAGACCCCAGTTAGGTGGCTGGACATGAAATGGGGCTGCAGGGGTTTACTTCATGGGTAGTATGGAGTGTATGTGGGGGGCGGTGAGCATGACGACAAAGCTCGTGTTTCTATTCTGAAAATAGACTCCGTATCTTCCCAGGCCTCTGTGGCATTCACAGTAAATTCTCAGTTTTGTGCAAACATTTTCTTGCAAGGTTAAGCAGGGTGATGCTCAGGGTTCTGTCATGAGCCAGCTAGGTCACTAAGGCAGAAACAGCATCTCCCTGAGAGTGAGAACTTTTCTCCACATTGTAGACATGGTCTAGTGGTCTAGAAGGCTTGGTATTTCCATCTATCTACCTATCTATCTATCTATCTATCTATCTATCTATCTATCTATCTATCTATCTATCCAACCATCCATCCATCCATCCATCCATCCATCCATCCATCCATCCACCCATCTACCTATCTATCCATCCATCTGTCTATCTATCTATCTATCTATCTATCTATCTATCTATCTATCTATCTATCATCTATCTATCCATTCATCTATCTATCTATCCTCTATCTTCCTGTGTCTCTATGCATCTTTCTTCTATTTATCATCCTGTCTACTTGCCTGTCTGACTGCTTATATATTGCATCTATCCATCTACCTACCTATCTGTCTACTTTCTTCTTTTATATCCTTCACATTTCCATTCCACCAACTTAACAAAGCAAATTAAAAATAGTATTCATCAAAGACAATGTGTAGCTTTAGGCTGACAATTGTTTGGAGGCAAAGATGTCATACAGAGCATTCCTGTGGATATGAAACCCCACCTTTCAGATGTTCTTTGAGATTATTCAATACAGGATTCATGTCAGGAAGGAAAATTTCTGGCTACAGATATGACACCCATACAGTAGACCACCATGGGCTTCAGGGCACTAAAGAGTGCTCAGTTCAGCTCTGCGGGGCAGAGACGTTGGGTAGGATCTCTTGTCATTGACTGCTGCTAGGAGTGTAGTCCTGCATGGAGAGGGTGAAGCAGCCTCAGACAGGAGCTGGGGGAGGGATGCTGCCATGGGGAAACGGTCCCTCATGTCTAAGAGCAGTTGGTAAGTCATGTTAGTGCTCCAATTCAGAGGCGTGTCTGGCCAAATCGTTCACAAAGGAAAGTAGTTCATGGTCTAGTGGGAGAATCTGGCTGTGCGCAGTGGAAACCACCAATGATTCTTGACTATATGAGTGCATGCTGAGTCACTCAGTATGGAGGGCAAGGGGTAGTTCTGACTCAGGAGGAAAGAGAGCTTGTTAACCATGTAGTCAGCAGGAAGTGGGAGTTCTAATGGCCTTGGAAAGGGGGAGAGAGGGCAGGTGCAGAAGTAGGGAGAAATAAAATAAAAACCGGTCATGGTAAGCTCTCTGTAGGAACTGAAAATCAATGGATAAGTCTTGATCGAGTTTCTAGTATTTTCTCAGCACTGTGCTGAAGGCAAGTGTTAAGAAGTCTTCAAAGAACTCCCACCAGCCAGGGACTCGGTCAGGGCTGGGCTTGTAAAGAGGTGAGTGAGTGGATATTCTGACCAGCAGTGAAGTCCCTGCCCCATTCACAATGGCCCCACTGGCATGGTTTTGAGACCTGGTACCGCACGGTATAGAACACATTGTTATAGAGCTCTGTCTGAAGTGGAATATGAGTTTCTGTGGAAGAGAACGTAGAATGGAAAGGAGCCCTGTTTGTGCTTCTTTGACCTGTGTTAGTGGAGGCATGGTACAGACTGGAGGTTCCCAAGCTTGACCAGAAGTCAGAGGGACTGAGGTGTTTTTGTTTGTTTGTTTGCAATTTTGTTTTTTAATTTTTAGTTTAGAGACAGAGAGAAGAGAGCATGCAAGCAAGGGAGAGAGGCAGAGTGAGAAAGAGAGAGAGAAAGAGAGAGAGAGAGAGGGAGAATCTCAAGCAGGCTCCATGCTCAGCACGGAGACTGATGCGGAGCCCAGTCCCATAGCCCGGGGATCATGACCTGAGCCAGACATCCAGCCAACTGAACCATCCAGGTGCCCCAAAAGGCCTGTGTTTTAATTCCAGTTGTTATTTGTGTAGCCAGTTCTGTGCTCACGGCCTGGTGTCATCTCCCTATGGCCACTGATGTCCTATTGGAAAATTATCACCAGGGGTCTTCCAGTGCCCTTCTGCCAGTACGAGTCTATGAACCATTGATGCATCTAGTACACAGCTCCTCGTTTTCTTGTCATGGGTGCGTTGCCAACTTGGTTTTGTTCTCTTATTGACTTTAGTTGACTCTGGTTTTGTCAGAGAGAAAATGAGCTAATATGAAAAGGGCAAGGCAGTCAGTATGAATAAGATATAGAAAGACAAAGAACAAAATGGCGTAGGGGTCGGAGAAATTGACTTTACGCTGAGCAGGGATAGCAATGAAAGAAAGGAGAAGAAAGATGAGAACAAATAAGAAATGTTTGTGCCTTGGGGCGCCTGGGTGGCTTAGTCGGTTAAGCATCCGACTTTCGCTTAGGTCATGATCTCACAGTTCGTGTGTTTGAGCCCGGCGTCAGGCTCTGTGCTGACTGCCAGCTCAGAGCCTGGGGCCTGTTTCAGTCTGTGACTCCCTCTCTCTCTGACCCTCCCCTGCTCACGCTGTCTCTCTCTCTCTCTCTCCTAGAAATAAATAAAAATATTTTAAAAAAAGAAATGTTTGTGCCTAAATAAAAACACATTTTTGAGTGAAATCAACTGATCTAATGTCGTAAAGCAAGCCCGTGAAATGTGAGGACTGTCGGGCGATAGGAAGAGAAGAAAGTAAGGGAGGAGGAACATTTCATCTGGGAATAGTTATGGGGTGGGGGTGTTGAAGGGTGGGGTCCCACAGACCATTACCTCTGCTCACCACGCTTGTCCATGTATTAGAGCACGAACCAAGCAGTAGTGACAAAGAAGGCCACAACGATGACGACATAAAGAGGAGAGAAATGCACATTTTTTTGCACAGATAACAGTTCCCAGGTAACATTGATGGGAGACAGCAAGGAGCTTTGCTTTGTGAGGTTGTACAGAGTCCTTAGCTCTGTTTTGGGCTCCGCGATCCCCTACAATGTGAAAGACCAAAGTTGGGTCATCGTGTTCCGGTCCCTGGAACGGGGGAGTCTGGGAAAGATAATGCTGCCTTTTTCGAGTGGTGATGTGACACTTGTGGCCCCATTTTGTTGGCGATAATTGAGAAACAGCTGGGAAATGTGGTTCATAGCTGGGCAGCCCTGTGACTTTGAGTTTCTATTACCAAAAGAGGAAGGGGAGAATGCATTTGGGGGCCAAGTAATCTCTGTTCCCACTCAGTTCTGCTGGTCCTTGTAGGATGTGTTATAGCCGATAAGGTCAAGAGCGACCGTGGGCAGGCCTTTATTCATAAATCGGGTGTCAACCTGTAGTGAGAATGTATTCATGTAAGCATAGATGCCAATCACAAAACTTCTTAAAAATTTTTTTCTTGTATTTATTTTTGGTAAAGCATAAGTGGGTGAGGGGCATAGAGAGGGAGACAAAGGATCAGAACTGGGCTCTGCGCCGACAAGCTGACGGCAGCAAGCCCAATGCGGGGCTCGAACTCAGGAACTGGGAGATCATGACCTAAGCCAAAGTCAGACGCTCAACCCTCTGAGCCACCCAGGTGCCCCACAAAACTTCTTAAAAAGCTATCATTTATTCTTTGCCTGATCTGTGCAAGACACTGGCTGAGAGCTCTCTATAAGCATTTTATTTATTTTTCATTAAAAAGTAATTATGGCATAGGGAATATAGTCAATGATACTGTAATAACTTTGTATGGTGACAGATGGTAACCAGAGTTATTGCGGGGCTCATTTTGTAATGTATAAAAATGTCGTGTCACTGTGATATACACCTAAAGCTAATAGAATATTGTATGTCAATTATACTTTAATAAAAAAAATCACATTCTGGGGCGCCTGGGTGGCTTAGTCGGTTAAGCGTCCAACTTTTGGTTAGGTCATGATCTCGCGGTAAGTGGGTTCGAGTCCCGCGTTGGGCTCTGTGCTGACTGCCAACTCGGAGCCTGGAGCCCATTTCAGAGTCTGTGTCTCCCTTTCTCTCTGACCCTCCCCTGCTCACGCTGTCTCTCTCTCTCTCTCCTAGAAATAAATAAAAATATTTAAAAAAAATCACATTCTTATTGTCATAATTGGGGCTCAGCAAAATGGCCCTGCCTTGTGTCTCACACGGAGAACATTGCAGAGCTCGGTGGGGAGAGCCTGCGTTAGATCTGGGTTATACTTGGTGGTGGGTAGAGAAGTCCTGCCCATAATCAAGCTTCACCTTCACCACCTATAACAGCCTGTGGAATAGGAACTGGTATCATCTCTGTTTCACAGGAGCGAAGTAATATCAGGTGGCAGAGGTGGGATTTGCAATGAGCTCTCAGGGGTTCATCCCACCTTCTTACTACCACTTGGGTCAGCTCCATCATGGTCACCCACCAGCGGGCGGGGGGCGGCGCCCTGCACCGCACACAGCATGCGGACAGGTGTTAGGTGTAAGGGGGCCCCACCTCTTGCCAAAGGGGCTCACAGGTGGCGGCCCGCAGGGCCACTTGCAGATGGCAATGAATTCCAATTTGTTATGAATAACAACGGTTCACAAAACATTTGGTGAAAGACCGCGGGATCCAGTGCTATTTATGAGAAGCGTTTAATGGGAGAACGCCAGCTGCGGCAGATGGATGTCGACGGGGCCTCTCCACAGCGTTCCGCCCTGTTTTCCTTTGTCTTTGAACAGAGTTGGAGGGTGCCCCGTGCGGGCCTGGATGGATGGTTTTGAACCACAGCTAATTAAAAACAGGCGCTTCCCTGAGGGTTAATGATGAAGGAAAGGGAAATCACCCGGACCAATTCCCCTCTGGCCTGGCTGTTACTTCCTGGAACAGAAGGGCGTTTGGCCAAGATGCAAACGTAGATGCGAAGCCCTTAGATACAGAGCCAGCCGTGAAATGAGACACAGGGCATCTTGGTTCCTCCATGCGCACCGCGGCTGCCCAAGTACCCTGTCTCACTTGGCACGCGTGTTGAGATGGTTTCTCTCCTGGCCATGAACCTTCCCGTGCATGGGGAAAGGTTAGCCCATGGCCAGAGATGCTCTCATGGAGCCAGAGACCCTCCAGCTCCTGATCACATGACTCTGCCGCTGATCCCACATGGATGGCCCTGGACCTGGAGGGAGATACAGCCCTCTAGTGACCGGGCTCTGGGAGCCAAGAAAGCCTCTGGAAACTGGCAGGCTTGGGGGGGAACATATCTTTTTTTTTCTCATAGATGAAGCCAGCCCATTCCCAGCACCTTACTTTTGCATATGAAAGCCCTGGTAATTACTACTTTCATCCTTAAAGCATGCAAGTGACATGCAAAATTAGCACTTGAGAGGATCCACTTTTAGACCTTGTTGTAAAGCAAAACTTATTATTTGAAGATAAATCAATTTCTGTTGCCTGTATTTGCGGTTTCCCCCAGATGGCTAATTACTAAAGATAAATGTGTATAAACACAAGCCTTATCCCTCTCCATCCATCTTCTGTGCCTGCCTGTTTATCCAGAGGTTAATAATTGCAATCCTGTAGTGTATTGCCATAGTAATGGCTTTGATGGGCCCGACAAGTTTACGACCTTTTATTACAAACAGAAGGACATGCGTTTCAAGAAAGGAAGGTCATTTTAGAGATAAATGGGCAGATGACTAGGCTCGATGAAACAGAGCCAAAAAGAAAAAGAAAACACAAGACAAAATCTAAAGGGGGTGGGGGGTAAAACAAAAAAACCAAACAACCACACACAATGGCACAAAACAAACGGCATAAATGTCACGGAAATCAGTTTACAGCAAAATTAAATAAGGTTCCTGCAAGCATTAATTTTCATATTTTCTGTTTATGCATCGTTAGAATTATTCCCCGGCTTTGATTTACAAAGCGTAGGACCAGGCACTATCATTCAGACATTTGCCAAATTCATTTAAGGGCTGGAACTTCCATTCAGATGGGAGCAACTTCCTCTCCGGTCGAAAGGGCAGGTGGAAAGTGATATGTCTTCATAAGAGTAGCTGAGGAGTGACGTTCGGATTGTGTTTTGCCCTCTCCCCTTCCCTTTCACCCTCCCTCCCTCCCTTTCTTCTTTCCTTCCTTATCATAATACATTCTCATTATAACAGTGAAACAACACAAAGGAATAAAGTCCTGATCCCCATTTTCCCATCCGACTTTTGGGACAAGACCAGCTTGGAGAGATGGCTAATTAAAAATATAATTCCGATAGGTGCAAGACATTGTTTTAAGCCATTTACAAACATTAGCTCATTTTTTCTCCCCATCAAAACCCTAAGGAGGGTAAAACCATTGTCTGGGTTTATAGGTAAGAAAACAGAAGGCAAAGTATCTTTGTCCGTTTGGGCTGCCCTCACAAAGTCCCATGGGCTGGGGGCTTATACAAGAGAAGTCTGCTTCTCACAGTTCTGGAGGCTGGAGGTCCAAGATCAAGGTCCTCGCAGATTTGGTGTCAGTTGAAAACCTGCTTTCTGGTTTGGAGACAGCTGTCCTCTCATTGCCAAAAGGGTCAAGGGAGCTCCCTGGGGTCTCTTCATAAGGAAATGAATCCCGTCACTTTTGGAAGTTCTGCCTCCAAATACCATCACACTGGGAATTAGGATTTCAACATATGAACTTGGAGAGATGCAACATTCAGACCATAAGAGGGAAGAGGAATCAGACCCCCATTTGCAAGTCTTTGGGGCCTTAGCTCACCTCTTAGCTGCAATGCCATCCTGCATCTAAAGCCGCCACTCTCTTGTGCTTGTTGTGGGGCCCGTGACTTGTTGAGGGGCCCGTGCTGACACTGTACACGTGAGATTTCCTAACCAATGTTATGCCCGATACTCTGGGTTGCATCCAAGGACAATTATACTGGGCAGAGTTAAACAGGCAAGGGAGACTTTATTCAAGACTATTGCAATGTGGGGGTGGGGGAGAGATTGACCTTGACACCAGATACAATGGGGGCAGCTGGGGACTTGCAATAGACTGCAGGCCAGGCGGCTATGGCTAAGAGGAACTTGATTAGTAATAAGGGTGGGGTGGGGGGATTCTCACTGAACTGGGCTCAGCAGGCCAAGGAAGTTTCAGCTGGCCAAGGAAGGTAGGCCAGGGAAAAAGGAGCACAGAGGAGCTCCCCCCAAAATTTGGCCAAGGAGTGAGTCCTCAGTTGCCAACTTGAGCCTCAGAAATACACAAAGAGCACCTGGGTGGCTCAGTTGGTTGAACATCCAACTTTGGTTCAGGTCATGATCTCACGGTTCGTGGTTCGAGCCCGGTGTTGGGCTTTGTGCTGACTGCCAGCTCAGAGCCTGGAGCTGCTTCTGGTTCTGTGTCTCCCTTTCTCTCTGCACCTCTCCTGCTTGCACTCCATCTCTGTCTTCAAAAATAAGTAAACATTTAAAAAAATTAGAAATACACAAAGACAGAAATATATCTGGGTCCACAGTTCTGCTGCATGCATTCTGTGAATGGCATCTTGTTAAGTGCTATGTTTGCCTAGTATGTCTCAATGTTGTTCTTGTTTGGAATATTCTCAAAACCTCTGGGTGTTAGGAACCAGTGTGAATCTGCTCTGAGCATTTCATCCAACAGTACAGAAGAATTTAACTTGAGGTATTCTGATTTCTTTTTTCTTCCTCTCTGAAAATTCCTTACTGAATTATATCCCAACTCAATTCAACCCCCAGACTAACCTTCCAATTAATTCCATTTCTGTGGGATTTAAAGATTAAACTAGAACTACATTGGTTGTATATCTGTACATGATTAGACATTTGTTTTGTGTTCATTCATTCATCTCTTGGTTCATCCATTTTTTTCAGCAAACTTCAATTTTTTGTTGAATTAGAAAGTTTCTTTCTTTCTTTTCCTTCCTTCCTTCCTTCCTTCCTTCCTTCCTTCCTTCCTTCCTTCCTTCCTTCCTTCCTTTCTATCTTTCTTGAGAGAGCATCAGTGAGCAAGGGGTGGGGGAGGAGGAGGGAGAGGGAAACATGGAGAGAGAGAGAGAAGCAGGACTCACTCAAACCAGGGCTCAAATTTTTTTTATCCAGAGTGGGGTTGAAACTCACCCAAAGTGGGATTCAAGCTCACCTAATGTGAGACACAAACTCACAAACTGTGAGATCATGACCTCAGCCAAAGTTGGACACCCAACTGACTGAGCCACCCAGAAGCCCCTAATGTTTATTTATTTTTTTTTTTTGAGAAAGAGAGAGAGCACAAGCAGGGGAGGGACAGAGAGGCAGAGAGAGAGAGAGACAGTAGAGAGAGACACAGAATCTGAAGCAGGCTCCAAGCTGTCAGCACAGAGCCGGATGCAGGGTTCAAACGCCTGAATCCATGAGATCATGACCTGAACCGAAGTCAGACACTTAACCGACTGAGCCACCCGGGGGCCCCTACACTTATCAGACAAGCGCAGAGGTGAATCCAGCTTCTCCAGGCCACCTCCTTTTCAGGCTGTAAAACCAGGCTCTTTTTCATCCATTGGTTTTGAGGTCAATCACTGTAAGACTCACATGAGATAAATGACACACAGGCTCTAGAGGGCTCTAGAATACCAGTGCACTGACTAGACCGTGGACTGTAGCTTGATTCCCTCCCAGGCTGAGAAAGACACGTCTGCCCTGTGCTATGGCATGTGGCAGTGCGGTGGTGTTTCCTCCATGATGCTCTCCCCTTTTACCTGGTGTCAGCAAGGCTGTAGAAAGACAGGGTGCCTCTTGTAGACAATTCCGCTCTGGTCCCAGCCAGGAAGGCAGGCCTGTGTCTTGCGTGGGAGCCATCACCCTGGGGGATACTTCCGCACGCTGGTGCCCTACGCCCTACCTGAGATGTCACTACTAAAGCTCTACTCCTTTGGCCCTTAAAGGCTTCTCAGGACCTAAGGGTGGTGTCATCTTGGACCTCAGCAGCTGAGGGAATTAGGGGCCAACTGGCTGAGGCCAAGGCCTAGAGCAGCGCTCACAGGGCTCCCAGGAGGAGCCGGGCTCTGCAAGGCCCTGGACGGTGCTCACAGGGGAGCAGGGGCTCCCAGAGACCTGCGGCCCACGGACCACCCTCCTGAGGCCTCTTCTCTTATATTCTCAACACCAAAGGCAGAGGCCGTGGCTCCCATCAGCTCAGGGCCCCGGGGAAGATTCCACTCTGCGGGTGCTCCGTGACCCAGAGCTCAGGTCAGCTGCTGGTTCCCGCGGCCAGGTGGCTTTGAGCCCTTTGCTAGTATCTCAGGCTCTTGTGGCTCTTGAACCCATGCCTGCTTCTCCTGGGCGGGGGCTTAGCCTTTTCCCCAACCCCCCTCCCCAAGCTGCTCCAGGCCCCTGAGTCTGATCAGTCCCTTCTCAGAAGCTCATGCTTGCTGGGAGCCTGAGCCATTTACCTGGCTCTCTTCTCTTCATTCACCCTGGGGCTTCAAGGCTTTTTCTCTAGTCACTGCCAGGCATTGGCTTCAAACTCTGACCCCCAGGCTGTTGGAACTTTTCATATTGTCAGAGCCTTAAAGGTCCTTTGCCCCATCAGTGCCTCTAGCGCCCCCTGGATACCTGTGTCAGTTGACTGATATCTGAATTCATCTCTACGCCTCGGTCTACACATCCATAAAATGGGGGCGATGATAGCATCCACCTTATCAAATTGTAATAGAAATAAGATCACTTAATTCATCTCGAGGACTTAAGGTCTGTACAAATGGCTTAATAAATATTAGAGGTGATTATTATAATTATTGCTTATTATAAATATTGCTCATTCTTTCCAGATCCTGCCCCCTCCCTCCTCCCCATGCTGCTGACTTTCTAGAGCCAAGGCCGACAATCCAAACGAATTCCCTCTGTTCCCAGCTGCCTTGTATTGAGTTCCTGTTCCCTGGGTTTGCACTGCTGGCTGGGTGCCTGCAGGAGTCAAGGCCTGTGCTGGCTCGAATTTCAGCTCAACAGAGGTCCAGTGTCCCTGTGCTTTCCCTACTGGGCCCTTTTCCTGTTCATGAAGCTGGGGACGCTCTGGGAAGGACAGCCCCGAGTTCATGTGAGGATGATAGACTACATGAGATAGTACAAGTGACATTGCTAATGACGGAAATCAGCTGCTCGAGCCAGAGCCAGAATCTAGAGGAAGTGACAGTGAGGCCCGTGAATATAGGGTCCTGCCCTGAGCTCTGCCAGAAATCAGTCTCCGCCAGCAAGGGTGGGAATGACAGCGTTGAGTCACGACACTTCGGGAGCGCCATAAAGAGCAGCCCAAACAATTTGGACGTTAAGTGTTTGGAGAGAGAAGGATGGCTTGTAAAGGAGGGTCTTGTTATTCCCCGAAAGGCTACTATGAAGATGTCAGGCGTATGGAAGTAACAGATGGGAAAGGCGGGCCGAGATCATTACTCTGAACTCAGAGTGCCGTTACTGACAAGCGCACACCTTGTCGCTGGGCAAATAGACATGCCTGGATTAGGAGGGAGACGCACAGAGAAGCGAAAGCAGAAACCAGGTATTTCAAACTATCTGGGTGGTAGAGGGAACTGCATTAGGAGTATGGCATTCTTCAGAGTACAATAAAGAAAAAAAAGCAGAAAGTTCTGGACAAGATGGTGAGCAAGAGTGAGCCTGTTAAAAGTGAATTAGCTGGGGGAGCCTGGGTGGCTTAGTCGGTTAAGCGTCCGACTTTTGCTTAGGTCCTGATCTCGCGGTTCGTGGGTTCGAGCCCCGCGTCAGGCTCTGTGCTGACTGCCAGCTCAGAGCCTGGAGCCTGTTTCAGTCTGTGACTCCCTCTCTCTCTGACCCTCCCCTGCTCACACTGTCTCTCTCTCTCTCCTAGAAATAAAACATTAAAAAAATTTTTTTTAAAAGTGAATTAGCTGATGAATTTGTTTTCATTTGCATGGAACGTAGTGGCTCCCAATGTTGGGGGCATCGTGCTGAAGTTCTCATGACAACTATAGCCTCTCTTTCTAAAAAAGTGCCTTTATAGGGGCGCCTGGGTGGCTCAGTCGGTTAATCGTCTGACTTCCGCTCCGGTCATGATCTTGTGGTCCATGACTTCAAGCCCCACTTCGGGCTCTGTGCTGACAGCTCAGAGCCTGGAGCCTGCTTTGGATTCTCTGTCTCCCTCTTTCTCTGCCTCTCCCATGCTCATGCTCCTTCTCTCTCAAAAAAAAAATAAATAAATAGATAAGATTTTTTAATAAATTTGAAAAAATGTCCTTACAATGCACAGATTTGGTAAACAGCATTAGAAACATCAATGGGGCCAGAAATTTAAGGGGTTTCCAATGGTGGTTCAAACAGTAGTCTTTCCTCTGACTCAAAGAAATGCAGACCAGCATTCAGAGACCTCTGATAAGCATTCAGAGACCCGACTTCCTATGCAGCAGATTTCCAGGGAGGATGCTGACACGGGACCTCTCACTATGGCCACAACGCCACAGCCCCACACTCTGATGAGGCGCGCTGGTGGGGTCAGAGGCTCCTTGAATCTACCCTCCTTGAACACCTGACTAGAATCAGGCTAAGTGGCCTCCTTAACTCTTGTCCTCTATGTGTGAATCGGTGCGGGTACTATTCAGATTTAGGGTGG
Organism: Proteles cristata cristata; assembly: GCA_017311185.1. Taxonomy (NCBI): domain Eukaryota; kingdom Metazoa; phylum Chordata; class Mammalia; order Carnivora; family Hyaenidae; genus Proteles; species Proteles cristata. The sequence continues at coordinate 368,535 of JAESUZ010004500.1, read as the reverse complement.
AGCGATTTTCTTGGGATGAGACCGCTGCCCACATTGGGTGGTGCTTTGCGCCTTGTCTCTAACTGCTAACCAACGGATCCCTCGCATGGTCAAGGTGACTACCCCCCACCCATTAAAAAAATTTATTTAATGTTTGTTTATTTTTGAGAGAGACAGAACACCAGTCGGGGTGAGGCAAAGACCGAGGGAGACACAGAATCCTAAGCAGGGTCCAGGCTCCGAGCTGTCTGCACAGAGCCTGACGCGGGGCTCGAACTCACTGATGGTGAGACCATGACCCGTGCTGAAGTCGGACGCTTAACCGACTGAGCCACCCAGGTGCCCCCCGCCCTTTTTTAAAATGCCACTTTTGGAGTCTGTACAGTATGTAGTTGATGTGAAACCACTGCTCCAGAATCTGTCCCTTCTGCTCTGGTGGGAAGGATCTGACCATTGTAGGGGTGACAGGAGTCACGGGAAGAAGGACCAAAGCACAGGCATTTTGGCTTGACGCTGACAGCAGCCAGTCAAAACCTTCTCCCTCGTCCTCAATCCTTGGTCTTTGCCCCAGAGCCTGGCCCTGGTTCTGCTGAGCCTTTGAAGCCAGGAAGCAGTCCAGCCACTCAAACAAAAGCCCACTCCTTGCCCCAGAACAATAGGAACAAGTGAGTTTCAAAAGACACAGCCATGAAAGGGACCCACCGTCCAAACAAGGCAGACCTCAGAGGAGACTCCTCTACACGGCGGCAACACCTCCGACTTCTCCGCGCCTCCTTCCAGATTCTACATCTCCTGGTGCCAATTACCCTGCAGCTGAGGCAATGAAAGGCCACTGTCAACACTGCTTTATCCTTTTTTTTTTAAATGTTTTGTATTTATTTCTGAGAGAAAGAGAGAGAGACAGCATGAACAGGGGAGGGTCAGAGAGAGAGGGAGACACAGACTGAAACAGGCTCCAGGCTCTGAGCTGGCAGTCAGCACAGAGCCCGATGCAGGGCTCGAACCCACGAACCATGAGATCATGACCTGAGCTGAAGCTGGGCACTTAACCAACTGAGCCACCCAAGTGCCCTGCAACACTGCTTTTCTTAAGTAGTAGGTGGGAATGGGAACCTCAAGTTCTAGCTATGCCCACTGCACTTTGCGCTACCAAGAGGGGAAGTTTCCAAAGGGTCAATCTGTACCCCAGTGAGTCTCAGGGGGGACACAGAGAACCTGGAACACACCGGTTTGCACCAGGTCATGCAGATTCCTTGGCCGAAGGCCTTCTCAAAGCTGGTAATCATTCAGAGCCAGGCACCTTGCTGAGGGCTTGACGTCAGTGAGTACATTTGCTCATCCAGCCTGCTCCAGGAGCTGTGCCCACTATGAATACCAGGAGGTTCCAGATGAGAAAACTAAAGTTTGGATGTGCTGAGAAACTTGCCCCAAGGGACACAGCTCGCAGGGGTGACAGTCCAGGTTCAAGGCTAGTTCCGTTTGTTGCCAGAGCACATATGCTTTGTAAACAGTACATCCTTCTGATATGCTAATACACGTTAGGGAGATGTGTAATCCAGTACAGTAATTGGCAGTATAACCAAGATTTGTTTGATAACATGTGACAGATCAGGCCCTTCTAGAGGCGGACTCTGATGCTCTAAGATGTGTGTGCAGAAATTCATTAGGGTGGGCTCTTAGGATCAGCAACCTGTGGAACAAAACAAGGCGAGTCGATGAAAAAACTGAATTTGGTCAGTCATCCAGGGAGCTCCCGGGTTGGGAAGGCCTTTCAGATCTGTCCCAGAATGGGCCAAGCCATCTGGGCCTTTATTATTTTTTTAATGTTTATTTATTTTTGAGAGAGAGAGAGAAAGCTCAAGAAGGGAAGGGACAGAGAGAGAGGGAGACCCAGAACCCGAAGCAGGCTCCAGGCTCTCAGAGCCTGACATGGGGTATCGAATTCATGAATCATAGGGTCATGACCTAAGCCAAAGTTGGACACTTAAGTGACTGAGCCCCCTAGGTGCTCCAATGATTGGGCACTTTTAGGCATGTTTAAGAGCATCAACAATAGTCAAATTATGGAAAGAGCCCAAACAAATGTCCATCAACTGATGAATGGATCAAGATGTTTATATATATACTATAGAATACTACTAGGTGATGAAAAAGATTGAAATCTTGCCATTTGCATCAGCGTGGATGGAACTGGAGAGTATTACGCTGAGCGAAATAAGTCAGTCAGAGAAAGACAGATACCATATGTTTTCACTCATATGTGGAATTTGAGAAACTGAACAGATGAACAGGGGAAAGGGAAGGAAAAATAAGATAAACAGAGAAGGAGGCAAACCATAAGAGACTCTTAAATACAGAGAAAAAACTGAGGGTTGCTGGCGGAGAGGCGGGTGGGGGTGGTGGGTTAAATGAGTGACAGACATTAAGGAGGGCACTCTTAGGGATGATGAGCACTGGGTATTATATGTGAGTGATGAATCACTGGGTTCTATTCCAGATGACATTGTATGTTAACTAACTTGAGAATAAAAAATAAAATAAAATAAAATAAAGAGCGGTTCAGCCACAGTTCCTATAAGGTAAGCTGAGAAAATCTACACATAGGATCTAGAGTATATGACATTGAGTGTATTACTATTTTTTTTTTTTACAAATAGTTTATTGTCAAATTAGTTTCCACATAACATTCAGTGCTCATGAGTGTATTACTATTGACTTAAGCTAGTTAGGGGCAAAACTGACCTGGAATAAGATTCTCTGCTCGTAGTTAAATGTCCTTCCCATCACACCTGCCTTTCCCATCACACCTGACAGCCCTTGCTTCTGGAGCAGTGATGTAAAGAAATTACATTCAGAAATCCCTTAGCCATAAGGGCAGACAAACTTAAGATTTGGAAGTTTTATTTGGAGACCAGTTAAAAGAGAGGAATTTCAGTGCAGTGCTCATTTGTCATTCGCCGGTCCCGGGATGTCCCTGGGCGACGCTGAGCTAACATGCAGCGGCATCTTTGAGATGACAACACAATACACTGAAAGGTAGCCTTTGACGGCATTAGAAGATGGTAACACAGCCTCCCAGGAGTGGGAAGAGCAGGAACAAGTGTGAACTGAAGATCAAACGTCAGCCTGCTGAACAAGACAATACCAAGACGGGACACAGGGCAGCCTCAGAGGGGAGGAGACGGCGCACCGGATCAGGGCTCTGAAACGGGAACACGACTGATCTCCCAAGTAAACAGATGGACAGATCACAGCCTCATTTAGATGCCAGTTTGAGATGACGGTCACTGGGGTTTTGGTTTCTCTTCTATAAGCAGCTCATAGGTTTGCAGAATATAAATAGAACTACATTGAGACTTACGGCTTGAAGGAGGCTAAAAGACTCGAGAGCCTAATTTCATCTCTTTCTTTACCCGAAAACCAAAGCCCAGAGAGGTTCATTGATTTGCCTAAGGTGACACAACTAGTCAGGCACAGAAGGGATGGGAAATCAGGGTTGTTTTTTTTTTTTTCTTTTCACTCGATGACACATTTATTCTGCAGACCTTGAACACTTTCTCTGCGCTCTTCCTGGACTTGAACCCAATGGAATATAGACATGAGTGGGGCACACTGCTTGTTTTCAAGAGGTTCTTGATCATCTGTGAATAGTTAATGAGAGAATGCAATACTAAGAACAACAGTAAGCATTTCCTCAATGCTAAATGACATGTACAAAATGCCACCCCTAGCTATGCCTGGGGTGCGGAAGAATGGTGGAAATGTTGTCCTCTAGGCTGGTCCCCTGTGTACCAGACCATCCTTCAACTATCAGCCTCAACCTGCCCATGTCCAGAAGCAGCTGTCAGTGGGGTGGGTATATTCACTAATTTAATTCCAAAGTAGTCACAGCCTGGAATTGCTTCTGTCGATATTGGTCCAGTGTCCTGTATGCCTGCATACCTACCTTTGGCATTACTTTATTTATTTGTTATTTGTTTTTAACTTTTTTTTTTTAAATGTTTTATTTATTTCTAGGAGAGAGGAAGACAGCGTGAACAGGGGAGGGCCAGAGAGAGAGAGGGAGTCACAGACTGAAACAGGCTCCAGGCTTCAAGCTGGCAGTCAGCACAGAGCCCGACGCGGGGCTCGAACCCACGAACCGTGAGATCATGACCTAAGCGAAAGTCGGACGCTTAACCGACTAAGCCACCCAGGCGCCCCTGTTTTTAACATTTTAATGTTTATTTTTGAAAGAGAGAGAGATAGAGTGCAAGTGGGAAAGGGTAGAGAGAGAGGAAGATGCAGAATCCAAAGCAGCTCCAGGTTCTGAGCTGTCAGCATAGAGTCTGACACTGGGCTTGAACTCATGGACCATGGGATCGTGATTCAGGCTGAAGTCAGATGTTCAACTGACTGAGCCACCCAGGAGCTTTTCTTTTCTTTTTTTTTTAATGTATGTTTATTTGAGAGAGAGAGAGAGCTAGTGGGGGAAGGCACAATGTGGGGCTTGAACCCACGAACTGCAAGATCGTGACATGACCCAAAGTCAGACACTCAACCCACTGAGCCACCCCAGGTGCCCCCCAAGAAGGTATTTCTTGATCTGGGTGCTGGTTACATGGCTGTGTTCAGATTGTGAAAATTCATTGGCCAGCATACATAGGGCGTGTGTATTTCTTCTCTGTGTCTGTTTGTCCCAGGTAGCTAGTGCTGGGTAACAAACCACCCCAAACCATGGTGGTATAAAGCAAAGAGCAGCACTAGTTTTTCTTACAAATCTGAAATTTGGCAGGGCTTGATAGGGATAAGGTATCTTTGCCCCAGTGGGCATCAGCTGGGGTAGATCAGAGGCTGGACGCTAGGACCATCAGAAGGCTCACTCAGCTCCTGTGTCTTACAATTCATACCAGCTGTCAAGTGAAACCTTAGCTGGGACTTGGTTGGAACACCCACATGGAGCCCCTCTATGTTGCTTGGGCTTCTCACAACATGGCAACTGTGTTCCAAGGGTGAGCAGAGTCAGGTGGTGGCCATATTGCCTTTTCTGACCTAGCAATGTCACTCAGCCTGCATTTTGTTCATCAAAGCAGCCACAAAGGCTCCTTCAATTTTCAGGTGAGGAAAAATAGACTCCATCTCTGGATGGGGAAAGGCAATGTTCTGAAAGAGTATTTGGACCAGATCTACAGCTATGACAGATTTTGAAGAAAAAAAAAATGAATCCCACTACAATGTTGTAATTTAACAAAAGATTTGAAAAAAAAAAACTTTAGGTGCAATTAAAATGAGAAAAAAATGGGGTGCCTGGGTGGCTCAGTAGGTTAAACATCCAACTTCAGCTCAGATCATTATCACATGGTTCATGAGTTCAAGCCCCTGTGTGCTGACAGCTTAGAGCCTGGAGCCTGCTTTGGATTCTGTGTCTCTCCCTCTCTGCCCCTCCCCTGCTCATGCTCTGTCTCTCTAAAAAGTAAATAAACATTTAAAAAAAGGTTTAAATAAAATAAAATGAGAAAAAATAGCAATTTGGGAAAAACAAGTTGAGCCCAAGTCACCATCAAGAAGTCTAAGTCATGTCCCATATCTCAATCCACTTTCGATTTCCCAAGAGCCTCTGTCATTTAAAAAAAATCTCTGATGGGTAACCACTGTATGCAGAGAAGGGGAATAAACGAAAAGTTAGGAGCAACTCACATCATGGAGGTAGGCTGGTTATTACCCAGGGCTGGTTGAGGCCTGTATATTTTTCTCCCAGTCATTTATAACCATAATGGAAAAAAAGAACATTATCTACAAAATAAGAGGGTGTAGTGTGTGGGAAATGGAGCATGAAAAGGATTTGTACTGTGATGTAGAGATTAGGAAGAACAACCCAAGTGAATTAATAAATGGGATGCAGATATAGCACATTCAGGTGTAACTTCAGTGCAACTTCAAAGGTGTTGATATTTGTAGAAATACAAACGCTCTGAAGCAATATTAAATACTCATTTACCCTTTTCCCCCCTCCCCCTGAATGGAGCATTGGATTGCATTGGAATGATTTGAAATTCCAAGGTGATGTCAGAGTTCATTCCCATTGAAATTTTCTAACGTTTCTGTAGCCATGACTTCCTCTACCACGCGCCATACCCACACATAGTCATACAGTTATCCTTCCTTACCCAGTGTCGCCTGAAACCAATCCATCTACCTATGTATTTTAACCTAAAATTCCTGGGGCTCCATCTCTGTTCCCAGAAGTTGTCTCAGACCCTCACTCTTTCATTTCCAGCTTATCTGGGCTCTGTCGTCTTACCTTCTGATATTCATCCCATCACTCATGTCCTGCTTCGCCCTCACCCTTGACCTTAAGGGCAGATTCAGTTTTCTCCATTTGTCTCTCTGAGGAAAAATTAGATCTCTTTTGCCTTAGATTTTCTTATTCCTGGACCCTTCAAAAGATTCTCTCATGTGTTCAAGGACTTGAATTCCATCCTAACTTTAGGCTGGGGGTCAATGACACGAATATAGGAGATCAGACACCGTCTGAGGTTACAACTGCCAAGGCAGCACAAATGAGGTGTGGGATTTGGTTCAAACAGTGTGGAAACTACTCGAGATAACAGCACCATTGATGTCTTCACCGGCACTGCAGGATATTATTAAAGTTAGAAACTTCGAAATTGAATTATAATGATTTTCAGAAAAGAACAGGGTCCAGATCCCCAGAGGAATTGCATGATCCCTCAAGTGTGGCCCCAGGCCTTATCTGGCTCCTCCCCAAGAGGTAAGCCTTCTAACTCAACACAGGTGTGAAGTCCAGTCTGTCTTACACAATATATTCACTACAACAGTACAGTGTCTGGATTCTCAGTTAATACTGATTAAATGAACGAAAAACCTGTCCGTTTATCTCATTTATCATGAAATTACTCCAGCCATGAAAGTCGGGACTCTTAGGACAGTGTCCAAATGGATTTATCATTTGAGTGTCTTTCTCCTTCCAGCGATGGCTCTAGGCACCATTTGGCACTGGCAGCACACATGAAATTGGTGCAGGCCTTCTCTTGGACAGAATGATAAGACACATGAGCATGCCATCCAGGATAATCCCATCTGGGCCCTTCACCCCCTCAACACCACCTACTCTTCTTAACCCTCCTATAAAAGGCAGACATAATTGTGGCTGAGTGAATGAGAGATATCTCCCCCTTCCTAAGTCAGCTGTTCCTGTGTAAGATTCAGAGGGTGGCAAATTCTCACTGTGTCCTTATCACAAGACAGGTCCAAGGTCAGGACTGGACTTGTCTTCTAGAGAAAAGCAAGAATTTGCCACTTGACTTTCCACTTTCTTGGAGGAGGTCAAAATTGTCCATCAACTACTTCTTGGACAGCATTTCACATTACTGTGTTGATCTCTCCTTAAGAGTCTTTCCACTCCAAAAACCATAAACATCTGCTTGAGAATGGGCTTATTAGAGGGCCTTCAATGGACTTATAATAAAGTATCATTAATAAACGTCAGCAGAAAATCCAACACCAAACATTTTGTGTCTTTGAGTCCTTCAGGAACTCAGGGAAGCCATATCTGAATAAACAGTCCCAAACTTTTGGCAATGATACAATTTAATTAATTCCTCAGATATTTATTGAGATCATGTAAAGGGTAAGGCACTTGGGTCTGGATTCTGTCTCGCTCAGCTGTGAAAGGTGCATAATGACAGCCTGCCACCTCGTCAGGGTGAGGTTTAAAGAGATGACAAGGAGAAAGTACCTGGCACAGAGTAAATGCTTGGTAATAGCCTAGGTTTTCCTCTCCTGGAGCTTCAGGAAGATTCCAATCTAGCAAGGAAACTGAAAATCAAGCCATGGCATAAGATAAAATATGGAAAATCCCATAATAGAAAGTTGAAAGCTGCGTTATGGGAGATAAAAAGAAAGGGGGGCTATCTCTATCTATGCATCAGATAGAGACCCCTTCATGGGTGTGCCAGCATTTGCTCTGTGAGTTGAAGAAGGGGAAGAATTTCCATACACAGGCAGAGGTTTGGATTATGTCTACAGGTTTCCAGACCATACCCACAAAGCAGGGGTTTCCCCAGGAGTCTGCTGATACCCTGAACTACCCAGGCATGCCAGGGATGGCAGAATCTAATGGATTCTAGGGACTGAGGAATTCCTGGGTGAACTTTTATCCCAAGAGGGGGAGGTGAGGCATGGCAAGCCCTAAACACCCTAGTGGAGCAATGATGTGCTTATGACTATTTGGTGAGAAAGATGAATCTGTAGCAACTGAAAGACATATTGGGGGGCGGGTGTATATTGAACGTTATTAAGGTGGTAAAGAAGTAATTGAGGAAGTCCATGTCAGGAGTAATGAGGGCTTCAATTAAGGCCATAGTCACCTGAGGGACACAGAAGAAGGTGTTACGTACTGCAGAATTTCCACATAGGAGGCGCCTGGGGGTGGTAGTGAGCTCCAAGGAGAGGTCTAGGGGATTTTGCTGGAAAAGGGTTTGAATAGGCATTTCTGAGCTCCATTTCAGGTTGCATTTGTCTATTTCCAGCAGCTGGGTGAGTGTAGGGGACACTGATGGAAATAGAGGGGGAAGACGTAAAGCACCCCGTGGTACGCTTTAGCACCTTTACTAGGAGAGAGGAGGACTGTGTTTGAAACCAAAATTGTTAGCACCTTCGGTGTGTCTTAATTGGATCTCAGGCTTTCTTCCAATTTAAATATGACAAGAATTGACCGGATGTTACCCAGTGTCACTTTCAACATTATGATTCTGTGAATCTTATGCTCCTTCCTTTTAAGAATCTTGACAAGTTTTGTGGTGGTTACTACCAGAAGCCCAGGATGCCAAAGAATGATCGTAGCTGTAGTCTTGAGGTAGACTTTTTTTTAAGTTTATTTTTTTTGAGAGAAAGAGAGAGAAAGCAAGCAGGGGAGAGACAGGGAGAGAGAGAGAGAGAGAGGATCCCAAGCAGGCTCTGAGTTGTCAGCTCAGAGCCCTACATGGGGCTTGATCTCACAAACTGCGTAATCATGACCTGAGCCCAAATCAAGAGTTGAATACTTAACCGACTAAGCCACCCAGGCGCCCCTTGAGGTGGGCTTTCAGAGCGTGACTTGCTGAATTGCACTTTCATCAGCTCGACTTACTCAGAATTTCCTGTATTTCCCTAAACCGGTTGCTATCTTTTTTTTTTTTTTTTTAATATTTTTATTTTATTTCTAGGAGAGAGAGAGACAGCGTGAGCAGGGGAGGGTCAGAGAGAGAGGGAGACACAGACTCTGAAATAGGCTCCAGGCTCTGAGCGGGCAGTCAGCACAGAGCCCGACACGGGGCTCGAACCCACGAACTGCGAGATCATGACCTAAGTGAAAGTCGGACGCTTAACCGACTAAGCCACCCAGGCGCCCCAACCGGTTGCTATCTTAATAGTACATCCAGTCTGTCAGGTACTCCGCATCTATTTAGAATTGTTTCCTCTTGGAATACACATGGCCCATTGCAGTAGTATTTAGCCCTAATTCTCACCCCCCCACAGCCGTGAATATTATACAAGACAAAGGAGGCTCATAGGAACCTGTCCAAAGCAAATGCCAGATTTTAATCTTCTGTATATTTGAGGGAAGAAGGGGGAAATACCTAAATTTACTGACTTCCCCCAATATTTTATTACAAAGCCATTCAAACATGCAGCTAAAGTGAAAGCTTTTGCACAGTGACTAGTCCTATGCCTGCCAGCTATAGTCTACCATTAATATTTTACTGTATTTTCTTCATCACCTTCATGTCAACTTATTTGTCCATTATTCTATAATATTTTTTGACACAATGTAAAGTAAAACATGATCTCCACAAACTAACCCTTAAATAGTTCAGACTTGCTGGTTTTAATAACATAATAATAACAATTGGTAGCATTTACCAAGAACCTCCTATATTTCAGGCACTTAGCTGAACATTTCATACTTGATTACGTTTCCTCTTCACTATAATCTGTGAAGGCAGGATCCTCTCCATTGACCTCTTCTCTGCATTTAACAAATGAGGTTTGAACTCAGATGTGTATGACTCTAAAGTACTTGAGTAAACAAACAAAAAAAATCAGGTCAAATTATTGGGCAGCACCACATAGCATAATTAGGTTCCAGAACTCCAGATTAGGTATAAGATTAGGCTTGATTCTGGTCGTAGGCTGATCATCAAGGTCTGGGATGGGTACAGCCAAGACCTCAGTTGCAGGTGAGATTAGAGGAAAGGGAATGAAGGCATAGTAAGGGCCAGAGCCCCAGGGAAACTGAGGCTGTGATTAGCAGGGACTGAGGGAGAGCAAAGGCTAGGAAATTAGGTTGTATGTTGGAAGTATAAGTGAGAGACAGGCTCTCAATATCCTTTCCTCCTTCTCCTCCACTCATCTCAAAGTTCTAATAATATATGCCATAAATCTAAAACTGACATTTTTTTGAGAGAGAGAGAGAGAGAGAGAGAGAGACAGGAAGGAAGGCTCCCTGCTCAGCATAGAGCCCAATGTACGACTCAATCCCATGACCATGAGACCATGACCTGAGCCAAAATCAAGAGTCAGACACGCAACTAACTGAGTCACCCAAGTGCCCCTAAAACTGACATTCTTAAATGGGACAACTGACACCATCATTATGATCAGTAGACATGTACTAAGTTCAAAGTGTCAGATCGGAATGACATTGGCCACTGATCTGTCCTTTGACACCAAAACTTCAATAGAAAGATAATTCCGCATGATAGAGAACTATAATACAGTTGTCTACATGCCCATAAGCCACCTCCAGTGCCCTCTACATTTTTGTATTTTCCTTGCAGGTAGGTGGATTTGTGCCAAACTGGTTTTGGGAAATGGGGTGTGAGTAGAAGTCATGTTGTCATATCCATGCTAAAGTGCTTAAGAGTTAGCACATGACCATCCACTAGCCTCTGTCCAGGCCACATCTCTTTAAGTACTGAGATGGCAAGCCCACGGAAAAGAAAGAGCCAGAATCTCTGAGTCACTGGTTAAAGTTGACAGCCTAAATAACAATCCGAATAAAACAATGAAATCCCCCCCACCTTTAAACCACTTGGATTTGGAGGTATGCTGGTTATTGTGGCAAAGCTGGGCTCATCCTAACTAACGCACTCTAACAAAACGAAACATGGTGGAAGCAAGAGGTGAGGGCTCTGGAGTAGAGACAGAAACTCTATAATAAGCCAGAGAATTGAAATGTAAGAAGGGTTTTGACATATAGATGGAAAGATGGATGGAATTTTGACCAGGAGGAGGTGGGAGGGAAGGTGGAGAGATTGTAACGTTACTTAGTGTTTGCTGTGGGGTCACCTGGCTGGAACTACAGTTGAGAAGCGTGAAGCTTTATATGAAGGTGTTTATCTACTACTAAAAATCCAGAGAGGGGACACCAGGGTGGCTCAGCTGGTTGAGTACCTTTCTCTTGATTTTGGCTCAGGCAATGATCTCAGGGTCGTGAGATCAAAGCCCCATGTCAGGCTACACACTGAGTGTGGATCCTGCTTAAGATTCTCTCTCCCTCTCCTTCTGCCCCACCTTCACTCTCGTGCTCTCTCCAGAAAAGAAAAATCCAGAGAGTAATCCCCAGATCCGCCCAGGTGCTGATTTGCTCATCCTCAAACTTTGATATTCAAAATTCTTACTTTAAACGCAATCTGCCTTGTTGCGACATAAGGTCTTCTTGTTCTTGGAATAAAAAACACAGTTGCTCGCTATCACCCATAAAATATTGCTTCATTAACTTGAAGACTGTAATTAACTACATATCAGCCTTCTGGCTCCAGGCAAATATCCATAAATCCTTTAGTCTTCCCTCACAGTCTGCTTCTAACCTGTTAATCATTTTCCCTGCCCTCTTGACATCATCAGTAGATAGCAGGGGGGGAAAGCCCTTTAAATAGAAGTTAATCACCCACAGCACTCTGTTAGGCACTTTACAGATGCCCTCACATTAGGCTAAACCAGATACACACACAAGCACATACACACACACACACATAGGCACACGGTATGGGTTATGTGTCTGTGCTTGGGTATATGAATGTATCTTTTTTTAAAAATAGATTAATGGTCTAGAAAAGCAGGAAGAAGAGAGGATTCTTTATTTCACAAAAGATTTAACACATGATCACTTTAAATAACGAACTCTCTAAGTACCTTTAAAAATAAGGTTTAATTTATCCCCCTCTAAAAATGCTTACCGTTGTTTATTTTACCAAGGGGCTGGCTGCAAACACAAGTCTGTTTGTACAAAGAACTCTCTGCCCTCTGAAGGCACTTTTATGATATACAATTGTAGCAAAATGAGCAACTACACATACAGGAGAAGGTAAACTACAGGTCTAGGCTTTAATGCACTGTTTTGAGATTTGTCTAAGGACAGGAGATGAGAGCTGCCACCAGGGAAAGGGAGGTGACCTGATGATCAGGAGGAGAGGGTTTACTCCTCATAAGGAGAGGAAGATGAGTGAATAACTGAGGTGGAGGTAGGTGGAAGGGGGGAGGAATACTCTATACCAGTATGTGGACATCACCATATATTGCCAGGTGGAGAGCATTAGTCAGTACAAGCCAGTCAATGCTACAGTAACGAGCTTCTGACCTGCAGGGGTCCGGAGGCTGGATCTAAGGGCTCTTAATATCCTAGCATAATGTACTTCAGTCACCTCGTAAATTTATTATCACCCCAGCGACTCTGATCTGTAGGTCTGGAATGCTTTAACAAGACTCCCAGTGACTCCCTTGTGGTGCTCCGGAGACAGAAAGGTAAGCAAGAGCTATAACCAACGGGCTTGGGCTTGTGGCTGCAGTGCTTTTCCTGAGGGTGAAGGAAGGGCCTCCATAGCACTGGGGACAATTGTACCAGGGAGGGCCATGGTGGTTGCAGCAGTAATGGTAGTAAAGGAATTAAGTCTTAGGAAGCAGATGGAGGTAAAACTTTCTAGAAATGATACCCACGTGAGGCACTGGCTCCCTTACAGTCTGTAAACTCCAATGGGGTGAAAGACGGGATGGGCCTGGGTCACGACGGTTTCTCAACATCTCTCACATGGTAGGCGTTCAATACACATTGCTGAACTGAAGTGGAAAACGACTCAGAGACCTGGAAGTTGGGTGCAAATATGAGAACAGGGAGGAATTTGCAAGGGATGGCTAGTCCATCCATTCTGTAAGTAGAAACAAGCTGTGGAATAATTGTTTTGCTTTTGCTTTGTCCTTGTTTCTATCAGTGAGCCTAGAATGGCCAGAAGAAATACTGTGTCACAAGGGGCCAGAAGGACCAGGTCATGTGCTGACTTTAGGAGAAATGTTGGAAAAGTGTGTTTTGCCATATTGTTTGAATGAATAATTCCTTTGGCATAGACCTGAGGCCGAGTTACCTAAACTCTCTTGGATCCTGATCAACTCTAGGCTCCAAAAAACCTCACTTTCCAGAGAATCAACAATATGGCTCTAGATTGGCCCTTTCTAATGGTCATTTGCACCAAAGAGCTTGGGCACCCGTACCTCAAGCAACTGATGAGGAAGTGGGTAAATTCTCCCCCCGCCGCAGTGGCCAATATATAATTCTCTTAAAGATAGGAACCAAAGATACTCCAGAATATGACTGTTTAACCCAAACATTCCACTGTTGCCTGGTGCATTGCTGTATGTATATGCAAGAGCTGAGTGTGTAGTGCTGAGCTTCTGTGACTGTCCTCAGAGGAACAATTTTTGCTTTTACAGCCCTGACATTTGTGAAAGCAGAGGTCATTCGTTTTTCTGACTACATAATGTGTAGAAAATAGTAAGGTTGAATGAAAAAGGCAAGGCCATCCACTCTTAAACCGCACATAAATCTCAGCCACGGGCTCACATGATTACTTATTCCTCTCATTTGAGCTTGTTAAGTAATTACTACGTAAATTATTAGGATAATGTAATATGCATGACTTTAAGGAATGACAAATTGTAGCTAACTTTCTTAATTTGTTGCCATAGTTACATTTCTAGAAATTCTAAATTGTTCTTCTTCTCATGTATAAATTACTGCCACCCTGCTACCTGTTCAGGTTTGATTGGCTAGACTAGAAGTATGTGTCAGTAAGATGACTCCATGCCCTTGATTTTTGAAAGCCTTGCCTTGAGTTTCCTTCAGAGTCCAGCAGCTTTCATCCAAGGCAAGGGTCTGAGGGGCCTCCTTCAGAGGTCTTCAGAGAAGACCTTGAAACACAAACCAGGATTGAACAGCCCATCCTAGGTGAATACTACCTTCTTTCTTCTTGGCCACCCAGTTGACATTTCCTAACCGGAAACTTGGGGCTAATGTGGAAACTAGTCATCATTTGCGCCCATGAGAACTATAGAAAGGCACTCTCTGACATGCTTTCCTTTTTTTTCTTTTTTAAAAAAATGTATTTATTTCTGAGAGAGAGAGAGAGAGTGAGCAGGGGAGCGTCAGAGAGAGAGGGAGACACAGAATCTGAAACAGACTCCAGGCTCTGAGCTAGCTGACTGACATGCTTTTCTTAAGAAAAATGTGACTATCCTTTCTCATTTTCCATAAAATATTAAAGGATACATTAGCCACATTTGTGTCTGGAAGGTAGACCTGCCAGAAGACAAGGGAACATTCTAGAATGAAATGGGGTTTTCTGATGATCTATCTGATCATTTTTATCACCACGCTTTTTGTAAAGGATGAGCTAAGATACAGTGGGCATTATGGATCAAATGCAAAATGAGTGGATCAAATGCTCACTCAAGAGTGAGCAAAGTAATTTGAAATAGCAGAACTCAAAGTAAGAAGGCCCTGGAAACTGTAGAGTTCAAGGCAAAACACATTAACTTTAAGGGATATTTCATTTTGGTAATGGGTGTAAAATTCAAGAGTATCAAAATGTATGTAAAAGACAGCTGTTAGAAACAGAAAAAAAAAAAGGTACCAGGAAACAATACATGTGAAAGAAAACACAAGTCCTTAAGTGTCTGTGTTTTAACGATGAAACATTTGAACGGAAAAATAATTAAGATTGGATTCGTTAATATCTATATGTCTATCTACTTCTATCACATCTCTGTGTATCTGTAACCGTCTTTAATCTACAGAGAACCTACCTCCCTATTAAGCATTTAGGAGAGAATTGGCCGTATACCAGGTCTTGAGGAAAACCTAATAAATTTCAGAAAGCAGAAATTGCAGGGTTCATATTTTCTGATCACAATGCAAATGATAATAATGATGATTATAAATGCTTAAAATATTCACTTACTTGGAAATTAAAACAAAAACTATAATAAGTTGTTGAGTCAAAGAGGAAATCACAACCATAATTATGGACTATTTAAAAAATAAAGACAACAGAATAATGCCTATCAACTTTGACGGAAGGTGGCTGAAGTAGAATTGAGCGATGAATGTGCCCTTGCACATACTTCAATTTTTAAACCAGGAAGAATCAAAATAAACCAATTCATGTTTCAACTCAAGAAATGTTCAAATGGTTGAGTCAAGGAATCAGAAAAATCCCTCTGGGCAAGGAGGCTTGTGAGGGGGTGGGCTTTGGAGAGAAGGAAAGGGTGGAGGATTGAGCTATAATTCACCTGCTTTCTGTAATTGCCCTGTGATGTCCACAAAAGATGGGAGTCAGGGGTGCAGTGGGAAACCTCAAATCACCTACATAAAAGCCTCTGTCTTTTATATTTGCCCAATAAAACCATTGCTTTCCTCTCTTCTTTGTTCATCTGGAACTTTCTATCTTTTGCCCTCCTATCTGCACACATTCACAAGTGACATGCCAGCCTAAGGTGTGATTATTCAGAGGGGCTTCTAGTCTGACTAGCTGCCCAGGGTATGCACACTCATGTTCTATAACAATCTATCAGTACGTTTCACAGTGGACCCCAATTTGAGGCACGGTTAATTCAAGCAAAGAGGCACATCTAGCCGATGAGCCTTTCTTACGATGACAAATGGATTTAAGTGAAATAGTGCTTTGAGAGTAGTGCCTGGCTGGCACATTCCAAATGCTCAATAAATATTAACTATTAGACCCTTTTATTTCACTGCATATATTTATGTAGATAGAAAAACTATAAAGCTATTACTCTGTTCATAATAGAGTTCAGAAAAGCAACTGAATAAAAGGCAAATAAAAATAAATATATTTACTCTAGTCTACCAACATGCTTAAAAATATAGTGAGAAAATCCTATCTGGGGACGTTGCAAAATGAAAACAAAATAGATAGACCAAAGCAAAAACTGGTACCAAATATGATTAAAAAAATTGTGCAAGACTTATCTGAAGGGAAATACACAATTTCACTGAGGAAAATATTAATGACTAATGGAGAGAGATACTATATCCCTTGATCGGAAAGACTGCATATTTTAAAAATATAAGTTATTCTCAACTTACGGTACATTTAAGCATAATCTAAGAAAAATATTAATGGAATTTTTTGGGGGGGACACTTTTGAATCATGACTTTCATGATTTTAAAGTTCATCTAGAACATAGGGGAAGAGAAGGAAAAATAAGATAAAAAGAGAGGGAAGGAGGCAAACTATAAGAGACTTTTATATTAATTTTTTTAATGTTTTATTTATTTCTGAGACAGAGAGAAAGAGAGAGGCAGCGTGAGCAGGGGAGAGTCAGAGAGAGGGGGAGATACAGAATCAGAAGCAGGCCCCAGGCTCTGAGTTAGCTGTCAGCACAGAGCCCGACACGGGCTCAAACCCACGAACCATGAGATCGTGACCTGGGCCAAAGTCAGACGCTTAACCGACTGAGCCACCCAGGCACCCCTAAGAGACTCCTAAATACACAGAACAAACTGAGGTTTGTTGAAAGGGGTGATGGGCTAAATGGGTGAAGGGCACTTGTTGGGATAAGCACTGGGTGTTATATGTAAGTGATGAATCATTCAGTTCTACTCCTGAAATCATTATTACCCTATATTTTAACTAACTTGGATTTAAATAAGAATTAAAAATTTAAAAAAATAGAAATAAAAATAAAGTTCATCTGGAAAAATAAAAAGTATTAAACTTTAGGAAATGCAAATTAAAACCACAATGAAGGAAGGATGTCTGGATGGCTCAGTAGGTTAAGCATCTGACTTCGGCTCAGGTCATGATGTCCTGGTTCATGAATTCGAACCCATGTTGGACTCTGTGCTGACAGCTCAGAGCCTGGAGCCTGCTTCAGATTCTGTGTCTCCGTCTCTCTTTGCCCTTTCCTCATTTGCATTTTCTCTTCTCTCTCTCTCTCAAAAATAAATAAATAAACTTAAAAAAATGCCACAATGAAAGATCTCTATACATGTATTAGAAAAGTGAAAACAAAATATAATCTTAGTCACTGCAGAGACACAGAATCTCTCATACATCGCTGGTGGTTATGTAAAGTGGAAAAGCCACTGTGGGAAGTTGTTTGGCAATTTTTTAATAAAATTTAATATGCGCTTATCATAGGACCCAGCAATTACACCCTGGGGCTTTATCCCAGATAAATGAAAACTTATGTTCACACAAAAACCTGAGCACAAATGCTCACAGTAGCTTTATTTGCGACAATCCCAAACTGGAAATAATCCAAATGTCCTTCAATGGGTGAATGGGTAAACAATCTCTGGCACGATGAAATACTACTCAGCAAAAAAAAAAAAAAAAGAGAGAGAGAGAGAGAGAGAGAGAGAAAGAAAAAAAAAGAAAGGAAAGAATTGTTGATATACACAAAATCCTGGATGGATCTCAAGGGCTTTATGCTTAGTGAAAATATGCCAATCTTAACGGGTTATATACTGTATGCTTCCATTTAGATCACAGTTTTCAAATGTCAGAAGTATAGAGAAGGAGAAAAGATTGGTGGTTGCTGGGGACAGAGATGCAATTATAAAGAGAGGGAACTAAAGTGGGGCAAGGGGTGGGGGCTGCCATGAAGGAACCCCCTTGTGGTGAAGGGGCCATCTTGTGTCTTGACTGTGCTACTGTTTGCATGAATCTGTGCATGGGATACAATCAAAACTGTGCACAAAAATGGTGCATCCATGGGGCACCTGGATGGCTCAGTCGGTTAAGTGAACGACTTTGGCTTAGGTCACGATCTTGCGGTTTGTGAGTTGGAGCCATGTGTCGAGCTCTGTGTTGACAGCTCAGAACCTGGAGCCTGCTTTGGATACTTTCTCTCTATCTCTCTCTCTCTTTCTCTCTGTCCCTTCCCCACTCACGCTCCTCTCTCTCTCTCAAAAATAAACAGTAAGAAAAATTTTTTGTAGAAAAATGGTGTATCCATGATGCAGTAATGTTGATAGTCTAGTTAACAATGCAAATGGTACAGATATCAATGTTCTGATTTCAACATTGTACAATAGTTATGTAAAATGTTCCTGGTGGGGAAAGATGAGTAAAGGGTACCGGGGACTGCATGTACTGTATTTTGTAACTTCCAGGAAGTCTACAATTAAATCACATAAAAAGTTTTTGAACAATCAGGAAGAAAAGGGGTTAAGAATTATGAAGCGTTAGGAGATTCACAAAAATTACAAAATTAAAATAAGAGGAGTGGTGTGATCTATTAGCCCTGACACATTAGGAGCATGACATTGAAGCTACATAATGAAAATTTGTTAGGAGTCATGAGCCAACATGAAACAGAAAACATAGTGAAGAATCGGGAGCGGGAATGTGTAATGAAGAGCTACACCCAGAAGGAAGGGTTCATGACTCAACCCGGGTTAGAGATTTGACTTAATTCCTTTGAAACAAAACTGTGTCAAGTTCTCATTTTACGTTATATTCCAAAATAAATTCCATATTATTAAAGGAAGAAAACAAGCTCATAGTAAATTAATTGATTAATAGACAGGGCAAAACTTTCTAATCATAAAAATCTATGGGTTAAATCACAAATACTTCAAACTTCTATTCATCCAAAATTTCATAAATCATGACAACAACAAGCAGAGAAATGTAAGGGGCAACAGCTATTATTATTACTTTACTGGAAAACATCTTTTGAATTTTTTTTAATGTTCATTTATTTTTGAGAGAGAGAGAGAGAGAGAGACAGAGTGTGAGCAGGGGAGGGGCAGAGAGAGAAGGAGACATAGAATCAGAAGCAGGCTCCAGGCTCCGAGCTGTCAGCACAGAGCCCAACGCAGGGCTTGAACTCACAGACTGCGAGATCATGACCTGAACCAAAGTTGGATGCTCAACCGATTGAGCCACCCAGGTGCCCCAAGAGCTTTTGAATTAATAAGAAACAGAGCATCTCAATGGAGAACTGTAAAAAAAAAAAAAAAAAAAAAGGACATCAATAGACATTAAACAATAAAAATATCATAATTATTCAACTTAACGAATAATCAAAGGGAAGGGAGATTAAAGAGATGGTGCAGTCATTCTGGAAAACAGTTTGGCAGTTTCTTAAAAAAATTATACATGCAAATACCATCTGATCCAGCAATTATACTCCTGGGCATTTATCTGGGGAAATGAAAACTTATGGTCACACAAAACCTGTACACAAATGTTTATAACAGCTCTATCCAAACAGCTGAAACTGGAAACAGCCTAGATCTCCTTCAATGGGTGGACAGTTTCACCAACTGTGATATATCCATACCACAGAATACTAGTCAGCAACAAAAAGGAACAGACTCTTGATACACACCACAATCTGGGTAAATGTCTAGAGAATTCAGCTGAGTGGAAAAAGACAATCCCCCTAAGGCAATGTGCTCTACGCTTCCACTTACATAAAACACTCGAAATGACAAAATGAATGAAATGGAGAATGCGTTAGTAATTTTCAGGGGTTAAGGACGTGGAGATGGGAGGAGTGAGTGTAGCAATAAAAGACCAACTTTAGGGATATTTGTGGTGATGAAAATGTTCTGTATCTTGATGATCTCAATCACAATGGCGATATTGAACTCTAATTTTATAAGATGTTACTACTGGGGGGCAGAAGGAACAAAGTTCCAAGGGACCTCTCGGTACTAGTTCTCACAGCTGCATGTGAATCTACAATTATTTCAAAATTAAAAAATTAATGAAGAAAGATCGTTCTTTTGCCTATCAGACAAAGAAAGAAATAAATTCTAGATAATAATGCTGGGCTGTGTTTGGGAAACTCAAATTCTCCAAAGAGCAGATGGGAATATAAACTGATACCTATTCTGAAAAACTTTCTGACGATACATAGCATGATCTTTTAACTTGTTTATATCCTTGGCACAGTGATTTAGTATGGACGGATCCGTCTTGAGAAAATAATCAGAGAGGTGGACAAAGATGTATGAACTGGACTGTTCACATTTCTGCATTATTAATAAACTAGTAGAGAAAATTAGAGGGAAACTAGACATCCAACCATAGAACAGGTGGTTAGATTCAGGCGTGTTCGTGTGCTAAAGATCAAAATTTTAATGACTGTTTGCTGACATGGGAAGATGTTCACAATAATGTGCAGGACAGAAACGAGAGATAAAATGGCAAATGAAGATGCATACAGATGTGCAAACTCAGACACACTTACACACGCATGTGTACATGTTTATACACAGGTACAAACTCACACACACACACACACACACACACACACACACACACACAGAGCTCGAAAAGGAAAATGCCAGAATATTTAGAGTGAGTGATTGCTCCATGGCAGTTATTTGCAATTTCCCCTTTGCCCTTTGTAGTACTTTGTTAATATTATACGATGAGAGCGATCACCTTCACTGTCACAAAGAGAAGCAAGCGCTCTTTAAATGTGTGAGAAGTGGCCAAAGAAGATTGTGAGACTAAAGGGGTCAGAGGCAGTATAAAATTAATTAAAAATAGATTCAACCCGCTTTTATGAATCGCTTCCTGCATGCCAGCCTCTCCCCTAGGGACACTTTTCTAATGTGTCTGTCCAGTTAATATTCTGACCCCAAGGAAGGCATTTCTCCCAGAAAATAAAAATAGTTCAGAGAGGTTGAGTGGATAGCTCAGGGACACCCAGCAGGTAGGCAACAGAGCAGGAACCCGGCCCTGCCATGCTAATTCTGTTGCTCTCCCTGCTTTGGCATCACTCTGTCCTCCGGTGTTTGTTCAGGTAGACATGGTCAGGTTATAGCTCGTGCGACTCAGCCCACAGGACAGGAGTGAAATTATTAGCTTCATTATAAAGAAAAGACGATTTAATGAAAACTTTATTATTGGGAATAGACAGAGTGCTCAGAGCCCAGTCTCACAGGTGTACCTGAACTTGGAAGCTCCTGGTGGCATCGATTTCACTGATGATTTGTAAACACAGCGTCAATGTAAACCTCTACCGCGCTGTTTCAACCTGTCTAAGCAAAGACAGAGCTCTGGCCATGGCTGCCCTGGAGGTGGGAAGCGCAATGGGGAGATGGGCGTAGCTGCAGATTCCTGCCCTCCTCATGCTTTGGCGTGGCAGGGGGATGTTGATAACCCGGCAGAACATCTTGATATGTGGGATCAAAAGCGCTGGTGTGGTGGGTTGAAAATGTGTCTATAAATGCTGTGATGGGCCCCCAGTCAAGAGGGCGTGCCCTCCCCTTGAAGCTGGGCAGACTTTTGTAAATATCTCTGGGCAGAATGTGGCAGAGTGATGCTACTTGAATTAAAAGGCTGGGTTAGAGAAGGCCAAGGTCCGGCGTCTTCTGTCCAATTTTCTGGTGACATTGGCTTTGAAGTCCTGGGCTGTTATGCAAGGGCTGGGCTCCTCAGACACTCCAATGCTGAGTGTCTCCATGCAAAATGATGAGGGGGCAGGGGGAGAGACAGAGGGAGAAAGAGACAGGGAACTCCGTATTTTCCCCACCTTGAATCTTCCAAACCTTGGGCACGGGACACATGAGTGGGGCAAGTCTTTGGAAGACCCAGCCTGGCCACGATCTCATTGTAACCAACTCTCTCTCTCTGAGTGAGAACCAACCAGTTGAACCCAGTCAATCCCCAGAACCATAAGAGACAAGAATAAACTGATTGTCACTGTTTTATTTGGCTAAGATTTGGGGACATTTGTTACACAGCAAGAGATAATGAAGCATCTCGATTCCGCCAGTGACAAACACTGGGAATCATGCTGCTTTGCCAACTCCATTGACCTGTAAGATGCCGGTTGTGAGGTTACCTCTCATTAAACATTTTTTTTTTGCAAGTCGCATAAGAGATAAGGTGTGTAAAATGTTCAGTAAACTGTCAGAACATCTACTAAGGTTGACAGTTACCTGAGGCAGCGCCTACATGTATGGAAATGTATCCCCAGTGATGGAGCTCCATTGCCTCCCAAGGGACATGAATGTATGTGGATAGTGATGGGAATATTCGAAATGAAACATATTCCAAGACGATGGAAGAATAAAGTTTGTTCTCTTTTGCTTAGGACAGTGCTTGACCTAATGGAGTTGCTCAAATAAATATGCTGAAACCCCTGGGGAAGGGATCTGGAGGTCGTATATGCTGAGTTCAGATCCCGATTCTGTCACCTACTGTCTGTGTGATCCTGGGTGAATTACTTAGCCTCTCTGCTTCAGTTGTTTTATAAGCAAAAGGTGGGAAATGATAAATACATGGTAAGGTGTCATGGAGACCAAAAGAACTCATGTATATAAAGGATGAATGAAGCCATGCAGGCTTAGGGTAAGTACAAACTCTATGCACAAGATAGTCCATTCAGTCACTTTGCCATGTCCCTGGTCCTAGGGTTCCCCTTCTGGGTCAACCAAAGCCAGCTCTCTCCACCTCCCCCATGGGCCCTCATTGTCCCTCTGGAGCTACACTGAGTAAGGCATCACCGCTCTTTCACAAAAACTCCCCCCAGATGTCTCAGCAAATTTATTACGATGGTATCTTAACGCCCAGCACCTCAGAGTGTGACCTTATTTGAAGATACCGTCATTGCAGCTGCTTAGTTAGGATGAAGTCATACTGCCATAGGTGGGCCATCAATCCCATGACTGATGGCCTTACAGAAGAGGGACAGGGATGTCCAGGAGACACCTGCAGGAGACCATGTGAAGGTACATGCCAAGACCAGAGTGATACCTTCACAAGCTGAGCACCGTCTGGGGAAGGGGTCTCCCCTCGAGCCTGCGGTGGGAGCCTGGCCCTGATGACACTTTGGTTTTGGACTTCCAGCCTCTAGCACTGTGACAGAACAAATCAGTGCTGTTTAAAGCCACCTGGTTCTTGGTGCTTTGTTAGGCAGTAGCCCTGGGGAATGAATGAATACACCGGGTCTCCCCGTCCGAGACATTATTTTCAGAATTCTCTGAAACTCATCAGTGTCCCTCTGAAGGAAGGGGATCCCGTGACCTTGCAGAATGGGACCCACAGGCCCCTGGGCCATGTGGACATCCCGGCCTGGACTATAGGCTCGGTCAGTACAGCAGTGTTCCAGCTGGCAGAGGCACAGAAGAATGTTCTAGGGTGTGGTGGCTCTGTGCTCCATGGATTCTGGGAAAGGCACAGTGGTGGGAGTGGGGGTGGGGGTTTGGGGGTGGGGGAAGAAAGCCTCGGGTGCATGTGATTTTTCAGCCCTGCCAGGTATGGCCGGGTGGCCCCTGGAGATTACCCCCTACTTCCTCCTGCAGCCCTGAGCCTCCAGAGGGGGCCCCACAGCAGCTCCTTGGCCCCCTGCAAGTGTTGCAAGGTCAAGGCGCCAAGAACTGCTCTAACACCCGGCTCATTACAGGGCTTAGAAGTCAGATCCAGCCTCTGCAGAGGCTGTTCCGTGCTCACAGCCCTGGAAGCCAGAAATCAATATTTTTCTGTGGGGGGCTGTGGCACAGAGCAGACTGGCTAGAAAACGATCTCCAAAGACGTGGCCGCAAAGAGCTTGCTGCTTGGTGTTGAGGCGTCTGAGGCCCTGTGACGGAGTGATCTTTGAACTTTCCAGCCTCTGGGCCCATCAAAGGAGTCTCATCAGGGGAGGAGGTGGGGGAAGAAGTCACAGCCTGCTGGTGGAGGTGTGGCTGGAAGATCCCAGCCCTGGAATCGCTTCGGAGTTTGAAAGGAACTTGCTCCTTTGAAAGTAGCGGGCAGACCTCCACAGCGCAGGTCATCCAAACACAGCAAGAAGGGGATCCTTTCCTATGTTACAAATACAGGCTCTTTGTCAGAGTGTCTATATGGGGGGGGGGGTCCTGGCATCTTGATGTTTAGTAAGCTCCCCAAGTGACATTCTGCAGCCAGCCCAGCAGAACCCTGAAGTTATTTTTTTTTTAATTGCCCAATATGGTGTTTCCCTAAGTAGGGATCTGTCCCAAGAGCATAAAAGGTGGTGTATGCATTGAATGGTGTTCGTTAGAGATGGGTTTTGGGGGGGCAGTTAGGTCTGTGAGGAACTGATAATAAGGGGATGTGGAGATGGAGGAAGATGGGGGGGACAGGGACAGAGATGATCTGAATGGAAAGAGACTGAGCTGGGCACACACCACACACAGGAGACCTCAGGCTGCAGAAGAGACTGGTTGAGCCACAGGTCAGGGTCCCGGTCCCTGGAATCACGTCCGCTCTGCCGTGGACACGCTGAGCCACCTGGGGCCGGCACGCGCAGGGCAGAACTTCTGGATTGTTCTAGCATTGACAGTTAAGGTCCCCCTGCCTTGATGGGCCGCAGCCTTCTTGTTAGCTCTGATCACACTGCAACTGTCAGTGGTTAAGTCATCTTGTGTAACTGTTCTACTTTTCTTAGTCACAATTCACTCCCACCAAGTCTCCTGCGGGGTTAGTAAATTTGCTGGGTGTTTGCAGCTGGCAAGGAAGGGTCTCATCCTACAGCACATGGGCTCTTAATCGCTCTCTGACTCTATGCAGCGAGACCGAGGTGGGACTCTCTTCTGGTCTCGTGAGGAACAGTTTTACCTCTTTTCCTGAAATCTGGGTGCTGGTTTACATTCCTGCCCTTTGGGGGTCCTAACTTTTACCCAACGTGGGCTTATTAAAACATTCTTTCCACTTAAAAAATACAATTTTTCCTAAGATACACGGTGGCAGCCAAATTTCTCCGTACTTTTAGATGTGAAAAGGTCTCTGTGTTCTGAGACCCAGGTTGCAGACTGTGGTGTGACGGGCACCCGAGGGGGACCCGCAGAGGCAGGGAGCATTTTAGGAGGATCTTGGAGGGTGGAGATGGGAAGAGAATTGGGAACAATACCAGGTGGAGATAGCCATTTTACCTTATTATTATTATTATTAGCACTATTCTGTTACACGATTTTTTAAATGTTTATTCATTTTTGAGAGAGAGAGAGAGAGAGACAGTGTGAGCAGGGGAGGGGCAGAGAGCGAGGGAGACACAGAATCCGAAGCAGGCTCCAGGGTCTAACCTGTCAGCACAGAGCCTGACATGGGGGTCAAACTCACTGACCTGAGCCTAAGTCCAAGCTTAAGCTACAGAACCACCCAGGTGTCCCAGCAATGTGACCTTTTAAAAGCCAATCTGAAATTTTCTGATCAGCAGTAGTGGGATCGTTTGCATGATAAAAAAACAAACAAACAAACCCACTGCTGTCCTCTCCTCCCCCCCCCTTCCTCCCCCCCAACCCCCCCAGATATCCAGGCCTGGAACAATCCTTTCTTTTCTCTTGCTAATAACTTGCTTGCTCCACCTTCCTGCCCTTAAAACTTTCCATTTTGTAGGCTCCTGGGAGCATCTCTTTACTTGCTGGATGGAATGCAGTCCCATTCAGGAATTGTTTAACAAAGCCTGTTAGATCTTGACTCAGTTGAATTTAATTTTTTTAATTTTTTTTTAAATTTTTTTGATGTTTTATTTATTTCTAGGAGAGAGAGAGAGAGACAGCGTGAGCAGGGGAGGGTCAGAGAGAGAGGGAGTCACAGACTTGAAACACGCTCCAGGCTCTCAGCTGGCAGTCAGCACAGAGCCCAATGCGGGGCTCAAACCCACGAACCGCGAACCGCGAGATCATGACCCAAGCGAAAGTCGGACGCTTAACCGACTACGCCACCCAGGCGCCCCAGTTGAATTTTATTTTTGTTTTCACAGCTGTTAGGAAGAGATGCCTGAGGTCCAAGGTTAAAGTATTTGCTTCTAGATCCCTATTCGTTTCCTGTGGCTGCACATATTCGTGACCTTGGCAAGGGACAGCAACACAAATGTATTATCTTACATTTC
The DNA here is from genome assembly GCA_017311185.1 of Proteles cristata cristata. Lineage (NCBI taxonomy): Eukaryota > Metazoa > Chordata > Mammalia > Carnivora > Hyaenidae > Proteles > Proteles cristata. Next base: position 342,398 of record JAESUZ010004500.1, on the reverse strand, counting down.
GCGGGAGGGCAGAATCTGCAGTGAGTGTCACTGCGTTAAAATCAGGTGTGGATAGGGCTGTGTTCCTTGTGGAGGCTCTAGGGAGGATTCTGTTTCCTTCTGTTTTCCAGCTTCTATATGATGTCTGCAATCATCGGCTCGCGTTCCTGCCCATATCTTCAGAGCCAGCAATGGCTAGTTGAACCTTTCTCACATCACATTGATGAAGCTTTGGGGGTGATGGGGTTGGTTCATGGGGTCTGGAGCTGATGGCCAAGAAAGAACTCTTGAAGACGTCTTTGGTGCAAACAGGCGATTTTATTAAAGCCTTGGGACAGGAGCCATGGGCGGGAAGAGCTGCACTGGGATTGTGATCCGTAACTCATTACATACCCTCAGGTTGGGAGGAGTTCAGGGATAGAGTAAGTCTCTAAGGAATTCTGGAAACAAGGTTGCCAGGACCTTGAGGGGCTCGCTGTTGCTAGGAAAAATGCCATTTATTGCTGTTTAGTAAAACCTCAGGCATGAGGCCTTTCAGATGTATATGGAGGGGCCATAAACTTGGAGTAGGATTGCCAGCATATATCCGGGGGTAGTTGAGATAAAGGAAGTAGATTTACAGGATCCTCAAGGTTGGGACAATGTTAAATCAAGGTTCTCTTTTCCCCCAGCAAAGTGTCATCATTGAGGCAGCTGAGTTCCCAGACAGAGGTCACTCTGTCCCTCTCAAGAACTTGTCAATGGGCTGTAGGCAGCAAAGGAACTTTTCTTTTCTTTTTTAAATTTTTAATGTTTATTTATTTTTGAGAGACAGAGAGAGACAGAGTGTGAGCAGGGAAGGGGCAGAGAGAGGAGACACAGAATCAGAAGCAGGCTCCAGGCTCTGAGTTGTCAGCACAGAGCCCGACGTGGGGCTTGAACCCACAAACTGTGAGATCCTGACCTAAGCCGAAGTCGGATGCTTAACCGACTGAGCCACCCAGGCGCCCTGGGAATTTAATTTTTCATCTGCCTTAGTTTCCCACATCACCATGGCCAGCAATTAACCCCCTTTCCTTTGTTCTTGGGTAGCCAGGAGTGTCCGAGGAATATCACACATATTCTACCCAGTGAGGGGGAGGGGGACGTTCTTAGTCTGTAGTTTGCCCTCAGCTTGTCCCCAAGCTCCCTCATCAACATCACTCTGACATCAACTCTTCTGTCTCTCTTCTGCCATATCTAAGGGCCCTTGCGATTACGGAGGGCCCAGTTGGCTAATTCAGGATACTCTTAATGAGAAGTTTCAATTCCATTTGCTTCCCTTTGCCATGTTATGTACCCTGGTCCGGGGACTCGGATGTGCATATCTTTGGAAGGGAGGACGGGACATTACTTTGACTCCCAGAAGCCACACGCCGGAAACTTCCATCCGTTCCTCTCCACCTGCATTGTCCAAGATGATAGCCAAGAGTCACATGCAGTGTCGAATCCTAGAAGTGGGGTTAGTCCAACCCAATTGAGACGTCCCATCCAACCAAAACACACATTGGAGTTTGAGGACCTAAGACAAAATATGGAATGTATGTACCTCATTAATAATTTTCTAATAGTTGGTTGCATGTTGTATGTAATGATATGTAATGATAGTGTCACCAGCTAGACCCCAAGACCTGAGTTTTACTGCCCACCTGCTTGTACCCACATGTTCCCTTCAGCTCTTCTTTCCAGCTTATCTCTGAACTCAGGCAACTGGAAAACAAAACTACCATCAAGGGGATAGTGACTGCCCTGACCAGACCTCCAGCTGGCTCAGACCACCCAGACCAGTTTGAGCTTAAGCCCTGACTGGCACCAGCACAGATCTCCACCCTCCCCCCCGCCCCCCAAAGGAGAAGCCTCAGCGTCATTTACATAACATACAATGTGTGTATAGGCAAGTTGCCTTAAGGCACATGCGTTTGGCCCACCTCTACATTAGATGACAAGGCTTCCCTATCCAAATATTCATCCTAACCCTAAACAGAAGGAACCATCCACCCTCACTCAGGGAGTCCAGGCTTTGGAAAACATTCCCTGTGATCTCCTTATTTGCTGCAAATGAAACTTTTATTTTATTTTGCTAATGTTTGTTTACTTTTGAGAGGCAATGTGAACAGGAGAAGGGCAGAGAGAGGGGGAAACCCAGAATCTGAAGCAGGCTTCAGGCTCTGAGCTGTCTGCACAGAGCCTGACGGGGGGTGGGGGGGGACTCGAACCGTGGTCGGATGCTCAACCGACTGAGCCACCCTGGTGCCCCTGAAAAAGTTTTCTTTGTGCGAGACGATACCTGGTACAGCTTCTGACTTCCCAAGAAGCAAGCTCAGGCTGGTTCAGTCACTGAATCATCCCAGAAGTCACCTCTGCTTCTTCAAATCTGTCTCACCCTGACCAGGACGCAGCCCAGCCTGGGGTCTTTGGCTCTACCCATTCAATGGTAGTCATGCTGTTCATTGGCCAGGAAGCTGCTTCTAATCTTCAAGGTCGGTCCCCACCTGGCTCAGCGTTATGGACACTCTGGTGACTGGGTCCCTGCCCTGCTCTATTCCATATCTCAATGGATGCTGACACGTCCACCGGAAGCTCTGGGGTGGCCATTGTGGCCTGACTCGAACTTAGGCCTACCCAAGACTTTGGGCAACTCTTAGCCTTCAAAGGCAACACTCCGACCTATGGTTGCGGTAGCAGGTCAGATGCTTTACAACCCGCCCTCCTCATCCTTACAAGTCAGTGTGATTGAAGGGCCTTATCAGTCTGCGGGGCTCCCGCCTTCCAAGCCTTGTCCTCAAAACCTGGCTGGCTTCAGATCAACTGGCTAATTACTCGTGCTGTAATGATCAACCTGCCTAATTTATCACTTCTTTGAACATTTAATTAGCCAGCAGTGCAAGACAATTAGGTTCTGAATTAGGATAAATTAAACTGCTAGCTTAGCAGCTCTAAGGACATGGAAACTATAACCAATTACATCTACAAAAAGATTTGACAGAACTGTCAAAGAGCCAGAGCCTGTCATGGGCTAACAGCCTGATGTGCCAAAGATTCTAGAGAATCTAGTTGGGGGTGGGGGGAGCCGTTGTTGTTTTAGCTTAGAAAACAGAGAAGGGAAATGTACACCTTTAGAGAGCAAAAGATTTGCCTGGAGCAGTGTTTCGATTCTTTACCCCCAGCTAGAAAAATGCTGCGGCATCTGTGACAATGGACCATATGATTATTTAAAAAATTTTATTATTTTTAAGTCATGTTTATGCCCCATGTGGGGCTCAGGCTCACGGCCCTGCAATCAAGAATCATGCTCTACTGACTGAGCCAGCCAGGCATCCCTTTTTAAAGGTTCAAGTACAACTAGAGATTTGCATAGCAGCTTGCCCAGTGGTCATGGTTAGGATCCTTGTTTTGCTAGCCAAAGGTCATAGATGGTACCCCAATGTAAGTATAGACAATAAAAATTCTTTTTCTTTTTAAATGTCTTATTTATTTCAGAGAGAGAGAGAGAGACAGCGTGAGCAGGAGAGGGTCAGAGAGAAAGGGAGACACAGAATCTGAAGCAGCCTACAGGCTCTGAGCTAGCCGTCAGCACAGAGACCGATGAGGGGCTCAAACCCACAAACTGTGAGATCGTGACCTGAGCTGAAGTCGGACGCTTAACCAACTGAGCCACCCAGGTGCCCCTATACAATATAAATTCTTAACAGAAGGTCATTTCTCATCAAACTATTTAAGTCTAGTTACTCTTGAATATTCACATCATGATGCTGCTGTTTGCACCCCCAGGCAGACACAGGGCGGGAGCTGGGGGAGCTGGGATCAGACCCCCTCTTAGCCTGAGCTCCAACTTTTGCTTCCACTGCAAGGAAAATGATTGACCATCAAACGTGGGGCTTCCCTTCCCCAAAGAGAAGGGGAAAGAAGAAGACAGGAGGGCAGGGACCTTCTTGACTTTATCCTCTTTCTGGGATTTTCCAAGAATGTAGAAGGACCTCGCAAGCTCACGGAGCAAACTTACCACAAAGTAGGCTTTGAGGTTCCTGTGATCCTATTCTATTCATCATTTGTGAGTTAACACCTCTTCTGAAGCCTTGGACACATGGTTCGGGTCTGCCTCACAGCCATGCTATGAATTATCACCAATGGGGACTTGGTGCCTGGGTTTGGATTTTGTATTCTGGGAGATGTCTGTGCCCTCGCTTTCCAAGCACAGTGCCATCAGCGGTAACATGCAAGAATCGTGTCGACAGCCCCTGTCGTGGGTATGACCACCACGGATGCTGAAACCACACAGGCTCACCGCGGCCAGCAGGACGGGGAAGATGCCGCGCACGGATGTGTGCATGACGGAAGGAGGCTTTCCGTAGTCTTGACCCAAGTCACAGGCTGGGGGAAGGCGCTGTCACACTTCCAAACGCCTGAGAAGAGGGGTGCCAAGACACCAGAGGAAGATGTGTTCGGTGTGATCAAAGGGCCGTTTGATCGCCTCAGGAGGGGAAGTGGTTGGCGCACTGTCAATTTTTGGAGGCAACTGACAAGTATAAATACAGGGAAACACCCAGAGAGGGTGAACTTCCTTACCATCCAGACACCTCGGGGCAGGAGACAGCTTACAGAGGAGTCAGGATGGAATGGCCCATCTGACTGGGTCCCAAAGTCAGTTCTCTGTATTTTTCCAGCTCGAAAGGCTTTGTCTGGCTTAGTTTGCATCAAGGAGATTAGCAAGACTGATTCAAGAACAGACTTTGGCATCCTGATTTCTAGACTAGGGGTGTTCCTTCTCTCAAACCCCATCCGAGACAGAAAGCTAGCTGCAACAAAGGAGCTTCCTAAATCCTCACCATACATAGAAGAGGATCCGAGTCGCTTGAAATGTCTGGGAAATCAGGGGCAGACAGCTGGCTTAGCCTTAGGAAATTCTTCAGGGAGCCAAGGTTTGTACTAAAGCTTGGAAGCAGATGTCATAAACCTTCCACATCATCTTAGAAGATGTCTGCAGGTATGCGTCTCACTGACACATTTAGAGCAAACGAGTCTATTCTGTATTGTTTCTCCAAATTGCATCATCTCATCGCTTCATTAAAAATGCTCCAATTAAGGGAAAGAATGAAGTTCCTGTAGGGTGGCTCTCTGTACATATTAGTCTGAAGCTTTCAAATTAGAGACCGCATCACAGGTCTCTGTTACCATGAGAACCGCAGAAGCATTTCTCTGGCTGTTAAAATTATTAACTCAAAGAGCATGCATCTTCTTAAACTCCGCCTGTTATTTATCTACTGCTCCAAGGGCTGGTCTGTGCCTGGAGTGAACTTGATTAATCACCAGTGCAAGAGAGAGCAGCGGTGACTTTCTTCCTGTCTGGAGTGGCAAGCATTAGCAATTCATTTCTCCATGTTGCTCCATCCTTCGTGGAGGGTAGGGGAGAGGAAGGACTGAGATGCTCTGGAGTGAAGACAGTCTGAAAGAGACATGTAGAGATGACAGAGACTGGCTGTCAGTGGCTTTCAATCCCTCTCTGCTGCTGCAGGGACAGGGGATGCTGATCGGTGGTGACCGGAGGCCTCCATCCACTTGCCAGGTGACTGGGTCCTGGGCCAACTCCCCATCTAAAAGAAAAGACTAGCGGGGCGCCTAGGTGGCTTAGTTGGTTAAGCGTCCGACTTTCACTTAGGTCATGATCTCACGGTTCGTGGGTTCGAGCCCCGTGTCGGGCTCTGTGCTGACTGCCAGCTCAGAGCCTGGAGCCTGTTTCAGTCTGTGACTCCCTATCTCTCTGTCTCTCTGACCCTCCCCTGCTCACGCTCTCTCTCTCTCTCTCTCTCTCTCTCTCCTAGAAATAAATAAAACATTAAAAAAAATAAATAAAAGAAAAGACTAGTAATTGTGAACTACAGTGTATATATCACCTTATCCTGCACAGAATGCCTTCCGAGCTATTAATGCTGGGAATCTCCTGTGAAAGGTGTGTTATTGTCCCCATTTCACAGAGAAAGAAACTGAGGCTAAGAGAAATCCACAACTTGCTCAAAAAGCCAAGCCAGCGGGTGAGGAAACGGGGCTGCAAAGCGAGATACTCTGTTTTAAAATTCCACAAAAACCCGTGCAAGGATGTTCACAGCGGGTTTATTTGTAATTGCTTGGACTTGAAATCCACCAGGATATTCCACAGCAGGTTAATGGAGAAGCAAACCGTGGCGCATGCAGACCACGGAATATCATTCAGCACTAAAAACAAGTGAGTGACTGAGCCACCGAGAGACAGAGAGGAGTCTTAAATGCTTATTGCTAAGTGAAAGAAGCCAGTCTGAAAAGGCTACCTACTGTCTATTGCAACTATGTGACATTCTAGAAAAGTCAAAACAATGGAGAGAGTTAAAGGTCAGTCATTGCCAGGAATTAGCAGGGAGGGAGGGACAAATAGGCAGAACGCTGAGGATCTTTACGGCAGTGAACATAGTCTGTACGATACGATCGTGGTGGATACACGTCTTTACACATTTGTCCAAATCCACAGAACGCACAGCTCCAACAGCCAACTGTAATGTAAACTACGGACTTTGGGCGACTACAATGTATCACTGTAGGCTCATTGATTGTACAAGTGTATCACTCTGGGGAGTGATCACCATAATGGAGAAGGCGCCACGTGTGTAAGGACCAGGGATATATGGGAAGTCTGTACCTTCCTCTCCCAATTTTGCTGCGCGCCTAAAACTGCTATGGAAAACACAACAAAGCAAAAACCTTTAAAAAAAAATCTCATGCCCTTTCCTTGCTATCACCAGTCAGAAGAAGAGAACCGACTGCCCTTTAAGAGGTCAGATGAAGATGGACACTTGTGATCAGACACTGTGATGGGAAAAGGGAGAGGGAAAAATGAGTGTCAGAAGCCTGTAGGGCTTTACAGAAACCAGGGTTCGAGGCTTCAGGGACCCAGTGCCTAGTCCTATGCTCTGCCTCATTCTCTTAAGGAATTTGTCTACTGAAGCCTAACGGGTATAGAGAGAGGAGGACCCATCATGCATGTGCAGAGGGATGTAGTCTCACAAAGCAAATCCACCAAGCTCCCCAATTGGGACAACCTTACCCCCATTCCAGAAGGTCTGTGGTATCTTTGCTTGGTCGCTACCTCTACTCTGATTTCTAGTACCCTATATTAGTGTTTCCTGTTCTGGGGCTTTATATACCTGGACTCTCACATCATTTCCTCTTGTTAGCCTTCCTTGTGTTAAACATTATGCTTGTTAGCTCCGTCCATCCTGCGCGTGGCTGGACTTCGTCCCTTTTCTCTGCTGCATCGTACTCCCGTGGGTTACCCAACCACAACGCACTTCGTTTCTCCCGCTTTTGTTCATTCTGATTGGTTTCCAGTTTGGAACTATCATGACCTGTGCAGGTACGTACATTCTTCTGTGTGTATGGGGGGAAATGTATGCCCATGTCTTTGGAGTGTATCCCGGGAGTGGAATTGCAGGATCATGGAAACTTTCCTGCTACAATACCCCAGAGGGGTTGACCTGGAGGGAGTAAAGGATCTATTTATTTTGGCTCAGGAGGGACAATGGAAGCAGATGGTCTTTGGTGGGATTAGCAGCGTCATCTCTAAGACTCTGGCAAATTGGAAAATGACCCATTATATTCCGGGAAATCTTTGGGCCTTGGGCTCCTGGGGAGGGAAGGACAGGGCCCAGAAGCACCTTGTTAGAAAGGACCCCTCTCTGGGAACAGCCCAGTCCTGCTCAGAGACTTTGGGAAGAGGTTCCTTAGTTACGCCATGCCGGCCCCTCTCCTCCCGAGAGAGCACAGAAAGGACTCCTCCAGGGCTCTCAGAGTCTCCTTCTTTCCCATCCCCTCCCCTCTCTTTTGAGTGCCCAGAGATATCTCCACTACCACCCCCTAAAATCCCCAAGGTGGCAGACAGCAGGCTCTGTGCCTCTTTGCTCAATACCAACATGGGGACCTCATGGGGTGGAAGTGGGAGAGTCCCGGACCGAGTTGGTGGCTATGTCTTAACCCCAATTTCAACGACCTTCAAGGAGGCCACTGGGATGCTCCTGTGGGTCTTCCTGGAATGCAGTGTCTCAGGGGCCTGAGTGAAGAGGCGTGAGCACACTGGGAGCCGGAATTCCTGGGACGATTTTTCTCTGCAACAGTGAGAGCCCCATGGGAAGCAGAGGGGCAAGTTCAGGAGAAAGAAGCCCGAGGCAGTGTGGCTGTAACTTCGGCTGAAGGGCGCCCTGCTAAGGGAGGAGAATGAGGCAGCCTGGCAGCAGGGAGCCCCAAAGGACCCACAAAGGGATCCCTAAGCAAGAGGTGCCAATAAATTTCTGCCAATGGGCAGAGGAGGCCGACCTGACCAGTCCTGTCCCTTCCCTGTCTTGGTGTCCGACTCCTCTTCCCACGTGGGAGAAGCCGCAGAGAGGGGAGAGCGGCACGTGACCGGAAGTGGAGAAGAATTCGCACGCTGCTGCCTTTCTCATGAAATCGCTCTGGGACTAACAGCAGCTATACGATCTGTAGCTTACAAGAGTAATTTGAGCAATTTGGGACACCCTAGCTCAGTGGGGCCGCTGGGGATGCACTTGGAGCTAGGGATGAGACAGGGATGGGTATGTTGAGGCAGATGTGTCACCGTGCAGGGCGATGTCGGAGACTTTGGAATGGGAAAACGGTTAGGAGTCACCGGTGGGTACAGACAGCCTGAGGTCAAGTGTGAAGTCTGGTTGGCCCTGAGGTTCTCATTCTCCACGTGGGAGGGAAGTATCCCTCCACACCATCCAGAACATGTATGCCCTCACTGGTGGGGTTCTTAATACCCTGGGGACCCCTCAATTTGAATATTCTATGACTGCAAGAGGGGAAGTACACATGACCCCGGAAGACCAGTCACAAGCAAGAAATTGACTCCCTGGTAGTCAGGCATATTCAGGAAGCCTACTATGGCTGAGGTCCTTGGGCTGCACCCAAGAAGGACTGTCAGCGTTGAACTCTGAACTTTTGAAAGATGAATGAGAGTAATAATTCCTAACCTGTGGTCCACAATCCACTGTGGGTTGGGGGACAGAGCAGGGGCAGAGCTATGCTCAGAATTAGAGCAAGAAGTCCAGATATCTCTTACCATCTTGAGACCAAGCACTGCCGGTCAATTAACCTTGTAGGAGACAGTGTCCTGGATGATATTTGAGTGTGTGTAATAAGACACACATTCTTCAAATGCATTACTGGATTGCTCATAACAGTCTGCTATTATGCAGTTCTTCATCACAAATATTATCGTGGGAGGACCTGACGCCTTCTTATTTTTTGTTCCCTTAAAGAGATGTCCTTAAACCAGATGAGAGGAAAGAGATACCCAGGATCGCGATGCCATTGCATTAACACTAAAATGCCATTTAGCCAGCATGCAGGCTGCCAGATAACACTGTGAGGTACTAGAGGGATGAATTGAAAATTGTCATTCCGTCAAACTTAGTGACAACATTATCTGCAGATCTTAGAAAAATCAGCTCAGAAAAATCCCTGGTTGGTAGTGATCCTCTCAGATAGATTGAAATCTTTCTAGGCTATTCCTCAGGGCTCATCAATCAAGGGTAGTTGTCATGGTGAACAGTTGAATGGATGGTTTCCATTTAATTATCTTCAGCCCTCCAGGTATTGAAAGCACTCGGGGACAGCAGGCTCCGCTGGCCCCTGTCTCCTCAGCTAAAATAATTGTTGCTTCCTGCCTCCCCCCACCTTCCGGCAGAGAATTCATTCATTCATTTGTTCAGTAATAACTACCAAGTGCCTACTGGGTGTCACTGCCAAAGATTCCTCTGTGTAAATGTCAGGTGTCATCTGTGACTGTGTGTACTTCAAGCTGGACCCACAGACACCCTGGACAGTTGTGAGTCTGTGCTTTGTGTGCTCAGAGGAAGGCACTGAAGCCTGGGAAGTTACTACTAAGTGTTGAACAAATAAATGGCCAAGAGATAGGAATTGGGTCCCAAAGAAACAATAGCTCAGACAGGGTATTGACTGAGGGAGTGGGTCTAATTCCTTCCAGAGAACTGGAGATAAAAGGGAGGAACAACATAGGGACAACAGGCAAAGGAGGAAGGGAGCCCATCTGCCAGAAAGGGGAAGCTGATGATGAGGAATCAATGGGTAAAAGGAGGGAGTCAGAAAAGAATTAACAAGGAATTAAGAAGGGTCCTGGGATAGCATCATGGTTTCTGTATCTTTCATTCATTAGATGTTAAGTTTTTGATGTCAGAGTCAAAGCTTGTGTTAAGGAAGCAAAGTTGGGGGAGACTACCCAGAGAGTTCACATGGTCATCCATCCATCCATCCATCCACCCATCCATCCATCCATCCATCCATCATTCATCCATCCATCATACATCCATCCATCTATCCATCCAACCAACCATTTGTTCATCTAGCAAATGTTTTCTGAGTGTCTGTTATACACCTGTCTTCTGGGAATGAGATATATGAAGCGGATACTTACACACATGCTTATTTAGTCACATGTGTGACTCATGCTGTGAAGTCCATGACCAGAGAGGGTGTCAAGGAAGGCTTCCCTGGGGCAGTGACACTCAGCTGAGGACTGGAGGGGGAGGAGGAACTAGTAAGAAGAGGTTACATGTTGGACAAATTTACAAGGCATGGGGGAAAGCACGGATGAGGGCTTTACAGAGATGTGAGTGCAGTGTGAACAAAGATGGACATTGGCCACAGAAGACCCTTGGGACTTGGCCCTACAGGCAACAACATTGGAAGGGATGGAGAGGTATGAAGGGGGCTGCCTTTTTAAATGCTCACTCTGTGCTGTGAGGAGAAGTAGGTGGATGAAGGCAAGAGTGGAGGGATGGAGCACTATTAGGAAATAAGTATGGTAGCCCAGGCAAGAGTTGTCAGAGGCTTGGTCTTGAGTGATGTTAGTGGAGGTGGAGAACAGTGGTCATCCTCATTCTGGTATCAGAGTTTGTAGTTCTTCTACCACCTCTGGCACATGATGATATGTCCCTTCATTGCACATATTAAAGTGCGTTAGAGGGAAAGAGAGCTGGCTCCAAACCACAGGACAGAAGAAAAGAGAAAGGACAGACTAGATTTTGTTCATTTTTGAAGTTCATCTTCAATTCTTTCCCCCTCCAGCAACAGAGCCAGTGCTCCATAATCTCCACAGGTGTGGAGATGATTGGTAGAAATATATCAGCTGCCATATTGGCAGCCAAGAGATGTAGTGTTGGTGCCTTGGTTGGCACCAACCACGGGGGCACAGCAATGCATCAAGAGGAGTGTTGACATTGGTACTGATGTGTCAATGTCAAAAGTAAGGTCCTGGGGAAATATCAAATCAAGCTCCCAGTTTTTACATTTAATGCATCATTTCCCAACTGAACTGGCATTTGGAGATAAGGTGGTGACCATCCCCCTTCCCCCACCCTTGCTTAGAATTTCTCTGGCTGTATATCAACCCTTTACCCTTTAAGCTGCAAATGGACACCTCCTCCTGTCCCTCCGAGGCTTGGTTTCATGACTCTTAAGGTTGTGTCATGTGTGTCTTGAGAAGCAGGCTCTTAGTTTCCCTTGCGTGGTTGACATTTTTCTCTTTGCTCGCTCTTACTGAAAGCTCGCATGCTGCCAAAGCATTTTTACTCCTGTCAGTGGCATATGAAGGCTGCTGTGTCACCAGTGGCCAGTGTCAGTGGCACATTGTTGTCCCAACTAGTTACCAGCACATCACTGCCAGTGTCAGCAGCTCTCACTGTGGTGCCTCCATCCATTGGCACCAACACTGCATGTTTTGGCTGCCAAGATGGCAGCTGGTGTGTTTCTACCAACCATTTCCATGCCTGTAGAGATTATAGAGAAAGGCCCGGTTGCTTGTTTTGTCTTTCAGTCTCTTCATCATGGTCCTCAGTTCCAGAAACTGAGTCACAAGCTGAGGAGCAAACACTTCGCTCTCTTTGGAACTACCTCATCCGTACACAAGGGCAGTTCTTGAGCCAAAGTGAGGACACCTCTGTTTTCTTCATGTTTCCCCTGTATCAGTTCAAATCTCTGGAGAAATAGAAGTCAAGGAGTTGGACACACACCAGATTTACTGGGGGAATTTATTGGGAATTTCTCTGAAGGATGAAGGGAAGAAGGGGCAGAGTTGGTAGAGAGAGCCTTCAGGTCAGTATGCAGTGATGCCATAGGTAAGGAGACACCAGTGTAGGGAGAGAGGAAAGGAAAGGGGACCAGGTAGGCAGAAGGCTGAACTGCGGCATGGCCCTGAGAGTTCTTGGCCAGGTCATAGGGAGTGCCTGGATCTGTTAATTCAACACTTAATGCCTTAAAACAACAAACTCTCCTTATCTCAGAGTTTCTATGAATTAGGAATTCTGGAGCCACTTATCTGGGTGGTTCTAGCTCACAGTCTCTTGTGAAGTTGCAGTCAAGATGGTGGCTATCATCATTTGAAGCCCTGATTTGGGCAGGAGGATTTAGTTCGAAGGTGGCTCACTCACATGGCTGGCTACGCAGGAGGCTAGTCCCTTGCCACTCGGACATCTCCACAGAGCTGCCTCCCCCAGAGTGAACGATCCCAAGGAATATACCAAGATGGAAGCCAAGGCATCTTTTATCATCTTGGAAAGTCACACACTATCAGTTCTGTGGACTCCAACTGGTTGCAAGATCAGCCCATTGTTGGGAGGGGTCTGCACAGGGTGGGAATACCCAGCCTTTCTTGGGGGCTTATTGGGGCTATCTTGGCAACTGGTACCACACCCCACAAGCAATGATTAGCTGTTAGAGGAGCCCATGTTGAACCTGGCTTTAGCCATTTGATGGGGGTAGCAGGAAAGGAGGCATGACTTTCCTGTGAATATTCTGGAGAATGCATGGAGGATTCATGGAAGATGGGAAAGGTAGGGCCGCTGGGGGCTGACCACTGACTGCCATCCTCAAGCAGGTTCCCTTGAAGGGACATCTGAGTGGTGCATCCCCCACGGCTGCACAGCCCCTGTCCCTTTAGGTAAACAGACCCTAAGAATATCCATTCACCAGTCCCCTTGTTCCAGGCTTCCCTGAGTTCAAGGACAAGCACATCTTCAGGTCGAGCTGGGAACACTGTCCCATTAGGATGAGGAAGCACAGAGAGAGACGCCATGCCCAAGGTCTTTCCCAAATGACAGAAGCAGGACTTGAATGAAGGACTCTCAGTTCCAAGCCCAGGCACATTCCTATTTTTACTGTTCTGGCTGCTACGACAACAGTTTTGACTTCCTAATTATGTTTTGCTTGGACTAATGTAAAAATTAATTTTTCTTCCCTGAACAGCCATCAGCTACTGATAAGAGGTTATAACTGAGAAGATTAATAAATTCACGCTACACCAGCGCAATCGACAAGCACACAAGGAGCTGCCACCTGTTATATACACATTCCGTGCTATGCTCTGTGCACCATGCCTCCTTTCTCCCCATTCCTATTCTCAAGCTGAGAAAATGGAGGTCAGGCAACTTGCTCAGAATTGCGTGTAGAGAAAGTGGAAAGACAGAACTTAAGTCGTATCTGCCAGAGTCCAAATTTAATTCTCTTTCTCCTGGGCCAGACTGCTTCCAGTTTTTATAGTCCCTTAGATTCCTAGTGACCCATAGTAACAAGAGGGAACAGAAAGGAGAGGCATGCCATTGTTCAGAAAGGTCTGGTCAACAGCGGTGTTTGTTGGGGTTACTGCTGTCCAGAATCAGAATAGTTCTGAGCTTTGGTTCGGCTGCCTAATTGTTTCAGGATACAGAAGGGTAAGTGAGTCTCCAGGGAATGGATTCATATTGACTAAATTCACAAGAGGCTGATGTATAAATCTGAATGACAATCTATCTTACTTAACTAATCTTACAGGGGAATGACCAGAATTTCCATGTCCATCCTCCAGGGCATCCTCTTCCTGGATTACTGGGCAGAAGGCTGCTTGGTAAGTATAAAATCAGAACCATAGTAACTGGGAGGTAGCTTCGAAGGACCTTATACCAAACTCATGGATGACTCTTTCTTGGTCTCCTCTCATGTGATGGGAATGTTCCAGTGTCTCTCTTCTTTAAACAGAGCAAAGAAGGCGGGGGGGCACCTGGGTGGCTCATTCAGTTAAGTGTCTGACTCTTGATTTTGGCACAGGTCATGATCCCAGGGTCGTGGGATCGAGCCCCATGTTGGGCTCTGTGCTGAGTGTGAAGCCTGCTTAAGATTCTTTCTCTCTCCCTCTGCCCCTCCCCAAATTGCATGCACACTTATGCTCACTCTCTTTCTCTCAAATTAAAAAAACAACAACAAATAAATAAATGAACACAACCAAGGAAGTATTGTTATCTAGTGCTCATTGCTTTTGTTTTACTAGACTTTTCTTGACATCTTCCCTTTGTAGAAGTATGCATACTTTTTCAAATGTTTTATTATAACTAGTTAGACTACCACTCCGTTTGCTAAGCAGCCATATTTAATTTCAGGGCCTCTTCCGACCATTTTGGCTGGGAGATTCCAAGCCCGAAGGGCTTCACAGAGGTTTGTACATAATACGTCATGTGCAGTTTTCCTTACGATGGTACAACATATGTCAATCTTCTGTGTTCAGACCTTGCCCTCTCCCAGAGCTACAGGCATTGGCTGAAACCTACCCTCAGCTGAAGGGACACACGCTGTTTATATCAGAGCCGATCCAACCAGATGTGGAGCCCTAACCCGAGATGTAGACTCAGCCGGTATGAACAAAAAGAACTAGACCAAATCGATTCTTTCTCTAAAGCATCTGAACTGAGAAGTTCAGAACTGAGAAGTGAAAAAAGATTGTTAGCAGGGAAGACTTGACAGTAAGAGGTCACGGAGCAGACGACCGCCTCCTGTGTGAGTCTCCCACTCCCAGGGCTGCCTGAACAAAGACCACACGCTGAGCGGCTCAAATAACAAGCACTTATGACAGCCCAGCCCTGGAGGCTGGAAGTCTGAAGTCCAGACGTCATTGGGGTTGGTTCTGCTGAGGCTGTTCCAGGTTTCTCTCCCAGCATCTGGTGGCCTGAGCCCTTCCCCAGCTTATAGATGACATCTGTATGTCTTCATGTCACTTCTTTCTACCAGTGGCCTTTTCTCTTTCCAAATGTTCCGTCTTTAACTTGGATTACAACACACGCTAACACCACATGTTAACTTGCCCATCTTTGTAAAAACCCTTTTCCAGATAAGGTTACATTCTGGTGGGGGGGTGGGGGGTTAGGACTTCAACGAGTCTGTTTTGGGGAAATGCCATGCCACCTGTAGAGCCAAACCCACAAAACAAAGCCAGGAAGGAGCCAAGTGAAGGTACTGTAGAGCCTGGTGTTTTGGGGAGGAGGTCCCCCTTGGGGCTGGGGAATTGGGCCTGGCCGGCCACCGCCCCAACCCAGAGCAGCTTCACTGTGGTGACCACAGTGTCTGCCATGGGAGGCCTCCGCAGGGCCAACAGACCGGACAACGGGGCACGGCAGGGAGAGAGGGACCCCAGAGAGTGTGACAGCTCCGTCTTCCCAGCATCATCCCCTTTCTTTCTTCAGGTGACTAGTGACTGTGTGAATTAAAGAATCCACATAAGGGGCGCCTGAATGGCTCAGTTGGTTAAGCATCCAGCGTCAGCTCTGGTCATGATCTCACAGAGATCTATCTTCCTGTTAGCACAGAGTCCACTTCAGATCCTCTGTCCCCCCGACTGCTCTCTCTCTCTCTCTTTCGAAAATAAAAATAAAAAAAAAGAAGAATCCAAATAAGACAATGCCTGCTTCTAAGACCTGGGATTACCTCAGTGGCTTCTTGATCCTCACCAAACACACTGTGCAGGCAAGTAATATACAACCATAGCAGAGACTTAGATCTCTTGTCCCCTTCTGCCCACCTGTACACACTGGCTGTGGGGCCCTGGGCTTCTACCCCATGTGTGAAACCAAGGCTCTTCCCAGCTATGAAATTCTATGATCTTTACCAAAACCAATCAATTAAGCCCAAATCGTCCCTCTAACAGAAAACCTTGAAGATGCACTTTGGAAAAGGCACTGAGCAAACAAATCACGTGTCTGTAAGTAAGAGTTTATTACCTAACTCTCCGGGAAGCAGACCAGAATTTCCTCCCAAATGTGAGCTTTACTTTAAGCTCAAGTTATTTTTAAAAGGTAGACAAAACCCATGATATCATTCCTCTGCTAATTTGTAGATGTGAGAAGATTCCTACTAGTTCTGAGTCTCAGATAAATACACAAGAATAATAATAACCTTTGCAGAAAGGTATTGAACGTTAGACAGTTCCCGAAGGCAAGTGTTATTTGTTCCAAGGAACTCGTGCAATTGGGTCCTTTGATTCTGTGTATAAGCTGCCAGAATAGGCAATTACTGTTCTTTTTCTATTTTCAGTCTCCAAATACCTTAGAATTCTTTCCATTGTGGTCCAACCATCAGGAGGAAAATTCAGCACCATTGTAGGAAAGGCTCCATATCAGAATTCTTCAAAGAAATGAAAAATCCAAGCATGTGTTGGAGTTGGGGGACGGGGTGCAGAGAATCAGAAGGAAGGGGTGCACAATCGCAGCTCACAGACCAGTGCCAGGTGTCTGCTGTGCCTTGAGTTCTGGAATCTGCCAGCCCCTTCCCTCAAAGCCTCCGCAGTCTAAAGGGGGGATGCCTCGTCAGTCAAACATTGTTTCTGTGAAGTGCGTGTCCCTCAACAGAGGAATGATTGAGTACGTTACAGCACATGCATAGAAATGCATTGAATGCCATGTTTAGGAAGAGAATTTAATATGGCTTCGTTTTTACTCACTATTGAGCGTTAAGTGCAAAAAGCAGGATACGAAGTACTATCAGGTATGAACCCACCTTATATATATTATATGACTTGCATGATATACCTTATGTATGCAGTGTAATATATAATATGTTACATATTATATACATATATTACATGCTGAAATCTACACATAATATATATACTTATACACAGTTTGTATATATGTATATATCATGTATGTAACATATCAAACATATATAAAACTGTAGAAAGACATAAAAATTACTAGCGAGTGGTTATTGAACCATTACTATAAACCTTAACACATTTTAGGTCCTAAATTCTTTGTAGGTCGTATGTCATTTAGATCTTAAATTAGTTTTATGTGAAATAGATCACAGAGGAAAGAGTAACTATATTGTGTGCACCGTGTTAACAATACAAATAAACGTAAATTCCATGTACATACCTCCCAGCTTAGGGAGATTTTTATGCCTTCCTTCATGGCAGGCCCTGCCCTACTCCTTAGGAGCAATTACTATCCTGACATTTGTATTAATAATTCTCTTGCTTATCTTTATTATTTTTTATGATGGCTTAAAAACCACAACCAGGAGCTCTATCCTCCGAGCAAAGTTTTCATTGCATAGGACAGTACTGTTAACTAAAAAGGCAATGTCGTGCAGCAAATCTCTCAGTTAATAATTTTTATATATAATTTTAATAATTATCTAGGGGCATCTGGGTGGCTCAGTCAGTTAAGTGGCCATCTCTTGATTTTGGGTCAGGTCATGATCTCACGGTTCGTGAGTTCGAGCCCCAGCTTGGGCTCTGCGCTGATAGCGCAGAACCTGCTTGGGATTCTGTGTCTCCCTCTCTCTCTGTCCTTCCCCGATTTGTGCTCTAACTCTCTCTCTCAAAAATAAACATTAGAAAATAAATAAAAATAATTATTTACTATTTATGCATGTTATTTATTTTAAATGTAAATAAAATATTTATATTATTCAATATTTATTTACATATTATATTACACACATATATAATTATATTTATTTTTATATAGATTTTACACATATATATAGTTATACATATACAATTTTGCTTCCACATCTTGGCTATTGAAAATAATGCCTCAGTAAACATGGGAATTCAAATAACTTTTTGAGATGCCGATGTCAATTCTTTTGAATAACTACTCAGAAGTGGGACTGCTGGATGATAGGGTCATTCTATTTAGACTTTTCAAAGGACTTTCATACTTTTCATCCTACGAGCTACACCATTTTACACTCCCATCACCAGTGCACAAGGTTTGGATTTGCATCCCTCCAAGGATTAGTGATGTTGAGCATCTTTTCATATACCTGTTGGCCATTGGAATGTCTTTGCAGAAATTACTGAAGCACCTTGCCCATTTTTAAATTCACATATTTGAGAGTTTTTGTTTTGTTTTGTTTTGTTTTGGCTACTGAGTTGCAAAAGCTTCTTATATGTTTTCCACATTAGGCACTTCACAGACATGTGCTTTGCAAATATTTTTTCCCATTCTGTAGGTCGCCTTTTCACTCTTTTGATTGCTTCTTTTCCTGTGCAGAAGGTTTATGGTTTGATGCAATCCCATCTGTCTCCTTTCGCTTTTGTTTCCTGTGCTTTTGGTATCATACGCAAGAAATAATTGCCCAGAGCAACGTCTTAAAGCTCCTTTATTTTCTTCTAGGAGTTTTACAGTATCAGGTATATGTTTAAATCTTTGATTTTCTCTTTATTCTTTCACGTATAAGTAGGTATCCTTAAATAACGCGTGCTGCTAGGGTCTGAATGCTTATGTCTCCCTCAGAATTCCTATGCTAGAATTTTAACTTCTAAAGATGATGGTATTAGGAAGTAGAGACTTTGAGGTGTGTTTAAGTCATGAAAGCGGGGTCCTCATGAATGGGATTAGCACCCTTACAAAGGAAGCTCCAGAGAGATCTCTTGTCCCTTCTACCATGTGAGGACCCAGTTAGAGCCCTCCTCTTTGAAGCAGGAAGAGAGCCTTCACCAGAAGATAACTGTACTGGCACCTGGATCTTGGGCTTTCCAGACTCCAGGGCTGTGAGCATGAAATTTCTTTTGCTTATAAAGCCACAGAGCTGTGGTACAGGCTAAGACAATACATTTCCTTCCTTCCTTCCTTCCTTCCTTCCTTCCTTCCTTCCTTCCTTCCTTCCTTCCTTCCTTCCTTCCCTTCCTTCCTTCCTTCCCTTCCTTCCCTTTCTTCCCTTCCTTCCTTCCTTCCTTCCTTCCCTTCTTCCTTCCAACCTTCCATCTTTTCCTTCTTCCTTCCTTCCTTCCCTTTCTTCCCTTCCTTCCTTCCTTTCCTTCCTTCCCTTCTTCCTTCCAACCTTCCATCTTTTCCTTCTTCCCTCCCTCCTTTCCTTCCTTCCTTCCTTTTTTGGTCTGGTTTCGAACTTTTTTTTTTTAATGCTTTATTTCTAGGAGAGAGAGACAGAACGAGCAGGGGAGGGTCAGAGAGAGGGAGTCACAGACTGAAACAGGCTCCAGGCTCCGAGCTGGCAGTCAGCACAGAGCCCGACGCGGGGCTCGAACCCACAAACCACGAGATCATGACCCAAGCGAAAGTCGGACGCTTAACTAAGCCACCCAGGCACCCCAGGTTTTGAACTTTTTATAAATGACATCATATTGCATATGTTCTTCTGTAATCTACTCTTTCTTATTCATGGTTATGTTTCTGATATTCAGCCATGTTGAATGTGTGCAGCTGTGGTTGATTCATTATTCCTGCTCCAAACTTTTCATTTGCATTATCAACCTACGACGTATTGGCCTGCTCCACTACAAAGACATATTTCAGTTGTTTGAAGTTTATGTTTTGCTATTATGATTATTATCGTACGTGACTTCTGGGACAGCCAGGCAAGATTTTCTCTGGGACAAATGGTTACAAGCAGACATAGTGGGTTTTAGGGCATGCATGTACTTCCGCTTTCCTGGATACATTAGTTTTGTTAGTCTAGGCTAGAGTAACAACTAGAAACAAGTCCATATTGCTCAAACCCAGATTACTTTATTTTCTTATTCACATAGGGGCTCAAGTGCATTCTGGATTAGTGGAAAGTTACCCTCCATAAAGTAATTCAGGGACCCGGACCTCTCCCACCTTAGGGCTGCTGTCCCTTTCAGCGAGCTTGAGCAGTGGGGAGATAAAGGAAACATGGAAGAAACTCAGCCACTTTTTAAATGCCTGGTAATGACCCCACAGCTTCCGTCCATACTCCATGGTTAACTGCCTGGCAGCACTGACTGCCGCTGCAAAGAGGCAAAGAAATACACCTAAACAAGGTCAAGCCAAGTGTTTTCCAAAGCAATTGTGACCCATGTAAATGCTCACAAGTAGCCCTTGAAATGCCTAATGCCACACACCTTGCCAATGGTCCATAGCACTCACCTTCAAATGTCTTGACCATATGACATTTCTGATTATTATTTAGAATCGTTTCCTGGCGTCACAGGCTACACATGCTTCTTTTCCTGTGAAATGTCTGTTCCTATTTTTTGCCTTTTTCCTATTGAGTAGGTTTCTTTCCTCTTTCGATTTTTATTTTTTATTTTTTTAAATGTTTTTTATTTATTTCTAGGAGAGAGAGAGAGACAGTATGAGCAGGGGAGGGTCAGAGAGAGAGGGGGACACAGAATCTGAAACAGGCTTCAGGCTCTGAGCTGGCAGTCAGCACAGAGCCCAACGCGGGGCTCGAACCCATGAACTGCGAGATCATGACCTAAGCGAAAGTCGGACACTTAACCGACTAAGCCACCCAGGCGCCCCTCCTCTTTCGATTTTTAAAAGTCCTGCATTCACACTGAATACTAATTCTTGTTTGGTGATAGGAGAGTAGCAGATAACATCTCCTAGTTTGTTTGTTTGTTTTGCTTTAGTTCTGTTTCTCTTCAGTTGGGTTGAAGAACTTAAATGTAGGACCGTCGAGTGTGGCGATTTTTTACTTTATTATTTGTGCACTTGTGTCTTGAAAAATGATTCCCCTTTCTGAGATCATCCACAGTCTCCTGTATATTTGCTCCTTAAAGTTTTAAGGTTTTGCCTTTTTGTGTACAAATTTTTGATGCATTATCTATCTATCTATCTATCTATCTATCTATCTATCTATCTATCTATCATCTATCTTTCTATGTTTTTATATGGTATGTGGTAGTGGTCAAGTTCTATTTTTATTCCAATTATCTCTGTTTCACTTAATGAACAATCTACTTTACTTCACTGACCTGCAATTCTAGCCTGGATATGTAAGTTTTTCCATATATGTCTGCATCCTTTTCTGGGCTCCATTACCTTTATGAGTCCAAGAGTCTACCACTGTGCCAGTGCCTCATTGTCATAATTATTATAGCCTTAAGATAATATCGATTTTGGTAAAGCAAGTCACTCCCCTTATGCATCTTTGCTTTTTTTTTCCCCAAGGGTCTCCTATATCCTTTCCTCTTCTACTTATATTTTTGAAATTGCTTATCAAGTCACAAATATTGGTGTTGCATTGAACATATGGATCAGTTTGAGGGAGAATTAAAATCTATACAATATCCAGTCCTCCCCTCCCTGACATGGTGGATGCCTCCATTTACTTATGTCTCTTTAATTTTTTTAATGTTTATTTATTTCTGAGAAGAGGGTGCAAAGAGAGAGAGACACACAGAATCCAAAGCAGATTCCAGGCTCCAAGCTGTCTGCACAGAGCCCAATGCAGAGCTAGAACCCACGAACTATGCATGAGATCATGACCTGAGCCAAAGTCGGACATTTAACCCACTGAGCCACCCAGACACCTCCTACTTGTGCCTCTTCTAATGCTTTGAAGCCTTGCTATTTTTGTTAGTTTTATTCTTAGTGCATCTGTGTCACTATTGTAAATGGTATCTTCTTTTCAACTTCCTTCTCTAATTGTTTCTTGCTAGTATTTAGAAATTCAGGGGACCTCTGTAATGTTTACATATGTAAACAGTGCTAAATTACCTACTTGAAACTAATAATTTGTTTGTGAATTCTTTTGCGTTTTCCATGTAGATAATTTCATACATTGTGACCACTGAGTATTGTGTGTCTTCCTTTTCAATGTTTATGTGCTTTTCTTGTTTAGATGCAGTGCTTTGGATCCTTAATATGATGTTGACTAAATCAGTGCTAGCAGACATCTTTGTTTTGTTTCCGATTTTAAAGAGACTACTTCGCATAGGATGCGTATTACTGTGTATGTGTGTGCCCATTTTCCAGTTGAAAGAGGAGATACCACCTCACGCCAGTCAGAGTGGCTAAAATGAGCCAATCAGAGAACTCTAGATGCTGGCGAGGATGTGGAGAAACGGGCACCCTCCTACACTGTTGGTGGGAATGTAAACTGGTACAGCCCCTCTGGAAAACAGTGTGGAGGTTCCTCAGGAAACTAACAATAGAACTCCCCTATGACCCAGCAATAGCACTGCTAGGAATTTACCCAAGGGATACAGAAATGCTGATGCATAGGAGCACATGTACCCCAATGTTCATAGCAGCACTCTCCACAATAGCTAAAACATGGAAAGAGCCTAAGTGTCCATCAACAGATGAATGGATCAAGAAGATGTGGTTTATCTATACCATGGAATACTACATGGCAATGAGAAACAATGAAATCTGGCCATGTGTAGCAACCTGGATGGACCTTGAGGGTGTTCTGCTGAGCGAAATAAGTCGGGCAGAGAAGGACAAATATCACATGTTTGCACGTATAGGAGGATTAGGAGGAACTTAACAGAGGACCGTTGGGGAGAAGAAGGGCGGAAATAGTGGGGGAGAGGGAGAGAGGCAAACCATGAGAGACTCTTGAATGCTGAGAAACAAACTGAGGACTGATGGATGTGGAGGGGGAGGGGGGAGAAGGACATGGAGGAGGGCACTTGTGGGGATGAGCACTGGGTGTATATGGAAACCAATTTGACAATAAACTATTTGTAAAATAAAATATATATAAATAAAAAAATAAAACTACATAATCCCCCCCCCCCCAAAAAAGAGGAGCTCTCTTCTTCCTAATTTGCTAAAGGATTCAGTTATATTTTAATAAATTATTGAAAAAATTTTAAATGCATTTTTTGCTTCCCTAGATCTTTTTCTCCTTTCATCTGTTATTATTATTATAAATTTCATTAATAGGGTTTTCATTATTACCTGGGTTTATGAAATAAACCTGACTTGGTCATGATGTACAGTCTTTTAACGCATTGTTGGTATTCCTTTGCTAATACTCTGATTGAAACTTTTGCATTTATGTTAATAAATTCTTTTCTCATTTAATTCTTGCATTGTTAAGGTTATGTTAGCTTCACGAATGAATTGTGGCAGGTTTATTTTTTTCTTAGTCTCCAAGCTAATTTGCATAAGATTAGAATTTTTTTCTTCCCTGAATATTTTGTAAAGCTCATCAGTAAAACTTTCTGAGCCTACTGCTATGTTTGTGAAAGACTTTAAACTGTAGTTTCAGTTTATTTGAATTGCTATAGGATCACTTTGATTTTTTATTTCTTTTTGTGAAAGAATTTTGAAGCTTCTGTTTCAGGGATTTGCTCATTGTACATAAATCATCCATTATTATTATTATTATTTTTAAATTTCTACACGTTTTGCTTCCTGTGGGACTCTCTGGGCACAAATGTTAGATCTTTTGGTATTGCTCCATAGGTTTTTGAGGCTCTTCATTTTTTCCCCTAATCATCTTTATTTTCTCTGTTGTCCAGATCAGGTAATCTCATGGTCTCTCTCCATGTTCATTGATATTTTTCTGTTTTCTCCATTATGCTTCTGAGTTTATTCAATGATTTTTTTTTAACTTGTGATTATTAGATTAAATTTCCATATGGTTCTTTATGAATAAACTTTTAAAAAAATTTTATGTTTATTTATTTTTGAGAGAGAGAGAGAGGCAGAGAGAGAGGGAGACACAGAATCTGAAGCAGGCTCCAGGCTCTGAGCTAGTTGTCAGCCCATAGCCCCACACGAGACTCAAACTCAGGAACCATGAGATCATGACCTTAGTCAAAGTTGGATGCTCAACCGACTGAACCACCCAGATGTCCCTAAATAAGTTTTATTCTCTGCTCTCTGAGAGTCTCTGACATTCTCTGGTTATTTACTCTATTTCCAAGAGTGTCTCTGTCTGATAATCTCAACATTGACGTAACCTCATTGTTAGTGTCTTCTGGATGTCTTGTTTCATTGTGAGATGTTCTGATTTTCATGGTGCTTAATATGTGGAGTTATTTTGGATGGTGTTCTCGACATCTTGGACATCAGGTATGTGACTCTCAGACTTATTTAATTCTTATCATATTAACTCTTTTAAAGCATATAACCACCTGGTTAAGTACTGGCCACAAGATCCTACCCACCTTGTGTGCATTAATTCTTTCTAATGTCAGGTCAGGTTTCAAAGCCTTTGCAAGTGTTATTCATATCTATTCCACCTACACATTACCTAGGGGTTAGTCTGGGATCTGGGTGGCATTCTAACACATAACTCAGTTCTCAAAAGACTCTAGTATTTCATCTAGCATCATATCCATATGTGTATATCTTGTGTGTGAGGCCAGGAGTTGTATATAATGTTATAGGATATATATATGTTATATCTATCTATATGTATGTATATATATGTTACTTGGGCTCCCTCCTCTCTATGATCTCCTTGGCACATTCTAGCCCCCAAGGGCTCCCTCTCTGATTCTCTGGTTAGAAGTCTGGACCTTTATTTTACCACTGCTCCACATCCTTCCCATGACTGTGTCTGCTTCTAGATCTAAGTGGTAAGAGTATTTTCAGAGAAAAATAGCCATGAAGACTCCCTTCTCCTACCTCGATCTTGACCCAGAAGTTCTGGTCAGAGGGAAAGGTAACCCTCTTTCAGAGTTTTAGTCTTCCCATGTACTTATTTCAATGCTGCCAATGACATTGTAGGATTGCCTGGGGACTGTAGTGAGAGCAGAAACAAACAAAACAAAAGGGCTGGAATGGGGAATACACAAGGTAAGCCTAGAGCACCATGTGGTACCAGAAATTAAGGAAAGGTCTCAAAAACCAAATGAGGGGATGTATTTGTCAAAGGGGTACAGAGATGACTGAAATATGGCGCAATTGAAAGCTATAAATACACGACATGCATTGGATTATAATCTAAATGATGAAGTAAATGTCCACAAGTCCATTCTAGCATAAATGACTGAACACATAAATAAACATATAAGAAATAGAGCACATTTTCTTGGAGCTTTTTGCATCTGTATCTTGCGTGCAGTTCTGAATTTAGAGCTACCTTTGAGTCCAGGCTAGAAGATAAAGAGGGAAAAAAATGGAAAACTCACAGCTAAGTTGGTGGTGTTCTACATTTTAGTGCCAATATCTAATATAAGTATTTACTACAAAATTTATTTCATAACCTTTTTTACCTAATTACAAAAATAACAAATGTCCCTTGTTGCACATTTTTAAAATATAAGTGAGTTAAGAGAAAATAATAATAGCACCAGAAAGCAGCAAAACATCAAATCATTATTAATATTTGGTGTGCTTACTAGGATTGTGTTAGTGATTTTGAGAAAAATTAAGATTAATGAGATGACTTTAACTTAAAGTTATTCAGGAGAATGTGCATACAATCAAGGAACCTAAAAATGCTGAAGAATATGTTTTTTTAATGTTTATTTATTTCTGAGAGAGAGAGACACAGAGTGTGAGTGGGGGAGGGACATAGAGAGAGGGAGACACGGAATCCAAAAGAGGCTCCAGGCTCTGAGCTGTCAGCACAGAGGCCGACGCGGGACTCAAACTCACGAACAGTGAGATCATGAGCTAAGTCCGATGCTAAACCAACTGAGTCCCCCAGGCGCCTCTGAAGAATACATTTTAAATATTTCAAGTCTACAGAGCTCAAAAGCAAGTTGGAGGTGATAAACAATAATGAAGCAAGATTTGAGAAAGATAATGAAGTTTTGAGGCTGGCTTTTGGCCTGAGGACAAATGTTCGTCTGTGAAGAGTTCTAATGACGGTCAAAATCTAGAGCCCCTCACATAAAGTACGGATGGGTCATAAACCCTGTGTGGAGTGAGGGCCCAAGATATGTGACACCCTCAGGAGATACAGTGAATAAAGTTCCTGTTCTCGAGAAGAAAGATCTTGACAAAATTGCAGGCATCTTTCTTAGCATTGAGTTGAGTTTTTGAGAAAAGAAAAAGTCTCTTACGAATCCCTAATTGGAACTATATAATGAAGATTTGGGCCAGAATTCATATCATGTATGTTTCCTGGATAAATCCAGCTTACCATCTCAGGGCAGATTCACACAGTTGAGCTTTCCTGGGACCTGAAATTAAACAGTACAGTGTCTGGAGGAAAGAAGCAACCCCTGAAGCAAGAGTTTACAGAAACAGCAAACTATAGGCTTAGATGCTCGAAAGCTACATGGAATCGAGTCACTGACAACACTATGGAAAAGGAGTATGTTTCATACATTTAAATGAATAAAATGGATAAAAATGATGAAGGTACAAAGGAGTCTGTAGGAATATTCAGGAAGATTTTATGAAGATCTCAAAAAAATCACATGGATTTGAGGACATTCTCACTGAAAAAAAAATGGGTAAGTTGAACAGCAACTGGATGCAGATAATGACAGAACTATCTCGAAGACAGACCTGAAAATGCTACCATGAAATCAGCACAGAGAAAAGAGATGGAAGATATTAGAAGGTGAGTGGTGTGGAGGAAAGAAAGAAAAAGGACCAATTTGTGTAACGGGTGTTACAGAAAAAGGAAACAGAATGAGTTTGTGAATTTCAGTGTCCAGAGAGATAATAGATGAGACTAATATGAACTGGTGAAAGACATGAATATTTAACCTCTGGACACACAATGAATCCCAGGAGCTATAAGATATCTAAAGATCACAGAGTCTACCTTGGTTTTTTACTTATTTTCACGTTCCCCAAAACAATTATTTGAAACTCAAGAAGAAATACATATATGATCATTGGCCATCTTAGCTCAATGCCCAGCACCTGCCAAGTGCTTGACAGATGCTTATTTTTTAAATGTTTTTTATTTACTTTTGAGAGAGAGACAGAGTGTGAGCCAGGGAGGGGCAGAGAGAGAGAAAGAGAGGGAGACACCAAATCTGAAGCAGGCTCCAAGCTCTGAACTGTCAGCACAGATGGGGGGCTTGAACTCATGAACTGTGAGATCATGACCTGAGCCAGAGTCGGATGCTCAACTTGCTGAACACCCCAGGTGTCCTGACAGGTGCTTATTGACAGTGAGGGTGGGTATATCCAGTTTATTAGACTGTCATATATTGAAATATTTTCTGCACCTGAATTCAAAATAAATATATCTACTGTTTGACCCTAATACAATCACCAATTTAACAACTAGATGTTAGATGTTACTTCAACCTCAGTGCACCAGTTAATCAAGGTGACAGTTTCATTGCCATAATGTAAAACTACTAAAAGTACTCAAAAATATGCCTCATCTGAGCTGCAGATTTTCCAAACTTTGAATGTTTACAAAAAGAAACCCCATGAAGTTAGATTTGGTAAAGTTTATTTTGGATACGAGTAACAGAATTATCCTCCAAATTAAGTTGAATACAGAACTTAACATATGATGAATGTATTATAATGTAACCTATCAGAAGATGATTTATGTATTTAACAGAATTCAAGCAGTAATTTCTACAATACCTTCAAGAATCCCTTCCTTTTAATCTTTTAATCTCTCATCACTTCCCTTCACTACATAAAACCGGCACCAAACATGCTTTATCTACCTTAGAACACCGATATCTGATCCAAATCGAGAAAATAGAGCTGAATCCCAAGTAGCAAATGATACTTAAGAGAGCTAAACACCGAAGGAATCTGTCTCTTCTTAAATTTCTTATTTTTTTTTGAAAGCAAAATATACTACTGTGCAGTGGGGAAAAAAATTAAAAACAATAAAAGTATTTATGATAATGGGTGAGAAACCCATTAAGAATTTTATTAGGTAAGGATGACAAAATTAACTTTCCCTGTTTTCATTTTGGAATCACTGAACATTTGTGTTTCCATAATAAAAATAGCAATGAAAAGAAAATTGGACACAGAGCATTACCTTTTTCCCTCTGCAGGGTGGAGGAGGATGATTCCTTCTCCCTCAAAAGAGGGAGACCCACCATGAGTTTAATTAAAGAGGGCATTGCACGAAATAAAAGAGTGAGGCTTAAGGTAACAACCTGCCACTTAATTCCCCGTGTTGCCTAGGATGCTCTGAGCTGCATCTCAGGTTCACAGTGTCGAGGAACTTTATATCTGCACCCTTCCTCTTCTCCCTTCTGTGAAGTGGTTGTTCTAAGAACATTTCACCATCTAGGAGTACACAGTGAGCTGATTTATTCCTTAGAACAGCATTTGCTGCATGGTTGGGGGTGTGGGGTGGGTGATCGCTGAATGTCCACTGATACCCTCTGCCCTTGATGCCGAATGGCACACAACCAACCGTGATGTGGGGAAGTGACCCCCGCACATGAAAGGATTCTGTTTGCGAGTGTATTTATCCTTTCGTCTCTTACCCCAAATCCTGCGCCAGGCAGATGGCATTTATCTCATCTTGTGACATGACATGGAAGAGACCTAGATGCTTCCCACAGCCTCTGTGGTTACTGTCTGGGCAGAAACGGTACCTATGGAAGGTTATGGGAAACTGTGTTTGATAGAAGAGCAAACAAAAGGAGAAAGGGTAAGTTTGGAGAGAAATTGACCACTGAAAATGACCAATGAAAGAAAAGAAGATAAAATGTAGTTTTTGGAGGACGCCTGGGTGGCTCAGTTGGTTAAGCATCCAACTTCGGCTCGGTTTATGATCTTACAGTTCATGAGTTCGGGCCCCACATCAGGCTCTGTGCTGACAGCTCAGAGCCCGGAGCCTGCTTTGGATTCTGTGTCTCCCTCTCTCTGCCCCTCCCCTGCTCACGCTCCCCCTCTCTCTCTCTGTCTTTCAAAAATAAATAAACATTAAAAGAAACTATATATATCCCCTTAGCAAAACTAAGAATAATCCAAGGATTTCAATTTGTAAGCGGGTCAAGCCCAGTTGAATCTAAGTGGAGACAGGGTGCCCAGGTCCCCTCATCGCGCCTCTGTATTTATTATTGCCAATTTGCAGGATGAACTGTTAGTTGCTTGTTAATTTCATTTGACTAAAGGCAGGAAGAGGCTTCTGTACATGGCTTTCTGGGGGGAAGCTGCTGAAAGTGGAGAGTCACTGACCCTAAGTGCGCCTTAGCCTGGCCCCAGAAATAAGGGTGGATGCACTAGAGAGTTAGAGCGTGTGGTCAGAATCCAAAGAGCCACCAGCTATGGGACCTTGTAGGACTTAAGTCACCAGGAATGGTGCTGCAGGCACCAGGCTTCCCAATATACAGACTACGGAGAACTGCAGCTCCAGTGAATAAGGTTCTGTGTCTGGCTGGGCAGCCAGAGGAATTCTTGTGCACATAAGGGCTTCTTTTTACATTTATGTATATTATTATTTTTTTCCAATGACTCACCAAGAATACATTGACTCCAGTATAATATTGCCTTTTAGTCTACCTCTAGAATATTCTTTTGCAGTTGTTCCCAGAAAGGAGCAAAGACATTTTTCTCTCTGAGACTAAAAACACTGCCATTCTACATTTTTGGTATCAACAAGTCAATAAATTAAGGCACTATCAAACTCCAGCAACTGTACAGGGAAACGAAAGAGAAAAGAAAAGAGGGAAAAAGAAAACTAAGGTCAATGACAGGTTCTTTGCTTCCGGTACCTTCAGAATGGTCTGCCAGCTTCCAGATAACTCTTCTTTCTCATTAGGACCAGTTTCTTAAGGTTCTTTTTAAAGAAAACTCCAGATGGGCTCTAATAATAAATGAATCTTTTGAGCACTTACTATAAGTGAGGTGCTATTATGAGTGCTTTGTGTGTATTCACATATTTAGACCTATCAGTGGGGTATAGTTAGTGAACATCAAGAATTAAGTGACCAAGTATCTTTCCCAGAATCTCTAGCTACTAAGAAGTGGAACCAAGATTTGCATTAGGATGTTGGGTAAGGTGTCTTGTGTTGAACCACCCAAGAATTCTGACCAATGGATGGTGTAATGTGTGCGAATCATGGCTCTCCTCTGCTCAGACACATTCAGCTGCTCCTTGTAGCTCTTGATTTACTTTTTCCAAAATGCTCAGCCAATTATTTCCATCAGAGTTTAAAAGTGGTCTTCTGGTCAAATCAGCCTGGTTCCCTCTGCCCAAAACAACTTAGTGACTCCATGATATGAAAATATCAAGATGGGAGAAAACCACCTGTTAGAACTCCACCCCCCTCCCCACCCCGGAAAGCAAAGGGCTATTTTCAGCTGAGATTGTCTGCACAGAGTAAATGTCCATAAATCCACATGGATGGATGAATGAGTGAATGGATAAGTCCAATCAAACAAATCATGGAAATACATTCTTATAGCAAAATTCCAATCAATAAATAACTGGAGTTGAGCCAAGCTCTTCTGGGCTCATGGCAGCTGTGTTAGGAGACGGGGCTCCCCCCCGCTATGGACAAAGCTTGCTCTGGGGCTCCCCCTTGGGTTTGTCAAGATTTGTCAACACAAAGCATTATTCCAATAGATTATTATTAATTATCTTGTTGCCAAAATTATCCTAGATTTGGTCAGTAGGGGCTTCTTCAGGCTATGTTCTGTTCTTCTCTGAGATGTTCCTGCAGTATGTACACTTTTTTACCTTCAGGAATTACGAATCGTTTTAGGCTCATTATTTTCCTTCCCCCGGTGCTGGAATGAACCATTTCTCCAAAAATCTCTGGTTCCTTATCTTGGACAACATCATATGGAAAACAGATCTGAGTACCACGTATGGATAAGCATTTTGTAAACTGTGGAAAAATAAAGAGGCTAAACAAACACACAAACAAAAAACCAAACAGTTCAGAACAGGGTGACCTCAATGATTAGCTAAGTGCACTCACTAGACACCCAATAAGTGTTGGGTGACCAAATTCTTAAACCAAACACAATCAAGTGACAGATGCTTAATTAGGTAGTACAGGGAGAAGGACTACTGTTTTGATTTGCCAGATATCTGAGGGTTTTCCCAGGACCTTGGGCTTTCAGTTAGAAAACCGGGGTTGGCCCCAGGGAAAGTGGGACGAGTTGGTCACTCTAATGGGGAATAGGGCTAGTGTGACAGTTCCCTCTCTGTATCAGCTTGGCTGGTCAAGGGCACTCAGATTAAACATTATTAACCATTTTGAAGGGGGGTGGTGTCTGTGAGGGTGTGTCCGGGTACCATTAGCATGTGAATCAGTGAACTCAGTAAAGCAGAGGGCCATCCCCAATGAGTGGCCCTAATCCACCCCATTGAGGGCCTGAATAGAACAAAAGGCAGAGGAAGGGAGGAACTCAACCACCTTTTATTCTGCCTCATTGGTGATCTGGAACATTCTATCCCTTCCTTTGCCCTTGAACTGGGATTTGTACCACTGACTCCCCTGGTTCTCAGGCTTTTGGACTTGGATTGAACTACACCATGGGTTTCCCTGGGTCTCTAGCTTGATGGCAGATGGTGGGACTTCTCAGCTGCTCTAATCATGTGAGCCAAGTCCTCACCATCAATCGATCATTCAATCAATCAATCAATCAATCAATGTTTTATTCAGGATTCTAATAGACGATGGATGGATAGATAGATGGGTGATAGAATAGATAGATGATAGAATGATAGTAGATAGATAGATAGATAGATAGATAGATAGATAAATAGAAGATGATAAAGAGATGGATAGATAGAGAGAGAGATAGATAGTAGAGAGAGATAGAGTCAGAGTTGATAGATTCTGTTTTTCTAGACGTTCTCTAATGTCCCTGACTAATGCAGTTGGTAAGGGAAGGGGGTGATCAATGTAGGCTTCTGGGGAAGGGGAGGGGGCAGATCTTGGGGCCTTTAAGACATCCTAAAACCCCTTCTCCCCTCTCCTTACGTGCCTCAAACCCTGTCACTCCATGTGAGTGGTTTTTGCAGCAGAGTCTCATTCACAGCTCCTGATTCTCTGTTGTCTCCTCAACTGAGCTGTAAATAATAGCTTTGGACTTTGAACACTGCTCAGATAAGCTGTGATTGGAAACATGGTCTGTGCCAATGGAGCGTGTGTCTCTGCCAGTGACAGCCTGTTGGAGCAGGAGGTGGGACGCCCAGATGCATAATTACTAGTGGGCTTCCAACAGCACTCCATTCCAGGTTTACAGAGGCACCACGAAGCCAACAAAGGATTTGTTTCAAGCGTCACTACCCGCAGCTGCCGAGGTATCCTGGCTGTCCGTGTGGTATTTCCCACAAGGGCTGGGTGAGCAGAGGTTTATGGGTCAAAGCATGAGAGGTTTGGATATGACTGAGTTCAAGGCTGCAGCAGAAACTCAGTCAAACACCTAGCATCAAGCTTCCTGTCTTTATGCAGGAACTATATTCGTGTCCCTATAGTACAGATTCAGAAACTGAGGCTTCAGAGTGATGAGCTGTGCCATCTGGCTGCAACATAATATGCAGTGGAGAGGACATGAGGGAACTTGCCTTCTGGGACAGTCTCATTTTGCCACAGCAATGCTTGCTCCCGTTATGTTCCTGATTGATGTTTCATATGCCTTTTTGCAATCCACAATGCACATACTGAGAAGCTCTGTAGTAAAAAAAAAAAAAAAAAGGTGGTTACTTAACCCAGACTTCTCTATCTTATTTGAGCATTAAGCTCTTTCTTTCTTTTTTTTAAGGTTTGTTTATTTATCTTGAGAGAGAGAGGGAGAGAGAGAGAGAATCCCAAAGAGGCTCCACGGAGTCAGCACAGAGCCCAATATGGGCCTTGAACTCACGATCCATGAGATCATGACCCAAGCTGAAATAAAAAGTCAGATGCTTCACTGATGGAGCCACCTGGGCACCCCAAGCATGAAGCTCTTTCTTCACCAGATGCCTATTCTGAGATCACAGAATGCAGAGTCCAAGAATCTTGTCATGGGTGGAAAATTTGTGGGAAAAGAAAGAAAAATTGGTGGAAATCACACACATTGATGGAGGTACCCAAATCCTACAACTATCAATGAGAAATTGTTTCAGTTGGTGAATCTAAATGACTGATATCATTTAAGGGCATTTGGGTTGGCTGAGCTATGGTTTGCTTTAGATGACAAAATCTCTCCCCCTCCAGTTCTGTGGCCCAGCAAGAGTTACTTACAACCCTACTGTTCAGCCAGGGTGTGAGAAGCCATAACAGGTGTTCAGCCAGGGTTAGCAGCCATAACAGGTGTTTCATGAAGAGATTTTAGAGGCTCCAGGCACAGGCACTGGTAACCTTAAGGTGCAGGTGGTAGACCACGAGGCAGTTGGTAGGAGAATCCATCTCCTTGCCTTGACTCAGAATTCAGCCCACGGCTGGCACTTCGAGAATTTGTGGTCTGGGAAGTGTGAAGAGTTAGCGCTGCTGATAGCCACATTGACATTCGCATTCTCACTCCTGTACATGGGTTGTAAAAAGACAGAAAGCCCAACAGAACAGGGAGAGGAGCTGTAAGGAGGACCTTTCGAGAAAGGGAAGGCACTGAAGTTTCAAGCATAAGATGAGAGCCTGAGTTTATGGTCAATTAGGAATCAGACCAAGGCCATTTCAAACAACAGGGGCTACTCCTTCATGCCTACAAACTGGTGAAAATCAGAAGGAGGTGGCACTGGCACTGGCGGGATGTAGAGCCTTGGGGGTGGGGGTGCAGATGCTCTACTGTCAGGAAGGTGGACGGGAGCTGCCATTATGGAGAGTCATATGGTGCCATCCATGCAAATTACACATGTGCATAAGCCATCCATGCAAAGTACGCCTGTGCACATACATTGATTCAGCAATTCCTTACCTGGTGTCCAAACCAGGGAAAGGATCTTGGGGTCCATCACAGGACAGGTACGAGAAAGTCTAATGTGTTACAGTTTATGTTGAGGAAGTTGGAGGCAAGCTGGGCTTTTGTCACTTGAAGAGGGGACAGGAAGGGGTGATACCCCGCTGAGAGACACAGTACAGCCATGCTGGTTGTTGAAATAGCGAAACAGTGCTGGTTGATAGCTGGCTGCTTCCCCTAACCCACTCAATGCTTCTTTATCTCCTTTTGAGATCAACGCAATCCTTGTCTATGCAGCAACAAAAGATTAAAGTCCTGCATTTCAGGGACTTCTAGGACCCAGTTCTAAGGCAAAGGCAGTTTTCTGATTGGGCCATGCTTGTATTGTACAAGGGTTAAATATTTTGGACATCATCCTGTGGGTGGATCAGATGAGGTGGATTGATACCACGGAATGCTAAGCAGTTACAATGGATGTAGAGACAAGCCTTTTATCTTAAAAACTAAATTTAAAAGTGAAAACAAGGGATAAACTGTAAGAGACTCTTCAATACAGAGAACAAACTGAGGGTTGATGGGGTGGGGGGTTAGGGAGGTGGGGAAAATGGGTGATGGGCATTGAGGAGGGTACTCGTTGGAATGAGCACTGGGTGTTATATATAAGTGATGAACCACAGGAATCTCCTCCTGGAGCAAGATTATACTGTATACACTGTATGTTAACTAACTTGACAATAAATTACTTTTTAAAAAATGAAAGCAAAACAAAACAAAAAAAATGAATAAAAAACTAGCCCTGGTGCAAAATGAATTGTTCTATGTCAATTACATTTTGTAAATTAAAAATTACGCGTATGCAAGACTAAAATACACTCATAAGAACACATTCGAAAGAAAGACGAGGGGCACCTGGGTGACTCAGTCAGGTGAGTGTCTGACTCTTGATTTTGGCTTGGGTCATGATCTCAGGATCATGGGATCAATCCCCATGCTGAGCTCCACCAGAGTGTGGAGCCTGCTTAAGATTATCTCTTTCTCTCTCTCTCCCTCTGCCCTTCTCAGCGCCTGATTTTTTTGCTCTAAAATAAATAAAATATGAAACAAAAGAAAGATGAATGTATAACAATGTGAGGCGAGATAATGGAATGGGTTGCAGCTCTTAAAAGGAATGAATGAATGAGTGAATAAATGAATGAATGAAGGGGCGCCTGGGTGGCTTAGTCGGTTAAGCGTCCGACTTTCGCTTAGGTCATGATCTCGCGGTTCCTGGGTTCGAGCCCCACCTCGGGCTCTGTGCTGACTGCCAGCTCAGAGCCTGGGGCCTATTTCAGAATCTGTATCTCCCTCTCTCTCTGACCCTCCCCTGCTCACGCTGTCTCTCTCCTAGAAATAAATAAAAACATTAAAAAAAATGAATGAATGAATACAAGATTTGGATAGGCCAGTGGTGAGGATAAATGGAGTTTGATCAACTCAACCATCTTTATCTATAGTACAAAATAAAAAATATATATATTTAGTAAAACCCAGCTCTCTTCTCCAGGCAAACTATTGAAAGCACTTTGCCTCTATGAACTCATTTGATCTGGACAATAACCCCAAGTCCAGCCAGGCCTTATTTGCCTTCTGGATCCAGTCCTGGCCACTTGCCCCTCTTTGCTATAGCCCAGCAATGCTGAAGCTGTTGCAGCGGCTTCCCGAGAAGCCAAGAAGCCAACATCGACTCGACTGGGAAAGCCAGAGGCAACGATCCCGCACCTGGCTCAGAGGTGGTGGTATGGTGTGCAAAGACACCGCAGTATTCAAAGGCTGCAGTAGTTTCCTATGGCCGTGATAACAAATGCCACAGATTTGGTGGCTTAAGGTATTTCGAATGTATAGCTTTATCGTTCTGTGAGAGTCAGAAATCTGACACAGGACTAAAATCAAGTGTTGGAGTGCCTGGGTGGCTCTCCCGGTTAGGTGTCTGACTCTTGGTGTCAGCTCAGGTCATGATCTCATAGTTCATGGGTTCGAGTCCCTCATCGGGCTCTGTGCTGACAGTGGGGAGCCTGCTTGGGATTCGCTCTCTTTCTCCCTCTCTCTCTGTCCCTTCCCCACTCGCGCTGTCTCTGTCTCCCTCAAAATAAATAAATAAAAAAAATTTTTAAATCAAGGTGTCGACAGAGCCA
Organism: Proteles cristata cristata; assembly: GCA_017311185.1. Taxonomy (NCBI): domain Eukaryota; kingdom Metazoa; phylum Chordata; class Mammalia; order Carnivora; family Hyaenidae; genus Proteles; species Proteles cristata. The sequence continues at coordinate 306,454 of JAESUZ010004500.1, read as the reverse complement.
TGTTCCTTTGTGAGGTGCTTCAGGAGGCTCTGTTTCCTCGCCTCTTCCGACTTCCGGAGGCCACCGCATGCCCCGCTTCATCACCCTTTTCCTCTATCCTCAGAGACAACAGTGTTGCACCTCACTGAACATTCTCTCATAGCCACACCTCCGTTTCTGACTCTGACATCAGCTGGGAATGTTTCTTTAAAGGGCACAGGAGGTTAGGCTGAGTCACCGGGAGAATCTAGAATAATTCCCCCAGCTTAAGGTCCTTAACCCGAAGCACATTGGCAAAGTCTCTTTTTCCATGTAAAAAAACATATTCACAGGTTCCGGGGATTAAGATGCAGACCTCTTTAGAGGGCCGTTCTTCCCATCAGAGAGATCCAAAGACATTCTTTAGGAGGCAATAACAGCGGAAAAGGGCAATGTGATATTTTCTGTGCAGGTTGGGGAAGGAAGGGCGATTTATCGATAATACTGATGTCCATGGGACCTCATTGATAATTCAATTGTTGATGACGTCTGCCAACATTTGAGTTGCACTTAAAATAGAGCCCTTTGCAACAGATCAAAAAAGACCTTGGGGGGAAGGGGAACGAAATGCAATGGTTTGAGGACGGCAGTTTGTAGACTCTCAGATTAACTGTGCAGTGGGGTGGTGGAGTGCAGGGTGGGAGGGTGGGAGAGTTGCAGGGGGCAGGCATTTGCAGGCTCTCAGATGTACCATGCCGAGGCAGAGAGAAGAAGAAAAAAGCCAGAAAGCACACATTTCTTTGTCTTTGTTAAAAAGGAGTTGAATCCTAGCGTTTTTAATTAGATAGCTTTGTTATATACAGTTATATATTTGGCATTTAGAATAGTTGAAGGGTTGAGTCACCTGGGTGGCTCAGTTAGTTGAGCATCCGACTCTTGATTTCAGCTCCGGTCATGATTGTGAGATTGAACCCCGTGTCGGGCTCTGTGTTGACCATGGAATGTGCTTAAGATTCTGTCTTTCTCTCTCCCTCTGCCACTCTCCTCCCGCTCGTGCTCTCTCTCCCTCTAAAAAAAAATGGTTGAAGTGTATACATGTATATATATATACACCACATCTTATCTATCTATCTATCATCTATCTATCTACCTATCCATCCATTCATCCATTTATCCAGCTGTCTATCCATCCATCCATCCATCCACCCACCCGTCTATCTATCTATCTATCTATCTATCTATCTATCTATCTATCTATCTATCTATCTATCTGGGTTGCTTCCAAATACTTGAATAAAAGGAAAAAATAAAGGAGTATAGTTAAATAAATTTCTAGTCGAATTTAAAACCTGTATGCTTTTCTCCCAAACCCCTGACAAAGATGAAAACCAGCACTACCCATATATCAGAGGGCAACATTAGAAAAGGCTCACCAAGAGGACATAAAGAGAAAACGTGAAATAGGAGGACAGAGGTTGGGTAAAGTGAAGCTGTTATAGCAAACATAAAACTAACAGTGTAAATTCCACTGCCAAACAGACAAGGCTCACAGACTAAGGGAATATATTTGTTTAAAGAATTGCCATGCATGAAATATATACCTCAAGAGAAATGACTTCCAAAGTTTAAAAAACAAAGTTGAGGGGCGCCTGGGTGGCTTAGTCGGTTAAGCGTCCGACTTTCGCTTAGGTCATGATCTTGCGGTTCGTGGGTTGGAGCCCCGCATCGGGCCCTGTGCTGACTGCCAGCTCAGAGCCTGGAGCCTGTTTCAGTCTGTGACTCCCTCTCTCTCTGACCCTCCCCTGCTCACGCTGTCTCTCTCTCCTAGAAATAAATAAAACATTAAAAAAAAAAAAAACAAAGTTGAGAAAAGTAATCTTAATCAAAATGGAGAAGGCGAGTGCAGTGGGAGGGACGGCAGTAACAGAGCATTTAAGGCATCATCTGTTGGCCGTGATGAGCAGGAAAATTACTTCCATGAAAATGTATAACCAATACTAAGGTCTTAAGGTTTCCCACTCAGATCTATGCCCTCTTATATGCCACACAGGCTTCAACATACTTCCAAAGTGACAGATGCCTTAGGATGGAATATGGATCTATGTGGATGGAGGAGCTTGTTAAAAATTCAGTCAATTTTCAGGGCGCCTGGGTGGCCCAGTTGATTAAGTGTCCTGCTCTTGATCTCAGCTCAGGTCATGATCTCACAGTTCGTGGGATCAAGCCCAGGGTTGGGCTCTCTGCTGGCAGCACTGTTTGGTATTCACTCGCTCTCCCTCTCTCTCTGCCACTCCCCTGCTTGGGCTCTCTTTCTCTCTCTTTCAAAATAAATAAGCAAAACATTTTTAAAAATTCAAGCAATTTTCGTATCTTCCTCGGTTTGTACTTTCTGCCAGGCTCATGGAGTCTCAGTCACCCAGGGTTGCCTGGAGAACTTATACACACGCACAAATATGTACACGTATGTATGTGTGTGAGTACATGGATACACATATATGTGTATGTCACATATCCATCTGTCTGTCTCCATCACTCGTTCTTTAGAGCCAGCCTCTGTGCCTTTTTTTCTTACTGCTCCCAACAACACTTTAAGATGTGAGCAATTATTATCTTCATCTTTCAGAAGAGACTCTGAGATCCAGAAAGCCTACACAGCTCGCTCCATTTTCCCTCTTAGAGTCTAACCCACTAGAATCCCAGGACTACATCCTTTATAAATATCTTCTCCAGAGTGCCTAGCACAATGCCTGCTTGTTAAATGAATGAACACCCTTGTTAAGTAAATAACCAAGTGCCTGTGATTGCTCCAGTCTATCTTGTATTTCCTGGTTTCTTTGGGGTCCACGCATGCAATATCAGGGTTGAGTTTCTTGGCTACTACTACATATTTCATGTGAGGAATAATTTAGAAGTGTGACCGGAAGAGAAAATTTCAGTCTGATTCTCGGTCAACCAGTGTTCCTAATTAAGCCACGAGGTACTGTGCTTACAGATAAATACAGTGTGGGTTTCTTGGTAACTCCCCTAATAATCCATGGCCTCTGTTATCTCCTTCCCTGGCATTTCCCTGATGAGTGTAGTAATCCCTGTGGGATCATGGCCTCCATCTCTTTAATGAGGCTTTCAGAAACGCAGGGAAATTATATCAACAGATAAAGTTTGCTTTCCTGTCTACATACTTTGTAAAGGTTTCTCCTTCCTGAAGTAAGGTAAATACCATTGGATAAACTGTGGGGTTGGATTTCACAGAAGTTGACTGGGCCACACATGATTGGGTTAACTTTCCAAGTAACAAAGGGGTATTAAAAGCAGTTTCTGTCTTTCCTGATGGGATGGGTTCCTTTTCTTTCTAGTAAAGAGTAGAGTGCAGTGGGAGAGCTTGACCTTCACAGTCATGGACCTGGGTGATACTCCTCTCATATTCAATGGCCACTAAGCCATGACAATGTTAGGCCATGAATAGAGGTTAAAACAATGACAAAAGAGCTTGGAGAAAATTCCAGCACCACGTGGAAGGTGCTAAGAGAATAAATGTGCAGGAGAATGTGTAATCCCAATGTGCCAGACCCTTGTCTCTCTGCAGTGTCTGTCTGTCAACACCTTACATGCTCTCCTTGGTAGTGCAGGTGCCGAAAGCATGGACAATGGTTTCCTGCAGTTCCTTGCCAACAGGATTCTGGCTTACATTCTGTTCCAAGGGCTTACAGGTAAGATTGGGAAGATGGAAGAGAAGTGGAAGCCATTTTCACAGTGGCATGGAGAACTATGGGCTTCAGTAGATGTGCAAGTTCTCACAGCAACACCTGTTGCTGGTACCTCCAGCAGTTTGGCAGCAGCTGTGGGTCGTGACCTAAGAGACGGTTGGTGCTACCTTTTTCTTTGAAAGGGAATGGTGGGCCTTACAGGTGGAAACAGTCTATTGTGCCTTTTCTCCTTCAGTGCTTGTTAGTGTTGCTTCGAAAACATCGAGGCTCTGAGTTTTGGAGATTCTGATAAATACAGCTACCTTGTCCCCTACAGCCCATCTAATTCTACTGAAGGCAGAAGTAACCCCCACATTCCCTGCCCCCCCCCCATTTAAAGACCTTGCAATGACTTTACCTTGACAAGAACCATTCTGAATAAGACCCTCAAGGACCACCCTGGCAACCCCTCATTGACTCTAGACCCATAACTTGATGAGATCCCAGCAGAGCCCAGAGAGATCTCTACAGGTTCTCACCTGGCTGGAGCCAGTTTACATACCAAAATAGTAATGATATTTTGTTAGCATTGGGAGAAGCCCAAGGAAAATATGAGTGGGGATGGAGCCTGAGAAGTATAGATCTGAAAAGTATCTATCTGGAACCTGGGAATACTTTTCTTTTGGGGGACACTCCTAGGAATTCCACTCGAAATGCTATATGTGAATGGGTGACAACAATAGATATAGGCAAGACCACATTGCGGATGGAAAGTCCGTCACCCCGTGAGAGAGAAACCATAGCTTCAAAGGGATCATAGAGTATGTGGTTGAAGATGGAAGTTCTGGACACCAACAGCAGCATTCGACGCTGTTGACCACAGGCAAACAAACACAGGTGAAGCACATGCACATGTTCGTCTTTGCTTTTCTTGGTAAATATTTGCTTATAATTGGTCATTTTCCCTCTTCTCTTCCTACCTTCCGTAAGGAAGACTGGTGGTAGTTACATGACATAGTTATTCTCTATGGTACAGGTTATTGAATGAATAGAATAACCAACATCAGCCAGAGTTAGATACAGTGTCTGGTGGGGCCAGAGCCTTCCCTTTTGAGCAGAGTGGGAATGTTTTTGCACCACGTGGAACTATATCATTTATATTGTTGTTGCCTTATTCATATCTGGACGTAAAATATTAGAAATGTAGGTATAGATGAGGAGAATTCAAAGGGGCAGACTGTGCCAGATGTTGCACCAATCTGGCTCCCTTCTATGCTTTCCCTATGGAACAGATGAGGAAACCAGGTAGGGAATTTCCCAGAATCCCAGGTCAACACCTAGTTTACACTCCCCAAAAGGCAGCTTTAGAGACAGAAGTGAAGAAGAAGCTACTTTGGCTCTTTGGACACAAAGCGAACAGATGTTTGGGCTTTGGCAGACATGACATGAAGGTTTGCACCAACATCGGGACAGGCTTTTATGATTTACCACCCATGTGCCACAGACATGTGTGAACGTCAGTTTTGGTGGCTGTGTTCTCCTGACTTGGGTGGTCAGATTCCCGAAAAGCTGGCGGTAACCTTGAGATCTGGTGGTGGACTTCCCTGACTTTTCCAATCTCGTCTTCCTAGAGCTTCATAAACTCTGCTTTCCTGTGTTAAGTCTCTATCTTATAAATACCTTTTAGTGCCCTGACTGTTTGATACACCGGTTTAGGAGACCAAGCAGAGTGATGGGAAATTTAAGTGCAACATGGAATGATAGATTCTACAAAGCCTGAAGACGAGACTATGAGGGAAGGAAGGGAAGGTAGCGGTGGGCACTGGACTTACTGTCCCCTGTAATAATTCTAGTTCGTCCCTGCAGTAAGAGCTTGGACTCTAGAGGATAGAAATTGGCCTGGGTTCTAGTTCTTATTCCTTTTTTTTTTTTAATTTTTAAAATGTTTATTCATTTTTGAGAGACAGAGAGAGACAGAGTTGGGGAGGGGCAGAGAGAGAGGGAGACACAGAATCTGAAACAGGTGCCAGGCTCTGAGCTGTCAGCACAGAGGCCGACGCAGGGCTTGAACCCAAGAACCGTGAGATCATGACCTGAGCCGAAGCCCGACGCCTAACCAACTGAATCCACTCAGGCGTCCCTCTAGTTCTTATTCTTAACGCTGTGTGATTATGGATTTAAAAAATGTCTGTTGATAGAGGCCTGTCTCCTAATAATGTGCGAATAATAAATTCCCAGGCCATAGCTCTATTGAAAATACAAAAGGCAATCAACATAAGGGTTTGATATGCTGAGGACAAAGTAAATTAGGAGTGTGGATAGCTCCTATTGTTCCATCCTAATGTATGGGAGGAAATGGAGCCTCAGAAAGGGAAAATGTGCTTGCAGTCAGAGCAATTAGTATCTGATAGAGCCCGAACTCCAAAATTGACCCTAATTCCTCTGTATAATACAGCTATCCATGTAGGAAATTGTGATGCATAAATGAGAGGCTCAGGGACTGTATGTTTTGCTGAGGTACCAAGCAACCCCCATATCTCATGGCTTATAAGGGTGAGTATTTGTCAGGGGTCTTCCAGTCATCTGTGGCTCTGTTGGCTGGGCACCATATTGTCGTCGTTGTTGTTAAATCTGGCATATCCAAGTTGAAGGAACAGGAACTCTCTTTTGAGTGCAGAATCTCAAGAATCTTGGGAGAAATGTGCAGTGCCTCTTAAAGCCTCTTTATTGGAATTTTCACACTCACTTCTGCCTCTATTCCTTGGGCCAATGCAAGACATATGCCCACATCCACAAGGGCAGGGTGGGAAAATAAACTTCTTCCACAGGGCTGGATGGAAAGGGAGAATGATATTTGCTGAGCAGTAATTTCAATCCTACCGCCATGTTACAAGGAGAGTTTTGTAATGATTCTTGCCTGTTCCATAGTTTTCTTTGGTTTCCTCGTTATGCTGGATGATGTTTATAACTCAGCATCACCTCACCAAGACTTTTCTAAGCTTTTTTTGCGTCACTAGAGAAAAACATGGATATGTATTTCTCAGAGTCTCTATCATTACGTGGTTTCAGGTTAGAGACCCCCAAAGGCAGTGCAAACAAGTGAAATTTGGAAGGCAAAAAAGAGAAGCCATTATTATTATTATTATTATCATTATTGATGGCAGTTGCACATAGCCACATGAGTAGATGTCCAATACAAAGTTACTAGTAAGTGCCTTTTAGGCAAGGTCCTAAAGCTCACCTGTCTCGATATTGTAGGCAGCTAACCCTTTGAGCTGCCTGAGATTTGCTGTGGTGTCTTGCTGAGCTCTTGTTAATTACCGCCTTCTCATAGCTTCACTATCAATCGTTTTTGCACGACTTCCAATGATTATGTAGACTTTTAATGCGTTCTGTTAAAACATTTTCTACTTGGCATGCCTACAGGGGCTTCTCTTTTCTCCAAGGAATTCTGATTTACATATTCTATATTTTATAAAAATTCTGAATATCCTTCCTTATAATAAAAATGACCAGGATTTGCCACCTCTGCATTCTGAAGATCAAGGCAATGATCATCAGCTGGGGTTTGCCCTGTGCATTTTAAAACTGAGAACAGAACGTGAAGAAGATCCTAATTCAGGCCTATAAGAAATCAGTGACCAAAAAAAATGTTTTGAGAATTACTAAACATGTACTTGGTAGGGTGAACCTCCTATATTTTTCTCTGAGGTTCGTATAATGAGCCACAGAGAATGAATCACAAACGGAGAACCACAGAGCTCCAGTTCATCTCCCATGAGATCTAATGGTAAGACCCAACCAATATGACAGAAACTCTAATTCTTGTTCAGAGCTCACTGGTTCTGGGAGACTTCAAATGCCCAGCAGTCATACACTCATCCACATAGTACATCAGCTCCAGAGCCCGTCCTATGCATCTCGGGAAGTTCTAGAAATGGCTTCTACTTACCTTGCTGTCTGTAACCATGGAGGTTTCTGCTTTGTTTTGGGTTGAAGGGAGCTCAGGTACAGAGAATGGATTCATCATAATTCTGGATTCACAAGGCACACTCACCCTCAGTCATTGCCCAGGCCTCCTGTAGTTTAATTATTTATTTGTCAATTAGTGCATCTTAATAATGCAATCAGCATCCATGAACCCATTACTCTTAGATCCTGTGGAGGCTTCCTGTTCATCAATAGGCTTGGCAAAATGCTGGCAGAATTTTAGCAAATACAGCTATGTGATTTTTTCCCAATGTCTCTTTAACCCCATCACAAGATCTGTACCTTGGACAGAGTCTGTGTTTTCTTTCTTTCTTTCTTTCTTTCTTTCTTTCTTTCTTTCTTTCTTTCTTTCTTTCTTTCTTTCTTTCTTTCTTTCTTCTTTTTTTAAATAGTTTATTGTCAAATTGGTTTCCATATAACACCCAGTGCTCATCCCCACAAGTGCCCTCCTGCATGCCCATCTCTCCCTTCCTCCCCACATCCATCAGTCCTCAGTTTGTTTCTCAGCATTCAAGACTCTCTCATGGTTTGCCTCTCTCTTTCCCCCGCCATTTTCCCCCTTCTTCTCCCCCATGGTCCTCAGTTAAGTTCCTCCTAATCCTCCTATATGTGCAAATATGTGATATTTGTCCTTCTCTGCCTGACTTATTTCGCTAAGCATAACACCCTCAAGGTCCATCCATGTTGCTACACATAGCCAGATTTCATTGTTTCTCATTGCCATGTAGTATTCCATGGTATAGATAAACCACATCTTCTTGATCCATTCGTCCATTGATGGACACTTAGGCTTTTTCCATGTTTTAGCTAATGTTGCTATGAACATTGGGGTACATGTGCTCCTATGGATCAGCATTTCTGTATCCCTTGGGTAAATTCTTAGCAGTGCTATTGCTGGGTCATAGGGGAGTTCTATTGTTAGTTTCCTGAGGAACCTCCACACTGTTTTCCAGAGGGGCTGTACCAGTTTACATTCCCACCAACAGTGTAGGAGGGTGCCTGTTTCTCCACATCCTCGCCAGCATCTAGAGTTCTCTGATTGGCTCATTTTAGGCACTCCGACTGGCGTGAGGTGGTATCTCGGTGTGGTTTTGATTTGTATTTCCCTGATGAGGAGGGATGCTGAGCATCGTTTCATGTGTCTGTTGGCCATCTGGATGTCTTCTTTGGAGAAGTGTCTGTTCATATCTTCTGCCCATTTCTTCACTGGATTGTTGGTTTTTTGGGTGTGGAGTTTGGTGAGTACCTTATAGATTTTGGATATTAACCCTTTATCTGATATGTCATTTGCAACTATCTTTTCCCATTCCGTCGGTTGCCTATGAGTTTTGTGGGTTGTTTCCTTTGCTGTGCAGAAGCTTTTGATCTTGATGAGGTCCCAATCGTTTATTTTTGCTCTTGATTCCCTTGCTTTTGGGGATGTGTCAAGTAAGAAGTTGCTGCGGTGGAAGTCAAAGAGGTTGTTTCCTGCTTTCTCCTCTAGGGTGTTGATAGTTTTCTGTCTCACGTTCAGGTCTTTTATCCATTTTGAGTTTACTTTTTAATTTATTTTTTAAATTTTTTAAATGTTTATTTATTTATTTCTAGAGAGAGAGAGAGACAGTGTGAGCAGGGGAGGGTCAGAGAGAGAGGGAGTCACAGATTGAAACAGGCTCCAGGCTCTGAGCTGGCAGTCAGCACAGAGCCCGACGCGGGCTCGAACCCACGAACTGCGAGATCATGACCTAAGCGAAAGTCGGACGCTTAACCGACTAAGCCACCCAGGCGCCCCCATTTTGAGTTTATTTTTGTGCATGGTGTGAGAAAATGATCTAGTTTCATTCTTCTGCATGTTGCTGTCCAGTTCTCCCAACACCATCTGTTAAAAAACTGTCTTTTTTCCATTGGATATTCTTTGCTGCTTTGTCAAAGATTAGTTGGCTGTATACTTTTGAGTCCACTTCTGAGTTCTCGATTCTGTTCCATTGGTCTATGTGTCTGTTTTTGTGCCAATACCATACTGTCTTGATGATGACAGCTTTGTAGTAGAGGCTAAAGTCTGGGATGGTGATCCCTCCCGTTTTTGGTTTTATTTTTCAGGATTACTTTGGCTATTCGGGGTCTTTTGTGGTTCCATACAAATTTTTGGATAGTTTGTTCTAGTTTTGAGAAGTATGCTAGTGCAATTTTGATTGGAATTGCATTGAATGTGTAGATTGCTTTGGGTAGTAATGACATCTTAACCATATTTATTCTTCCTATCTATGAGCATGGAATGTTTTTCCATTTCTTTGTGTCTTCTTCAATTTCCTTTATAAGTTTTCTATAGTTTTCATCATACAGATCTTTTGTATCCTTGGTTAGGTTTATTCCAAGGTATTTTATGGTTTTTTGGGCAACTGTGAATGGGATCAGTTTCTTGATTTCTCTTTCTGTTGCTTCATTGTTGGTGTATAAAAATGCAACCGATTTCTGTACTTTGATTTTGTACCCTGCAACTTCCTTCCTTCCCCCGGTTGGGGAAGTTCTCTGCTATAATTTGTTCCAGGACTCCTTCAGCACCTTTCCCTCTCTCTTCCTCTTCTGGGATTCCTATGATACGGATATTTTTGCGTTTGACCGTATCGCTGAGCTCTCGAACTCTTCTTTCCTATTCCTGGATCAGTTTGTCTCTTTTTTTGTCAGCTTCTTGTTTTTCTTTTCTTTTCTTTTTTTTAATGTTTTATTTATTTCTAGGAGAGACAGACAGCGTGAGCAGGGGAGGGTCAGAGAGAGAGGGAGTCACAGACTGAAACAGGCTCCAGGCTCTGAGCTGGCAGTCAGCACAGAGCCCGACGCGGGGCTCGAACCCACGAACCGTGAGATCATGACCCAAGCGAAAGTCGGACGCTTAACCGACTAAGCCACCCAGGCGCCCCAAGCTTCTTGTTTTTCTATAATGGTGTCTTCTAAATCACTTATTCTCCTTTCTGCCTCTTTAATCCGTGCATTGGAGGCTTCTAATTTATTATGTATCTCATTTATCGCATTTTTTAATTCTTCATGCCTATTTTTATTTTCCATTCTGTCTGTAGCCATAGTTTCTTTGATGTCCCCTATGCTTTTTTTCCAAGCCCAGCTATTAATTTTACCATTATTATTCTAAAATCTTGTTCAGTTATGCTGCTTATATCTGTTTTGTGCAGTTCATTAACTGTCATTTCTTCTTGGAGTTTCTTTGGAGGAGAGCTCTTTCGTTTCATCATTTTAGTTAGCTCTCCAGCTCTTGTTAGTTTTAATGACCTGTTATGCTCTCTGCACCTATAAGCGCTGCTGTATCCAAGAAGACTCTTTGACTGTCCAGGGCCTATCCTTTCAGAGAGTGTTTTTTGAATGGTCTCTCTTGGTCTCTCTTGTTGGGACCTTGGTTATTTTATTTTCCTATTCATAGTGATATTTGGGACTCTCCACCTTGTGTACTCTGGCTTGTTTCTTGAGGTAGCCGTTAGAAGGCTTTCTCAGTGGATTCTGCATCCTTTTTCTCCCAATCTCTCAGGTTTTGTAAGGTTTCCAATGGCTTCAGATCTTTTCCGTGTGAGGTATGGGTGCGAGTGCAAGTACAGAGCTCCTTACTTCTCCACCATCTTGCTCCTCTCCTGTGTTTTCTTTTTTGTGTGTGCAAATAAGGAATAGACCTTTTAAACCCCTTTTGGCAGAAGAATAATGTCCTTCTGGTAGTCCATACTATAAATGGACCTGTCTTTGGCAAAAATATAAATGCCCTCACATTTCTGCTTGTCACCACTAAAGCATCCCCTGAGTAAAACCAGACTGTGGCATTTCTACATGATCAGTATGGCATGGGTTATATTTAAGCTTAGGAATTCTGTTTTGGATTGATAGAGCTAATGAAGCTTTACAAGAAATATTTACTTTTTAATAGTAGATACTCCCCTGATAATAAAAGAATAAAAAAAAAAACGGAATACTATTTAAATGTTCTTTAAATGAGGGCACATTTGTCAACCTTTAATCAAAAGAAATTATACATCAAAGGGCCTGACAAAATATAAATTAAAAAACCACACAAACAATTATGTCACTGCTTAATTGCAAAATTTCTACTTTTTTAAAGAATGAATTTGAACTAATCATTAAATATCGAAATCTACATTTAAATACGCCAATTTGCTTACCAGCACATTTAACAAACAGTACATTATATAAACAACAAAATGAAACCACACAAAATTGGAGAATTCTAAAATAAGTGGAAAGAAAAGCAAATGAACTAATGGGATCAACTGAAACCCAAATTAAAAAGTACATTTTCTGAAATGATTGCCATGTAACTAAAAGGTATTCTTTAACATGAATGGAAACCAAAATGCTCATTCTTTAAGATTTAATCATTTCTAAAAGAGTTGACTATTTTCCATTACAGAGGACCATTTAGTGTGAGACATCTCATAACTTACTTTCATCTTCATTCAACATAAGATAGATAGATCAATCAATAGATCAATGATGAATACATAGGTAGATCAATGATAGATACATAAATAGATACATAGATCAATGATAGGTAGTAAGATCGATACATTCTCTGTTGGGCATTGAGCAACTGAAAAGGAGGCTCAGAAATCTTGGAAAAATCTTCTACTCTGTGACTTTTCCCTCAAATCTAGGAGACCCGTCCCAACCCCCAGGGAAAAATAGCTAACCACCTTTTACCATGTCTATGATAAAGCAGAAATTTCTCAAGTGGTGAACTGAGCCTAATGAGGATCTCAAAGAAACCGGCACCACAAATCAAGCACATTAGTGGTTAGGTGATCCTGACTGACACACCTGGACCTTCTCCCCATCACAGTTCATATTCAGAGATTTATATCCCACTACAGCCATGAGATAATTTGGAGTTCATCTCATCCAACCATCTAGGCAGCGAAGGGACCACTGCAATCACGACCACCTTTACGGAACAAAGTATCAACGCCTTTCCTTTTGTTTCCTCCCACATTCATGTTCGTGACATAAGTTCTGTTATTGGACTTCTTCCTTCTTCTTCTTTCCTCCTTCTTTCTCCCCTTTCCTTTCCTTCTCCTGTTTCCTCTTCTTCCTCTTCTCCTTCTTCCACTTCTTTCTACTATTATGATTATTTTCTATTAAAGTGAAACCGAAGGCAACAAAATATCTTTGCTCATTTATTACCACTATTTTGCTCACTGTGTTGGGTTTGCTCACTGATGTATCGGTCATCAGTCAGACTTCTCCAAAGGAACAGAATACACACATCTGACCCTTGAATGCACGAGGGCACTGACTAACCCCTGCACAGTTGAAAACCTGTGTATAACTTTTGATTTCCCCCCAAACTTAACCACTCATAACCCACTGTTTACCAGAAGCCTCACTGATAACATAAACAATGAACACATATTTTGTATTTTAATATGTTATATACCATATTCTTACAATAAAGTAGGCTACAGAAAAGAAGATGTTATTAAGAAAATTATAAGGAAGAGAAAATACATGTAAAACATTATTTATTTATGTATACATGTGTATACACTTATTTATGTCTGTATACTTGTAAGTGTATATACACAGTTCAGCCCCATGTTGTTCAACTGTGTATATACATACATATATATATGTCCATATATACCCTATATATCCACATATTCTCTTTTATCCCCTGTTTTGAGATATAGAAAAAGTGTGCACCTGCATGCGTGCACGAGTGGAGAGGGACAGAGGAACAAAGAAGGAATTCCAAGCAGGCTCCACACCCAGCACAAAGCCCAAAGCAGGGCTTGATTACATGACCATGAGATCATGGCTTGAGCCAAAATCAAGAGTCAGATGCTCAGCCGACTGAGCCACCCAGGCGCCCCTACATATTTTCTATATACCCATATCCTTATAGATAGATATATAGGTATACATATATAAACCAGTTTCTGACCCAATAATTGGGTACCATAGCCAGTTGACGCATAAAATTAACCATCACAGAACAACAAAATGGCCAAGTTCTGGGGAAGAAGGTCATGTACTTCCAGCAAAGCAACAACTGGAATAAGTGAGAAGCAGATGTGAAGGAAGGGCGCCGAGTGAAATGGTCTGGGAGCAGAAGTGGAAAGAGAGGTCATTTTATAATACCCACCCTTGGAAAAAGGATCTGCGTTCTGCACAGGAGACATGACGAATTTGTAGAACTGCTTCCCTCCACAGGTGCGAAATCATTTCACAGACTTGAGCCATTGCAACCTAGGAGTCCATTTCAATTTGTAGGCAGCCCATTGGGAAAACATCTTGCAAAGTTTCTACATGGGATCAATTGTGAGAAAAAAATAGAGTTCTAGCCATCCCCATCCTAGGGATCAAAGATATTTTACCAGCCAGTTACTAAAAAAGTGAGCTAAGCTTCCCCAGGTTTGTTCCTAACAGAGCCTCTTACCCAGACTCTAATCTGTTTCTATCACTGTTCCTGAGACTTGGGTTTTCTGTTAGTGTTTTATATCCCTAGTTTTACTAGAACAGCTATGCGAGAAATTGGATCAGAGTCATACTACATATCCTCCTCTGCCTTCTACTTCTGTGGAATCAAGTCTATCATCACTGTAGTTAATTTTCTGGGAGCAACTTCCTAATTCCAACCCACAGCTTTTTAGAATAATCACACTTACCCAAGGTCCCTACCTTGGGAGAATTCAGGCGGTTGAATTCTGTGCTTTTGTTGGTATACAGTGCATGGTCACCAAATGCCTGATGTTATTATTATAACTGTCTGGGTACTGGTATGATATGGGCTGGAAATCAGATAGAGTCTGGAAATTAAGAAAATTGAGTTTCCCAAGCCAGTAAATGGCAGAGAGGGGTTGGGGGAGGGAAGAGTTCAGCCAATGACCACAGAGCCATCGTCGGGCCTGGTAGCCAAATCCTAAGTGCCAACAGTCTGCAAACACAGCCAAGAAAATGGAAAATAAGAAGATGTTCCTGCACTGTATTTTACAAGACTTTTCAAAGTCACAAGGTCATCAAAGACAAGCCAAGTCTGAGGCAGGTTTTCGAAGAGAGAATCCTGAGCCTGAATCACAGGTCAGGGACAAAGGAATCCAGGCAAGGTTGTAGAAGCAGAAAATGGAGTGACATTAAGACACCAACTAAAGACAGTTGGTTGGCCTGGATTGCTTCCTAGAGGCACTACATGTCACTTCTTATTTCTTGATATTCTAAAAGGAACACCTGATACCTGACAGGCAGAAATGATTCATTAAAAGGGAACAAGATGGAACAAGTCTACTGGACTTTTAGTCAAGACAAATCTCATGCCAGAGGTTCCCAAGTGCGCCTTTCACAGACACTTTGGTTGCTGGAAAAGGAAGGACAGTTTCCTTCCACAAAATAGACCTTTCTGCTCACTTTAGAGTCCTAAGAAGCCTACCCACAAACCACACATAAAATAGCAGTGACCGTTGGCTATTAATTGCGATATCGATGCCCTTCTCTTTCGGAACATGAGAGAGTTTCAAGGTGAAGTTTGCAAATGGTCCTGTCTGGGACACTGTCATGGGCAACTGTGAGAAAAATCCTGATAGTCAATAAAAGGACATTCTGGAGAATTCCTAGACATTCTGTGGGTAACTGAACGGAGATGTATTTTTCCCAGAAAAGGTGGGAGTTGAGCCAGAACAATATTTTTATATGAATGTTGGGCTTTTGAAAGTTTTATTTTAAGTAGTTTTATATTTACTGAAGCATTAAGAAGGTAGTAGAATTCTCATCGACCTCCTCTTCATTTTCCCCAACTATTAACACTTGACATGAGTGTGATACATTTGTGATAATTTGTGAATGAGTATTAATACATTACTAACTAAAGTCCATGCGTTGTTCAAATTACCATAGTTTATAACCTAATGTCCTTCTCCTGTTCCAGGATACCATCCAAGGTGCCAAATCACATTTAATTGTCATGTCTCCTTAGTCTCCTTATGTTTATGCCAGTTTCTCAGACTTGGCTTGTCTTTGATGACCTTGTGACTTTGAAAAGTCTTATAAAATATAGTGCAGGATGGCCCTTTATTGGAATCTGTCTGATGTTCTTATGATTTCTCTGGGGTTATGAGTTTGGGGGAGGAAAGTCACAGAGGTAAAGTGCCATTTTCTTCACATCGTATCAAGGGTACGTGCTATCAACATGATTTATGACACCTTCGTGATGACCACCATCACTTGGCCAAGGTGCTGTCTGCCAGGTTTCTCTACTATAAAGTTACTTTTCTTTTTTCTCCCTTTCCACGTTGTGCTCTTTGGAAAGAAGTCACTAGGTACAGCCCATGCTTAAGGAAGGGAGGGGTATGCTTTACTTCCTTGAAGGCGGAGTAGTTATCTAAATTACTTGGGGTTTTTCTGCATGGAAAATGTATCTGTTCTCCCCCATTTCTTTGTTTATTCAATTATTTACATTAACTTTGACTCATGAATATTGATTTTATACTTTGGGTTATAACCAAGAATACTGGGAATAATATTTGGGAATACTATTTTATTTTATTTATTTTATATTGTTCCTCAGATTGTTCTTGAGTCTTTGGGAGTTTAGTTGGTCCTGTGTTTTTCTGAAATATCCTCACTATTGAATACTTTTCATTGTTTTTGTTTGTCTGTCTGTCTGTTTGTTTGTTTGTTTAGGGAGGTGGTATTTCCTTCCTATCTGTCATTATAAGATGCTTCAGGCTCATCTTCCGTATTTCCTGTCCCATCCTAGAACCAGTCCCTTTTCTGAAAACCCTCATTCTTTTTATTGGAGAATGGTATTAAAAAAAAAAAAAAAGGCAAGATTTGGACCATAGGTGAACTCATTGCTACTGGGGTGTGGTTGCTTCTTGACCGTCTTCCAGACCTTCATGCTGACAGAGCAAGGAGATATATGTGTGTATAGTAACTGATGCATATATGCATATTATGACATAGTTTTACATGTAACCATTTCTATATTGATGTAAATAGGAGTTCTTATTGATACCTCCAAATCTTTTTTTTTTTAAGTTTTTAAAATGTTTTATTTATTTCTGAGAGAGACAGAGAGAAGGACAGCATGAGCAGGGGAGGGTCAGAGACAGGGAGTCACAGACTGAAACAGGCTCCAGGCTCTGAGCTGTCAGCACGGAGCCCAACATGGGGCTCGAACCCACGGACTGTGAGATCATGACCTGAGTTGAAGTCCTACGCTTAACTGACTGAGCCACCCAGGCGCCCCTCTCCAAATCTAATTCATTACCTCATTGATTATTCTAGCCTCCTCCCCTTGCTGATCTGTAAATTTCTACTCTAACAGTGAAAACCTCACTCACATCATCCTCCGTTCATTTATTTCATTGTTTATTTCAAATATCAATGGATAGCAATGTCAGAATTATTAACTCATCTCTCTATAGTACAGACATGTGGATACATAGTTATTATCCAGAATATAGAGCTGATGCACAGTATCTTTCACCTTTAATTTTATAGACTCCACTCATTTCCAAGATTATTTGGATAGGCATATTTTCTCTCCACCCACTGCAGCAAGGTTGTTTTATACATTTATAATACATACATTGTGCATTCTCTCTGGAATCCTCTGTCCTCCTAAATTATTTTTTTAATTTTTTAAAATGTTTATTTATTTTTGAAAGAGAGACAGACACACACACAGAGCATGAGCAGGAGAGGGGCAGAGAGAGAGGGAGACACAGAATCCAAAGCAGGCTCCAGGCTCCGAGCTGTCAGCACAGAACCCAAGGTGGCGCTTGAACTCACAAACCATGTGATCATGATCTGAGCTGAAGTCCAGCGCTTAACCAACTGAGCCCCCTCAAGCGCCCCTCTCCTAAATTATTTTTTAATGTACATACTTCAAAGTTCATATTTCATGCTGTTAAGTTCTATGGGTTTTGAAAAACGCCTAGTGCCCTCACCTGCCATTACAGTATCATTCTGAATGGTTTTGTAACCCTTAAAAAAGCCTCCATGTTTTAATTCCCTGTGCCCTTAGCAACTATTGTCTGTGGATATAAAAGTGCTTACCAATGTGTTTTTCCCCCTATTTTATTCTTACAAATATTCCCGAAATGACCGTCCTTACGCACACATCATTGTATGAGAATGATTTGTCTGTGGATGGAAATCAGAGAAGTGGCATTGCTGGTTAAAAGGTAGGATGTGTCAAAATTCAGTAGAAATTTTACACAAATTTCCCCCTGAGAATTTCATCATTTGTAAAAAATTTTTTAAATGTTTTATTTATTTTTGCAAGAGAGACAGAGAGAGAGACAGAGAGAGATGGAGGGAGGGAGAGAGAATGAATGGGAGAGGGGCAGAGAGAGAGACACACACACACAGAATCTGAAGTAGACTCTAGGCTCCAAGCTGTCAGCACAGAGCCTGACATGGGGCTCAAAGCCACAAACAGCAAGAACATGACCTGAGCCAAAGTTGGAGGCTTAACTGACTGAGCCTCCCAGGTGCCCCTGTTTATGTTGATTTATAAAGGCTCACTGTGTATTTAGGAAACATCCCTTGTCTATGATGTGCTACAATTTTGGGGGAGAAATGGCATTTTTAAGGCAGAGGCTGATATAGGACATTTTCTCAGAGTATAATAAAGTGTAAATTCTCAGGAGAAGCCTCGGTGGTATTTCCAGACTGGAGGCAGCAGTTACAATTGACTGTTAATGATTTTCCTGACTCACCAGTAAGAATCAGATGTTAAATTCCTTACACACATTCTTGATAAGAGCTTGTAGGGGAAAGGAGAAACAAGGTGACCCTAGAATCCTGAATAAATGCCTTAGTTTACAGCAATTCTTTTTCTTTCTTTCTTTCTTTCTTTCTTTCTTTCTTTCTTTCTTTCTTTCTTTCTTTCTTTCCTTCTTCCTTCCTTCCTCCCTTCCTTCCTTCCTTCCTTCCTTCCTTCCTTCCTCCCTTCCTTCCTTCCTTCCTCTTTTTCTTTAACTAATTAAACAGCTCTTAATGGTATGGCCTGATGATAGAAACTCAGGCCCAAATCCAAAAGTCAAAATTGAAGAAAATTACTTAAGTGCCCTAATGATAGAGCCATTTGGATAGTAGATTGGAAATCGATAGCTTTCATCTGAGTATGGGGCTCTTTCAGTCAGGAGGACAATTTATATCTAATCTGCGCTGGTGGCTTAGAAAGAAACATCAAGGGCACCGAGACCTGACGCTAATGCGGTCACTGCCATTCAGGTCAGAAGAGACAGGGGTGAGCACCCTGCCCTGGGCAGCCCTAGGCAGCAGACCTGGGAAGTCACAGCTAGGCTGAGGCCCCTGGGAACATCCATGAGCACTTCTCGGGTCTTCCCTGTGAGATGTGATTCCAAGGGGCCTCCACCGTGAGAAGGCAGGTAAGGATTCGGGAGACCAGAGCACACACAGACCACGGGATTTGGAGGGAGATGGTGTTAGGGATGGCTCCCCCCAACACACACGCACGCACACGCACACACACGCACACACACACACACACACACACACACACACACACCCCTCTATCTTCCACTCCCCAGGACATACCTTGCTCAGCACCTTTCTCAGTAACACTGAAACAGCCCCTCTTAAACTGCCAGTACCCTGACAGTAGTGACCCCTTAGCTATTTGTTTACCATCAGACTGCACCTTGAAAGGACTCATCTCTGAACTGATTATTCCTGCCTCAGAGGGACACACTGGGACTTTTGTCATTACTCCGTGTGATGTCTATATTGGACACTTGGGAATATTTAGTGTGCTATTGAAGCAGTAGTGTCTCTTTGCTTCACACCGTGTTCTGAAGTCTGTGCATTGAAAACCACGATAGAACACAAATGAGAATGATGACCCTCCAATATCCTCTACATATATGCTTTTCATCTGTACAACATATTCTCCCAATTTTCAATTTAATAGCAGATATTATTTATTTGGCTTATATTATGTACATAAACAAATTATATATTTTTCTTCTATGTATGTATAATATATATTTAAAATATATGTATGGTCTAAGTGTATGTACATTATATATGGTTATATATAATGATTAATCTCTTCAAACAACCATTTATATATTATAGTATAGTATAGTATTAGTATAATATAATATAGTATTATATCATGTTATGTATATTACATACTATATATTATAGATTTATATATTACATAATATATATTATATATTTATATATTATATACTATGTGTTATGTATTATATGCTCTATGTTATAGTATTACATATACTACATGTTATATAGTATTATAGTATAATACTATGTATACTATATAGGGATATTATACATGATCATTAGTCTTCATAAAAATACAACATTGGCATTATTATACTCATTCTACAAATGAAAAACTTGAGTTTCAATAAGGATTGATAGCTGACTGAAATGAATGTCATACAACTAACATATATTTGTAACATGACTGATGTTCTTCCTTCACCACAATATTAATATGGACAACAATAATTACCAATGCTGTGTAATTCTACCACGTGCCAGGCATTGTTCAAGATGCATTTTCTAGGTATTAACTCACTCAACCTCCATGGAGTATGTATGGTCATTCCATTTTATAGATGAGAGAGCTTATGCACAGAGAGGTTAAGCCAAGTCACATAGTTAATGAGTAGGGAACTCTCACTTGAACTTAGGAAGTCTGACTCCAAAGCCCAGTGATCTTTCCACTGTATCAAACTACTGCTCTAGTATATGCCAGTGTAATTATAGTCTTTTGCCAAAAACTGGGGAATTATAGACAATAAAAGGAGAATAAATTATCTACAGTCTCAACACCTAGAACCATCCACAAATGGCATTTTATTATATTCCCCTGCAGTCTTAATATATTTTTTATTTTCTTAATCTTATTTAATTTTTAAAGTAATTTTACGCCCAACCTGGGGCTTGAACTCACCATTGTGAGATGAAGACTAAGCCAGTCAGGCCCTTCCCCTCTTGTTTTTACCCTGAAGTCTTTATTAGTGCACATTTTGAAATCTGTTTTTACTGACTGCAAGACATTTCAATTTTATGAACACTCTAAAATTTCCTTCTCCAACTCTCTCCTGGTGTTCAATTCACTTTCTATTTGTACTTGAATGTATCCTTTAGAATATATTTCTTGAGAAAGAATTACAGGTGAAAAAAAATCATGGTAACTTTTGTCAGACATTGCCAAAATTTCATCTGCTAAGAGCAGATGATTCATCATTGCCTCCCCTATAAGTAATGTATGTGATTGCCTGTGTCAGCATACCCCTATTAAACTTTTATGTTTTTCTAAAATCATTCTAGCTACTTTGGACAACATAACATAGTATGTTGTTAATGTCTTGTGGGTTTTCACATTTAGTATGTTTCATGTTTATGATCCATTGCTAGTAGATTTTTGGGAGAGGGTCGGGAGAGACCATTGTCTTGAATGACCATTAACATCCTGGAGACTGAGGTCCTGTTAAATTTTTGGGTTTCCAGCTTCCTTCCTGATCCCCAAAACCCTGGACTGAATTCCATGCCTCATTCTGGATCAACATGTTTTAATTAATTAAAAAAAATGTTTGTTTATTTTCTTACCACTTTCCCAGATTGGTCTTGTCCTGCTGAAGCCATTTAATCTTGGGAGAAGGAAAGGAAAAGCTTTCTCAGAGTTGCAAGAGCCAAATTAGCATCTCTTCTCTTTACCACTGCAGACTAGTTTTTCTGCTTTCTTGTAGGACTCATGGAGGAGAAAAGAAACCATTTTTATGATTTATAGAAATGACCATAGAAAAACTTATAGAAGAGCTGAGTGCCAAGCTCTGCTAGCATTTCCTTAATGGAGGACCCAGTGTGTCCCACATCATTTTCCAGAGAAGTTAAATCCATGGTTTTGGAGTCAAACCTTGGTTTGAGACCCGAGTCCATTGCTCATAGCTGAAGTAATGTAGAGAAATAATGGTCAGAAGAATGTAACACAAGGATGGCACGTCATACTTGTCAATAAATGACAGCCATGATCATTATTAGTAGTTGTGTACGTTCATAGTGGGGGGAGGGTTGGGAAAAAATAGCCAATGTTGAGAGAAGGAGGTCAGGGATGGTTCCTTAGGAGACTTAATATCCCAACTTTACAAGTTTGCCAGGAAGAAAATTACTAAAGCTACTCTCCTCCAGTTCTACTCATTTAGCTTCTTATCCACGTCTCCCTTCTGACCACAGTTTTCAACAAAGTGATGGAACCTCCATCTGCAGTGCAATCAACAGAAACCACCAATATCCCTTTGGCTAATTGGCCCACTCATCAGATGGACTGTAGCTGATCTGTTAAATCATAAGGCACAGTGGGAAAATATTAGACTTGGACTTATTTCCATAACGCCGCGAAGACCTTGCTAAAAGATCAGAGCACTGGAAACGGTGAGCCATGCTTCCTCGTAAGATTTTCATGAGAACTTCATTTTCTAAACTTGCCTCTCAGCCTCTTAAAGATTTATAAAGATGATTAAGGGCTTTGATGTGAAGATAAATATGACTGTGGTTTCAGAAATGTCAAAGATATTGCTTGAAAATGAAAATTTCAGGCTGTCGACTGAAATGGTCTACACGGGGCCGTGGAGTTTGTTTGTTTGGTTCTTATCCTATTATTTCCAGCAAACCCCAATCCACTTTCCATATATAAACAAAGTTAACTGAGCCCTTTGTCACACACACATATTTATTCAGTAGACATTTATTTTCTTTTAAAGTTTATATATTTATTTTGAGAGTGAGAATGAGAGAGTGCAAGCAGGGGAAGGGCAGAAATAGAGAGGGAGAGAGGGAATGCCAAGCAGGCTCCACACTGTTAGCACAGAGCCCAACATGGGACTCGGTCTCACGAACCTCAAAACAGGACCTGAGCGGAAATCAAGAGTCGAATGCTTAACTGACTGAGCCACCCAGGTGCCCCTATTCAGTAACCATCTTGATTGACATCCCTGATCAGTTCAGTCATAGAACGATCAACACAATGATAAAGCTTAGTTTGCTCCAACTCTCCATCCTCACTGCCTCTGTAGTTGTGGGTAATCTTGTGTAGACTGGCATGCCACTTTTCTTTTTTAAAAAAGTTTATTTAATTTGATAGAGAGCTCAAGTGGGGGCAGAGAGAAAGAATCCCAAGCAGGGCTCAAACTCAAGGACTGTGAGATCATGACCTGAGTGGAAATCAAGAATCGTAGGTTTAACCAACTGAGCCACCCACATGCCCCAGCATACTATTCTTTCATCTCCCTCCCCAAGTTATCTTCCTATCAAAGCTATTTCTCTAAAACACAAATATTAACACAGCACGCTCCCATTTAAATCATTTCAAAGGCTCCCAAATACCTCTGACAGCACCGTGCTGTAAACAACAGTGGTGAAATTATTCTGTAACTGAGTTGTTCAATATGGCACCCACTAGCTCCATGGAGCTTTTGAGCCCATCGAGTGTGGCTGGTAAGAATGAGAAACTGAGTTAATTTGTAAAAAATTTTAACTAAGTTAAATTGAATTTGACATAGCCACAGATGGCTTGGGTTGTCCATACTGGATGCTACAGATCTATGAGATGAATTCCAAGTGGCTGAGCATGGCATACAAGGGCTTCCATCATTCAGTCCCTGACTACTTCTCCGGTCCCAACCACTAGTGTTCCATGCCTTTCCTGTTCACTACCGAGATCAGACACCCTGTAGCTCTCCAACTATGCTTTGCCAGACAATGTAGCTATGTCTGTGCACAAGTTATTCCCTTGGCCTTATTATATGTGTCTGTCTTTCCTGACCTTGTGCAATTGCCATACTCTTTATGACCCTTTCATGCAAACCTGCAATGTATCCCTCCAAGGACTCTTTCTTGCCTAACCCAGAAAAACAAGGGCTTCTTTAGTTACTTTTATCTCCTGTATGTGGTTATTTTACTGTGCTGATACCACTAAACTATAATTACTTACCAAACTGTCAGTTTCTTGAAAACAAATTCATGACTTCATTTGTTGGGTGGTCAGTTGGTTTCTTCAACACCTATCACATTATCTGGGATAGAATGGTCACTTGATGGGTGTCTGCTGAACTGGATGTTATTGAATTATTTAATTGACATTATGTAAACAAAGCTATTTGTTGTTTAACTTTTATTTTTTCTGACTCAGGGGCTATCCTTTGGAATCAGCTTTAAGTGAAACACTGAGACATTTCTTTCCTTAGCAATAGAAAAAGAGTTGGGGATAGAGTGAGCTTGCTGACTTTAAAAAAAAAAAATGCAGGTGTAAGCTGTAAATGTCTGATATTCAGTTTGACCTGTTCTTTGGGCCCCCAGAGTGTGAGATTGGAAAGCCATTAAAAGTACTAAGACTTTTTTTCAAGAAAAGACCTTATTCAGTTGTGAGATTGTTTCTCCCACGATCACTTGCCAAATTGTAGCTGCAAATGGCTGATGGGCATGGAGGAGGACACTTGTTGGGATAAGCCAGTCTGATAATAAATTATATTCATAAAAAATAAAATGCAGACAGTGCCCATGTTTTCAGAAAGCATATATAAATTAGATCTGTTCTTTGTACAGTTTAAAATATTATAGCAATTTCTCTGTGGACAGAAGCAACTTCTAGCAAGTTCACTCATATAATTATTAGACTCCATGTGGGCATCTCCGAATTTTGACCTGGTAAACACCATGAATCACCCTGCGATTGTTTTTGTTTTTGTTTTTCCCCTACCTCTCTTAAGCCTCTTATCCATAGAGCACTTCACAGTTTACAAAGCACATTTATCTCTATCATCTCATTGGATTGTTGTAAGAATCTGTCAAAGTAGGTAGGGCAAAAACAGTTATTCCATATTCATAAGAAAGGAAGAAAGGAACAGATATACCTCTCATCCAGGTTCTTCTAGCTGGCAGGACAAGGCCAGAAGTCTTAGTCTGAGCACAAGACCAGAGCTATTTTCCCCACTCTCTCTGCTTGGATGATGCCGGGTGGTTGGGGGTGAGGGAGGACAAACTTCGCTGGGACCGGGAGCTTGTAGCCAGCAGCACAAGTCTTCCCCAAATTGTGGCCTCAAAGTGAAGGCGTATTCTCACCATGTCATCCCGCTATTTCCTCTCGGGAATGTTGTTTCTAGTAAATGAGGGGGAAAATTGCCAGTGACAGCTTGATAACCACCCCCAACCACGGTTGACAAGGGTTACCTTCAGCCACAAGTTGGGAGTGGTCTCCATGGAAACCCAGAAGGGGACCAATTTCTCAAATCCATCTCAACAGTAAGAGCTCAGTTATGAACTTTGTCAAAAGCTAGAGTTACACCTCTGGAGAAGGGAGAAAGGGCTCCAGATAATAATAATAATAAAATATAATATATAATATGTTATATATGTAAAATTGTCTTATGCATATACATACATATAAATATACATAAAATAAATATATTTATATTTATCAATATACTATATATATGTAAATTGTCTTTTGGTCACTGAGATATGCCATATTGTATGTCTTTTGAATCTCATTGGATGCAATCATGCTTCCCCTTTACCGTCTCCTGAACTCAGGAATTTGGGTAGTCCCATACAGGTGAGAGCATGTTATACTAAGAATCTTAGAAAAGATTCTTTTTGTTCCATGCAGGATGAGTAGCAAATAATGGGCTCAGTGTTCCCACTTTGAATCAGATGTCCTGGCTGAACATAAATACCGAATATGACAGAGATAAGTAAGGGTCAATAATAAAACACAGTTAACTCTTAGTCATTCATGGGAAAATACCTACCACTTGTGTTTAGTACCAAGCAGGACACCTCTGGACAGCTCACCTACACCAGTTGTGGTGTATCTGATCAGACAATATATTTTTAATTATGGATGATCAGTTGTTCGAGTGTGTGTATTGTTGTGTGACAAAGGGCTCCCACGTTCAATAGCCTAAACCAACAATGCTTTGTTATTTCCCACAATTTAGTGGGTCAGCTGGGCATTTCAACCACCGAATGCACTGTTGGCTGAGGTCACAAATTCATTTGCATTTATGTAAGAAATTGATTGGGGCTAGGATGTCCATAGAAACATCATTCCCATGCTCACATAGGAGCTGATTGGGGTCTTAGAGCTTATGTAGCAGCTCACGTAGGAGCTCACGTAGGAAGGCTGGGATGGCTGGTGGTCGGCAGACCCTCTCTCTCCATTAAGGTGGCTGGGATCTTACATGGTGATTCAAAAGAGGGAAAGATGAAGTTACCAAAACTCTTAGGAGCTAGAGTCAGAATTGAAAGAGTGTTACTTCCACTGCATTCCGTTGATTAAAGTCAGTCAAAGGCTAGCCAAGCTTCGAGAGGCAGAATCCACCTCTCAATGGGAAGAATGCCATATGCATACACAGACGGAACATAAGAGGAGTCATTTATGACCATATTCGGAGACAACCTCCCGGCCTGCCCTGTAGCCACAGTAACTTGTGTGCTTCCCATGTGCAAATATTATCCACCCAACCCAAAGCTTTTCAGTGTCATCCAAACAGCGCCTCAGGCTTAGGCCCAAAGCCAGGATTTAAAGCCAGGTCTGGCCGTGGCTAGATGTGGATAAAACTACTCAGGTAAAGTTTCCTCTTGGTTGGAGGGACTTTGGAACTCAAAAGAGTAACACCACCACCAAAAACAAGCCCAGTCAGTCAGTGCCTCCTTTCCCCAAGACACACAAATATGCCAACATAAACAGTGAGATAAGAACAGAATAACAGAAGACCTGTTCACAGAGTCAGAAACAGTCAGAAACTTATAGTGAGCTCTCCAGCCCTGGGGATGGGAAATGTTCCTTGGTTAAGGTCCAGTTCTGCATCTGAGAGTGGTTACCTAATAAACATCTTTCCTCTGCTCCGGGCTTTGCATTCAGGGTCATTCCATCTTTGGCATAAATAAAGGACTCACGCTTACAGCTGAATGGCTTTCTCATCCTATTTCAGGCCAATATGTAAGGCTGGGCACCCAGAGGACTCTTGTTACTTTGCACACTTGTTGTTTGAGTCCAAGCTAGGAGTGTTTTGCTTTGTTTGTTTATTTATTTATTTTGAGAGAGAGAGAGACAGACAGACAGACAGCACAAGTCGGGGAGGGGCAGAGAGAGAGGGAGAGAGAGACTCCCAGTCAGGCTCCACACCGACAGCACAGAGCCCGACGTGGGGCTCGAACTCACCCAAAGGTGAGATCACGACCTGAGCTGAGATCAAGAGCCGGAGGCTTAACTAGACAGAGCCACCCAGGCACCCCTAAACCTTGTGTGTCTTTTTGAATCTTGCTGTGGCCCCCAAAGTCACATCCATGATTCTCTCTCCCTACTTTGGGCTTCTCAGGTTGATATGGGCCAGCGAGATTCTTGGATCCCCTGTTGTCTGGCTGTGAAGGTCCACTAGCAAATATGCTGCCTTAAATCTTGCAGAGATCTTAGTGTTCTTGCACTTCTGATTCAAGGTGCGGGGTGGGGGGGGGACGACACATTCACACTCTTACTGGGAACAGCACTAGTTGCACATGGAAAGGAAGCACTATCAGAGGCTGTCTTTGGGAGTAATATATCACAGAGCTGAGAAGCGTCTCAGAGCTCATCTGATCCTACCTATGGAGGACCAAAATCAACCCCCCTTGAGATAAAGAAACTCAGGCTGAAAGACAAGGACTTGGCCACAATCACAAACCAAATGGTTAACAAAGCAAGAAAGAGCAATTTCATCTCTTAAATTAAAGCTCTGAGTGTTTTCTTCAACATCTCTCCCCTAAGTGAAGTTGGAAAGGAACACAGCTTTAAAATACATTATTAGGAATATCAAAGATAAATTATCTCTGAAATATCTTTTTTATTATTATTCATGCCATTGTTATCTCCCTTTATTATGTTCAGCAGAGCTGACTGTGCTAGAAAGATCTAAAGTCAGAGAATAACAATCAGCACAAAGTTGGAAATGAAGTTGTGGTCCCTGTGTTTCTGGAGCATCTGGAAGAAAAAGAAAATGCCACTCGTTTTGGTGTTTTAAGGATCTTTTACTTTCCGTCGATTTTTCCCCAAGTGCTATAACAAATGCCTTTGAACATGTCTGACTCTGTTCTCCGCACTGGAGGTTAGCCTTTGAGGCGCTCACGAGGTGGGAGTGTGGACAGTTGGTGGTTGAAAGTACAAGCAAGTAGTAGAACAGAGAAAGCAGCCCTACTTGGAGAAGGTGAACAACACCTTGAAGAAACAAGGAGCAGAAACTCACTAGGAGTCAGTAACCAGAAGCAGACCTGGAAGAACAGAGAAGGCCCACAGTTGGATAGGGTTGGGATGTAGCATGCATGATGGGCAGTGGTGGGAAGGGAGGCTCTGGGGAGGTTGGAGACATGAAGGACTTTGAGTTGGACAAGGAAGCTGCAGAAAGAAAAAATGGCAGTCATGTTCTGGGCCAACCTCAAATCAGAGGCTCTTCACCCTGGATCAGAATTTAGACTTTCCTATTTATTGGTCAATATAATGATTTTTAAATTTTTTAAAATATTCATTTATTTTTGAGAGAGAGAGCGAGAGAAAGTGGGGTAGGGGCAGAGAGAGAGGGAGACACAGAGTTGGAAGCAGGCTCCAGCCTCTGAGCCGTCAGCACAGAGCCTGACACGGGGATTGAACTCACGAACCGCGAGATGATAACCTGAGTCAAAGTTGGACGCTTAACCGACTGAGCCACCCAAGCGCTCCTAGTCAAGATAATATTTACTCAACCAAGTTTCCTTTTGCCTTTCTGTTATTGCTCTGTATGGAAACACCATTTGGTGGCAAGATCACAGTCTCAGAAGGCAACACATGAAAAAGACCCATGGTTGAAAAGTCAGAGAATGCCAACAAAGACACATGAGTGCTGAGGAAGTGACCGTACTGAGCGCATCTACATTTCCTGATCAGGTCACACCTTGTACGCTGCAAGGCATTGCAAATTTGATTGTACATCGCGTGCCCGTGCTTCGGGACCATTGCCACGAGGCAGTCAGAACAGAATTTGCAGAGCATGCTTTAGGCAAAGTGAGTAGACATTATTTGAAAACATCATTTATTTTTAGAGCCTGCAGCATTTCACCAAAATGAACATTAGAGATCATGTAGCTGAAAATCTGCTACTAGTTGAGAGAGAGAGAGAGAAAGAGAGAGAGAGAGCCAGCCTGATCCTCCCATGCCCATATAAACTTGGGCAGGTGGCTATTCAGATTTGTGTCAAACCTCCAAAGGCTACCTGTTTAACCTCAGCCATGGCTCCAACACAAGGCTGAGGGCCAGACCAGTCATACTCTCAAAGAGGCAATCAAGCTGCCTAGCAAAGAAAACAGAGGCAGCGAGAAGGCGTGATGCCATGAAATAAATTAGAATGAACATCCCATTTTTATCTCCATGGCAGGCAGCCCATCCCATTCTCTGCATGCTATTTTCATATGTTGACAGCAGTTTGAGAGCTGAATAGGAGGAGAAAAGGAATGGTTTAACGGAATGAGAGGGGAAGTGAGAGGGAAGAACACTTGTTATTAATCTAGACCCAGTAAAACCCAGTTGTGTCTATGGGAACCAGACAGAACCTGCAGTCCATTCAAGGGCTTGGCATTGAAATGGGTAACGCACTGCCTTCACCCAGTCTGGGCCTCTCTGCCTCTCTCCCTAACCTTGGCTTTTGCAAGCTTTGATCAAAGGCAATGACATTTCCCTGATTCTTCTCCAGTGGTCTGTCCAGCTGGGTCTATGGAAGCTGAGCTGGGGCTTGGAATGCTCCCTAATGGAGAGAGGAGAGGCTTCTCCAAGCTCAGCAGTCCTGTGCACACATCCCTCCTGTTCCACTAGCTGGCCCAGCACTGCGGAAGGCATGATGCCATATGATGGGCTGCGTGCCAAGCACTGAGATCGTTCTAGAAAATGGCCAGTTTCAATGGCAGATTTTATCCATTAAAACCTATTACTAGTTCCCTCCCAGAGCCCAGCTGGTTCCATTATAGAAAATTGGAGTGAAGTGATGTCAGGTTTGTGCCATAAAAATGAATAGGAATCTTGTTTTCCATTATTTTAAATTGCAGATTGTTGCACAGATATGTATTTATTTTTGTCATTTTTCTCTGGCCCTGGTTGAGGGTCTGACCCTTGAATAATGAATAAACAGAAAGACACATGTTGGCACTTGAGCCTTGCCTGTGTCGCCCTGGTTTTTTTCTTCCATTTGTGACAAATTTAAAAAATGCAACACTCTTAAATGGGTTTATAATCCACACTCTTTTAAGCTGTCACTCAATCTCTGTCTCAGAAAATAGGCTATTGAAACTAAGGGGGAAATATTTCATAGAGACCTCAACATGGCAAACTTGTTTCCAGTTTTAGAGGCAGCCCTATGGTAGCTGTAGAATTAAAATAAGAACTTGGAGTAATTGTTGCTTATTGAGATAAAGGAGGTTCATTTGGAAATGCCAAGTACACTTTAGCAGCCTTAAAAATGATGGCTTCTTTTGTTTGGGCATAATCGGGTTTTCTAGATGTTTCTTTCAGACCCAGGATTCTTATAGGATGAATCTCAAGAGTGGGAAAAAAGGGCAAAGCAGCAGTGAATATAATGGTAATGGCCATGGGTTCATTGTAAAGTATTTTATTGTTAAAAAAGGTTTTATATATCTTGTTGCTCTAGCACTTAAGTGGCTACTGGGATATAAAGACCAAAAATATAATAAGTCCTGGAGTTACTAGAGATATGAGAAGCAGTTGAAGTACCATAGAGATAAGAGAGTTTATACCCCACAGTGTCCTCAAGGTTTGGATAACTCACAACAGGCATTAGGATCACAGAACCATATAAATAAAAAATCCAGTAAGCAAATAATAATAGCTTGAATTTTTAAAAATGTAAATATTATTGTTTTCAGAGATGCAGAAAACATCCTGGTGCATATTTCCTTGCCAGTTTATTAATTGCAAAGTGTGAAGAGTGGATTTCAGAAAAGATGGTGGCATGAGAGTCAACCATACAAATGGTCTCCACTAAGTTCCATTCTTCTAGGCGAGTCCAAGTCCAAGTGTGCCCTCACTGACAATGGCGATAATAACATGGTATGTGGTCTGTCTGAAATATCCCCATCTTGACATTCAGCTCCGTGGCCGGCTGTTAAGAGCTCAAGCTTCAGGTTGAGGGGACCACAATTTTCCTACTGCTGTGTTTGAATGTGAGAAATGGAAAGAGGTCAATACCTTTATTCTCCCTGAATCAATCTTACCCTGGGCTCTTTGGCAGGCAAGATGTTGAGAAATTAGATCTCATCATCAGAACTCTACATTTTATTTATTTATTTATTTATTTATTTATTAATTAATTTATTTATTTATTTAATATTTGAGTGCAGAACATGACACAGGGTTTGAACTTATGGACCGTGAGATGATGATCTGAGCAGAAGTCAAGAGTTGGATGCTTACCCAACTGAGCCACCCAGGTGCCCAGACATGGACATTTTCTAAGCACAGAGAATCCCCTGCATGAGTGCATGTAGTGTATGTGTTATATCTACAGCAGGCTTCCTGTTGAGTCTAGGAGCCCCAATGCCTGGACCTTGTGACCTAACCGTGACTCTGCCTCACTCATCTCTCAAGTCCTCCAGGTTGGCAACCTCAAGTTGCCAGGTAAGAGGGCAGTGGTTTTCCTCCCAATCTTGGAGAAGTTTCTCCTGCTTTGGTTTGGCCAATTCTGTCTTCCTTTTCATGCTCTGCTCTCCAGCCTCTCTCTTCCTTCCAGATAGATCTCCTGCCACTGGTCTTTAGAAACACATTGACTCTCCACTCCGACTTCTTATTGTAAGGAGAAGCTGAAACCTGACAGCTCTTGTGACTTATCTAGATTCAAGTTCTGACTTTATCACTTTAGAAAAACGAATTAAGCTCTCTGTGTCTTGGTTTTCATAACAGTGGCACAATAACAGTGCCAACTTCATAAAGTTACTGGGAAAATTAAACAAGGAAAAGAATGCATTTATATTTACCAGCTCGATGCATGTAAGAAACACTGATAAAATAATTCTCATGGAGATGGAATTGTGGCTTATCCATTCATTAGATCCTGTGCTTGAGCTCTTGATGGGGGTTATTCTCTTGGACCAATTGTTTCTGAAACCAGTTGGCAATCTGCATTAGAAAGTGCCAATGCCAAGATGGAGGCTCCTGAGAGAGACGTAAGGGGCAGCTCTTCCATGTGGCTTGTCCTCCAGCCAGAACTCAGGCAAGACAAGTAACAGAGATTCGATTCATGTTCCCTCTTGTGGCTCCAAACATGAGTAGTTCTTGTTAGGTTCAAGTATACCATAGTTATGGGCTCAACCACCTGCCTCTCCACCCAGACTGCCCTCTGGCCTCTGCTCTACTAAAATTCCCCAACACAATTCAAGAAGTATTGCTTTTAAAAAAAAAAAAGCTAGCATAACAAAGGATCCAGATATTTCAGGGGAGAAAGAGTCAGCCAAAGCTGGGTAGTGGGTCTCGACATAGTGGTTCCTAATGGGTGTGTCAGATAGAACACTCACCCCAAACACTCATCCCATTCATGATTGGGACCCATGAATATCAGCTATTGGGTCTCAATCCCTAGAACCAGCAAATGCGACCTGATTTGGAAAAAAAAAGCATTGTGTGTGTGTGTGTGTGTGTGTGTGTTTTGCCTGTATAATTAAGTTAAAAATTGTGAGATGGAAAGACTATCCTGGATTACCCCATGGACTCTAAATGCCAACATGAGCATCCTTGTAAGAAAAAGCCAGAGGATATTCAACACACAAGCAGGGGAGAAGGCCATGTGAGGACAGAGCAGAGAGATGTGAAGATGGGGCCTTGAAGGCTGGAGAGGTGTGACCACAGGCCAAGGAAGGCCAGCACACACCGGAAGCTAAAAGAGGCAAGGAACAGATGCCACCCCCCTTCCTGAGCCTCCAAGGTGAGTGGCCTGGCCAACATCGTGATTTTGGCTCAGTGATACTACCTTTTGGTTGTTTTGCTTCCAGAACTGTGAGAGAATTAATTGTCGTTGTGTTAAGCCCCCAAGTTTTTAATTTGTCATGGTATACACAGGACTTTAATACAGCAGAAGAAAGGAAAGCTGATGACAAGAACATAGGAAAATATGGTGGCAGTGGAGGGACCATATCGATACTCCATCCGTGTAAAATTAATGCTTCACCCCCTTATGAAATTAAACAGGAATCAGAACTAGCTTTCGGAGTATACTGGCATGTTACTGAAATTACCATGAAATAGGTATAGACATGGAGTAAATCACCCCACGAGCACAGGAAAATCTGGCATAGCAGCTTTCAAACCAAAATACAAGGACTTCCACCACAGTAGACTATCTCCAGGGTGGCATCACCGAGTCAGGCCAAGGACATAGGAGCATGGAGAGTAGAATGAGTCCTTCCAGCCCTCTGTACTGCCACAGAAATAATGTTAAGTTTTGTGTTTCGCTAATGAAACAATAGAACTCTAGGCCAGTGTTGCTTATGAGATCTGTTCACAGTATACGACTGCCAACCGCTTTATTGTAATAGAGAAACACAGACCAAACAAAGTTGAATATTCATCAAGTTTTTCAGTTGGGTCCTCTCAGCCAACAATGGAAAATGGCAGAAGACATACACACCAAGATTATTGTGAAAGTCTGATAGTGCATCTTCTCCCCCAAATTAGAACTCAACTCCCAGGTGAGAACAAATCTTGAAATTAGGGATTTTCGTTCCATTAGAGAAAAAAAGAAGGATGTGCACTACCCCTTTGACAGAGCCTCGGTATTCAAATATAAAGAAACAGAGCAGATAAAAACACTCACTTTGCAGAATCTGCTGTGAGGCAGATGCTCAGATTTATATTTGAGAATTATCTCCACAATATAGCAGAGGAGTTTAAAAATAATGGAAAAGAATGTACAGAAAGATATTAAAATATTAGAAGAATTCAATACTTTTATGACCATTGTTTTTTACTTTAAAAAGAAAGATGACTGACATGGAGGTTAGAATGGAAAGATTTAATCTGTTAATAAAAAGACTCCTTCCCCACCAAAAATAATCACCGCTCCTCTAAATAAGGCAACCAATTCAAAATGTTATCTTCAAAACAGATATGGAAACATCCAAAGATTAGAAACCAAGAGGACAAAATAAGTTCAAATAAACAAGACAGATCCCTTGTGAAGATCTTAAATTTGAAGGATAAAAAAATAATCTCATGAGCTTCAGGAAGGGCACCACTTTACTTTGAGAGGAGTTAAAACTAAGTTAGTTTCAGATTTTCTTTCTGTCATAATCAATACCTAAATGTGAAGTTGGTTAGAGTATGTCAAATCTTAGGCTCAGAAAGGTATTCTTAGGTCTGCAGAATCTCAGATATATGTTGCCCCAAAAGCCTTTCAGAAAAATAAATAAATAAATAAATGAAACTGGAAAACATTTTGAACAACGCAGAGATTGTAATTTTTAAAGAACAAATGGTCATTGAAATACAGGTATTCTATGGAATGGAGAATTAGGAAGATAACCCTATTTACAGTAATGTCAAAACAATATGTAACAGGGGTGCCTGGGTGGCTTAGTCGGTTAAGCATCCGACTTTCGCTTAGGTCCTGATCTCGCGGTTCGTGGGTTCGAGCCCCGTGTCGGGCTCTGTGCTGACTGCCAGCTCAGAGCCTGGAGCCTGTTGCAGTCTGTGACTCCCTCTCTCTCTGACCCTCCCCTGCTCACACTGTCTCTCTCTCTCTCTCTCTCTCTCTCCTAGAAATAAATAAAAATATTTTTAAAAAATGTAACAAAATGAAAACCATTGGAAATAAGAAATGTAAGAAGGACCATGTAGTACAAGTTCTCAGCTTTCTCTCATCAGCTTGTGACAAATTAAGTGAGAACTAATCAAAAAAAGTTAATGAATGACATCATAAAGAGCCCCCTACAAACTAAACATTTTCCATGACTTCGGTTCACAGTTGGATACTGCTTTTCCTTATGACAGAAGTTAATAAAGGCTGAAAAGAATCCGGAAAATATAGGGAAAAAAAGATCAGGTATTTACTGAAAGGGCTGAAACCCCAAACCATAATTAGTGAAAAAGTAAGTTGCAGAAGACTTATTACAGTATACCACCATTTACATGAAGTGAAAAATTGTGAGACAGTGATATAAGTAACATATAATTATTATATATATTTTTAATATTATTGTATTATTATATACTAATTATAACATATAATAACATTAATACTTCTATGATTAATTACTATATTATAATGTTATTATATTTAATTATTGTTTCATATTATATATAATTCCTCTATATAATTATATATAAATTATACTATATATATATATATATATACACACACACACAGTGTAAAGAAAAGCACAAGCATGAGGAACATCCCATTCCCTAATGGTGGAAGAAGGTCATGATCAGAAAGAGAAGAGACCGAACTTCTGCTGTCTTCCACAGGGCAGCCAGTTTCCTTTCAAGGATCTGTAACCTTACAACTCACTTCATCTGACTCCAGCCACCTTTCTGGTTTCACTTCCTGACACCTGCTCCCTCATATTCCAGGCTCAGCTAGAGAGAGAGAGAGACAGAGAGAGAGAGAGAGAGAGAAAGAGAGGAGGTGGGCTCACCTGAAGCAGGGCTCAAGCTCACCCAAACTCATGAACCGACATCATGACTTGAGCCAAA
The DNA here is from genome assembly GCA_017311185.1 of Proteles cristata cristata. Taxonomy (NCBI): domain Eukaryota; kingdom Metazoa; phylum Chordata; class Mammalia; order Carnivora; family Hyaenidae; genus Proteles; species Proteles cristata. The sequence continues at coordinate 271,078 of JAESUZ010004500.1, read as the reverse complement.
GTCAGATGCTTAACCGACTGAGCCACCCAGGCACCCCTGGCAGATGTCAGTTTAAATGCCAGTTCCCCAGGAGGCTCTCCCTCCCTCCTGAAGCTGGTACAGACATCCTTACTCTCTTTACCCACAGCTCCTTCTCCTTTCCATCTCACTCGATTGTAACTGTTTGTATAATTGTCTATTCTCCCGTTTACCTTAGGCACTCGGGAAGGTCTTGTCTCATTTATCAGCAGCTGTATCCTGGGGACACAATGTATCCTGGGACAGCAAGTAGGGACACAATCAGTGTTTATGGGATGAATGAATACTGAACGAAGCAACCAAAGAATGGATAAACGCACATCAAAAGCTCCTTGCCCTGCTCTCACGACAGGCAATCTCTCATCTCCACTGATGACTGGGACTTGCACATTTCTGTCTGTTCTTCCTGTAGGAATACTCATGTCACTGCAATTCTGATTTCACCCTGGTACTTCCTACAGCCCATGGCACCCCCTGAAGTACTAGCAACAGATCAACATTCTACCGAATGGGCAGGAGCCCAAGGCAACCAGCCCATAATCCTGCTAGAGGGCAAGGCCAGGTCTAAAATTAAGCCCTGTGAAAGGAGGTGTGTTGGAGAAGTATTGTGTCTCCCATGTGACAGCCAAGCAGAAGGGGCTTAACGATGCACTGACATTCCAAGGAAACATTGGGTTTAACACAAGAATTCTGACTCCTGTGTGTATCCTTTTCCTGTGGTGTCTATCTCTATCACCTTTGTCTCCAGATTCCATCAAATTCAAGCTTTCTAGTTAAGACAGAGGGACCACAGGCTCAGACTATTCAGCAGAACCTTATAGATCCTAAGGGACAGAGAAGAAGGATGATGTGCTCTCGTTAAGTCAAAGTCAACACATGTAGTTTAACACTCTTACTGGAATAATGGGTTAGTTTAATTACATTATCTTCTTTTGACCTGTAGGAAGGTGATGTAATATCCTGAGAAAGCTCTGGACCAGGAGGCAAGAGAACCTGGTTCTGTTCCCCCCTCACCCTTTTTACCAACTGGTTTATCTTAGACAAGTCAACCTACCCTTCCAGACCACAGTGTCAGTGATCTGTGAAAACCCTAGATCACTGTTACCTGAATGTTACTTCACGTCACAGTGGATGCACCAGGCTTCAGTCCCCAAAGATGCCATTTGATCACTTCTGTAGGCTTATGTGACTATACTGCAAATGGTTCATCTCATCTGTTATTGATGGATGGAGTTTGTTTCCAAATATTTTCTATTACGAGCAGAGCTGCTATGAGCATTCCTTGTGTACCTGTGCACCTGTGTGAGACATTCTGGAGGGTAAATTCCTAACAGAGAAACCATTGGCTTGTAGGGTGTGTGTCTCTCCACATTTTCGATTACCAAATTGTCCTCCAAAAGTGGTTGCACGAACCTACATCCCCTTTAGCAGTTCTTCTTGCTCTGCATCTACAGATACACTTGACATAGTCTGACTTTTTCATTCTAAATATTTTGAGTACATTCTTTGAATGAAATGCTTCAAGGTTGAACTGTTCTTAGGGTCTGGTGTTCCTCAGCTGATGTCCTTCATATGTGCTTAGTCTGCCTATCGGGGAAGTCTGTAGACAAAGTATCTGCTTTCCGATTATGTGTGCCCTCAACATGTAAGATTTAAACTGAACTTGAGAAGGAGGACTCCTATTATGGTGTCTCTTGCTGAGATTCCAATTTATTTAAAGGCATCAGGTCTACAGTCATCCATCTAGATGTCTATTACAGCTTACTAGGAAATTAATTGAAATTGATAACAATGATGTTAGTGAAGTTTAGATCAATTTTAATTGCATGGGTAAGTGTTGTAGTGATTTCAAAAGTGATTTCATGTTACTGTATCAATGAAAAAGAGGTCTCCTCTAAATGGGTGAATGGAACGTGATTGAAGAAGTTACCAGAGAGTATGGATGGCCAAAGAATTCTTTGTACCCAGGCATACGTCTCTGTAGTCCCCTAATGAATTCTCTCAAGGAAAAATCCCTTTAAAATTGTTTCCTTTACCTTTGGAGACGTTGAGATGTCTTAGGCAAAAATAGGCAAGAAATAAAAAATCAACAGGTAGTGACACTTGGAAGTTAGACCTGTAGAGCTTTTAGAATAAGAAGTGACCTGAAATTAATAGGTTAAAAGTCATTAAAATGCAAAACTATGCATCTCCTGAAGATAGAAGATTCTTTCCTGTCCCCCTCCATCGTGGAATATTGAAGGAATTACAGCCGGAACAGCCGGATTTTGAGAATGTGTTGCTATCCTCACCCCCGGACAAATCAAGAGTCCTGGTTCTTTGCATGGGAGGCCAGTCTGTTTCTGTGTTGGGAGCAGAATGATCTGGTCGTCTGCTTCTCTGGGAGCAATGAGAGATGATAGCTGAGTTCAGAGGAGAGTGTTCTGACAGTCTGGGAGCTAGGTGTTTCTCTTCCCTTGTCACCCCCGCACACCAGCCTCTGAGCGGCAGAGACGGTAATGGAGGAGAGTGAGCCCCTCTGAGTCTCCAGCGGTGGCTCCACACTGCAGTGGAAGGACATACAAAGATAATAAGAAGAACTTTAGTTTGACTGAATGTTCTTCTGAGGGAGACCCGATTTTTATAGCCCCATCGGATTGTAGAAATCATTGGGCAGGAGTCAAACTGAAGCAGGAAAGAGATGGAAAATGTGATGTTTGTTCTAATGGCTCAAGTTTCAGGACAGAATGTGCCCCTGTGAGGGGAAAACTGGCCCTGTGTTGAGCTATGGCTGAGATGAGATTCTTTGCACAGGCTGAGGCTTATTACGGGTTTATCGTCATAAAAAGTATCACTTACTTTTGCAAGAAGTACACTTGGTCAGTACGCTTGATTTTTCTATATCTTTGGGTGCTGGTTTCAGTTTCTCTGAGGAGTTATCCAGAGAAGATAGGGTCTAGGTCACCAAGGATAATGACTGCCATATTGAGCCTTGGGGCACAGTTAACATTCTTTGACTTTTGGTGACTAAAAGAATCAAAAGGCAGGTTTGTTTGTTTGTTTGTTTGTTTGTTTATGAGTAGATTCACTAGGGGGAAATATCTATGTTGAATTGCCAATGGAACCCTCTGAATTCCTTGTGGGGAGAAGACATAGCAACTTTTCTTACCTGAATTCACAGATCTTGAGCTTTATAACTTTTCTTGTTTAGGAATGTTGGAACTAATTCCTCCATCTCAACTGAGTCACATTAAGTGGATCCTGTCATCTAAGAGATGAGAGCTCAGAAGCCCCACAAGTCATATCAAGATGGTTGATAACATATTGGAGCCCAAAAGTACTGATCTATAGCCATAGATGCCCATTCAGTGGTGTTGCGAGCCCATACTATATTCAAGGAACACACATTAGCCTAAAATACCTCATTTAATTCTCAAAATAACCCTATTGGTCTCATTTAATAGATGAGTTTATCAAGGCTTCAAGATATTTAATATCTTCCTTAAAGTCTTGGAACAAGTTAGTTAACAAATCCAGCCCAACAGCCTTCCTCTTTAAGGAGCCTTTCCATATTTGGTTGTGCTATATGCAGTCTGGAATATGGTTTTGCTGCCAGACCATATTTTAATCTAGAAACTCAGTTATACTCTCCAGAGATGCAGAACATTATAAATGAAGACTTAATGAATCCAGACTCAAGAGGAGAACTTCCTACAGCAAAGCTTGGTGTCAAGCAAGGGAAGAGTAGTTTCTTTTTTCCACGTATCTAACTACTAATGATGAGTAGTTATCAGGAGAAATGTTAATGGATGTTGGCTTAAGATATGCCATTAAAAGATCTAGCCTTCCATGTCTAGAGTCTTCAGTTCAGCAGAAAGCTTTGGAAATCTATCCATGTAACTGTGTGTTTCAGTTAGTCTATTTCTATTTGTCACGTGTCCCTGAGGGATAGACCACAATTTGTTTATCTGTTTACCAGGTCGTGGGCATATTTGGATTGGTTCCAGTTTTCTGCTATCATAAATAACTCTTCTCTGAGCATTCCTGTACAAGTCTTTACGGGAACCTATGTTTTCCTTTCTCTTAGATATTATGTATGGGTGAAATTGCTGAATCATGTCAGAAGGTTAAATTTAACTTCATAAGAAAATCTTAGACTGGCTTTCAAAGTGGCTGTAGCATTTTGAATTTCCTACAGCAGTGAGTGAGAGCTACAGTTTTTCCACAATCTTGCCAGCATTTGATACTATCAGCCTTTTTAAAAATTTAGGCCATTCTAAAGGGTATGTGGCAGTATCTCACTGTGATTTTAATTCTGAGTTCCCAAATGACTAATAATGCCAGGCATCATTCAGATCCTTAGTGGCTATTTGTGTATCTTCTTTGGTGAAGTGTCTCTTCAAATATTTTGTACATTTTTAAAAAGGGGTTATCTTTTTACTATTGAATTATGAGTATTCTTTACATATTCTGGATATAAGTCCTTTGTAAGATACATACTTTACTTAATATTTGTTCTAGATTGTGGCTTACTTTTAATTTTTGCTAACAGTATTTTTATTTTAAATTTTTATTTTATAACAGTTCAGCTAATACAAAAATTACAAAAATTGTACTGAGACTTTTGTATAGCTTTCACCACACTTCTTCTAAGGTTAAACTCTTATATATCCATAGAAGAGGATCTTTCAAAAAGCAAGAGCTTAATCTTAATGAAATCCAATTTATTGTGTTTTCTCTTTCATGCAGTTTATATATTTATTTTTTTGCAGTTTATGTTTTTATGCATTTTAATGCACTTAATGCATGAATTTTATCTCCTGTAAGGAAATCTTTGACTGGAATGCTTGGGTGGCTCAATTAGTTGAGCGTCCAACTCTTGATTTTAGCTCAGGTCATGATCCCAGATCATGAGATAGAGCCCTACGGCAGGCTTCAGCATGGAACTTGCTTGGGATTCTCTCTCTCTCTCTCTCTCTCTCTCTCTCTCTCTCTGTCTCTTTCTCTCTCTCTCTCTCCCTCTCTCTCTCTCTCTGTCTTTTCCTCTACCCCACTTCCCTGCTTGTGCGCTCTCTTTCTCTTTCTAAGAATAAAAAAAATTTTTTCAAGAAATCTACCAGTGCAAGGTCATTAAGATCTTCTACATGTTTTCTTTGACATAAGTCTATAATTGATTTTGAGTTCATTTCTCTATGTGGTGTGAGGTAGTGGTTGAGATTCAAATTTTGTGTGTGCATGCATGTCTGTGTAATAGTTTCAGAAACATGTGTTAAATTGTCTTTATATATTTGTTGAAAATAAATTGGTCATATATGTAGACACTGTATTCTGACCCATTAATCTATATGTCTCTCTATATGCTGATATGAGTCTCAATTACTCTAGTTTTACAAGTGTCAAAATCAGGTATGAGATTCTTCAATGTTGTTCTTCTATTGAAACAATTTTGGGCCATGATAGGTCCTTTGCTTTTACATATATATTTTAGAATCCTTTTCTAACATCCTGCTGGGAATTTGATTGACATTAAATCCCTAGATCAGTATGAAGGGCATTGACATCTTAACAATATTTGGCCATCCAATCCATGAAAAAGCTATATCTCTACATTTATTTAGGTTTTCTTTGATTTATTTCATTAGTGTTTCATAGTTTTCAAAAACCATGTACATCTGGTTAGATGTCGACTTGAACGTGTTTCTTTTCTCGCTCTATTGTAAATTATACTCCTTTAAAATGGTATTTCGAATTGCCCATTGCTAGTTACAGAAGTATAATTGATTTTTAAGCATCGTACTCATTTCCTACAAATTTGATAAACTTCATTCCAGAACTTTTTTTTTCATATTTCTTGAGATTTTGTACATAGATAATCACGCAATTTGTAAGTAGAGACAGTTTTATTGCTTTCATTGCAATCTATCTGCCTTTATTTCACTGTCTTCCCTTGCTGGGTAAGGACTTGGCGTTCTATGTGGTATGCCTGGTGAGGCCAAGAATCATGCTTTGCCTCATTCCCAGCCTCAGGGTAAAAGCATATAGTTTTTTCCAGAACCCCTATATCAGGTTGAAAAAGTTCCCTTCTAAGCCTGCTTTGCTGAAAGCTTTTATTAACATTCATGAATGTTGAATGATGAAATAATTTTTATAATTCACATGATTATGTAGTTTTTTAAAAATGTTTTTCTGTTGCTATGTTGGGCTACATTTATGGTCATTTGAATGTTGAATGAGACTTTGCATTCCTAAGATAGCTCTTTAAATGTTTTGTGCTTTGGTCTGGGACAATGAAATTACTTGGGGTTATTCTAGCTTTTGAGTTTTACACCTTCTAAGGCAAGTCTAGAATGAGCTGTAGTCTAGGATAGTTTGGGTGAGTGTCTTTGTCTCTTTGGGCTGTGGCAATAAAAATGTCATACACTGGGAGGCTTAAACAACAAATACTTATTCCTCACCATTGTGGAGGCTGGGAAGTCCAAGTCCAAGTTTCTGGCAGATTCAGCGTCTGGCTAGAATCTGTTTCCTTGTTCATAGAAGGCCATCTTCTCATTGTGTCTTCATGTGGTGGAAGGGGTGAGGAACTCTCTGGGGTCTCTTTTATAGAGGCTCTAATTCCATTCATTAGGTCATCTTCATGACCTAATTGCCTCCCAAAGGCTCTACCTGCAATACCATCTCATTGAGGCTGAGATTTCAATTTATGAATTCTGGAGAGGCACATTGATTCAGTCTAGGACACTACTCCTGAGGACTACATTCTATGCTTGCTGTGTTAGATCTTTTCACTCTTCATGGTGGAATGATGAGTGACACCCAGCCCTGGTGATTTGGAGGAGTTGTTCTTCTTACTTTCTTAGAGGTTCTAGAAGCCTGGCAAGCTTCCTCACATACATGCACAGATCGGTATTCAACCAAAGACACATGAGCAGCAGCCCTCTGTTGATCACTAGGTCTCTGTCTTTGCTTTCTCTTCCCCACTGCCCTTCCATGTTAATCCTTGTCTCCTGGCTCCACCCCAGACTTTACATACTGTGTCCTCAGTTCCATGCGGTCACATGGCTTTGTGCTGTCTCCCTCCACGTGCTTAGCCAGTGTGCCCCTCTGTAGGGGGCAAACTGCGGCACCCCCAAGGCTTACCTCATTCGTTTCCCTTCTTGCAGAGATCACTGCCCTGTCTTGTCTACTGTTCCATTTCTGAAAACTCCCAGTTCATTTTATCTGATTTCCTCAGCTAGATCAGAGCTGTCTTCCTTGTTATCTCCTCATGGCTAGATGTAGGAGTCTTTCTCCTTACTTGTTTTTTAAGTTTACTTATTTATTTCGAGAGAGACAGAAACAGTGTGAGAGGGGGAGAGGCAGAGAGAGAGAGAATCCCATGCAGGCTCCTGGTGTTGTCAGTGCAGACCTCGATGCAGGGCTCAAACTCACCGAACTGTGAGATCATGACCTGAGCCAAAACCAAGAGTCAGACGCTCAACCAACTGAGCCACCAGGCGCTCATCTCTTTACTTTTAAAACTTGGTTCAGAGTTGCCTTTTTTTTTTCCAGAAACTTCTCCAGCTGTTCCAGTTATTGATCTCTCTGACTCCTGACACATGGACCATCAGACCCTCACCTCCAAGCCTGTTGCCAGTTGAAGCAATTCCCATGGATTCCATATGTGCAAACTCACTTCAGATTCTCAACCCAACTCTAAGGTAAGTGTGATTTCTTCAGTTTCCGTGGACCAGGTAACTAAGACCCAGAGAGAAAAAATTATTGGCCCAAAGGATCCCATCTGGTGTTACGTGAAGACGGGACATGAGTCCATATCCTCTGTGTCCTCACATCTCATATTGGAAAACATCCTACAGGGGCGCCTGGATAGCTTAGTCGGTCAAGCGTCCGACTTTCGCTTAGGTCATGATCTCGCGGTTCATGGGTTCGAGCCCCGCGTCGGGCCCTGTGCTGACTGCCAGCTCAGAGCCTGGAGCCTGTTTCAGTCTGTGACTCCCTCTCTCTCTGACCCTTCCCTGCTCACGCTGTCTCTCTCTCTCTCCTAGGAATGAATAAAACATTAAAAAAATTTAAAAAAAAAGAAAAGGAAAAGAAAAACATCCTACAGAGAATAAAGGGCTCAAGGGAAGAAATGGGAATACAAAAAAAAAAACAGAAGAAAATGTCCCTGGCTGTTTATTCTACCTGTGGATGTAAACAAAGGTAATGGGCAAAAGACACAGGATATTTTGCTATAAAATTACACGGGGATGAAACAACACTTACAAATTTAAGAAGTATTTACTTTGCTCCTGATTTTACTGTAGTAATGATGTGATAAACACCTTTTTGTAAAAACTTTCTCTCCCTCTCCCACCTTGAATTATTTTTTAAATAATTTTTTTAATATTAGTTTTTTTTGAAAGAGAGAGACAAAGCACAAGTTGGGGGTCGGGGAGAGACAGAAGGAGAGACACAGAATCTGAAGCAGGCTCCAGGTTCTAAGCTGTCAGCACAGAGCCGGATGCGGGGCTCAAACTCACTTGCCATGAGATCATAACCTGAGCTGAAGTCAGACGCTTAATCGACTGAGCCACCCAGGCGCCCCAACCACCTTGAATTATTTTAAGATAGAGTTTTCAGAACTGGAATTTAGGAATGATGTTTGTATATTCTTATTATTTTAACAGGTGTTTCTGTAAAAGATGGAATGAATAGATATCCTCACCACCAGTATAGGAAGACATGCATGATAAAATTTGGATTATTGTTTTTATACCTTTGCTAATTTTGCTAATCTGCATCAAAAATGGCCTCTGACTTTGTTGTAATCTTTTTCAAATTTTTGCTGTGGTTCTACATTGTTTTAAAAGTTTGTTAGGAATTCCCTTATATTTTTTCTTTTATGGGAAGATCTAGGTGATTACTGAGGCCGATAATGAAGGTGATGAAATATTAAGGACATTAATCATTTGTCATATTTGTTACAGAATTTTTAATAGTAATTTTATCTAACTGCACTTTTCATGCAAGAAATGGAGATCTCTTTAGGAAAGCCCTAATCCTTAAATAAGCAGATTAGAAGGAACCAAGTCTGGACCTTCATGAAATTAACATTTCTGCGGTCAGTTTGCTGCATCTGCTCATCCTCCAGACTTTATCTTGTATGTAACCGACATCCCCCACACCTGGTTCCCACCCTCCCGTTTTGAGCCACGACTCTTTAAGTAGGATTTGAAGCATAAACAAATGGTAATTGTCCTTGATCTCATCTTCATTTTTCCTTCCTCCCCACTAGACTCTCCTGATGCATTAAGTTTCATAACATTCTTAGGATGAGGCTGTGAACCATCTGCCAAAAGAGAGAGAGAACATTTGAGAAGAAATCATGTATGAATTAGAGGCTGCCTCCTTCTGCCTCTTAATCAAGCACATCATGGATTTTTACTGTAGCATAAATGAGAGAGGTAAGCTACATGGCTGGGGCACTTAAGTTACATGGAATTAATATCGTGTGGTTGGACAAGTCCCCCAGAGGGATCAGAACGATCATCTTTTCTGGAATAATTCAGTGGAAATATGCTCTGTAGAATGGAGAGGAAGAGCAGATGATACCAGTTAAGCCATCCAGAAAGCTAAAGACAGGGACATAAAGTATGTGTACAAAAATCTGTTTCAGATGTCGTGTGAAAAAGCCATTCATTCATTCATTCATTCACTCCCTCATTCATTCAATGCACATCTGTGGCACATTCTGTGCAGATAGTGACTGGTGTGTGTGCATGTGGATGCAAATTCAGGGTTTCTGTACAACTTCCAGTGGAGGCTGGGGGCTGATGGGAGACTTGGAGGAGAAAGGTTAGGGTATGCAAATTCTGGTATTCTAAATCAGAGAAATATCAGAGGCCTGAACTTACTGTACCTTCCTCTTCTTCACGAAACAACTACCTTTCAGTCTGTTAGGTAATGCTAGCTTCTGTAACAGATAAGCCCTGATGCTCAGAGGTTTAACGCTCACAGTCTGGGGTGGGCGTTTAGTGGGTATCTTCCATACAGTGATTTGGGGATCCACGTTCATTCCGTCTAGCCCTCTGCCGCCGTTGACAGCAGCAGGACATTGGTGGGGGGAGGGGTCCCTGGTTCATGGCCCCAGAATGTGTAGAAATGCAGATTTCCAGGCTCCGCCCCAGACCTACAGACTCAGCAACTCCAGAGGGACATTTAACTAACCCTCTGGGGGTGGGGGCTGCCTGGGTGGCTCAGCTGGCTAAGTGTCCGACTCTTGATTTTGGCTCAGGTCATGATTTCTTGGTTTCGTGAGTTGGAGCCCCACATCAGGGTTTGTGATGACAATGCGGAGCCCACTTGGGATTCTGTCTCCCTCTCTCTCTGCTCCTCTCTTATTCATGCTATCTCTGTCTCTCTCAAAATAAATAAATAAATTTAAAAATAAAACCCTCCAGGTGGTTCTGATAAACATGAACGATTTAGAACCACATTTCTAAGAGGGAGGTATAATTCTGGAGACTTCAAAATTTGTTCCAAAAAAAATTGTTGTTATTAGAAATTAGATGCAGTAGGAATGTTATTGTACCATTAGTCGACTTATACTTGTCAAAGTCCTTCAGTGTGCCAGACTCTAAGATATACCTTATGCACATTGATGACAAAGGATGTAACCCATGACTACTGCAGGCATTTTAGATTACGTGGGCTTTTCTTGGCTCACCTGGGTACTTGGACTGGTGCCCGAGGAATAGATATTTAGGCAATTAATAGATGGTTATAAAAAGAAAATGCAGGAATCAATGTATTTTCCTGGGATTCAGATTGCTAACCTTGGATAAGACAGAATTGGATTTCCAAACTGGGCCCCTTCGGGACACATTCTAGCAAAACCCCTCCTCTACTGTTTAGGGGGAAACTTACCATGGTGGGTAACCATGCAGAGCCCCATCCACAAAAGAAGAAGATTCCCTAGGTTGGGATCCTAATGATAAGGATGATAATGGTAATGCCATTCAAGGTCAACCATCCCTGACCGAGAGGCAAGCACTTTCCGTGTATTCTTTTACAGAACTCTCACAACCTTTGAGGTAGCTTCTATTGTGTATTCTCATTTTGGAGATGAAGTTAGTGAGACTGAGGAGCTCAACAGTGGCACACTTAGTAAGTGGCCAGACCGGGATTCAACCCACGCTTTGCATGGCTCTAAACCTGTGTGCTAATTTCTATTTTACCGTGGGACCGACTTCAATCTTATGAAAATAAAAGCAAACCTTGAGACTTTGGTGGGAAGGAACTGGATCAGAAGGGGAAGAATTTCCTTCAGGAAAACTTCTGCCGCATACCGACAGCAGGTACATGGGGCTGGGAGAGATGGCCCCATTGGAAAGGATTCGCAAGAAGAAGGAAGCTTCTGTATCAGATACAGTGAAGCCTGGGAGTTTGTGTGGCTGGGTCCCAGAAGAGACCCTGCATACAGCCTGCAAGGCCTTGGACAAATCAGTTAGCCTTTATGAGCCTCACAAGCATATGGCCTATAAAGTGAGGGTGATACTTTTAATGACTGTCTTACATGGCCATGATGAAGGTCCAATGAAAAAAAATCGGATCACAGATGAAAATGGTACCCACAGAAGCCATCCTGAGGAAGGAGAGCAGTATTGCAAACCTGAAGGCAAAGCCACTGACGTTGTCAAGGTGGATCAGGAAAGGAGATCTTTGAGCTGAGCTTGAAAATGTGTGCGAAACCCCCACGGACAGATTGCAGAAGGACATTCACTTCAGGGACAGACCAGCCTGTGCAGAGCAGGGAGGCAGATGGCAACCCGGTGCATCTGGAAAACAGCAACTGACTTCTCTGAGTGTGAGTATGAGCTATGGCTGAGGGGTGAATAGCTGGTGAGGACAGAGAGAGACAAAGCCTAGTGATACTTTCGATACCTTCCATGACAATGAAAAATCGGCATTTCAATACTGAAATGCAGATAAACATATTGCTAGAGCACAAATGAGAAGATGTTTTGTGCAAGCCCTCCGTAAGTTCTAGAGCATCAAGTCAAACATCAGGTGATGCCTTTGGTACTGGGATGGTCACGTAACAGCAAGCCAGGCAGGGCCATTTTTCTTTTTTTTTAATGTTTATTTATTTTGACAAAGAGAAAGCGAGTGTGCAAGTAGGGGAGGGGCAGAGAGATTGGGAGAAAGAGAATGCCAAGCAGGCTCTGTGCTCAGCATGGAACCCAACACAGGGCTCGAACTCACAAACTGTGAGATCATGACCTGAGCCGAAATCAAGAGCCGGAAGTTTGACTGACTGAACCACCCAGGCGCCCTGATAGCATGTGACTTTAAATAGTCACAGGAAATGCTAAAAGAGAAACAAACCAGAGTCCAAGAAACAACACACACACACACACACACACACACACACACACACACACACACACACACACCATCTAAGGGGAGGAGGGAAGTCCTCTCAATCCAGATTGAAGCTGATTTATTACCATGCGTAATCAATAGTAGTAGGTCCACATCAATTTTATATCTAATTTAAAAATTTGAGGTCTCAATGTGCTCATTAAAGAATATAATGGATTTACATATTTTAATTATGTTTTATGGATTGTGAACATAATGTAATTAAGAGACTTCAGAAGGCATGATGAATGAACAGGGTGGCCCAACATATGGCAGGAGACGACACAGTGAGTGGACCCATCCAGAGCAGCCCAGCCTTGCGGCTGACGACCCAGTCCAGAGCATCAGGGCCACGTTCATGGTTACGGCAGCCTAATGACGCTGCCAGGCAGGAATGAGGAGGCTGAAAGACCAAGCAGGTGGCCAAGTGCTGTGTCTGCAAGAGAGTGTGTGCTGCCCATTGCCAGCCAGACCATCTTTCTCTTCTGCCCTTCCTCACCTTCCTCTCTGGTGCAGCCTTGGTTGGAAAGCAACCTTAACATCTACACACACACACACACACACACACACACACTAGAAACACACACATGATAGAACTGACTATCTTAACCATTTTGAAATTCACAGTTCGGTGGTGTGAAGTATGTCCACGTGGTCGTCCAACCAATCTCCAGAAACTTCATCTTGCAAAGCTGAAACGCTCTTCCAGTTAAACAACTCCCAAATGCCCATCTCTCAGCCCCTGGCAACTGTGATTCTACTTTCTGGGTCTCTGAGTTTGCCTCTCTGAGGGACCTCACACAAGTGGAATCGCACAACATTTGTCCTTTGGTGACTGGCTTATTTCACTGAACATAATGTCCTCAAGGTGCAGCCATGTTCTGACGTGTGACAGGATTCCCTTCCCTTTGAGACTGAAGCAGATTCCACTGAATATATATGTCACCTTTTCTTTACCCATTCATCCTTTGATGGACATTTGACGGTACTGTTAACTCTTCTCTGCACGGGTGTGCTGATCTCAATTCAGGATTCCTTAGACTCACCCCTGCAATAGAAGGCCCTTTCTAAGCTGGCCAGGGTCACTCCCCTATTTAAAATCTGTTGATCTTCACCATCTGGTTCCTTTGCCTTGAGGCTCTGTCCCTTCTCCAGCCCATGCGGTCCACCTGTCCCCAGCAAGCCTACTGCTACCTGACATTTGTCATTTCCAAACACTTCATATATTGGCACATCTGGTGACTATGCGTGGAATGTCTGAGCCCACCACTTGTGAGGCCCTTTCCCATAGGCCATCTCTTAGCCAAACAAAGAGTCTAGGGCAGAGGTTGGCAAGCTGCAGTCAGTGGGCCAAATTCCACCCTCCACCTGTTTTTATAAATAAAGTTGTATTGGAATACAGACATGCCCATGGTTCATGTATTGTCCACGGCTGCTTTTTCACCATAATTCAAAGCTCTTTAAAGAAAATCTTTGCCGAACCCTGCTCTGGGTAAGGGCTTGTGTTCAAACCTGTCTCTGCCACTTCCCAGCTCTGACCTTGGGTAATGCAACATTCCTGAAAGGGGATAATAAGTAGTGGCCACTTCACAGCTTTATTGTGAAGGCTGAGGTAATACACACAAAGCCCTTGGCATGTAGATGCCAGCTTGGCAGGGAAGGCAACAGGAGTGTCCATGTTGGATCATCAAACGGACATCAGACAGCACTAAGTGGAAGCCACAGCCTAGACTTCTCGTCCCTCGAAGGCAGCCTGGCAAATACAGAGTGTAGGCTTTTGGAGTTCAGCAATTTAAGGTTCCAATTCAAGGTCACCCTTATTTTATTTTATTTTATTTATTTATTTTTTTAATATTTTTATTTATTTCTAGGAGAGAGAGAGACAGCGTGAACAGGGGAGGGTCAGAGAGAGAGGGAGATACAGACTCCGAAATAGGCTCCAGGCTCTGAGCTGGCAGTCAGCACAGAGCCCGACGCGGGGCTTGAACCCACGAACCGTGAGATCATGACCTAAGCGAAAGTCGGACGCTTAACCGACGAAGCCACCCAGGTTCCCCAACCCTTATTTTATTTTTAATTAAAAAAAATGTTTACTTATCTTTGAGAGAGAGAGAGAGAGAGTGTGTGTATGAGCAGGGGAGGGGCAGAGAGAGAAGGAAACACAGAATCCGAAGCAGGCTCCAGGCTCTGAGCTGTGAGCACAGAGCCAGATGTGGGACTCAAATCCATGGACCGCGAGATCATGACCTGAGCCAAAGTCAGACACTTAACCGACTGAGCCACCCAGGCGCCCTGAGGTTACCCTTACTTTTAATATGAACAGGGATTTTCATCCCTGCCACACGGCCTTCAGGTTTATTGTGGGCGTTAAAAGCAGCAAGAGTTTAAATTAAGATTTATGGGTTAAAAACGTGCCATGGACAACAGGAGGCAGGCAGCTTCCTTTCTCCCTTCCTCCAGTGTCTCCTGAGGATGAAATCCACCATTCCCAGCTCTGGAGGCTTGCTTTGCTAGATATCTCTACGATGGCCTTGTGCCTCCAGAAGGAGCTGTGAAGGGGCCTCTTGGGGTGATGCTCCTGGGAGCACTTCCTTCACTTCTTGGGCTTCCACATGCATCCCATCTTTCCTTCTGCCAGAGCATGATGTCATAACTGTCCTTTATGTTGGTCTGCAGTCTCACTGCTTTCCCTTCCTTGCCACCATTACTGGCCTCTAGGGGGAGCTCAAGACCTCATGATCCTTGGCTTGGGTCAAAGGCAAAATGTATTGTCAGAATTCGTCAAGAAAGAGGTTCTCTGTAACTATTTGCTGAATGAAGACCTTTAAAAGGGATGGATGCCACAGATAAGGTAAAGCTTGACTTTAGAAGGCTTTTTCTCAGTTAAAACTCTGTGGCTGGATTCTTTCTTCTTTGCTTCCTGTTGGGCTCTTGGGTCCTCAAGACACCTTCAGTTGGGCAGAGGCAAATCTACCCTTCATCCCACAAGCATCCCTCTTTGGAAAGCTAGACGCCAACTCAGGTGCAAAGAACAAAGGCAAAGCACAGCCTGATGTGGGTCTGCAAAGAAGCATCCCCAACCTGGAAATGTGTTTCTTCATTTGCCTTTGCATAGGCTCAGCACATGAGGTTTTGAGAGCCAGGATTGGAATTCTAGAGCCATGGGACCAAAATGGTCCTTGTGCCTTGGGTCTTTGATTGTTTTGGGCAGAAACATCCAGTGACATGGACATTGATCTAGTTTATCCAGCAGCTTTGCTGATGTTTAAGACTTAAGTCCATGCTTCATGGCTGCTCAAGTGTTTTCAATACTGATTCTTAGTTTGCTAATATTTTTCTTCTCACTTTTTCCTGGAAGCCAACAAGAAGATGGTTCCATGGAGGAAAGATTAGCTCATCGTCATGAGGGCACCAAGGAAACTTGCTCGCAGGTGGCAACGTCAGAAGTGAGTTTTGAATGTGAAGGAGGAGTGTGCCAAGTGCATTGTATGGGAAATGCATTCAACCACATAGGAATAGCATGTATGAAAGTAGAGCATTATGACCAGGACAAGGACATGGCGTGCTGATGATAGAGATGGTTGAATCTTGACATCTAAGGTAGGAGCTTTGGGAGAGAAAGCAAGAATTAGAGGGCTTTCACAAAGTGGTGGGGCTCGTATTCATTCTCTCAACACGTATTTTTTGAGCAGCAGCCATAAATACTGCTCTGGGGGCTATGGGCCTGTGAACAGCAGACTCATTCCTTACCTTCAGGGAGTGTGAATTCTGCATAATCCAGAGGTGATGGCATCCATCCAAGGGTATTGGGGAGACATCAGAGAAAATGGTAAGCAAAATGGTCCATGCGATCAGAGCTGTGTTTCAGAAACATTACTGATGCTGATGTGGAGGGCGAACCGAGGATTGGAGACACCCTGCCTTAAGAGGGTGAAGAAAACTACGTGGGGGCAGACTGGAAGGGATAAAACCAGGGGAAATTCTGGAAGTTTTTTCAGAGGTAGATTGCGGAAGCATGTTTGGAAGACCTTGATAATTATTGTGTAACCCGCTGAATGTTGATGGTAAGGGTTCAAGAAATAGTCAAGGAGACACAAGTCCCAAGCTGTGAGGAATGGGTATGTGGCACAATATACTAAGGTAGGTGAGACAGAAGGTAAATAGGTTTTCCAGGAGAAGGAGGGCTTTGGACATGGTGGGTTTGCCATGTGGGGAGTACTTACAGAGACGTGTCTGGTAGACAGCTGGAGGTTGCCGAATGCTCCCCAGCTGGGAGTTAAAGATTCAGATTTGGGGGTCATGAGGGATTTGCTCCAAGTAGTTTTGAAGAAGAAGTACAAGAAAAGGCAATTTGGGAAATGACGCTCAGAGAGGGAGGAGAAGACGGAGGGTCTGGGGCAAGGGGAAATGGAAGGAGTGATTTAAAGGTCACAACTTTCACAGAGAGATAGAATGCAAAGTCAGGTAGAAAGGACACTGGTGGCTGAGGGCGGATGAGGGTGGTGAAGGATGGGGCGAAGACCACATTGGCACAGCCTGAGGGAGCATGGAGGAAGTGAGGAGGACAGGAACGTTGGAGAACCGTATCTTCAAACAGTTGAGTAATGGAGGGGCGAAGCTTTGGGTTAGTGGCTTGAGTGACAGGAAGGGAATTTTTTTTTTAATGGGTAGTAGCTTGCCTTCCTGTAGAGCCTTTCCAGTGCCATCAAATGAGAACGTTGACCAAAGCATTTGTTTTCTTGAGCGATCTGCTTCGAGGCTGACAACGATAGTGGACATCTTTCACCCCTGTTCATCTCAAAGGTCATGTTATGTGGCAGGAATATCTGTGAGCATTGAAATACCTGCAGTGTTGAGGACCCTCTGGGGGAAAATAGTAATTTTGCAGAGGGATGGCCTTTTTGTGGGCATCTAAGTCTTCGCCACTTACTATGTGACAGTGGGCCAGCGACGTCCTCTCTCTGAGTCTCAGTTTCCTTCTTCGTGAAATAGCAACAATATCCCATTACAGGAACGTTTTTGGAGACTCACCTTCTGCACCATTAATTTCTCAGAGCCGAGCATCGTTAGGCTCTCGGTAAATGTTTGCCCTCTCTTTTCGTCTTACCAACATTTGATTACCATGCATTTGATTACCTTGGCCTGAGCCAACTCCCTTAACAAATGTTTCCACCTTAGATTAAAATTAATTCAAAGACAGGGACCAGCAACCCATCCTGCAAGGGACTAAGAAAATGGCATTAATTTTGTAAATTAATAAATATGCAAATGGCAGCTTTGTATGGAAGAGGCTATCTAAGCAGGAAGTAAATTGTGTTGTAAATTATGCATTGCCATATGGAGCAGATACCCTTGACTTAGCATGCAAGGCAGAGAAAGCTGGAGCCGACTTTGCCTGTAATGGCTTCTGAGAATGAGTGGCAGGCTGGTCCAATGGCAGCCCTGGGTGCTGAGTCATGCTGCTGGCCCTGGAGTAACAGCAGAGGCCCCATGGTGCGCAGGCTATTACCTAGCTGTTGATGGGGATAATCTGGGGAAGACCCTCCCACAGCCACCAAGAGAAGAGGCCAGCCTGAGCTCATGTGGGTGCACTGAGCACACTGCCCGGGGGTTTAGAGGGAGGTAGGGGGGCATTCACAGAATGGAAGAGCTCTCCTGGGCTTCCCAAGCCTTGGCAGCCGCACTCCATTTGCACACCCAAGGCAGGTGTGACCGGCCCGGGGAGATGAGCGTTACTGCCGGATTGATCCATCAATCATTAGGAAACAAATAGTCTAAGAACAGTCCAGGTGTTCCACATTGTGCTAAATAGATGCTGGAGGGCAGCGGCTCCCCGAGAGGACTATTCAGGAGAATTACCCAGGGAACTTTTTTAAAAATAGATTCCTGGCTCCTACAGGATTCTCGGATTCTGATACAGCAGGTCCGGGCTGGGGAATGAGCATCTGTTTCCGAAGTCCCAGGTAATTCCTGCGATCAACTGGGTTTAGGATGTGTGGCGGCAGCAAACATTGCTCCTCCGTCCTGGGCTTTGAAGGTCTTAAAACATAATCAGGAAGACAAGGTTTAGGCTTCCAGATGCAGTGCGGGCTGCGTTCTTGCAGCCTATGAGCTTAGCGGTGGGACAGACAGGGAGCTCAGCAGAGACGTTTCTCACAGCGAGACAGGTCAGGGAAGGCTTTTGGGGGTCGGGGGTGTGGGCCACAAGCCATGCCTGGCTCTGTAAGGACAGGTCAAGGTGAGGAGACATGGCAAGATGAGGCAGGAAGTGGGGTTCGGGAGTTAGCCTCTGATGTGGGGACAGACAGCTCAGAGCTGGACCCTGGCTGGTCTCAATGCCAGTCGAAGATGACCTTTGTGCCTTTTGGGGTTATTTTAGGTTTCTCTTTAGTGGTTTTTATTTTATTTATTTTTTTTTTTGAGACAGGGACAGAGAGCTCAAGTTGGGGAGGGCCAGAAAGAGGGAGAATCCCAAGCGGACTCCGCACTGTCAGCGCAGAGGCTGAGGCCGGGCTTGATCCCCCGAACCGTGAGATTATGACCTGAGCCAAAATAAAGAGTTGGACACTTAACCGACTGAGCCCCACCCCCCGAGGTGCCCCTATTTTAGGTGCTTTGTCTCTGGTTGTGCTCAGCAGTGGTTTCAGTCCAGGTGTGGCTTCAGGCCTGAGCCCCCGGGACTGGAGGTTTGTAACGCTGTATAGGAGGCTAAAGCCATCGCCCACATCGTTTGGACCCAAACAGCTCATACAACCAAGGATAATTTCAAAGAAACTCATTTGTCTTCCAAGATGATGAAGCACTGGAGAGACCCTACGGTTCCAGCATGTTACTTCTCTCTTCCCGTCGCTCTTGCCCTCACTCTCTCCTCCTCGAAATAACTCCTTGGTTCCTCTTCCTCTCCCTCCCCTCTTACTTCCTGACATTCTCCTGTTTTCCTCAGGACAAGATTCAAAGGCAAGGAACAGTTGAGATCGGCCAAATCTTTAAAGAGCGGGGGACCCTCTGAACTGAACCACGGCTAGCCTGTCCCACCACACGGAAACAGCCAGCAGAATTTCACATTCGTCATCGGGCAGGCTTTAGGCGTTGCCTTGGGGCCGTGGTTCTCAGCGGGGGGCTAGTCATCTCCCGTGGTCAAGTTCCAGAAATGCACATCCTCTGCCTCTCCCTGGATCAACTGAGCTGGGCTTGGAATGGGACCTTGGGGTCTGATCTGCACTCACCCCTCTCCACTGAAGGCATTCCCCTTCACCCTTCTGCACTGTTCCCTTACAGGGCGGGTCTGTGACCCTGTGGGGGAAGTCTTCACCAACGTCGGCTCGGGTGCCATGTACCTCGCCGATCCTGACCTCACTAGACGCCTGTGACCCTGCCCCTCCACATCTCATCTCCAAGCTACACATCCCCGCAGACCCACGAGAGCCGGCTGTGTTTGCCAATCCCGGAGGTATCTCATTTTACAGCTGGGCAAACCCCAGCATGCCAAGTTCACGTCCTTGCAAAGTCATGCAGTTACAGAAATGTCTGGACAGCAGGTGGCAAAGTGGTGTTGTTCCCAGAACCACACAGATAATCATGCCTCACTTTCATGATTCTCCATCTAGTTCACGTTTTAGGATTTATAAGAGGTTTCTACATCCCTCACGTCATTCAGCCCTCCAAAGCCCCTGCGCAGGGTGATTTAAGTTTAAGCCATGCCTTTGGGTACCACGCTGCCTTTTGGAAACATTTCCACGTCCATTATGACACTGGGTCTTTCTCACACCCTCAGGAGATAGGAAGGACAGGAATTAGCAGAGGAAGAAACTGAGAAACAGAGGGGGCTGGCATAGACCCCACAGAGCCATTGACAACATTCAGGTGTCAGACTGGGACCCAGGGTCCCTTGAACCCCTGCACTGGTCCTTGGCCCGGCTTTCTTCTCTGTTTCTAAACAGGTGAGTTTCTCCACCACCCCCACTCCCCCATTCTGGGATGTTAGGACAAAACTAGCAAATGATGCCCCCAAACTGTGCTCTAGTCAGTAAGAATTATACAGCAGTCAGACACTGAGCTGAGTCGTTACATCCTTCACCCAAGGACAAGGTCTGGCCGGCATCACCACTCCTGTGTGCACCTTCTGACCAGCACAAAGCCCCATAGCAGGCACTCAGGGCCTCCAGGGAAGACAGGATGGCAGCTGTGGCTCAGGCTCAAGTCCGGGCTGAGCCTGAACATTCCCCCACCAAGTGGGGGTCAAGAGACTTGGCCACTCTTTGTTGGCTTCCTTCCTTTTGCTTTCTGCTTGCTGGCAGACCCTAGGGCTGGAACTGGTGGTCCTGAGCCTGTCAGCCTGTCTGATGACTCCTGCCCAGGTAGCAGCTGGCCTCCCCTCCCTTACCTGAGCCTCTCCCGCCCTCCCACGTCATGGAGGGGACTGCTCAGGCTGGGGACATAGCCAGTCGTGTTGGGAGCTGTCTGTTGGCTCCGGGAGTGAGATCAGGGATGGGAACCAGGCTACAAATGGAGGCACCACATGGGAGAATCAGCAGGGGAGAACCCACCCCCTCTCCCCTCCCCCTGCCCCCATCCCCAAGTGGGAAGACGGGGAAGTAGAACACGTGATTATTTCAAGGAAGGAAAAGGGTAAAGGAAAGGATCAGGGCTCTGCCCATGGCTCATTGCTGTCTCTTTCCCGTCCCTGCTTCAGGCTTCTGTGTCTTGGTCACTGTGGGAACCGTTCACCAGTGGTTTGGTTGTGTCTTCAGTTAAGTTGACCCCCCGAATTCTCTGTATGAGGGGATGGGTCAGGACGTGAGTTCATGAAGCATGAGGGACGCTAGGAAAGGCAAGGTCAGATTGAAGCCAAGGCAGGGGAGAGAATGATACTGGGAACCAATGGGGGACAGGCGGAGGTGAGCATGAGGAAGGTTCGGTGATTCTGCAGCTTGGAAGCAGGCTCTTTCGAGCTCTCGTCTCCTGGGTAGCAGCACCCTGGAGTTTTCCAGTCTGGAGGTCCCCGCCTGTGCCCGACGTACTGGCTCAGTGTACCTTGTGCCGGCGGGACTGGAGCAGTCGTCGCTTCTGCTCTGCTGGAGGGATCGCGGAGCTTCCCCAGCTACTGGATTCCCACGTGTCATTGGTTTGTCATTTGAAAGTTAAATCACAGACCTGGATGGAAGCCCCAGGCATGGGGGCTTGCCCTCCCTCCTTCACCTTTCCATTTCTGTACCTGTTTGCTTACTGATAAGTTGAAACACACACGGCCGCATTTCACAAATAATCCAGCAAATCCTTGGGATGTAGTTTAACGATTGATTAGAAAAGTCAATGTTGTACACGAAGGATTAAAAAAAGGAATATTTGGAATCTACGTAAGTATTTGTTATCTCAAAGCCGAAGCCAGCTCTTGATTCTTCTGAATATATACTGCCTCGGGCAAAAGGGGTGGGGAATTCCTCTGTATAAACTGCAGAGTGTACATTGTGGGAAGGATGCTGGGCCGGCCCTCAAGGGACACAGAAGCTGGTATGAATCTATATGCTGATTGAGGATGTCACCTTGAGTTACTTAACCTCCTTAGAACCCAGTTTGCTTTTTTTTTTTTTAAATAAATTTTGGTGAAAAACATAAAATAAATGCACCATTTTAACCATTTTTAAAAAATGTTTATTTATTTACTTTGAGAGAGAGAGTGCATGAGCAGTGGGGAGGGGCAGAGAGAGAGGAAGAGAGAATCCCAAGCAAGGATGTGGGGCTCCATCTTATGAACTGTGAGATCATGACCTGAACTGAAATCAAGAATTGGAGGCTTGGAGGGGCACCTGGGTAGCTTAGTCGGTTAAGCGTCCGACTTTCGCTTAGGTCATGATCTCGCGGTTTGTGGGTTCGAGCCCCGCGTCGGGCTCTGTGCTGACTGCCAGCTCAGAGCCTGAGCCTGTTTCAGAGTCTGTCACTCCCTCTCTCTCTGACCCTCCCCTGCTCATGCTGTCTCTCTCTCTCCTAGAAATAAATAAAACATTAAAAAAAAAAAAAGAATTGGAGGCTTGGAGCACTTGGGTGACTTAGTCGGCTAAGTACCTGACCTTGGCTCAGGTCATGATCTCATCATTTGTGAGTTCGAGCCCCGTGTCGGGCTCTGTGCTAACAGCTCAGATCCTGGAGCCTGATTCAGATTCTGTGTCTCCTCCTCTCTCTGTCCCTATCCAGTCTGTCTCTCTCTCAAAAATAAATATACATTAAAAAAAAGAGTTGGAGTCTTAACCGACTGAGCCACCCAAGCGTCCTCCATCTTAACCATTTCTAAGTGTACAGGGCAGTAGTGTTACCTACCTGCATATTGTCATAAAGTTCTCGAGAACGTTTCCATCTTGCAAAACTGAAGCTCTCTTACCATTGAACACAAATCCACATCCCCAGTGGCAGCCACTGTTCTACTTCTGTTTCTAAGATTTTGCCTGCTTTTTGTTTTCACTAATAACAATACCCATCAATGAAAAGAGAAACCTCATTCTAACCTTTTCTACTTCCAGTCTGTGAGGCTATGTCGAGGCAAGCCCTAAGAAACTGCTTTGGAAACCGGCTCACCCTTTGCATTTCAGGTATTACTGCAAACCAATAATCTTGCTATAAACCTGGCATTTGGCTCAAAAAGCCTAACAATCTGGTTATTTTCAGGTGTCCAGAAATTTGATGGTGTGTGTACCCTAACAATTTTGAGGGGAACCACAAAAACTCATTGAAAAGCTATTATTGTTCAGAAACCTTTTGGATTTAAATACAGATGAGTAAATGCTGATGGAAAGTTATGAACTGATTTAGTCCCTGGTCTCAGAGTATCCGAGATGTGCCTTCGGGACAGTGTGGTGACACTGATGACAGTCTGCCATCCCTCCCCTTGGCCAGCGGGTTCCCAAGGATGAATGAGGGTGAGCTTACCCAGATGCAGGGAGAGAATGTAGTCACTTTGATTGCCGGATCTTTTTATAGATCATTCTTTAAGTTCTTCTATTTTTCTTTCTTTCTTTTTTTAATGTTTATTTCAAGAGAGAGCAAGGGCATGTGTATGAGCAGGAGAGGGACAGAGAGAGAGAGAGAGAGAGAGGGAGGGAGAGAGAATCCCAAGCAAACTCTACACTTTCAGCCCAGAGCCGGACTCAGGGCTTGAACCCATGTACTGTGAAATCATGACTGAGCCAAAAGCAAGAGGCAGACGCTTAACTGACTGAGCCACCCGGCACCTCCTTCTGTTTTTCTGTTTTGTAAAATGCACAGCATATCCACACTTGGGCCTGTGTAAGTAATAAACAAACATATTGAAATGCATGCTCTTTTTGTTTGCTTGGTTGGGTTTGGTTTAAGTTAATGGAAGACAAGTTCAGAAAGGTTTCATCAGTAACTTACCTCTACTATCAATCAGTCAGGGTTCTTCAGGACAATAGAAATGGTAGGAGATATGCTTATTTATATAAATATATAATAATACATGTATTTACTATTATTATTATATTATATATATAATATAATATATTATATTATTATATATTATATGTGTATTATATGGTTACACGTATTTATTATATTATAGTATTATGTATAATACATATGCATAATAAACATTATATTTATGGGATTACATAAGTAGTACGTACATGCATATATACATACATACATACAGAAAGAGATTTACTTTTTATTTTAAGATATTGCCTTATACAATTGTGGGGCTCCAAGTCTGAAATCTGTAGGGCAGGCTGAAAACTCAGGCAGCACTTCTAGGTTAACAGTCTTGAACAGACTTTCTTTTCTGGGAAAACTCAGTTTTGCGCTCAGGCCTTCAACTGATTGGGTGAGGCCCACCCACCATAACCAGGGGGCCCCCCTTTACTTAGAGCCAACTTATTGTAGATGTGAAGCACATGGACACGGCACCCTGACAGCAACACTAGGTTACAAAATTGGATGCTGCAGCCTAGCCAAGTTGACACATCACGCCATCACACTTTCCTATTGCAAGTCCCTTATTGACCTCCTGGCCCCGGTCTGTCCACTCTCTAAACCCCTTCCGTGCCATTTCCAGACTCAGCTTACTAAAGGACATCTCTCCTCTGCTTGATGTCAGCCACCGCGAGATGAAGACCAAGTCATTGACAGGTGGCATTTGATGCTTCTGTGGGCTCTGGAATGACCACCCCCCCCCCCCACTCCCAGCTGATTCCTGTACCTGTCGCTCCCATGTGCCCCTCACCCCACCTCCACCACGCCTGGGCTTTGCTGAGTTTGTGCACTCTTGAGCGCGCCTAGGGGCATGCCTCCCCCCTTCCAGGTCAGCCTCTCTGAATCTTCCCGTTCTTACTCACCCTGTCCAGTATCCAACTCATTATCTTACTTCAAAAATATGCTTCTTCTAGGGTATTTCTGGGGCCTGGTTGGTGTATGCCTTCCCCTTGCACAGCCTAGGTGTTTCAAATAAAATTTAAGACCCGGGGAAGATACTTCTAAAGCCTAAAACAGTGAAGGGAATAATTTCAGGAATATATCAAGAGGTCCATCAAACCGACACACAAAGATGAGAAAAACCAACAGAAAACTGGGCCAAAGCTCTCTCCAGAGAATTCACAGAGGAGGAATTTCTGGTAAGCATCAGGTATATGAACAACTGCTCAAGTTCACCAGTAATCCAGTAAATGACCATTAGAACAACAATGTGATACCACTGTAATCATCCAGGTGGCACAAATCAGAAAGGTGGATAATGCCTAATGTTAGATAGAATGTGGGTGATTTTGTGTCTTTCCTTGTCTCCATGCATCACTGTGGGTTTGGGAATCATTAGGCAACTTAGCTGAACCCACCCCTCCAAGTCCAACCCATTTTTAGACGCCTCAACTTCAAAATCCCACTGGTCTATTCAACACAACATGTCTTAGGCAGGACTTGGGCTGTGCTTTTCAAAACATGGTTCTCCTGCTCTGTTTCCAAAAGGCCACCTGTAACTGGCTGCTTTGCCTAAGTCATCCCAAATCCCAGTCCCTTCCTTCCCTTTGCCCTTCATCTGTCACAAAATCCTTTATAGGTCACCACTTCAGTGAATTTGACACATCTCCCTCGACCCATCCTTTCCAAATCCCACCCTAGCTCAGGTCCTTGTTAATTCTTATCTGAATCACTGAATCTGTTTCCTCTTTTTCTCCACCCTACAGCCTTGCTATCTAATGTCATAACGAGTGATTTCTAGTTGGCAACCGCTTGGACCTACGAATGAGGAAGATGGACTCCATGTCCTCAAGGATCTTGCCTTCCCCTGGTGGGAGGGAAGGACAAATCTGCAAATCATCACAACCTCCCCACCTCTGAGAAGCTTGTGGTGATGGAAAGGGTGATATGTGGTTACTATGGGAGCAGAGAGGAAGGGGAGCCAGCACTACAGATCCCCCTTTTACAAGCCGTGCATGTGATCTTCCTAGGATGCAGGTCTGATCATATTTGCCCGATGCAACACTCTCCCAACGCTCTCTTCTGGGATGCTTCTAAGATGAAATCCTTGACACGGTGTAAACTCATGCATGGGCTGTCTTCACCTACTTCACAGCTCCTTTATGGACTCTCAGGCCATGATAAACGACTCACATCCCACACACCAACTGTTCTTCTTTGGCCACTTGGTGGGCCAACCTTCAGCACTCTGTAAACTGAGTAGTATTTTGAATTGGTGAGGAAGTTGTATACTAAATATCTGTGCTTTCCCCGGTCATTCCCCTTCTTAGGGGTGTACAGTAATCATCCGACAGACATTATGTTTCTTAAGTGCCAGCAGTGACAAGCATTCCACTCAGCATTGGGGGAGAGGCAAAGATGAGTGACCGCACTTACCCAGCCAGTCTCTCTCTGCACCGCTAATTCCACGTCGCCCGTCCTTACACTGTCTGTCTGTCCATACCCGGCTGCAACACTGTGCCCCCTAAAATACCCGTTTTCCCCAATGAGAAGTTGTAATCTCTTCCTGCTCCTTTTGGCCCAGATGCCTGCTTCTCCCACGTGGTATTCGTCCCTCCTGTCCCATGCCAGCTCGGCTTACATACACGGCCGACTCCTCTGCCCTCCCCAGCACCGATGTCCTTCGACGCACACACACACTCTCTGAATTCAGCACAGTCCACGTACTCAGGAAACGTGTTCAGGCGATGCGACATAGTTCCTGTTTTCTAGGAACTCACAGTTCTCCGTGGACTGTGGAGTCAAGTCCAGATTTTCCAGCGAAACTTTCAAGCCCTTCTGGGATTAGCCCCTACCCCACCTCATCATCTTCTGCGGCTTCATGGACTCAGACCTGCGTCGGTCAGCTTGGTTCCTTGATTAGGTTTCAAATGGGCCACACTCGCTCCTTCATTTCAAAAACGTTCCTGCAGAAGGGTATTGAAGGTACATGTTGAGAATGTACAAGATGCCAGGCCCAGCTCTAGATGCTCAGGGTAAAATATTGGGAAAATCAGATGCCCTCCCTGCCCTACTAGAATATAGAATGAAAAGGAGGCCAGCATTACGTAAATGACAATTCACATTGCCAAAGCTCTACAGAAGAAGCAGATGGCCTTGTGAGAGAGCAAAATGAAGTTGCTTGGGCCTTCCCCTCGCTGGGAGGCTAACTCCTGTTGCCCCTGAATCCTACATCTCTTTTATCTGTTTAACCCCGTGGCTCACTTTGGGGAAGCCTTCCCAGGTCTCTGCCTTCCCTCGATGTCAATCACGTATATCACCAAACACGAGTGCCTTTTCTGGTCAGCAGAGCTGCCCCGAGCCCTTGCCCTGGTCCTGGGCTGCAGGCATGACGTAGCTGTGGCCACGAGGTCTTCCATAATCCTATCATACAGGCACTTCCGTGATATCCAAACCAGGCACCTGGGCCAGCAGTGCCTTTTCTGGAATCCTGTGCACACGCATATGCTAAGGCTGCCCGGCCTGTGTGTGGTCATTCTTTCTGTCCACCCCCCAGCCTCAGCCTGAAGTGAACCTGCTAACTTATATTTTATTCATTTGTCATGATCTGAGTGTTCCTTGCTGACAATTGGGACAGGTCCCTCAATCCCCAAAAGCCTAACAGACTCTCTTTCTTCTTGCACCTTGGAATAGACCTATTGGTTGGGTCTCTTTTGCAAGGCAGGGGGCAATTTTCAATAGCAACCCACATGCTTGGACATCATGAACAAACATTTGGGAGTCAGGGGTGGAAGGGTCAGGAGGAGAGCCGCGTTTTGAAGACCCAACATCACAGCATATATTTGTTATTTATCATTTTTTTTAAATTTTTTTTAATGTTTTATTTATTTCTAGGAGAGAGAGACAGCGTGAGCAGGGGAGGGTCAGAGAGAGAGGGAGTCACAGACTGAAACGGGCTCCAGGCTCCGAGCTGGCAGTCAGCACAGAGCCCGACGCGGGGCTCGAACCCACGAACCACGAGATCATGACCCAAGCGAAAGTCGGACGCTTAACCGACTAAGCCACCCAGGCGCCCCTGTTATTTCTCATTTTTAAGCATTCCTGCAAGGAATCATTTTACAGTTGAGGGAAATTAGGACACAGGGGAAAAAAAAGAATTTGGCTAAGTGCTAACTCTTAGAGAATGGTCATATGTTTAGGCAAGTGATTTTAACACAGTCTGAGACGTGTAACCACAGGGGTTTGCCCAGAGTGACAGCTCCTTCATTTGAGCTTATATCACAAGCACTGGAAGGGCTCATTCAAACATGAGAGACTAGACCCTACCCTCCAAGAGTTTCTGATTCAGGAGCCTAAGAATTTGCATCTGTAGCAAGGTCCCTGCTGATGTTGGTGCTGCTGGTCCAGGGAACACAATTTGAGAACCACAGCTGTGAAACAAGGTGTGAGCCCAGAGGAGAGAGAAACTGCCAGTCCTTTGGGGCAGCTCAGGGAAGCCTTTGTAGGGAACGGAGCACTTGACTTGGCCATAAACGGGAGGCCCCCCAAACCACCCACAATGGCATCGAGCCCTACAGATGCAAGGCAAGTTCAGGTGCGGTCAGTAGCCCAGAGGCCATGCTTAAACCCGGACGATTCCTCAGAGCTTACACTGGCAGGGGAGGAGGCTGGGGGGGCCAGCCTGGGGCCAGACAGGGAGCCGCACTAAGTTTGGACTTCATCCTTTAGGTACCGGGTTTTTATTTTTTTATTTTATTTTTTTTAATGTTTTATTTATTTCTAGGAGAGAGAGAGAGCGTGAGCAGGGAAGGGCCAGAGAGAGAGGGAGTCACAGACTGAAACAGGCTCCAGGCTCTAAGCTGGCAGTCAGCACAGAGCCCGACGCGGGGCTTGAACCCACGAACCGCGAGATCATGACCTAAGCAAAAGTCGGACGCTTAACCGACTAAGCCACCCAGGCGCCCCATAGGTACCGGGTTTTTAATCAGAAGAGTAATGGAATGCTCTTTGCCTAATTGTGTTCTAATTGTTCATTCATTAAAGATAAAAAGGCATTAATCACTAAGTGTGCCAAGTCATGCTCGGGGTATAAAAAAATCTCAGCCTGTGAAAGTCATAACCACACGCGGTACCTTTCCAGCCCTTTCCAATAGTGATGCGTGCATGATCGCAAGTGAGGGCTGCCCATGCGTGATCTCACACCCAAAAGGTTTTTTGCAAGGGGCGCTCCTCTATCCCATTTTAAGTTTATTTATTTTATTTCGAGAGAAAGGAAAGTAGAAGTCAGGGAGGGGCAGAGAGAGAGGGAGAGAGAATCGCAAGCAGGATCCACGCTGTCAGCGCAGAGCCGGACAATGCAGCTCAAACCCATGAACCCTGAGATCATGACCTGAACCCAAGTTGAGGCTTAACTGACCAAGCCACTCAGGCACCCCACCTGCTATCCTTCTAAACCCAAGTTTAGGGAGATGAAGCCACACTTCTTGCAGGTAGCTGAGCAGGGATGGAGGTTTAAGTTTCAAGGATTGTTTTTGCCTTTCAAACCCTGTTTTCCCGTAGAGCATCCCTGAGTCCAAGGACTGAATTTCCATATTCCCTTTCACCCCAAACTTTTTGGATCTGATATGGAGCTGACCCACAGTGCTCAGTAAAAGTAGCTCCAGCTTGCTGGGCAATTCCTCCCCTCTCCCCCGCCCCCGCAGATGCCCTGACCTCTGCACAAAGGCAGAGGCTGGCAGAAGCCATGGCTTGTTATCCTGAGGATCTGTAGTCTTCAGAGTGCAGGGAATGTTATCCCCGAGGGGACGGGCAGGATCTATCACTCACTGTCAAACCCGAAGGCCTTTTTTTTTTTTTATTCTTGCAAACTCAGGGCTTTTCAGATCTTTGAGGCTGATCAGAGATAGAGCTCTACAATAGCAGACTTAAATCTCAGCAAGCGGGGAGGCGAGGCAGAGAGAGGTACCACGCTTAAAATAAAGTACACTGACTCTTTTTGGGAAGATAAAACATAACTCCTGGTACACAGCAGCACAATAAAAGCCCTTGGAGAACAGAGAAGATCTTTGTCAGGAATTGTATCTCATTTAGCTCCATTGTTTCACCGTGCTCCTTTCAGAGGGGAAGTGATTCATCTTGCTTTTGTTTCACGCTGCCTTTTATTTTTCCCTTTCACAGAGATTTCTCTTCCATTAGTTGCTCAGGCGAGCTCTTTTCCTGTCCCGGCTCTCCCCAAACAGGACTTTCATCCTCAGCGTGTTTGTGCTCGGCTCTCACAGTCCAATTCAATGATTTTTCCTCCCCCATTTTGTCGAGGAGGGATTCAGACAATGCAGACAATACTGCTGTGAAGTGGGTTTGAAAAAACTCTTGCAATAATCCCATTGTGTGTGTGTGTGTGTGTGTGTGTGTGTGTGTGTGTGTGTGAGGCTACAAATGCCACCATCATTTATTCGCTCAGGAAACATTTCTGAGATCATTAGTGGGTCATTACATTAGGGTGCAGGAGGTAAGGGGCAAAACAGGAAGATAAATGTCCCAGGGGCAAGTGTAGACACTCTGTTCTCTGCAGTTGGAGAGCGAAGGATAAAATTCACAACAAACATTTATATTTCATTGTCCATTTCATTTGAAGGGTTTCTGACAGCAGGGGTGCCTGGGCGGCGCAGCTGGTTAAGCGTCCGACTCTTGGTTTCGGCTCAGGTGATGATCTCACGGTTCGTGAGTTTGAGCCCCACCTCGGGCTCTACACCGACAGTGTGGAGCCTGCTTGGGATTCTCCCTCCCTCCCTCTTTCTGCCATCCTCCCCTCAACAATAAATAAATAAACTTAAAAAAACAGAAGGGTTTCCAACACAAACAGACTGACATAACAATAGTATCGTCTCGGAGCCCCTGTATCTGGCAGGTGCTTTTGCGCCTTTTCACGTCTCCTCCTCTGTCTTCAGGTAACCCTTAGAAGGGTGTGAGGAACCCAGGTTCACAGCAGTTGAGTGACCTTCAGAAAGCTGCACAGCTCCTAAGTACTGGAGTTTGCTCTTAATCTCGAGTCCCTTGACAACAGAGAACGGCTGGAATGGACACATAGTTTGTCCGACCAGTCCAGGCTATACATGACCCATGTTTCCTACATGGAGCCTCTTCTGGGAGCTTCTTCCTAGTCTTTGCCCCCTTCTCAACCACCTGGAGTGGATGCCTGGGTATCTGAAGGCCACCTGGCCCAGATGCTGTGTTCAAGCAGCTTGGCCGAAGGGCGCCTGGGTGGCTCAGTCGGTTGAGCATCTGACTTTAGCTCAAGTCATGATCTCATGGGTCGTGGGTTTGAGCCCCACGTCGGGCTCTGTGCTGACAGCTCAGAGCCTGGAGCCTGCTTCGGGTTCTGTGTCTCCCTCTCTCTCTGCCCCTTCCTTGCTTGCTCTCTGTCTCTCTCTGTTTCTCAAAAATAAATAAAAAACATTAAAAAAAAAAGCAGCTGAACCAAGCTATAGCCTCTGTCTTCCGGGGTGAGTAGCATTGGGAGGAGGCTGTTTGCTGCGTTAAAGGCCGGAGCGCTGCCAGCATCCCCGGGAAAATGTGGGACCACACCCCTCTGTCAGAGCTGGCACGTTTATCGTATTTTTCACTACTACAAGCTAAATCCCTTTCGGGTTTCCCGCAGCCCGGCCCCAGGCACAGAGGGGCTCAGTGAATTCCCGATGTCTGGCTTCCTGACCTTGGGCTCTCTCTTCCACGGGCCCACGTGCACTTCCCACGTGGCTCCCACTGGCCTGTGCCAGGAGCGCCACCTTCTCCGGGCACTCTCCTCTCACCTTTCACTTTGGGTCCCAGGGGCTCCCGCCTTCTGCTCTTTTCCAAAGTGATGTCCACGTCTGCCCGGTTAATTTGGCCCCGTCTTGGCGCGCTGTGATTCTGTTTATAAGGCGCAGCCTCCCTCCCCTCCTCAATCTGCTGCTCCCTTCTCCCCGGAGTCATTTCTTCCTCAGACCTTGCTGGGCCCCCCTCCCCGGGAGAGGCATACCCTTCCCCCTTCTGGGGCTTGACTTGCGGGACAGGACCAAGGGCAGCTGCGCCGTGCTCTGCTCCAGCGCCGTCCAAGCCACATGAAGGCCAGTTTTGTTTTGTTTTGTGTGTTTGTTTCCAGACTCATTAATAAGGCCTCGGTCAGCGCAGGAAGGAATCCAGGGGCCAAGAGCACAGCATTGCATCATCACATTACCTCCCCGCTGATGCATTTTCAAGGCCAGCAAACTCAATTAGCTCGCTGGTAATAGCTGCACCAGCAGCGCGGCGCCTGCGCTGAGCTCGTCGCTCTGAGGAAGGACACAGGACAACAAATGACCTGCGCGAAGCACCACCTCAATCCCAAAAGTGGTTCGCTTTCAATACTTTGGAACTTGCACTTGCAGCTCAGGCTTCTGATACATTTGTACCAGAAGTATATTGGTTCCGATACATTTGTGTCTCCAGAAACTGACGCTGCTCCTTAGCAGTGTCCTGATTATGTGCAGCAGCCCCTGTGCTGGCGCAGAGTTGCTTTCTCTCCTGGGAAGCAACCAAGTCTTACCAGCACCGAGACTTAGAGTGGTTCGAGGAATAAGTGTGGCAATTCAGCGAAGGGCTTTGCCTCAGTCCCTGCTTACACAATATATGTCATCCTTGGACATATCGAAGGAGGGCCAAGTTCACCTCTTGGGTGAGTTAGAAAAGGCAGAAAATTCGCACTCGGGGTAAGCAGGGGTGGAGGGTGATTACCGTGAAGTTCAAAACAGTGTATATGTTAGCTGTAGCATCAGGTGGATAAAGAATGTTTCCATTGAAAGGTCCTGAGAATTTAACTTCCCTGGCCCTGAAATTGTACAAAGGGGAGACCCAAGAGAATAAGGTAAGGGATGTCCCTCAGGCCACATGGCTGGTTAGCAGGCAAGCAGAATTCCTGTAAATAGGCCACCATCCGTGTGTTCCCGGATGGGTCGGTCTCACACAGCCTCTTCTGGGGGAGCTCTGTCACCCTCAGATGGGTTGGATTTCAAAGTAGCGCACAGTGGGTCTGCAGGAGCGGTCAACAGGATGTCTCTGATCTGTAAACTCAGAAAGCCCATCACCTGCTGAAGCTTCACTTTTAAGGCCAAGCTTCTTGCACCTGGTCCTAAGGTAAGTTTCAGGGTGGCCCTCAGACATCACTTTGGGGGCATCGACTTCTGCAGCAGAAGGATTAAACTGTACTTCTCTCCAAGCAGCCTGTGCATCTTTCACCCTAAGATCGGTTTTCCATCCCTCTTTTAGAAACTAGAGAAGCCATACGAGGCCCCACATCTCGGCTTTCGGCCACAGCCACTTCCGTGGGGAACTCATTTAGAACACACGGGGCCTCAGTGCTGTGTCCTAAATGCCTCATAAATCGTGCATATCCTTAAGAAGAATGGTCAAGGGGGCTGGTGTACTGGGCAGCTTTCTCCTCCTGCCCTCGGGTGGACTAGTAATTACTGTGTGTCTTGTACATTTTTTATCTACTGACGGCGCTGTGAAGCCAGCAGCATGGGGATACTGGGGATGTGTGACTCCCAGAGAGAAATCTCTCCAAATCTAGAGGATTCCCACCTTGTGACCCCAGGATGCGGGCACATCACAGGATGGATCTACTAAAATGTCAGTCAGGTCGGTTGGAGAAATCAAACAACAGAAAGAGCCATGATGCTTTTCTAGTCCTCGAACTCTAGAATATTCCACCTGGAAATACCAGAGTCCATGTGTGTGTGTTACTGTGTCTTTCTTCCTGTCCCCCCTCTCTTCTTCCCTCTCTGTATTCGTAATGATGCCCCATGTGGTCCCCAGGAAATCAGTAAATTAAGAGGAGGCAGGCATGGGCTCACACCTGGGCCAAGTGACCTCACACACATTTACAGGACCGCACTGCCTCTCGCCGATGAAGGATAACAGTGGGGCAGAGAAAAAACTGGAATAAAATAACAGAGTTCCCGGGGCAGTATGTGACGGATGGTCAGCTTGCTTTCATGCTTTATTCAATAACGGCTCTCTGAGTGCCTCCTTGGCAGACCCCGGGTGGACACGGCGGGGATACAGCACCGAGTAAAACAGAATCCTGCTCCCGTGGAACTGAAGTTCTACCGGGACAACAACTCCTAAGTATGGGCCGTAGAAAGAGTCACAGTGACTGTTGCCATGGGGAGGCACACGGTGGGGGATGGGTTGGGGGGGCTGGGGAGGGGAAGCGAGGTTTGACACTCGAAATGTGCCATCGGGGAACCGCTCATAGAAAGGATGATGTCGCAGGTGTCGGGTAGGACGCCGTGCCTGTGTTCCCAGCACCTAGCACACTGTAGGTGCTCATTAAATGCCTCAAGGATGGATGGAGGGAGAGGCATAGATTCCTAGACGGGAAACTGGGCATCAATCTAAAAACCCTCATGTGTGGAACTTGGACAGGGACACAGAATCTGGCACAGCCTGATTTCAGGATGTCTGGACACATGGATAAGGGAGCGAGAAATGGCCTCAGACCCAGGGAAATAAGGGGCTTCCCCTGATATTGGAGCTGGGGTCCGAGGACAATATGGCGCCAGCAGGAAGTGTATCAGAGGCTGCATAGAAAAGGCAACAAGTAGCCTTCCCAGAGGGAGCCCTGTCGTCCAGTCTTCGACATGGGCCCCTGACATGGTCTCAGTCATGCGGGAGGAGCTTTGTCTAAACCCAGCTCCAACCACCTCAGCATATTCACACCTGATGCCCTTCCTGTGGAGAAATTCTGGAACCTCTAAGTCCAGTGAGATATGAGCACCATGCCTCCACGGGCTCTTCTCTTTCCCCAGCCAGGGAAGGGCTTCTGTGCTGGGACCGTGGCCCTGCCCGCCTTCAGCAGCTGTGGCCCTTAGAGCATGCTGCGTTGCCCCTACTTCTTCGGTGAACCCGCTGGTGACTAACCACCTGCTTCCTCATCAAGCTTCCTGGATAAGAGCAAAGAAAATGTAAGCGGAAATGTGAGGGGGCGGTTAAGCAGCATGTGAGCCAAGGTTGGAAGCACCTAGAGATCACCTGGTGCGTCTGGCTCATTTCCCCAGCACCTGACGGCAGGCGGTCCAGAGGGACACACCCCCCACCATGGCCGCCATCTTGATCCCACATGGAACATGGCACCTGTTGGTGTTGAGACCACCCAGGCTGCCAGCCCAGTGTTCAATGACGAATGAGACCCAGTTCCACCCAACTTCACCCCCCACCCTCAGAGAGTCTTCACCATATGTGCACCCAGGAGATACTGGGAACATTCTTCACAAGGCAAAGTCGGGCTGGAGAAGGCCCTGGAGGTCCAGATAGAGCAGGGAGTTCTAGAGGAAAAGACCAACTAATGCGGACTCTTCCATGAAGAAAACAGACAACAGATGGACATAGGTTAAAAGGAACCAAATTCCGTTTTTTATTATTAAAAAATAAATGGATTATTTATTATTAATTTTTTTATTTATTAAGTAATCTCTACACCCCATGTTGGGCTGGAACTCACAACCCCAAGATCAAGAGTCACACATTCTTCTGACTGAGCCTGCCAGGCACCCCAAAAGACCTAGAGAGATCCTGGACACAGGCGGGAGGTAGTCATGGGTACTCACCTTAGCAGGGGACAGAAGCAGGAGAAGGGGGTCTCCATGGGGCTCTAGGGCAGGTGATCTAGCCAGGGGGATGGAGCACCCCTAAGGGAGGAGATTGAAATTCTGAGGGAACCAAGGGCCTTTATCTTGGCAGTTCATCTGGAAAGGCTGGCTGGGGACCGTGCATTTTTTTTTTTTTTTTGAAAAGCTAAAGGCACCCAGCTGAGTTCAGAGGATAAGGGGGAACTGGAAGCTTGTCACAGATTCTTGATCCATGGGGGGCAAGGAGAGTAGAGGTAAGGGATTTCTGTGGGGATCAGGTTTAAATTAGGCTAGACCTTATGAGGATCTGAAATTTGAGCAAAGACTTGAAGGCAGAAAGCCAGAGGCAGAGAGGATGGCTAGTGCAAAGGTCCTGTGGTAGGAGCACGTCTGGCATGGTGAGCATTAACAAAGACAGCAGTGTAGACAGAGGCAGTGTGGGGAGGGATGAAGAGATGAGAAAGAGAAGTTATGGGGACCAGAGTCCAGCACACTCTGTAGGGTCTTACAGGCCCCCCGAATAAATTTGCTTCTGCTGTAAAGCAAAGTGAGGGCCATTAAGGGATTTTGAGCAGCGCAGCCTTACAAGGGTCACTCTGTGAAGCAGAGACACAATCAAAGAGACTCCCGGGCAGATGGCCACAGAAGGATTGCAGTAAATCTCACTGCAAAGCTCGCTCACTCATTTCTTAAGAAACTAGAAGCAAAGACAGTCCGCGGGGCAGGGTCAGTCAGCAAGATCAGTGGTCCTGGTCATAGCCTGTCACAGCCGGAGATGCAGTGTGAAGTTGGGCGCAGAGACATCAGATGTAAATCAAAATGTGGAGTCCAAGGTGGGGCTGATGCTCAGGATCCAAGAAAGAGTCTTTGCCAAGGTCTGGGAGCCTGGGGGACGGTCACACGTACAAAGCTGAGTCCATTTATTATTTTTATTATTTTTGTTGTTTTTAAAAGTTCATTTATTTATTTTGAGAGAGAGAACATGAGCAGGGGAGAGGCAGAGAGGGAGAGAGAGAGAATCCCAAGCAGGCTCTGCACTGTCAGTGCAGAGCCCGATGCGGGGCTTGAACTCACAAACAATGAGATCATGACCTTCTTGGAAATCAAGAACCAGACGCTTAACCGATGGAGCCACCCAGGCACCTTCTGCGTGCTCTTGGGAAAGTCACTTCCTCTCTGATAGATCTCTCAGGAGTAGAGTTGGACAAGTAGCAGGTGTCACATGTACCGGCACGTGGGCATCGTGAGGTACTCAGCGGCGGTTCTCCACCTGGCACATTGAAATTTCCAGGAGTCACTTAAAAGTACTAGTGCTGAGGCTCCGTCGCCGAAAGTCCTGGTTCAGTTGGCCTGGGTGGGGCCTGGGCACTTTCTGTGAAACGCCCCAGGATGATATTGTTCACCGACGTTCTGCAACATGACCGCCCTTTAAGAAATCCTTGTACCCATTCCTAGATGCCTGTTCCATTCTGCCAGAATGGTCTCCTGTTCTGTTCTGCCAGAGAGAGCTTCTCACAGCCATGTGGGAGGGCAGACGAGAAGGGAAGGTATGATTCTGGGCCGTAGGCGCGGGCAGGTGCATGGGCATCAGCAGACGGCCTGCCTGGGTTTGGCCTGAGGGTTCCACAGGTGTCTTCCTAAGAATCGCCTACCGTGGTGTTCCCGGCAGCCAGGATCATTGGTGACCAAACCCTGCTGGCCAATTTCCTGGAGCAGTTTTCCTGTCGTGTGTGGATCTTGCAGCCCTTGCAGTGGTTAGGCCCCTAATTTCGTTGTAGTGGTGACTTTCCATAGAACATATGCGCCATTTCTGTTTTCTCGCAGAACACTGGCTGATGTCCCAGAGGGCCCTGTCGTGTCACCAGGCCCAATCGTCGTTCCCGTAAACCTTTCTCTTCTTGGGCCCCGGTGGGTGAGACCTGCACCATCGCCTGTCAGAAGCCACCTGTGCTGGATCCTTCAGGGACCACAGAGGTTTTCCCTTCTCAGCATGAGCTGGGCCCTTCCACCCGGAGGGAAGACAGTCCCTCCTTGAATATGGGCTGGGCTGGTGGCCAGTGTCAGCTCATAAAACATGGCAGAAGGGACGTGGTGAGAGCCCCTGAGCCCGAGGCTGCAGAGTCCTTGAACTCCTGACTTTGCCTCTTGGGACGCCAGCTAGGAGACCCCCAGGTAGGAATTCAGTCATGCCCTCTGGGGACAAACCTTATAGCCACGTAGGAGCATCCTATGGATGCTGTAACAAATGACCACAAACGATGTGGCTTAAAACGACACAGATGTATTATATAGTTATGGAAGTCCAGAATCCCCAAATCAGTCGTCTTAGTTTAAAATCAAGGTGCTGATAAACCTGCACTCCTTCTGGAGGCTCTCAGAGAGAACACTGTGCTTGATTTTTCCAGATTTCAGAGGCTGCCTCGTTCCTCGGCTCATGGCCCCACTTCGCCCCACCCTATGCCTCTACCATCGTATGTATGTTCTTTTCTGACTCTGACCATCCTGCTTGCCCCTTTAGGAGGACCCTTATGATCGCCTGGGGCCCAGCTTGATAATTCAGAATAATCTCTCCATCTCTAACCACAGCCACAAGATCCTTCTGCCATGTAAAGCAACATATTCATCTGGGGGTGATGATAAGGATGTCTTCAGGAGGCCATACCATGGATGGCCATGGGCAGTTGCATTTGGCCTGCAGGGTGCAAAGTCACCCATGCCCCATCTGCTGTGCTCTGGAATCTGTCGCCATGTTAGTAGAGAGGTCGTGCTTCCTCGGCTGATCCCGGGTAGCAATTGAGTGCAGCAGGGTCCTAAGATGGTGCCTCTGATGGGGCTCCCCATCACAGAAGCTTCCCTAGACCCTTGTTCTAAGTCCTTCCCTGCCCCACCTCCCCTTTCTGTGAGCATTGACCCACATCATGATCTGATGGCTCCTGGGGCTTCTATACTTCCCTTCTCATTTCCCCCTCACAGAAGTTCTCCCCAATAAACCTCTTGTAAGTCGAACCCAGACTTGGCATCAGCTTGGAGGACCCAGACTGTCCCAGGTCTCACCCAGGGGTTCAGAACTCCCCACTGACAGCCAGCACTACCCATCCAGCCTGTGAACAAGGCCAGCATGGACCTTCCTGTCCTGCTGACCGCTCCATAAATCACAGCCACACACATGTGTGAGGAGCCCGCAAAGTAACCTCATCACCCTGGGCACTGGAGTTTAATTGTTTCAAGTCCCTAACTTTTGGGGTGCTTTTGAAGGTAGAGAGGCTATCGCACCACAGGAGAAGATTGAGCGAAAATAAGAAAAAGGTAAACTGGCAGAAAGTAGGCTTTCATGTGGCAAGGCAGCCACATGTCAAAGAATCCTGCCTGGGCTCTTGGCCAACATTCCTGGGCTGAGCTGTCTTTCTGTGACCCACTTCTGTCTACCTGACCTTGCACTACAGATCTGCCGGGCGGCCATGTTCACACGTGGATTCAGGCCTCTGTAAGTTTCACCTTTGGATTCTGGCCCCACCTCTAACTGGGGTCTTGGGGCCCACCC
Source organism: Proteles cristata cristata (assembly GCA_017311185.1). NCBI lineage: Eukaryota > Metazoa > Chordata > Mammalia > Carnivora > Hyaenidae > Proteles > Proteles cristata. Next base: position 232,075 of record JAESUZ010004500.1, on the reverse strand, counting down.
CCTCCTGCCTTGCCAGTTATGGGCTTCCTAATAACACTCTCACCTTCTCGCTCTATTCTCTGAGCTACCTGCATTTCTTTTGCCTCTGACCTGGCTCCTCATGTCTCTGGTCTGGAGCCGGGCTTCACCCTCTGACTCAGCCCCCAATGGGCACCCCGGAAAACCAGTGCATCAGGTAGTTGGCCTCAAGGCTGAGCCTTGGGGCTGGAACCCAGCGCCTGCACTCCATGGCATTTTCCCTGTTGACATTGTCCTGTCTTCTGCATCCAGAAGCCTGGCTTCGGACACCTTCCTGGATCTCAGTATGCCCCTGTCTGCTCCTTCCTGCTAACCTGCTTTCAGGACATCCCTGACTGAGATTTTTATTTTCTTATATAGTTTATTGTCAAGTTGGTTTCCATATAACACCCAGTGCTCATCCCAACAAGTTCCCTCCTCTATGCCCATCACCTCTTTTCCCCTCTCTCCCACCCCCATCTACCCTGTTTGTTCACAGTATTTAAGAGTCTCATGGTTTGCTTCCCTCCTTTTCCTTTTCTAAAAAATTGTTTATAGTTTTTATTTATTTTTGAGACAGAGAGAGACAGAGTATGAGTGGGGGAGGGGCAAAGAGAGAGGGAGACACAGAATCTGAAACTGGCTCCAGGCTCTGATCTGCCAGCACAGAACCCAATGCGGGGCTCAAGCCCATGAACCATGAGATCATGACCTGAGCTGAAGTTGGACACTAATCGACTGAGCCACCCAGGTGGCTCCAGCCTCCCTCCCTCTCCTTAACGATTTTTTCCCCTTCCCCTCCTCCATGATCCTCTGTTAAGTTTCTCCTGTTCCACATATGAGTGAAAACATATGTTATCTGTCTTTCTCTGCCTGACTTATTTCACTCAGCATAACACCCTCGAGTTCCATCCATGTTGCTACACGTGGCCAGATTTCATTCTTTCTCATTGCCATGAAGGATTCCATCGTATAGGTAAACCACCTCTTCTTGATCCATTTGTCCATTGACAGATGTTTAGGCTGTTTCCATGCTTTGGCTATTGTTGAACGTGCTGCTGTGAGCATTGGGGTACACATGCCCCTATGCCTCAGCACCCCTGTATCCCTTGGGTAAATTCCTAGCAGTGCTATTGCTGGGTCGTAGGGTAGCTCTACTGTTAATTTTTTGAGGAACCTCCACACCGTTTTCCAGAGGGGCTGCACAGGTTTGCATTCCCACCAGCAGTGTAGGAGGGTGCCCTCCCTGACTGAGATGTTTGACATCCGCCGGCCAGAGGAAACACTCAGCTGGGCTCAGACGCCTCTCTCCGCCTGACACAGTGGAACTGCATCATTTCCCAAGTTGGCGGCCACCTCTTCCAAAGGATTCCTCTTGCCTTTCCCTGCCAGGGTGGATTATACCTGCGACAGAAGTTATTAACTTGAGAATCCTTTGCTCAGGGGACTGTGCCAGCAACGGTTCTTAGGTAGCTAGAATGCACTTCATTCGTGGACAGACATCTTCAGCTGGAAAAGGTGAACTTAAACCTCCTTCCTGCACTGCAGTAAATCAGAAGGCTGTAGTATTGAAAAGCAGTAGGAAGAACTGGCTCTTCGGGGAAAAATGAGCATTTTCCAATCATGGTGAGTCAAAGGCACATCGAAGACACAATCATGAATCCAAGATACCCTTTTACTGTTTTGTTTTCCGGAAATGAGATGTTTCAAGGATGCAGAGTAATAGGAAATCTATTAGTAACTGTCTTGCCCAAAGCATTTTTTAATCTTAAATTCCCTTTATACATCTTTAACGTATTTAAAGAGAGGGTATTAAACAGGCACTACAGTGCCTGTAAGACTCTTCGTTAAACTTTCTCAGTGCTCTTTTTTGTTAAGGTTTATTTAATTTGAGACAGAGAGCATGCACATGAGCAGATGAGGGGTAGAGAGAGAGGGAGAGAGAATTGCAAGCAGGCTTTGTGCCATGCTCTTAGCACAGAGCCCAATGTGGGGCTCAATCCCATGAACCGTAAGATCATGACTGAACCCAAATCAAGAGTCAGATGCTCAACTGACTGAGCCACCTAGGCGCCCCCATGGGACACTCCCCCAGCATCTTCCATATTTTCTGGCAGCAGAGGATTAATGTCTATAAATGTTGAGAAAATTGAATGAAAGACCATTTTTCTCACACTAAATTAATGTGCCTTTCAAGTCTCCCGACAAAACTGGCCAGTTATGTTTAAATGACCCACTGTCCCCTCAGAGCAATAAGCAACACTAGTGAGTTTATTAATTAAGCAAATATTTATTGGATATGTATTAGGTGCAATAAAGTCATCTAATACACAGCAGAGAGTGGTTTGAAGGTGAATTTACTGCTTTGAACTCAGGCACTGTCAAACACTCTTAATTAAAGGAATACATACAAACCTTTTTTTCTAGTTAAAGTCAGATTTAGAGATTGGTGGGGGTATTGAGGAGATTTCTACCAAATCCTGAGCATCCTAAAATTTAGACATACCCAAGTAGATGGTGATGACCACCTGGACAGAGGGAGGTGAAAACCAACTGGAGGAAAAATCTACTCCAAAACTAAGCTTCCATGATTTTAAGGAGTAAAGGGTGAGTCTTCAACTACCTTCCACAGGACCTAAAATTATTCCATTTTGTTTGATCTTTGTTAAAGACTTTGACCATTATCCTTGACATGAAATATCAGGAGATTTTGGGGCGCCTGGGTGGCTTAGTCGGTTAAGCATCCGACTTTCTCTTAGGTCATGATCTCACGGTTCGTGGGTTCGAGCCCCGCGTCAGGCTCTGTGCTGACAGCTCAGAGCCTGGAGCCTGTTTCAGTCTGTGACTCCCTCTCTCTCCGACCCTCCCCTGCTCACGCTGTCTCTCTCTCTCTCTCTCAATCTCTCTCTCTCTCTCTCTCCTAGAAAAAAAAAAAGAAATATCAGAAGATTTTGACAGTATTGATGTGGTGTTGAGATGTACTAGCCCCCTAGTTTCTCATGATGATGAGTTCCTGAAGAAGACATCCTCCCCAGGGCAAAGCAAAAAAAAAAAAAAAAAGTGATGAGTATGAGCTGGGCTTGAACACTGGACCTGGATACAGAGCTCTGGTAAGTTCTCCAGGATCACATGAAAAAGCATTTATCCTGAGTTGTTAGGCAAAAATATCTTCAAGGTCGAGCCTGGTCCCTTACACCAGTCAGTCTCGGTGGAGAATCAATCACAGGACATGGTCACTAAATTTGCTAGTGCCTTCCTTACCTGACTGCCACCTAGGAGAATAGCAGGGCACATGGGCCCACCTGGGCTTGGTCTCAACTGGACTTTCTTGCGTGGAGGAAGACCAGAGGCAGGGCTTTCTTCCTGGGATTAAGATTTGCAGACCATAGATAGAAGAGAATTGATAAAGGAGAAAGCCAGAGAGAAAGTCACGGCCATGTGAACAAGTTTGTGTGGATCATCAGCCAATGTGGCCAGGCAACGCCCCGGAATGTGTTTCATCTAGATCCCTTCCTCCACCCTGGATGGGGAGTGAGGGGAAAGAGGGGCATGATTTAGGCTCAAATCACAGACCGCATCCAATGAGGTGGAATGAAGTAGGAATAAATGTACATTTCTCCATGTAAGCTCCAAACACAGCTCCGTAAATATCAAATTTAGGCCTAGATTTGGGGGTTTGGAGGGCCTCATAGGGCTATCATCCTGATGCCACCATTGTCTATAGACTATCTTTGTTTTGCACTGGTCAGAAGACTTCAGTTTCAAATGATGTTTCTTAAAATGAACATGGGGGCACCGGGGTGGCTCAGTTGGTTGAGAGTCCAACTCCTGATTTCAACTCAGGTCATGATCTCACTGTCGTGGGATGGAGCCCCCCATCAGGCTCTGCACTGAGAGCATGGAGCCTGCTTGGGATTTTCTCTCTCCCTGCCTCTCTGCCCCTACCCAGCTTGAGCTCTGTCTCTCTCTGTGTCTCAAAACCAAGCAAACAAACAAAAACAAAAACACAAAAAACAAAAACCAAAAGCCAAAACAACAAAACCCAGGAACCCAGACAATGCATAGATTGTTTAGAGGAAATTCTTAAATAGTATAAGAAATTGAATTAAAAGGTGGTTATTTTAATTGCTCCTATTTTAGGTTTTCAAGGCTCTGAAAATCTAACCTAAAGGGAGTTGAGGGGGCACCTGGGTGGCTCAGTCAGTTAAGCGTCCAATTTCAGCTCAGGTCATGATCTCACGGTCCATGAGTTCAAGCTCCATGTCGGGCCCTGTGCTGACAGCTCAGAACCTGGGGTCTGCTTCATATTCTGTGTCTCCATCTCTCTGTGACCCTCCCTGGCTCATGCTCTATTTCACTCTGTCTCTCAAAAATAAATAAATGTTAAAAAATAAACAAATAAAGGGAGTTGTGTTTCTTGAATTCCTATTACATTCACTGTGGTAGACGTGGTATGTGCATTCCACTTTGACCATTGTCCCATTTTATGGATAAGGACCCCAGGGCTTCGAGACACTAGTTCTAGGTGATTTTCCCGCAGTCCCACGACTAATGGACAACAAACCAGGACTCACACATCTCTATTCCCCCCAACTCAGATGTACTTGCTGCTTTCACTACACCGAGCATTTAACATCCTGTGATTTTAAGATTGCATGCTTCAGTGATCCTGAAAAATGCTTCTAAAGCTGCAGTGTTCCAAGACTCCACAGACCGGGATGGGAAAGAGGGATGTGGGTAGAAGGATGTAGGTGGTCGAGGGGGGGAGCATGAAGTGGCCGGAAGAACAGAGAAATCACAAAGGGGGTCATTCACCCAAACAAAGCATTCTTGTGTGTTTCTCTGCGCTTCTACCAGGCAGGCCTGTGACCTGACAACTACTCCCTTGGAACCAGGGTTTTTTTCATTTCCTGGCTCCTAATCTAATAGAAATGTCTAAACGAGTTGGCTGGCTCCGGCAGAGAGAGGGGAAAACAATCTAGGATCAATCACTGCATCTGAAATGGCATCTGCAGAAAAGATGTCAGGACGGGACAGCGCTCTGTTTGTCCCAGAGCCTCTCCTGCCGACCGCTGGTCCAGCTCAGTCTCTTGTCTGCACCATGAAAAAGGTGTCAGGCAGGGCCTCCCAGAGGTGATTCTCTGCCTTTCTTTACGACTTGATTAAATGCCTGTTTGTTGCCAACCATAGTGTCAGACCTGGAGTGTCCAGACTGGGGTCCAAAGACTCCTTAAGGCATTAAAAAAAAAAAAATAATAATAGCCCAGTGCAGAGCTTTCCAGGAGTTTTCTGAAGCTCCAGGTATCTCTATTGGACAATCAATGCCAAGTTCTTCTCCAGTTGGTTTCCATGTGGCATGAGGGTAGAATCCTTAAAACATGCCTGCAAAACAGCTTGTTTCCATTTGTAATTTAGGGGAGGGCTACTGAGAATCAACAGGCATGTGGGTGGAGCCTTACCCCCGTCCCAACTACAAATGACAGTTGCCAAAGTCTATCAGTGCTGGTCACCTGGTGTGCTGGACCTCCGGAGGCAGATACGCCCAACAAAGACCGTACCCTGTCCTTAGATGTTTAGGAGTATCACATGAAATTATTATTTTTTTAAGTTTACTTATATATTTTTGAGAGAGAGAGAGACAGAGAGGGACAGACAGCATGTAGGGGAGGGGCAGAGAGAGAGGGGGAGAGAATCCCAAGCAGATTCCTCACTGTTAGGACTGAGCCCGACAATCCCACGACCATGTTATGATGACCTGAGCTGAAATCAAGAGTCGGACGTTTCACTGACTGAGCCACGAGGCACCCCTCATTTGAAATTATTAACCAAACTGTAAACTCTCCTCAGATTTCACCAAATTTCTCACTAATGTCTTTTTTCTATTCCAGGATCCAGCTCAAGATTGCATTTGGTTAGTTTTATTAATTTAATTTCACTTTCCCACAGCTTTATTGAAGTGTACTTGATCATAGAAGATCATAACACTGGGTGAGTCAGGGGGAAGGTTTCTCCAGAAACTCTCACCTAGGGCTGGGATTAGGGTGGGGATGGAAACACTGACTGTCAAGAACATGAGGGAACATTCTGGGACAATAGGAATGTTATATATTTTTATTATGGTGGTGGTTACAGAGATGTGTATGTTTGTCAAAACTCATCAACCTCTATTTTAAAATAACTATATTTAATTGTATGCAAATTCTACCTCAAGAAAGTTGATATTTAAAAGTCTTTCAAATCAGAATATAAGATCACATCACTCCTGTACATAAAATCCTTCAATGGCTTCCCATTACACATGAAATAAAATCCAAACTAAAAAAAAAAAAACTTAAAAAAAATCAAAGGGCTCTAATAAAATGTTGGTTAAGTTCCTTAAGATACAAAGAGCACTTATTAACCAATAAGAAAATGGGTTTGGGTCATGAATGGCAATTTATAAAGAAATAAGAATGGGTAACAACATTTGAAAAGAAGTTTAGCTCGATTACTCATAAAATACAACAATTTGTAACAAAACAACAGAAGATTATCTGAAGTGGTTTGTTGAAGGCTGGAAACAAATAGTCAGGCTTCCTCAACGTCTTTTCATTTGAGGAGCTGGCCCAGTCCCTTTCTATTAGGATTTTCTTTCTCCTGCTTCCCAGTCAATATCTCCAGTGAAATGAGGTGTCAAAGAAAAATTATGTTTAAATAGATGTTACTGTATTGCCCAGACTTTCTGGCAGAGATTTCAGAGGCAGAGAACAGCGTGAGAGGTGCCAAGTACATGAGCATCCTTAATTAAGGTCCCAGACCATATACGGGACAGGCTAAGAAATCGTGAAACTGTTTCAGCCAGTGGTGGTCCCATTGACTCTGCAGGGATCGATTTAGGACCACATGTATGATTCTTTTGGAGAGAAGCATTGATGCATCCTGATTCCCCTCCCCATGGGGGCCTCAGGTTAGGAGAGAGGGGCTGGAGTTGGGGACACAAGGAACTAGATGCACCACCCACTTGGGCCTGAGAGGCTGTGGGTTATAGGGATGGGCTTGAACTCACACTGCCTCCCTCAAGGTCAAGCCGGGACTGGGCCGGAATGGTCTGAGTCCAGAGTGGGCAGGGCAAAGACTGGGGAGGTCTCTGTGTGCGAGATGTAGACTTGCTAAGGGGACAGTAAGGACAAGTGATCCCCAATAGGAGGCAAACTGCAACAGTGGATGAGGGAGCTATGAGTAGCCAGGGGGAAGAGGCAGTGACATTAAGGGACATACAGACGTGAGGTATTTCTGATGATGGGGAAGATCTCCAAGGAACTCTCAAAGGCCTCCCATGAAAAGGAGAATTGCCCCACCCGGGGGGCTCAATGTCAATCGCAATGGTATCCTTCAAGTAAGACCTTCCCTGCCCCTTGTTTTTCCTCCCTAATCCGCTGCGACCCTGGATGGACCCAAAGTACAGCCAGAAAGCAGTGGATTTTGAACAAGAGGAAAAGAGGCAACCATCCACTGTGACCGTGCCAGGGCAGGGCTGATCTGGGGGAAGGAAGAAGTTGTGAATGATAGTTTATTGATGTATTTGCTTAGTATTTCTTTATTTTGAGAGAGAGATAGCAGGTCAGGGGCAGAGACAGACAGACAGACAGACACAAAAAGAGAGAATCCCAATTAGGTTCCACACTCAGCATGGAGCCCAACTCTGGGCTCAATCTCATGACCATGAGATCATGACCTGAGCCAAAATCAGGAGTTGAACACTTAACTGACTGAGCCTCCCAGGTGTCCTGAATGATAGTTAAGATAGGACTCTAGAGTAGAATTTAAAAAATATTTTTTTAATGTTTATTCTTTTTGAGAGAGACAGAGAGTAAGCAAGGGAAGGGCAGAGAGAGAGGGAGACACAGAATCAGAAGCAGGCTCCAGGCTCTGAGCTGTCAGCACAGAGCCCAACACGGGGCTTGGACCCATAGACCACAAGATCACGACCTGAGCCGAAGTCGAACTCTTAACCGACTGAGCCACCCAGGCGCCCCTAGACTAGAGTTTTTAAAAATACCTAGAAAACGATATTCTTTGTTATCATGTTATCATGTTTTGGTGTTTTTTGTTTGTTTGTTTGTTTGTTTTTGGCCTGAAAGTGATTGGGGGCTTTCTGATTACCCTATACTGCCCTGAAAAGCTGAAAGACTTAACTAAAATTTCACGAAGCATGAGGGGAGACAGACAAGAAAAGTCAGAGTCAAAACAAAGTTCAGCGGTGGATAGAATAGTGTTGCTTTCGGTCTACACCAAAGTCTGGTTTATTTATTTTTTAAAATATTTTTTATTTATTTCAGGGAGAGAGAGAGACAGTGTGAGCAGGGGAGGGTCAGAGAAAGAGGGAGACACAGAATCTGAAGCAGGCTCCAGGCTCCGAGCTGCCTGTCAGCACAGAGACCGACATGGGGCTCTAACCCACAAACTGTGAGATCATGACCTGAGCCGAAGTCGGACGCTTAACCAACTGAGCCCCCCAGCCCCCCAAAGTCTGGTTTATTGACTAAACTTATTGCATAGAGTTCTCCTAAAAGGTAGGAGGCTTTAGCACAATTAATCAATCAATCAATCAATAATCAATCAAGAAACTACATTAATCATATAATTGGGGCATAAGACATGTGACTTTTATACATGAGATTTGAAACCGTTAGCACAAGCTTATGCTTCCCTCCTGCTTCCTGAGTTGTCATGTGAATGAAATATTCTAAATGAACATTTAGTCCACCTTGGACAGAATCTCATAATGTCCCTATTATACTCTCATAATGCCAAACACCCCTGGAAATGTTCTGCTCATGGTGTTACATTCAATACCCTATCATTGATTTCTGTAAGGAATATAATAAGGTTTTTCACGAACAGGGCTTATCAAAGCTTTGGTGTTTGTAAAAACACACCACGGCCATATATTTTCTGCTTGTTGCCTAAATTTCCTAGAGAAACTTAGTCTTCCTATTTAATAAGAAATGCGGAATTTTGCCCCATTGGTTGAAAGAGGCCACTCTTACATGTCGAGGGAGTTGGTGTTTCCTGAGTGTCATTATACAAACGGCAGAGAGTTACTCCTATAGATCACCTGCTGAACTCTCTCTTGATGGGATTCATCTTGCCTTTTCTTCTCTTGCATACAGAATTAGCCAGTGATAACTTGTTTTTTAAAGCAAATTTTAAGGTATATTTATTTAATTTGAGAGAGAGAGAGAGAAAGAGCAGGAGAGGGGGCAGAGAGAGAGGGAGAGAGAGAGAATCTCAAGCAGTGGAAGGATTTGGCACAGAGCCTGATGCAGGGCTCAGATTCACGAACTGTGAGATCATGGGCTCACCTGAGCTGAAATCAAGAGTTGGAGGCTTAATGGATTGAGCCCCCAGCCACCAACCAATGATAACTTACAATACCCGTATCTGGTATGTGTCTCTCCTACCTGGTCACCCCCTCCCTCCTCTTTCCCTTGCTCTTTGTGATGACTGATTTCAAATCTGTTGACACTCTACCCATCACGTGTAATTGTCTTCCCCTTGTATAAGAACTGGACTTAGTGAGTCACTTCTCATAGCAGAATGTGGCAGAAGTGATGCTCTGTGACACGCAGGGCTGGGTCATGAAAGGCAACACAGCATATCAGCCTAGACTCTCTCTTGGGACACTCGTTCTTGGAATCCAGCCACCATGTTGGATCCCAGACCACATAGAGAAATCTCACATCGGTGTTCTGGCCAACAGCATGGCTGAGGACCCAGCTCATAACCGGTGTCCACCACCCGGCTTGTGAATAAGGAAGAGTCAACATGAGCTTAGCCCAGCCATGGGCTGACTGCAACCACACGAAGAACCTTGAGAGAGAGCCACCCAACTAAATCCAGTTCTGTGAGAGACTCCAGGAGGTGATTGCTGTTGTTTTATGCCACAAAGTATAGGGTGGTTTGTGGCTCCACTGTAGACAATTAGCACTACTAGGGAAACTCCAGAATGTTCATTTTCTATGAAACACTGTTTCCATTCTGGGTTATATATATATATTTCATTTATTTATTTGTTTGTTTTGTTTTAAGTTTTTTTTTTAATACTATATTTATTCTTAAGAGAGAGAGAGACAGAGACAGAGCATGAATGGGGGAGGGGCAGAGCGAGAGGGGGACTCAGAATCTGAAGCAGGCTTCAGGCTCTGAGCTGTCAGTACAGACCCTGACATGGGATTCTAACTTACAAGCCGCGAAATCACGACCTGAGCTGAAATCAGATACCCAACTGACCGAGCCACCCAGACGCCCCAAGTTTTTTATGTTAATTCCAGTTAGTTAACATACAGTGTTATATTCATTTTGGGTTATGCCCTATGACTTAGAATACAAATGGAAATAACTTTTAGGCAAGGAGCATTTTTTTAATGCTAAAATATTGGGAAGAGCCATTTCCTATTATTGAACACTTGGGCTACATTACTATCCCAAAGTCACACAATGAAATAGTATGAAATGTGATGAAATACAATGAAACTGTTAAAATGTCTAAGATTTCCAGTCTAGACAAATAACATCCTCAGAGTAAACTGTGCTTCCCCGCCAAATACAATGATAAATTCTGAAAATAATACAAAAGTCAACCAACCACAGGCCATCTCTGAAAGTTAGTAAGAAGAAGGCATAGTGGTTTGGGACCTCAACTTTAGAGGAATAATACAGTAACAGAATGTCTTGTGTCTGCCCTCACCCAATGGAAAGTAACCCAGTCCTCAACCTAGCATCACATTCCCCTGGATCTAATGGGGAGAGAGTGGCATAATTTCAATAGAATGAATAAGTGGCCAAGGGAAACACCGTCCCTAACTGTTGGGTCAGAGACGTCCCTCCCTCACTGAGAGATATTGGGGCAGAGAGATGGACCCGGCTAGAGGAATCCACTACAACACACAACCTGGCCCCCAAAGCTTCTTTGTTCCATAGACCTGATATTCTGTGTCACCACCTAGAGACCCTGAGAAGACATGGCCAGGAAGAGATTCTACCACAGGTGCCTCTGGCTTGGGAAGCACTCTTGGACCCCTATGAGAAGGGGGGTGTCCTACCACAAGTGCTGGGCCAGGAAAGCCTCTGGAGTAGACTATCTCCCCAGATTTACAATCATTAAAGAAACTGAATTTGTAATTTGAGAGCTCCACCAAATGAAACCTCAACGAGATGTCACTACACATCTATCAGAATGACCAAAATAGAAAATAGTGATGATGCTAAATGCTGGTAAGAGTGTGGAGAAACTGGGTCACCAACTCATTGTTGGTGAGAATGCAAAATGGTAAAGCCACTCTAGAAAACAATTTTGAGGGGTGTCTGTGTGGCTCAGTCAGTTAAGCCTCCTTCTTCAACTCGGGTCATGATCTCACGGTTTGTGAGTTTAAGCCCTGCGTTGGGCTCTATGCTAACAGCTCGGAGCCTGGAGCCTGCTTCAAATTCTGTGTCTCCCTCTCTCTTTGCCCCTCCCCTGATAGCTCTTTCTCTCTCTCTCTCTCAAAAATAAATAAACATTTAAAAAAATTGGAAAACAATCATGTGTTTTCTTATCAAGTTAAATGCACAAGTATTGCATGAGCCCACAATGGCACTCTTGGGCATTTGCTACAGAGAAATGAAAACTTGGTTCCACAAAAAATCCTTTACATAGCAAGTTTATTAGGAATAGCCCCAAATGGGAAATAGCTCAGATGTTCTTCAACAGGTGCAAGATTAAACAAACTAGTATACGTACCATGAGATACTGCCTAGTAACAAAAAGAACCATTTTCCTGCTATTCATTATAGCTGAAAATTTGTACCTTCCACCTTCTTCCTACTTCTACCATCCACCCCAGCCCCTAGCAACTACTTCTGTACCCTATGTTTCTATGAGTTTGAATTTTTAAGATTTCATGTATAAGTGAGATCGTGCAGTATTCATCTTTCTTTGTCTAGCTTATTTAGCCCTGAATAATGCCGCCAAGTTCCACCCATGTTGTTTCAAACGACGGGACTACCTTCTTCCTCATGGCTGAATAATGTAGCGATTGAATATTATTCAATTATATATATGGAATATATATCCAATATATATATATCCAATACACACTCACACACACACACACATCCATTCATCCATTGATATACACTTAGATTGTTTCCATACCTTGGTTGTTGTGAATAATACTCCTATGAACATGGTAATGCAGATATTTCTTCAATACACCAATTTCATTTCCTTTAAACAGATATCCAGCAGTAAAACTGCTAGCTCATAGGCTGGTGCTATTTAATTCTTTGAGGAAACTCCACCCTCTTTTCCACAGGAACAAATTATGGACACATTCAAAAATGTAGCTGAATCTCCAGGGATTATGTAGAGTGAAAGTCAACGTCAAAATGTCACGTGCTGTATGATTCCATTTGAATGATGCCGTGGAGAAAAGGAGAACAGATTGGTGGACGGCAGGAGTCAAGGACGGAGGGGAAGGAGAGGGTTGGCGTGGTTACCACAGACCAGTTCAGGGGATCCTTGTGGGGATGGAAATATTCAGTATCAATTGTGAGGGATACAGGGACTTACACATCTCATAAAATTGTGTAAGACTAGGTGCGTGAACACATGGGTGCACTTGCACACACAGAAATGAACTATAAATAAAACTGGAGAAGTCTGAGTCAGATCGGGGGTCTATGTCAATGTCAATAACCTGGTGGTAACATTGTACTTTGGTTTTGCCAGCTTTTACCACTCGGGGGAACTGGGTTGAGTACTCCATATTTTTTCTTACAACTGTATGTGAATCTATAATTATCTCAGTAAAAGTTTTAATTAAAAATTAAGCTTATGAAGAGGCTGTGATAGTATGCAATAAATTGTTTATCACATAAACCAGATGCTATAAAAAATTAAAATAGTCATAAAATTCATGTACAGCACAATTCTGGCAAGTAGATTCAAATAAAGCAAAAATCAAAAGTGTATACAATTGAAAGTAAAGAGAGAAATGGGAAATCCAAAGGAAAACAGAACACACCATATTAAAATTTTATTTTCCAAATTTTCTATCATAAGTGCATGATACTTGTGTGATAGAAGAAATAAACTTTCTTAAAATAGACATTTTTATCTGCTCTTAGATTTTTAGTATTTATCAACACAAGTAGAGGTCTATATTTCTCAATAAATGCCACTGAAGGTCATGTGCATGGTACATCTGTATTTTGACAGGAGAAGCAGAAATCTTCAAAAGCTGTTTTAATGAAAAATATTTAGATGTAGTTCAGTGAGTTCAGGAGATAGACCACTGGACATGGTAGGCATGTTCCTACTCCTTTCTGGGTCCTTGGAACTTGTGACGTATTAGGGTCACTCACTCTGCTCTTGCTGTAGGTGCCTCCCATGCCTCCACGATGGGGTCCTTTCCTATCCCACTACTAATGGACTTCAGCCTTGGGTTGAAAGTATTCAACTGTGAAGACACAATTTCAAATTGGCCTGCCTGTTTTGGTGTACAAATCTCTCCACAACTCGGAGACTTCTCCGGGGAAATTTTGAAAGCAAGTAGAGGTGCTGAAAGAGTTTGGAGAAGATTGTTTTCTGCATGGATTGTTCTGAGTGCAATTAGGTTGCACCCCAAATTCACTGGGCCAGAAAATATTTGGGGAGAAATACAATCTCCTTTGCAGCGCGGAGAATAGTATTTCCTTTCTAAATGAAGGAAAACGATCACTGACTTACAAAAGCAGAAGGTACCTGAGAGACCCACCACCATGTTCAACAACAACAGGTGGCCCCATTTACAAGTAACCTATAGACATGGTGGTCCAAAGCGTTGTGCAGTATACAACTTACATGAATGTATTCCTCACTTCTGCTACATCCAGTCACTGCCAACGCTGCCCTTCCACCCATTGTACTGAGATACAGTCTCTTAGAGAGGAGGAAAGTACCAGAGAAGGGAAGGAGTTTGTCCAAAGTCACACAGTTAACCGCAGAACCTGGGTTCTTGAATTTTAGACCAGTTCTCTTTCCTCTTCTACAATGCTTCCTGGAAGAAATGTTTTCACTGGAAAACAAAATTTTTTTCTTAAACATATTTGTTTCAAATCTACACGGGTAGAACTCAAACTGGAGCTGTTTTCATAATGTTGAAACAAGAGTTGAATTGAGGGAAGATTCTAAGTATAGTTTTCTCATATGAAATGGTGATAATAATAGTACCGCCTTTTAGGGTTGGTTAGGGAATAAATGAATTAATACATATAGAACACTTAGAACAGTGCCTGTCATATAGAAAGTACTATGTAAGTATTAGATATTATGTTATGCTATGTTATTATTATCAACATGTATTTCTACATGCTAATAACAAATGAAATATAGACCCTTCAGAGAACATGCACTTTTCCATAGGACTTGGCATGGCTTTGAGGAAGTGCTCTATTAATGTTGTTTGATGATGACTGGACAGGTGGATGGATGAATGGATGGAAGGAAGGATGGATGAATGAATGGATGGATCAATGGATTGATGGAACAATGGATGAGAAATGGATGCATAGAAGGATGGGGGGATGGATGTATGGATATGTGGATGGATGGGCTAAATAAATGAAAAAGTAGATGGATGAATAAGTTCAAGTTCACGTGATTAAGCAACCTGTTAACTCCATAGAATGAGTCTTTCTCACCAGATACTTTTTGCATGGAGAATAAAGATGTGAGGTTAGTCATGGATGATATGTTAGAGTTTTGGTCTCTTCAGTGCTGCAGAGTCTGCTAATAGTCTAGAAAGAGAGCTGTCACGGCCACACATAAATTCAATGATAGCTGAATGCTCAACTGAGGGAGATGAGAAAGATAGTGGCAGCCAGGCTTCTGCTCCCAGGTGCTGAGATATTCTATAAAGAAGTATATAGAAATGAAACAGGCAGATGGACCATGTCACAGATCGCCCAAGTTGGAACAGATCTTATAGATCACCTAGACCACACTCTTTCTCCCATAGCACACATCCACACATCCACACATCCACACTCCAAAACCAAGGCTCAGCAAGAGAAAGGGGGTAAACCTCTTGGGTTCCAGGACACAGCTCTCTCTTCCTCTCTCTCTCTCTCTCTCTCTCTTTCTCTCTCTCTCTCCCCCTCCCTCCCCCCCCCCACTTTCTCTCTCTTAGGTATTCCCCTGCCAAACTGTCTCAGACGCTGCTTTTTTCTTAGTCACTTTTGCTAGATTCTTCTTGTTTTCCTGAATTTAGAGTATTGCAAGGCCTGGGTCTCAGTCCTCCCCTTCCTTCTCCTCTATCCTCATTCCTTAATTCATAAGGTATATTATACCCTAAGCCTTTAAATGCCATATATGCATTGGTGGATTCTAAATTCATGACTTCAGCCCAATCCCTCCCCTAAAATCCATGTGCCCACTCAACATGACCATGGACATGAGTAGGGCTCTCACGCCAAAACTCATTTTTGCTCCCAAATTGAACTCCTGCCTCAGTCTACCCAATCTCAGGCAATGGCCCTCCAGCTGTATGTTGTCCAGGTCAACAACCTTGGGACTGTCCTTGGCTCCACTCTCTTGCTCTGTATAGCTAATATATTATAAAACCCTGCCTAATCGATGTGCAAAACAAATTTAGAATCCCAGCCTCCACCATCCTAGACCAAGCCATCAGCACCTCTCTTTACTGACCTCCCTGCTTTGATTCTCGACTTCCTGTAGTCTATGCTCTTATAGAATGATCTGGCTACTGCTACTTTCCAACCTCATCTCTCAGCACTCTCTGACCTTCTTACTCTAATCAGCCACACCAACCTCTTAACTCTTCCTAGGACCCACTGGGCATCCTTTCTCTCATCTCAGAGCCTTGACATCAACCTCTCTCTCTCCATCTCCATGTCTCTCTCTCTCTCTCTCTATGAAATACTATCCCCAGTTTCAGTAGATCTCTTCTGCTTCTTGGACCTTTTCCTGCTTTCCTTCTGCTAGTGTGGTTGACTTAAGGAACTCACTGTAGGTAATGCTGGGGATCTCTCCCCTCTGGAGATCAGGAGGGTGACCGTGAAAAGTGACTTGATGGGAAACCATCCATCATGAGAAAGAAAGGCTAGATTACTCTCAATTCAGGTATCTGGGGTCTAGAATACTCCATAAGACTGTTTTGTCATGAAGGGCTATGAGATACAGCCCCTAAGGGGGTACATAAACTTGCCAGAACTTTTTGTCCCCTGTATTTTCCTCATTCATATCTTTTGAGCTCTGAAACCCAAGATAGAGAGTCATTTTCTTATTTTTATGCTTTGTTACTGTTATTCCTGAACAAACTTTATTTCACGTTTTGGATGGTGAGCGTCTCAAAGCTGCACCTGCACAGGTTTATAGTCTCTCCTGCTTCTACCCCTGAACGTGCTACAGAAGAAGTCCATGCTAATAGTGAACATTTATGGGGCACTTATGATGTGCTAACCGTAGAGGTTGTTTGCAAAAATGGTCGGGATCATGTCCGTCTGGTACGCATTCTCCTTTGTAGTAGGAATTTGCAGCATTTCCGTCAACCGATAGAGCTAATTTCCCCAATCACTGGATTTGAGCTGGCCTCGTGGCTTGCTCTGACCAATAGAAAGTGACAGAAGTACTGACATTGTGCCAGGTGGCAGGCTTGGACCTCAAGTGGCCTTGCGCTTATCTGCTGAGTCCCTTGGAGCTCAGCCAAATCTCCACTGGATCGAGTCCGGGCCAGCCTACTGGAGGGCGAGAGGCCACATAAAGCAGCTGAGGCCATTCTGGATCAGCCAGCCCCAGCCGGCCTGGCAGCCTTCTGCAGATATGCGAGGAAGCCTGGCCAAGCCCAGGGAAACGACACAGTAGCTCCTCATCCAAATTGTCAACCCACAGAACCAGGAAGCAAATCACCGGCTGTGGTTTGGAGTTGGGGGCTGGCAAACTGTGGCCCATCAGCCAAATGTGGCTTGAGTCCTGCATTCGTAAATACAGTTATTTTGGAACGCACCTCACTCCGTTGTTTATATATTGTCTACTGCTATGCTCATGTGATGGCAGCAGAGCTGGGCAGGTACAATAGTGCTTGGAATATTTACTGTCTGTCCCTTTACAGAAAAAGCTTGTGAACCCTGTTTGAAAGTTACTAAGTTTGGGGGTGGTTTTAACTCCAGGAACTCAGCCAAGCACTTTAAGTTATTGAATGTGCTTTCATTTTGACCTAGCGAGGGTTTATCATGCCCATGTTACAGATGGGGAAACTGAGGCACATGAGGGAGAGTGATTTGTACATGGGGGAGTCCGGGAAAAGCACAGGCTTTGCTTGCAGACGTCTAACCTTGGCATGCTGACTCAGGAAGTAACGTTAAATGGATGGATGACTGTCCAAAGGAATATATAGCTGAATGAAGAGTTCAGGTAACTTCCTCCGAGGAAGGGATGGAGACGATAACGACCTTGGTGTCAGTGGTGTGCTACTTGTGGGCCAAACTGAATTCCTCACAGAAAGGGTTAGGAATGTTCACACCTAGATCTTAACAGTTCCTGACAAGTCTTGCACCTGTGCCTCAATGGATGTTTCAGAAGAATTACTGAAATACATTCCAGGGGTAGAGGAGAAAGAAGGGGTGAAGGTGAAGGAAGGTAAGGTTTAGAAAAAGAAAGGAAAGCCATCCAAATTCTATCGAAGATGGTCTTCTTTTTTTTTTTAAGTTTGTTTATCTTGAGAGACAGAGAGTGTGAGTGGGGAAGGGACAGAGAGAGAGGGAGACAGAATCCCAAGCTGACCCCACCCTGTCCGTGCAGAGCCCGAGGCAGGGCTCAAACCCATGGATCACGAGATCATGACCTGAGCCAAAGCTGGATGTTTAACTGACTGGGTCTCCCAGGCGCCCCAAGGAGAGTCTTCCATTATGCTTCTGGTATTTGTCTGATCTCTGTTTATGATTTCAGATATCCATAGGGGAACCACGAGAAGACAACCACTAAAGTCTACCAGGGTAGAATCAATCTAGAACCAATCTATTATTGGGGAGACTTGGAGGGTCACCAGGGGTCATTTTCATATGGCGCAAGGAGACCCACAATCTGTCTTAGAACGTAGCCCTGGTCTTTACTGGCCCAGCCGCCTCAGGAATGGGTGAGGAAGCTCGTTGATTGGCATCTTCACAGTACAGTGGGGTATCCTTCCCCATTCACTTCTTTCTCAAGATCAGGAACATGTGGGCAGCACAACTCCCCACCCCAGACAGAAAAGAGATCTCTCCTGCCTCTCTCAGCATTCTCCCCACCCCCAACCATGCTGATACTATTCAATAACTCACATTGACTTCGGGAGGAGGAAAAAAAATGTAATTGTTAAAGCGTAAATCCCTTTAAATACGAAGATCAAAAGGAAGGTTTCCATCCAATGACACATAATTAAACATGCAGACGTGCCCAACTTTGATTCATGAATGCTTATGCACTTCTAAATTGTTGCCAGGGAGATCAGAGCCTGAGAAAATTAAAACCATTATGCCTCAAAAGGGTACATGATTTTCACAGCTTTCTAACGTGATTTCCTGTTGTGCAGAACTTTATGTTTTCCCATTTTCTCCTCCTCGCCTCTGTAGCGATGTTCAGGGTTGAACACAAGCAGCTTTGCAAACATCCTTTGCTTGAGAATTCCCGCAGGCCCAGCGGGATGTGAGCACAGAGCCAGGCAACAAGACCCACATTTTCCTACCGCTAGATGTTCGACCACAGGGCAAATTCCTCTCTGATAGTCCCTGAGGATGGTCTCAGATGCTTGGATGGTGGGATGGCGACATGGTACTTAAAGTCCTCAAACATATAAGGCTGTATTAGTCAGGGTTCTCTAGAGAAACAGAATCAACAGGATGCATAGCTGCATCTGTATCTGTATCATCTGTTCATATAAAGGGAATTATTATAGGAATTGGCTCAGGGATGCTTGGGTGGCTCAGTGGTTTGTGTCCAATTCTTGGTTTCAGCTCAGGGCATGATCTTGTGGTTCATGAGTTTGAACCCTGCATTGGGCTCCACACCAACAGTGTGGAGCCTGCTTAGGAGTTTCTCTCTCCCTTTCTCTCTGCCCCTACCCTGCTCACACTCTATCACTATCTCTGAAAATAAAAAATAAACTTAAAAAAAAATTGGCTCATGCAATTATGGAAACTGAGACATTCCAAGATGTACCATCCACCCAGGACGGCCAGTGGTGTAGTTCTGTCCCAGTCAAAATGTCCTAGAACCGTGGAAGCAGATAATGAAGATTCTAGTCTGGGTCTGAACATCTAAGATCAAGGAAAGCTAGAGGCGCCCGGGTGGCTCAGTTGGTTGAGCATCTGACTTCGGCTCAGGTCATGATCTCATGGTTCGTGGGTTTGAGGCCCGTGTCGGTCTCTGTGCTGACAGCTCAGAGCCTGGAGCCTGCTTCGGATTCTGTATCTCCCTCTCTCTGGCCCTCCCTTGCTCACACTGTTTCTCTCTCTCTCAGAAATAAATAAATAAGTAAATAAATAAATAAATAAAAACATTTAAAAAATTTAAAAAAAAAAAAAAAAAAGAAAGCTAAAGGCAAGGAATTCAATACCCAGCTCAACAACTAGGCAGGAAAGGCCAAATACTTTCTTTCTCTGCCTCTTTGTTCTATCCAGGATCTCAAAGGCCACGATGATGCCCATCCACACGGGGGATGGCAAACTGCCTCACTGAGCCTACTGATTCAAGGGCCAATTTCATCCAGAAACGCTCTCACAGACGCACCCAAAAATAATGTTTAGCCAAATGTCTGGGCACCCTGTGATCCAGTCAAGTTGACACCTAAAATTAACCACCCCACGAGGTATCTCAAATTACATCTGGGGTCTGAATAATTAGATTCTCTAAGTTTCAGTGTCTTCTGTTGGGTTCCCCCAGAAGTAAACACGGAGACCAATATTTGAGCACAGAAACGTGTGGGACACACCACAGGAGACTGAGGAATTAAGACAGGGAAGGGCAAATGGCTGTAATAAAGGTGAATTGTGGAACCAGTTACCACTGCCCATGTCTCCTGGAGGCTGCAACTATGTGTCTGTTTCAAGGAACAAGTCAAGTAGGGGGAAGACGCCAAGGTTGAAGGAGCCCCAGGGAAGAAAGGACCAGGCAGCATCAGAGCACTTTTGTTGTTGTTGCTGTTGCTTACTCTGACTTTCAAATGTCCTTTAAGCAGGCAGCTGCATGATTTGGGCCAAGCAAGGTGGAGAGGCATAGGGGACCCGCTGGCTCTTACAGGAAGCATGTTGGGGCTCTGGTTCAGGTTGGTGTAGCCAAGGAAGGCGGGACTAAGTGAACCCTTTATTGCTTGGCTCTTACGTGGTCAGCAGGCAGCTGGTCCACTATCACCAAGGTCAACGGGTGCAGTTCAGGGAAGCAGCCATGACCAGGAGACAGACAATACTCAGAATCAGAAGGGTGGCGGGTTCATGACTGTCACAGGTGGGCTGGGAGCAGAATCCAGTCACAGGGGAAGGTTGGACTGTGTATAGCAAAGCTGGCAGAGCAAACCTCTTGCAGGCAG
The DNA here is from genome assembly GCA_017311185.1 of Proteles cristata cristata. Taxonomy (NCBI): domain Eukaryota; kingdom Metazoa; phylum Chordata; class Mammalia; order Carnivora; family Hyaenidae; genus Proteles; species Proteles cristata. The sequence goes on along the minus strand of JAESUZ010004500.1, from coordinate 211,496 downwards.
AGTATGCATTTTCTGGCAGGCACCTGTAGGGCTGGGTGGGGAGGCTGAGCCAGAAGCTAAGGTGTATGCCTGGTCTGGTGAGATCCAGTGAGAACAACATACTAGGCGCTCACTGCAGAGTCCAGGCGCCTGCTTGGTGACCCCCCACTCCTCCAGCCGTGGGGCTCAGGCAGTGGATCCCTGCCTCACTAAGGATCATCTCAGCTGCCCATCAAGCTGAGACTGTAGGGGAGGGACCAGAGGCTCCAGGGCGGAGAGCGGGGAGAGGCTGAGGACTATGAGATTACACCATCCTATTTCTGGAATTCTAGAAAAAATTAGGTCATCATCTAGCAAAGCGTATCTCTGCCAAACACAGGCAGCAAAGCCAGGGATGCCAACCCAAAATGCTCTCTTAAAGAGGGGTGACCGGGGTTCATTCCATCCTGGGGCTGTGGGATAAAATATTAAATAAATGCGTTGCCAAATAACCATTCTGTTGTAGCATTTTATTGGTAACTAGAAAAGACTAGCTCACGTACTCTCTGTTCGATCGGGCAGACTGCCCAACTCCCTGCTTCCCACAGGTAATTACCTGCTCCTAATTGGGTCTGAAAGCAGCGGGTTTGTATTTAAAGGTAGGAGTACAGCACACTCTGTATTTTTCCAGCAACTGTACGGATGAGATTTTAATGCTCCGAGAAGCCATGGCTTAAAGAGCCAGCAGACTTCTCCATGAGACTCAAGACCTTGCTGGGTCCTGGACCCAACCTGTGTCCTTAGGCAAAATATATCACTTCTCACAGCCTGTATCTCTTCATTTACAAATGGAAAGGAATGACACAATAGTTCGAAATCTCTCTCTCTCAAGCCCTGGTGTGTGTTATAAATAGTCTCATTATTATTCCTACCTCTACACATAATGCTTAAATGTTTATTAGTTTTTACTTATTGCATTTGATTTTTTTTTTAAATTTTAACGTTTATTTGTATTTGAGGGAGAGCGCAGGGGAGGGACAGAGAGAGAGGAAGAAAGAGGATCTGAAGCGGGGCTTCATGCTGACGGCAGAGCCCAGTGCGGGGCTTAAACTCACACACTGTGAGATCATGACCTGAGCCACAGTAGGACTCTTATTTGTTTGTCTCTTTTTTCCCCTCATTTATTCATTTGTTTTAGTTCTTAAATTCAAATGTAGAAATGCAAATTGGTGCAGCCATGATGGAAAACAGTGTGGAGGTTCCTTGAAAAAATTAAAAATAGAATTACCTTATGTTCCAGTAATCCTACTACTGGATATTTACCCAGAGGAAATGAAAATCCTAATTTGAAAAGACACATGCACCCCCTATATTTGCTGCAGTGTTATTTACAGCACCCAAAACATGGAAGCAGCCCAAGTATCTACCGATGGATGAACGGGTAAAGATGATGTGAAGTGGAATATTACTCACCCACAAAAAGGGTGAGATCCTGCCATTTGCAACAATGTGGATGGGCCTAGAGAGCATAAGGCCAAATGAAATAACACATTTGACGTTCTTTCTTTTTTTAATGTTTATTTTTGAGAAAGAGAGAGCATGAGCAGGGAGGGGCAGAGAGAGAGAGGAGACAGAGAATCCCAAGGAGTCACCACACTGTTACCACGCAACCCAACATGGGGCCCGAACTCATGAACCATGAGATTGTAACCTGAGCTGAAATCAAGAGTCGGACGCCTAACTGACTGAGCCATGCAGACGCCCCCACCTTTGATTTTCAGTCCAGCTCTAGAAGGTCATCAAGATGGGTGAACTTATTCTCAGTTTCCAGATGGGGAAACTGAGGTAAGCAGAGGGGATGGCGCCCATCAAAGGTCATGCCTTTAACTAGATGGTGATGTCAGGGTTTGTTGCACCTGATACCAAAAGGGTACTGAGGTTCAGGGAAAGGAAGGTTGCGGAAAGCTAGAATGACAGAGTTCTCAGCCATGCCTCGAACAGGTAAAGGGGAGCATGAGCAAATTCTGGCTCCCAGGAAATGAGGTGAAAGGTAGGTAAGTTGGCTGGGGTGCTGGAGGGGCTCTGCCTCCCCAGGGATCAGTACTCTGGGGAAGCTCAGCACATGAAAAGCCCAGCTAGAAATAGGGCAGGTGCACAGACCACCACCATCTAACCTTGGACCTACTAATGAAGGAAAGACGCAAAATTGATCAGCTCATTGCTGCGAGCTCATTGAGACAGCAGACTAGGGACTCACATGACCTCACACTGAGGTCAACCCTGTTTGAGTGGCCTCATTCACCTGACGCGCCCATGAAAATTTGGTCAAGGACAGCATAAAAAAAGGGCTCTGTGGGTGCCCTTCCTACCTGGGGGCCTTCTGCTAGGCTGCCTCGCTTCTTCTTCCCGGGCTTCCTTGCCCTCCTGCCCCACTTTGGTGCTAGATCTTAAATCCTACTCCTGGTGAGTTCCTATGTAACATGGGGGATAGATTTAGAATAAACATGGCCTTGGTTCCAACCTCAAAATGGAGGTGCATTTTTTGATAATGCCTATCGACACTGCAGTGCCTCCTTGAAACCCCAGTACCTGCCATGGCACGTGTAAGGCGGTAGGTCCTTGTTGGAATGAATGAATGAATGAATGAATAAATGAATGAATGAATGAGCGAGCAAATGAACGGATGACTCTGGCATCTCACAAACCACTAGGTCGTCAGCTTCACAAGGACAAAGAATGCGGTCCATCTTGCTTATGGCTGAATTCCACGCCAGTATGGGCATTCAATACATTTTGCTGGATGAATGAAAGATTAATCTCTGTCTTTGCAGCATTGACCTTCTCCCTTTCTACTGAGTCCCTCAGAGTCTGACCCAGGGGAGACTTCAAAGATGAAGTGGCCCCAAGTCATTATTTTAGAGACAGGAAAATGTGCCTGACAATGAAAGCAATGAGCTTGCTCATGTCCATACTGCTGAGTAAGACACAGAACACAGGATGCTGGCTGCCAGTTCAGGGCTCTTGAATCACTACCTGCCCCGTCTTCTCGAAGCTTAACCCAGCAAGGGGACCAGACACCTGGAGTCCCATTCTCTCCCAGCCCTGCCCGCCCCTGAGCCGTGAAACTCCCAGAGCACTGAACTCAGGCTAATCTCTTTCTGTCCCTCAGACAGTGGGACGCTCGGGCCCTGCTGCAGGTGCAGAGCGAGGCCATAGCATGAGCAGGGAGTTGAGCTTGGACAGCCTTTCTCTCTGAGAAGTCCTACCTGAATGGCTGACTGCTCATATTCTTGTGGGTGGGGGGGGCGTGGAGCCTTTGGTTCACCTGTCCTGCCCCCTCAGGGGCTTTGCCTCATTGGCGCCCCCTGGGCATCTATCCTTTGTGCTTCACACAGGCAGCTGCAGAAGAAGGAAAAATACACCACTTGGCTGTGACCCTGAAGGGGAGAGTGTAGCGTCACAGCACTGGCTTCAGAATACCTGCGTTTGAAAATTGGCTCTGCCACTTCCTGGCAGTCAAACCCTGGGCAGGCAACTGCTCTTCTCTGGGCCTCAGTTTCTCATCTGTCAAACAAGGTTAAGGGACTGAAGATCATAAACCACGTGAACGAACGGGGCACAGTGCCCGGCATGTGGTGAGCATCTGGCATGGAAATGTCAGAGACTACAGGTGATGCCCAGGTGGGGACATGACTCAGGGCAGAGCTTAGAGCCCCTGCACTCGCACCTCCTGGCTTCAAATCCCAGCCACGCTGCAGATCTGCTGTGTGCCCTGGGGCCGGTTATTCAAGCCCTCTGTGCCTCAATATGCTGATCAATGAGATGAGGGTGATAATGGGGTTATTTCATCGGGCTTATGTCAGATGCAGATGCATTAACTCAAGGAAAGCACTTAGAACAGTTTCTGGCGCATGGGAAGTGCTAAAGAAACATCCCCATCTTTCTGTTCTCTGGCTGTAAGTTTTTTTTCTTTTATGTTTATTTATTTTTGAGAGAGAGAGAGAGAGATCATGAGTGGCAGAAGGGCAGAAAGAGAGAGGGAGACACAGACTTGGAAGGAGGCTCCAGACTCTGAGCTGTCAGCACAGAGCCTGACGGGGGCTCGAACCCACGAACTGTGAGATAATGACCTGAGCTGAAGTCGGACACTCAACTGATGGAGACCCCCAGGCGCCCCTGTTCTCTAGTTGTAAAAGTGAATTTAGGAGAGCCAGGTTCTTTCTGCTGAAAGCCTGGAGCTGCAGAGATTCACGTGGGCACCAAGACGCAGGTGCCGACACCACACTTATTGGCGGGTGACCTCACTGGTTTGTCCTTGCTGCTCCCAAGCATGGCCCACAGTCAGCAGGGCACGGTGCCGGTGTGATGCTCACGGGCTGGACTTCCTGGGCAGCGGCTTCTCCACTGTACACTCTAAATGGCTGCCGGCCACGAAATTACATTTGTATTGATCTAAATAGCATTTTATTGATCAAAATCAGAGAAATAAACCTTTGAAACATAAACCTATTATTTTAACAAGTTGTTACCAGGAACAGCAAAGGCTGCTTTTGTTTTCCTTTTCGGTGGGTTGGCCTTCCCAGGGCCACTTCCAGTCTGTGTAGATGGTCTGGGGACCTACTCTCCATGAGCGTCTCATCAATGACCAGCTCTCTGGTCCCCAGCTTCTGATCTCCACCTTCCTCCTCCACATCTGTGTCTCCTCCGTTGATCTCATGGGCTGAGGGGGAGCACCCATCTTCCTTGGTGTCCTGAATCATTCTGAGCAGTTGGGGGTGACAATGAAGCTGGCCGATTGCCAGGAACTCCCTATGATGCCCTCATAGGCTGTCCTGTCAGGTATGGAGCACAGTTACTGTCTCCCACTCTCCCTGTTTCCCAAGCCTTAGTTTGCCTGCCTGTGGTTTGGACAGCCAATACTCAAGAGACTGGTTTTGATTGGAAAGGGTTGTGAGTCTTATTCAGGAGGCCGGCCACCTTGGGAGAAGGCAGACTTCTTGTCCAAAGGCCAACTCGATGGTTTCTGCCTGGCCCATGGGTTTTTAAAAGAGTTCAAGGCAGTTAATCAGTAAAAGAAGTACAGTGGCCCCTAATATTTCTTGATTACTTGGAGACTCGATGGTACCAGTGACAGATGTTATCTCAGTACTGGGGAGGTTATGTACAAGGGTCTGGTTCCTTGGTGCCTGGGGCAGAGGGGGTGTGTGCAAGAGGGTCTGGTGATGCGCAGAAAGGCTCAGTTCTTTTTTTTTTAGGAAATAATGCATGATCTATAGATGTGCAAAGAAAGGCATAGTCAGTCAATCACATGGGATAAGGGTGCTTGCTAAAGCTTGAAGATCGGTAGGTTGGGGGGAAGGGCCAATGTGGCTTCATCCCCGTGCCTGTTCCTGGATCTGACTTCATTAACCTTCATTAAACTAAATTAATATTGGCATGAGCTATACAGGAAACTTAGGGCCACTAGGTGGAAAATACTCGGGAGGGAATAGTCACCGCAGCAATTTCTAGAATGATTTAATAAACTCAGAGAGTTTGAATACCTCTGTGTCCAACCTCATAGGGGACCCAAAGTTTTGTCCCCTCTTCCTGCCCTCAGTGGGCTGATCGTATAGCCAGAGAGAGTAGAAACCCACAGTGAAGAGTGAATCACAGAAGGCAGGATTTCCTAAGGGTTCTAAGAGCTGGCACAAGAATTCAAGAAAGAATAGTCTCCTCAACAAATGGTGCTGGGACAACTAGATATTCACATGCCAAAGAATGAAGTTGGACCCCCTCACCTCACGCCATACATGAAAATTACCTCAAGATGGCTCAAAGACCTAAGCGCAAGAGCTAAAATTGTAAAACTCTTGGAAGAAAATACAGATGCAAATCTCCATGACCTTGGCTTAGCAGGAAAAAAATTGCACTTCATCAAAATTAAAGACATATGTACTTTAGGTTAGGGATATCTACAGAATGGAAACAAATGTACTCAAATCATATCTGATAAAAGTCTAGTACACAGAATAATAGAGAACTCTTGCAACTCAAAAATAAAAAGACGAATAACACAACTTACAAATGGGTAAAGGATATGAACAGACATTTCTCCAAAGAAGATATGAGTATGGCCAATAAGCACATGAAAAGATGCTCAATGTCATTAGTCATTAAGGAAATGCAAACCAAAACCACAGTGTGATACCACTTCATACCCATTAGGGTGGTTGTTATGAAAAAAAAAAAAAAGGCAGAAACCAAAAGTGTTGGTGAGGATATGGAAAAACTGGAATTCTCATATATTGCTGATGGGAATGTAAAATGGGGCAGCCACTTTTGGAAAAAAGTTCGGTAGTTTCTCAAAAAGTTAAACACAGTGTTACCATATAACATGGCAATTCTCACTCTTAGATATGGACCTGGGGAATTGAAATATGTTCACACAAAAATTTGTCACACAGGTGCTCATCTCAGGTTTATTCATACTACCTAAAAGGTGAAAACAACCCAAATGTCCATCAACTGACGAATGGATAAATTGGATATGATATCCATACACTAGGCTATTAGTTATAGGAAGAAATAATGATACTATAACATAGATGAACCTTGAAAACGTTATGCTTATTGAAAAGAAGTCAGACATAAAGGCTATATTATATGATTCCATTTTGTGAAATATACGGACTAAGGGAATTCTTAGAGACAGAAAGTAGACCAGTAGCTCCTAGAGGCTGGGGGAGGAGGGAACAGGTCAGGACCACTCAGTCGGGTCCATGTTTCCTTCTGGGGTGATGAATTAAAATCGGTGAATTTTACAACGGGTGAATTATGTCTCAGTTTTTAAAACATGAGCACGACAGACCAGTGTGCTTTGGGTGGCCAGTTGAAAGAGGAGGCAGTTTGGCCAGGATGCAGCTGAGAGAGGGGGCCGTCCCATTTCCCTGCGATTTCACTCAAAGGGCAGCACAGCCCAACATGATCTTTGTGACTGAGGGCCTGGGGAGGCCATCCCTCTTGGCAAATAGGGGGTCTTGCAGCTCAAACCTGCTGAGTCCTCCATGCACTTTTTACCCTTTGGTTTTGAGTGTCCATTCTTCTTGGACAAGAGAGGCAGAAACTGTTGACAAGGCTGGAAATTGGAAAATGTAAATGAAATAAGGGATTCCCCCAGGGGAGTCTGGGTATGCAGCCTCCCCGGCTCAATCACACTGTGCCGCGGACACTCTCAGCTCAGGGACCCGGCAGCAGAGCCGGCTGAAATGGTTCACCATCTGTTTCTCGGACACGGCAAGCGGCCCTGGGTGTGATGTCGGAAGGAGGCAATAGCGGTTCTCTTTTAATGTGCAATGCCAAGCCTGTTAACTGAAGAGTCTATTACCTCTATGTGGAACAGAGAGCAAAGGTTTGGACAGTGTTCTTGAACCTGATTGGCAGGTTGTTGTGGTTTAGGGTAGACACCCTCTCTAGACTCCATGGAAAGGGCTGGTTTTATTTAAAAACTTTGTAATGTTTTATTTACTTCTGAGAGAGAGAGAGAGAGAGAGAGACAGCATGAGCAGGGGAGGGTCAGAGAGAGAGGGAGACACAGAATCCACAGCAGGCTCCAGGCTCTGAGCTGGCCGTCAACAGAGTCCAATGCAAGGCTTGAACGCATGAACTGCAGGATCATGACTTGAGCTGAAGTCAGACGCTTAACTGACTGACATGTTTGCTGGGACCATATGGGCAAGTGCCTTCATCTTACAGATGCTCAAAGAGGCTGTGTGATCTGGCTAAGTTGACAAAGCTTATTGCTGGCAGCTCAAAGGCTGGAAGCCAGATCACCTGTTCGCATGTTTATCTGGATATCTTCTTCTCCTAGGGTTTGAAAGGAAGCACTAAAATCCCTGGAGCTGAGTCCCAAAGTCTGGTGTCTCCCCATGGTGATGGTGACTTCCGGCGAACTCACAAAGTGCCGTGTGATTTCCCTTCCATGTGTCTCTCAGCAGCAACGAAACGAGAGCTACTCTCTCCCACCCTCCTCCTCCTTGCTTAGTTAGTCATGACTCATTAATTGCCACTGGTGAATGAGTTTTATTCTAATTTTCATGATCTAACTCAGAGATGTTTTCAGCTAAAGATCAGGATATAGGTTTTTGGCTTTGCTAATGAAATATCCAGTGAATTAGCATTAGCGACAATTACGGATAGGACACCTGGCAGGGAAGGACCAACCGCAGCTCAAAGCTGATAGCACCTGCAACAGCCTCTTTAAGGGGAAAAGCACTGCCTTTATGCTCACATCCCTAATGATCCCGTTGTTCTAGAAACTTGTCCCAGGAGACTGAAGGAGCTTGAACAAGAAGGGGATTTAAAATTTGCCTTCCTCTCCCTTTCTTTCCTGCGATGGTTCTGACTTCAAACCAAACCATGATATGAAAATGTACATTTCAAATGTGAAAGTTACCTCCTCAAAATAGGATTGATTTAGGGGCCCCCGGGTGGCTCAGTCAGTGAAGCATCCAACTCTTGATTTCTGATCAGGTCATGATCTCTCGGTTCGCGGGATCGAACCTTACATTGGGCTCTGCACTGACAGCATGGAGCCCGCTTCAGATTCTATCTCTCGCCCCTCTCTCTCTCTGCCCCTTCCCCATTCATGCACACTCATGGGCCTTAAAGGGGCTGTTGTAAGTGGCATCAGCTGAGGGCTCTGATTGTACTTTCCCTTCTAGGTAATCTTTCTCTCTCAAAATAAAAAAAAAGTTTTTAAACAGGATTAATTTATACACTCGCATATAAGTGAGATGATTTTAATAGCAACAAAAAAATTCTGGATCCTAGTATAATTACCCACCAAAGAGGTCAGGTTTCTTCCCTAACCAGATGGAAATCTAAGGCAAACAATGACCCCAGAAGGTCAGTGAACATTTGAAATACAGTCTCAGAACTTTTGCCGAACCTCCATGTCTGTGGCTCCGTGGGGCTCTCCGATGGCCCCCACATTCGCCTACCCTTGCCTTGTTGAGCAGCCAGCAAAATCTGAAAGAGAGACATCTTTAAATTCACCAAGCTTAATCATTTTGGCACTGACAGTTTGTATGACCTCTGTTCTGACGCAAGCCAGCTGGCCCAAGCAGAGTCTACAGCAGCCCATCTAAGCGAGTTAAGGCATAGTCTTTGGGGGCAGGAAGGGTAGCCCCCAAATTAGCTGAATGCACCCCAATAGCCCTGCTCTGCCCCTGAAGTACCCCAAAGCATACACCCTGGATATACACATTGTGTTTTAGACCTATTTTCCCTTCTTCTTCCTTCTTCCTTCCCCTCCATAATTTACTTTGGCTTGGTTGTCAGGTCATCTCAATTGACCTCCTTGGGTCTTTTTCTGGCTTTGTCACTGGGCATTCTTCCGCACTGGGAGGTGAAAAAGGCTTCCTTTAATCTCCAGTAGGTTCCTCAATCTTTGTCTTTCTAGGTGTCTGGTTGGAGCCGTTCTTTCCGGGAGTTTGACAGCTTTATGCACCAGCTAATGTTTCTCATGTAACCTCGGGTGCTTTTTCATGGTCAGAGGGAAGCTCCCTTGAATTTAAGAGGTCAAGATGGTCGAGCAAGGGATCAGGTACAAGGGTGAGAGTAAAAATTATTGCTCCCTTCGGGAAGCTGTCATATATATTTTTCAGCCCCTGGTGACCATGGCAGTGAGGAGGACCGTGTCTTACGTATCTATGTTGCCCCAGCGCTTAGCATACATAGCACTTGGGACACACTGCCAGGTGTGAAATGAATAAATTATGAACAAATGAATTTCAGACACTCTTCTTTATGGCACAAAACCTGGATGGGGCACCTGGGTGGCTCAGTTGGTTAAGCATCTGACTCTTGATTTCGGCTCAGGTCATGTTCTCACGGTTTGTGGGATGGAGCCCCCCATCAGGATCTGCCCTGACAGATCAGAGCCTGCTTGAGATTCTCTCTCTCTTTCTCACCCTCTGCCCCTCCCCCCTGCTGGCGTGTGTGTGTGTGTGTGTGTGTGTGTGTGTGTGTGTATGCGTGTGCGTGCTCTCTCTCTCTCTTAAAATAAATAAATAACTAAACATTTAAAAAAAGAAAGCTGGAGGTTAAAAATAATTGTCAAACCTGGTGCCATCTCTAGAAGAACACAAAATCAGAGTCTGGGATATGGAGACCAACTTTGGGATTGATATTGTGACCTGAAGCCATTCTGGGTAAGAAGGGAGTTGTTTGCCAAAATACCTGCCATCTTGATTTCCCTAAATGCATGCCAATGCTTCACCTCCAGAATGTCCCCTGCTTTTTCTCATGCACACTTCATTTCAAAGGAGTAGGGCGGGCATTGGAAAACACAAGTCATTATGAAATGGGAGCGCTGGAAGCAGACACACAGGTCCAGGCACAGGGAAACCAGAGTCTGACCAAACTGTGGAAAGACCAAGATAGCCTTGAGCGTGTGCAGCAAGGCTGAGCCTCAGAAGAAAGAGGAAGCATGAGAGGTGGAAAAGAGAAATTGAAGTCCCTCTTCCTCCTCAAGAACGGGTGGGGAGAGAGCTGGGACCTCGAGCGCCTTGGACCAGGCGGGAAGGCGGTCTCAGATGTGTAAGACTTGGACTAGTGTAATAGTCAAAGCATGCCGGCTGTAAAATCAAACAGGTTTCTCAGCTGAATACTGCACAGTCTACTGTATGAACCCCTTGGCATCCCCCTCCCCCTTAACCTCATCTGTAAAATGGGGATCCTGATAGTATTAGCTCCTGGGATTGTAAGGAGGAATAAATTAGAGGCTCAGCACACTCACTAAATCTGTGTGCCAAGACATACGCTGAGCTCAGGGGATGGAGAAGAAGACAGAACAGTCCCCGTGCCCGTACTATTTCCCCTTCTAGAAGGAGGCAGCTCTGCAGAGCTCACACAAAGGAACAAGCTGACTCCAAGGTAAGACAAACGCTCCAATAAAAACAGAAAGGGCTGATGTGGTAAGGGCTCCCGGTTCAAGGGTGGAAGGTAGAGGCGGTGTCAGACAGGAGAAGGTCTCTCTTGAATGTGACAAATGAGCTGTCACCTACGTGAGAAAGAATCTGCCAGGTGAAGCTCTGAGGCCAGAAAGTTCCAGGCCAAGGGAATAACACGTGGAATGCACACTGAGGTAGAGAAGAGCTTGGTGTATTTCTTCCGGGACACAGCAGATGCCCCAGGCGTGGCCCAGGCATGGTGAGTGAGCAGGAAAAAGGGTGAGGGATAAAGAGGTGTGATCTGGTTCATGTTTTTAAAAGATCACTCTGGGTTGCAAGCGCATGCGTAAAAACAGCTCATGTATTTCAGCCACACATCTTTCACAGAGACTATAGAAGTGTTTGTAAGGGGCCTACAAGCATCGGTCACATAACACATATTCTAAGAGGCTTTTATAAAGTGTGTTTAGCTACTTTCTAAAGATAGTAATCCACGGATAATTAAGATAGAGACCTGCCTTTAGCAGGTCAGAGTCTAGCAGGGATGCACCAACCAATGATTCTAAAACATGGCAGTGAGTCCTCCAAGAAGTGTGTGCATCAGATAACCTTTGGGGGTGCGGGAGGAAGGGGGAGCCAGGTGGGAAGGGGGTGACCAGAAGGAAAAGGTCACTTCGGTTGGAAGGGAAATGGCAAAATGTATGCAGGTGGTAGGTGGAGCTAAGGGGGCTCGGGCCCTGGGTAGGACTCACCTCATAGAACATTTGTGAGCCCAGGAAAATGAGCAGAACCCTGTCTGGTTGGTGATGGGGGCTCACTACCAAGACTTTGACTAGTCTTTGACAACAGACATTTTGGAAGACACTTCGGGCTGGAGGCTGATTTGAAGAGGGAAGAACAGGGGCATGGCGACCCTGCACGTTAGTAGGTCCTTACCCTTGTCCTGATGATAGAGAGAGGAGGTTAGGGCTGGACCAGAGCAGGGGAAACAGAGGACAAGCAGGAAATGGGTTTCATATATATTTTGGAGGGGAAAAAATCGCCACGCTCGACACAGAGTAAACCATAAACATGTTTAAATTAAATCAGGTTGGAAGGATAGAGTGACAATAACATGCCCTCTCGGGGGCAGTGATGTGAGAAGTCTGGTGTTAAGCTAACACTCTATACATGCCTCCTATTGTCATAATCACCGTCCAAATCAGCATCACAGACCATCCAGGGAATCTCTTCAAGGAGGCAAGGGAGACGAGAAAGTAGTCCTGTCCTTGGTGGTGGGGGGCAGGGGGATGTCACACACAGTATGCCCTGCAGACTGTTAGTGGTTGATTCCTGCGTGGTTTGTCAGTTTTGACTCATCACTAGCAGTGAGCCTGGTTGAACTATACGCATGTTCAAAGCCATGGGGGGGCGGGGCGCAGGGATGCTGCGGGGTCCTCAGGAAACATCCACCCCCAATGTCCTTTTATGCTGCCTATAGGTCGCTGGTGATGGCCCAGTCCATCTTCACCTCCTTCCAAGAGCATGCTGCCTCATTCTGGCCTCCAGAAAGGACTGTGACCTTTCTAGTCACAGGTGACTGGGCGTGGACCAGGTGATCACTGAGCGCCTTTACCACAACCTTCGCCTTCAAAACAGATGGCCCATTCGGCAGCACCCGGCTCTTCCCGCCCCATCCCAACTGCGTTCAGCTGACTTCACTCACTCTCCATCTCTCACACATATCCGAGAAGTTTCCTCTACACCTGGTCTTCTACATCCAGCCAAACAAGACACAGGACTGAACAATCCAGACGGAGAGGTGGCATTCCCCACCCCCTTGGCTGTGCATGTGGCGGGTGTGTGAAACTATCTTAGGAAGACAGCCACCCATCACTGACACTGTATCTGAATCTCTGAGTCCTAAGCCCTTTGATGATCAGACAGCTGAAAAGCCCCATTTTGCTCTGCATTGAAATCTAGTTTTCTCCTTGGCTACAACTCCATTAGCTCAAGAGCTGGGAGGAGCCGTTTGAAGTCTGTATGGTCTCTGCAGGTGTCCAGGAGATGATCCTGACTGCGCTCCTCACCTTCCACCTTGACTGTGACCTTGGCCTCTTCCTCCCCCTGCTGCCAGCATCTTGGAGGGATGCTCAACCACCCATCTTGGCAAACTAAAGCTGGCATTCTTTCATTTCACCTTTTTAAAACGTTTTATTTATTTCTAAGAGAGAGAGAGAGAGACAACGTGAGCAGGGGAGGTCAGAGAGAGAGGGAGACACAGAATCTGAAGCAGGCTCCAGGTTCTGAGCTAGCTGTCAGCACAGAGCCCGATGCGGGGCTCGAACCCATCAACCATGAGATCATGACCTGAGCCGAAGTTGGACACTTAACTGACTGAGCTACCCAGGCGCCCCGCTTTCATTTCACCTTTATTGTTTCCCCTTTATTTTCAAAATAAATGATTTTATAACAACAAGAACAATATGGGAAAGACCTTATCTCAGAACAAAGGACAGTCATTGCGACCAAAAACATTAAGCAAGGCTTCAACAACAGGTATATCATAATGGCTATATTTTTCCATTTTCCTCATAACCAACAGAAACTCCATCACAGATGCAGAGTGTTACCAATCACTGTTCACTCTCTTGCTGAAAACCCCTGCACCTCGCAGATGGCAGTCAGGGCTGGGTGAGTGGCTCAGTGCGGCATCTGCAGACCTCACAGAATCACAAAGAAGTTTCAGCATTAGGGGAGAAGCCAGTCATTCTCTATAGCTCCACTCCCATTTTACAGATAGAGACTAAACTCAGTGATGTGGGAGTAATGCATCCAGGGTCAGTCTTGTGCCTCTTAACACTGACCCTGATGCTTTCAGACATGCAGATGAGGCAGCATTTCAAACACTCAGGTTCAGCTGTCCAGTCTTAGAAGGCACACTGGCCTCCTACACCTGAAGGCTCAGCTCTGATTCGCCTTCCTCTGGGGCTCTACCATTGTATGTGCATGATGCACTTGGAAATGCACTTGGAAATGGATGGTCTACACAGTCATAGACACAGTGGCTAGGTACCCCTTCCATTGATTTGAGGTTGAAAATTTTACATTTATACATTCAACCCAACCAAAATGGATTGAAGTTACACATTTATCTCTGTGTCTTCCACATCCCAGCTAAGGAAAGTCCATAAAGATATATTTTGAGGGTTATAAACCCACACGGCCATCTAGAAGAGGAGAGGATAGAGCAGATGTCAAGAAATGACAACAATGTTTTGAAGATGAACATTCCCAGTGGGAAAACAACATATTTAATAAGGGAGGAAAAGCTATATTGTAAGTGCCTATATAAATGAACTTGCAAATAGAAATCAGCCAACTCGCACAAAGACCCACACATACACACACAACCAGGAATTGGAGGCATTAGGAAGGAAAATTGAAAGGAGACCCAAAATACCAAAATTTTTCGACGGTAAGAAGCATTTGCTTTCCAAAGATGGGAAAGCACCCAAGAATAAAGCACCTTGACCATGGAGGACTCAGGACCACGAGGCACTGGGAGTGCATGGTGCAGCCATTATGATAAATACGACTCCCCCTATCCCAAGCAAACACATATTAGGACATGGGGCCCCTGGTCCAAACTGAACAAGGCCGCCTGGTCCTCTGCAGCATCATATGCCATGTGGGCTGAATGAGACAGTAAGTAGGTCAGGGAAAAGAAGTTTCACTGAGGTTACATGTACTAAGGTTGCCCATGTAGAGGACACAGCACATCCAAAGGCCCAGAGCACAAGCAGAGGATGGCAGGTTGGGATCTGAAAGGAGACCATTGCTCCCAGAGGGTGATGAGCAAGAAGAGTGAGCTCAAGATGCAGACGGACAAGTAAATTTTGATTCATCAGCTTAAGGACATGCAGCTTTATCATAAATGCGGTGGGATTCTGGGAAATCACCAGAAGGGTTTAGGCAGGAACATTATGTTAGAAGATGTATTTTTTTCTTCAAGGGTGGGGGAAATTGGAAATGACTGAATGGTATGGGGTTTCATTTTGGGGGAATGGAAAAATGTCCTAAAATGGAGGATTGCAATGAACGCACAACTCCATGAAGCTACTAAAAACCTTAAAATAAATGAGTTGCATAGTATGCGAGCTCGATCTCAATAAAGTGGTTTCTGAAACATGACGTTGGCCTCAATGTGGAGAATCATTGTGGGCAACAAGAGCAGGCAAGTGGGCGGTTTGTATGAAGCCAGGATGTGGTTGATGGATTCATCTAAGGTAGGGGCTGCTTGGAAGGCAGCCGTGGACAGATTCCAGACATGTGTTGTGCTTACATTTATTTCTTAGACTGTAAGCTTCTCAAGGCTAAAGATTTCCATTCTTTTGCTAACCATACTTTCTACCAGTTCTACTGACAAATAAAATGGTAACATATTTTGGCATACCATGTGATGACTGGATATACATGTACAATGTAGGATTCCCATGATTATGTTAATTAGCAGCCATCACCTCACATCATCTTTTTTTTTTTTTGATGAGAAACTTAAGATCTACTCTCTTAGCAATTTTCAATTATTCAATACAGTATTATAACATTTTAAGTTCATTTATTTATTTGGAGAGAGACACAGTGTGGGCCCCTGGGTGGCTTAGTCGGTTAAGTGTCCGAGTTTCGCTTAGGTCATGATCTCGCGGTTCGTGGGTTCCAGCCCCGCGTCGGGCTCTGTGCTGACTGCCAGCTCAGAGCCTGGAGCCTGTTTCAGTCTGTGACTCCCTCTCTCTCTGACCCTCCTCTGCTCACGCTGTCTCTCTCTCTCCTAGAAATAAATAAAACATTTAAAAAAAAGAAAAAAGAAAAAATGGAGAGAGACACAGTGTGAGCAGGGGAGGGACAGAGAGAAGGAGAGAGAAAATCTCAAGCAGGCTGCACACTGTCAGTGCAGAGCCGACGCGGGGCTCAAACCCACAAAACCGTGAGATCATGACGTGAGTGGAAACCAAGAGTCAGACGCTTAACAGACTGAGCCACTCAGATGTGTTGTGATTCAATACAGTGTCATGCTCTGGATTCAACCCTCAGGACTTATTTATCTTATAACTGAAAGTGTATATCCATTTATCAACCTCTTCCCACCTCTCCCACCCTCTGGCTCTTGTTCAACTTTTGGGGGGAGGGAGATAGGGATTCCACATATAGATGATACCATGCACTACTAGTCTTTGTCTGGCTTATCTCACTCGGCATAACGTTCTCCAGCTTCACCCATGTTGTCATAAATGGCAGGATTTTCTTCTTTTTCTAAGGCTGGATAATACTCCATTATATATACATGTGCCACACTTTCTTCAATCCGTTATTCTGCAGATTGGCCCTTCAGTTGTTCCTAAATCTTGGCTATTGTGAATTGTGCTGCATTGAATAGGGAAATACATTCCCAGCAACCCTTTCTGCACATCCTTCTCCACATTTACTATCTCTCATCTTTTTGAAAATAGCCATCCTTAAATGTGAAGTGGTATCTCCCTGTGGTTTTGATTTGCATTTCCCTGATGATGATGAGTGGGTGATGAGTATCTTTTCATGTGCCTGTTGGCCATTTGTATACGTTCTTTGGAAACATGTCTACCTTGGCCTCCATCATTTTGTGTTGTTGACACAAACACTTCTTAGTGCTAAGATTGAAAGTTGTTTAGACAGTGGGAGGACAAAGGGGAGGGGAGAAAGTGTTTGGGAGGCTCAGAGGAGCCGTCGGGTAGGTGGGCGAGGGCGGGATGGTGGAGGGGAATGGAAGGGCGGGAAAGCACGGCTCAGAGTACAACCAGGACATTTTGAAAAGTATTTATTGGCTGTCAGATAGGCACCAGTCCACAAAAGTAACTGCCTATCCAAGTCCTCTGGTTGTTATTAAAACACACATTGCAGAGACAAAACTAATTTTTTTTTTAACCAAACCATGTTACGTTCTTCTGGGACGCTCAGGAATGCTGTATTTTCTACCTGCCTATGGCAGATTGATCGCAAGAACAGCCCTATTTGTTCACATCTTGCTTGCTCCGTGCCCCTCGGTGTCTGTGGTGTCCCATGCTGACTCTGGGCTCTCCTGAGAGCCTTGCTCTATTGGTTTCTTGTTACCTCTATAACAAATCGCCACAAGTGGCATAAAGCGACATAAATTTATTCCCTTGTAGTTCTGGAGGCCAGAAGTCCAAAACGGGTTTCAGTGGGCTGAGGTCAAATTGTTGGCAGAGCTGTCTTCCTTTCTGGAGGCTCTAGGGGATAATCTGTTTTCTTGACTTTTCCAGTGTCTAGATGCTTGTCTGGATCCCTTGGCTCATGTCCCTTCCCAACTGTAAAGCCATCAGCGGCTGGTTAGGTCTTTTGCATGATGTTATCCCTCCATTTCTTTCTTTCTTTTTTTTTTTCTTTTAACATTTTTAATGTTTTATTTATTGCTGAGAGAGAGAGAGAGAGACAGCGTGAGCAGGGGAGGGTCAGAGAGAGAGAGAGAGAGAATCTGAAACAGGCTCCAGGCTCTGAGCTGGCTGTCAGCACAGAGCCCGACGCGGGGCCTGAACCCACGAACCATGAGATCATGACCTGAGCCGAAGCTGGACACTTAACTGACTGAGCCACCCAGGTGCCCCTCCCTCCATTTCTAACTCTCCTGCCTCTCTCTTTCCCATTTAAAGACCCACATGTGGGCTACAGTGGGCCCACCTGGACACTCCGCGATCACCTCCTTACTTTAAGGCAAGCTGATTAACACCCCTAAATCCCCCTTGCCATGTAGCATACCTTTTTAACACATTTCAGAAATTAAGATGTGGACAACTTTAGGGGGCCCATCATTCTGCCTATCACAGTCTACCCTCCAAAGAGTCAATTCCCACATATCAAATATATTCACCCTTCCCCCAAAGCTCTCAACCCATCCAGTTGCTTTGGCCAATGAGCCAGTAGCAAATGCAGCACAGCAGGGAAATCGAAAAGCATCTGCACACTGTGATTTGTTTGCTCTCTTACAGATCTGAGAAATCTGAACCACCACGGAATAAGCCTGGTAGATGATGAGAGATTCATTGCCAAGTCATCTTTGTTGTTCTACCCAACAGCTAGTCAACCAGCCAAAGAATCTGACCAAAGGATGTATGAGTCAGCCCAGCAAAGTCCAGAGTAAATTGCCAAGTCATAGAACTGCGAGCTAAGCTCTGGGGTGGTTTGCTATGCAACAACACATAACTGATATACTCCCTGCCCCTTCCCCTCCCCTGCCTAGGTAGGGTCATGTGGCTACTTTTGACCAGCGGAGAGTTCCAAGCCTGGCCCCTAAAATCTTCTGCAAGAGGGTACACTTGCTCTCTCTTGGTCATAAGCCCAGAGAGCAGAAGGTTGTAAGCAAGCTGTATGAGACTGTGGGCAATCCAAATGGAAGGGACATGAGTCAGAGTCACTACTTAGAAGGTACTTGGCCAGTGAACCACCATCTAGGAATATCCTCACTGGACTCTGAGTGAATGAACACTAAATGCTCAGGTGAGCTTTTACATGGAGTCACTGAGTTGTTGGTGGGTCTTTGGGTTTTCTTGGTTTTGATTTGCTTTTGTGTTTGTCATAGCAACCAGCATTAATGAACCTAATGTTTGGTATTGCGACCTGATATTTGGTATTAAGTAAACAGATATGTACATGCATGTCCTGACACATCAAACCCATTGACTAGATAGTGAGGGTGGGTATATGTTGAGAAATGGGTGAACTGGGGACGGAATACGAACAAATTTCAGTACCTGCTAAGGCATTTAGTCTTTGTGTTTTAAGCAATACAAGGCCAATAGCTTTTTTTTTTTTTCAACAGGACAGTGACAAGATGAACAATGACTGTCAAATACTTTCCCCTCTCTCTTCCCACACTTTGCTTCCTCATATCACGCTGTGATCACTGTTGGTGTTTCATAACTGACTGCTTAAATCGAGGCAGGGAGGGGCCACGTGGAATGGTGTTATCAGAACCTTCATAATTCTGCTGTTCTTAACAGCTTAGTAATTTTCAATCTTTATTAATTATACACGTTGCTTTGAGTTATGATGTCAGAAATGCATACCTGGATTTGGTTTACTGTCTGGAGCTTTGCTCTGCCCCCTTTTAACCCTCTTCAAGGGATGCACCTGTTTTCTGCTTGTCTTTGGAAGAACTCCCGGAAATAGCTCCAGACTTTGAAATGCGTCTCTATTGACTTCTGTAGAATTCAATCAGCAGAGAGCCAGCCTAGACCCAATGTGAAGTGTGAAGTTCTCATCTCCCTTCTGTAATCAGGGGCACATCATGTTTTAAAAATAACTTATTAAAATGTACCGTTCTGAGAAGGTCTGTGAAGTGCCAGAAATGTTTGTGTTCTCTTTCTTCTTTCTCTTACTATAAATTTCTGTGCCTAATTCCTCCCATTCAGTGAGGAACCAGTAACCCTATGCCCCCATCCATTCTCCGTCTTCACTGCTCCCCCTCCTTTGACCCGTCTTCCTCACAATTATTCCATCTTGTTGAAATTGTAAGCTCCAGGCTGTTGAAAATACATTTATTACATTGTTTCATTAAAAAGAAGGTACTCAAAGTAAGCATTTTTATTTTTCAGGGTCTGCTCATGGTGTCTTTGACCAAAAAATTAGTAGATCGCCCCTGTTTAATACTAGCTCTCACATTAATGGTTTATCCACTGAGCTAGCCAATGGTCACCAGCTTTATTAAAGGATGCTGATGAATTACAAATATTATCAGAAAATAATAATTAACCTTGAGTATCAAAGTATTAACCAGAGACAATCAATCACTTTCCTGGACTTAGTAAACACTTAGAATGCATTAACCGTCCCTAAAGGAGTAATTAACGAAGTTCGCTCCTCTGTTTCAAACACAGGTAACAAAGGGTCAAACGCAACACACACATCTGGTGGTTGTGGATGAACATTAGCCAAATGGTTGATGCTAGATGTTGCACTCACAGAGCCGGATGCTCTCTGATAGGTGGATCTCTAACATCTCCAAGCATGTGGTTCCCTAAAAGACAAATCAGGGAGTAACACCACCTGTCACAAACTGCCTCTTCATTGCCTATTTGGGCCGATTCTCTTACATTCCATCTGTATTGTAATAACAATAATAGTAACAATTTATGACGCATCTTGAAAAATCGTTTTCCATACAGGTGATAAATATGTGCCCCGCTATTGAAAGTGGAGGATTATGCAGATTTTATTCCACAGTGGTCAGTATTGTGATTTATCATGTTTTTAACAGCTACACTGAGGAATAATTGGCATATAATGAACTGCACACATTTAAGGGTACAATTTGATGATGTTTGACATGTGTATGTGCCCATGAAACCATCCCCACGATCAGGACAGTGAATATCTCCATCACCGCTCAGTTGTCCCGCGTCTGTCTGTAATTCCTCATTCCCAAGGTCCTGACCCTTGCCAGGCAGCCACTGATGTTTCTGTCACTATGGATTCATTTGGATTTTTTAGAACGTTAAATAAATGAAAGTGTACAGCACCATTCCCTTAGCATAATTAGTCTGAGATTCTTGAATTTGCCAGAGGTACTGATGGTTCATTCCCTTGAATTGCGAAGTACTATTCCATTACAAGGATAAACCGTTCATCTGTTGTTGGATGCTTGGAGTGATTCAAGGTTAGGGCTACTGTAAATTGAGTTGTTATGAACATTTGCATACATTTGCATCCCATAGTCATATGGTTTTACTGCCCTGGGGTAAATTTCCAGGGGTCATATCGCGTGTGTACTCTCACTATTTTTTTTTTTTAGAAAGAGAACTTTTATGAAATCACATTGCACATATGGATACTTATTTTGATTTTCATATTATATTTAAAAATGAAACAATGATACCCAATACAAATCTTTTTAGGAAGCCAGTAGGATACGAGCTGGCATATGTATATGAAATACCTATGGTATCACAGATTGGACAACTTTGGTTCTTATTTTATTTTTTTTTAATTAAAAAAATTTTTAAATAGTTTATTGTCAAGTTGGTTTCCATATAACACCCAGTGCTCATCCCCACAAGTGCCCTCCTCCATGCCCAGCCACCCCCTTATCCTCCCCCTACCCCATCTGCCCTCAGTTTGTTCTCGGCATTCAAGAGTCTCTCATGGTTTGCCTCCCTCCTTCTCCCCAACTATTTTCCCCTTCTTCTCCCCCATGGTCCTCCGTTAAGTTCCTCCTAATCCTCCTGTATGTGCAAACATATGGTATCTGTCGTTCTCTGACTGACTTATTTAGCTCAGCATAACACCCTCAAGTTTCATCCATGTTGCTACACATGGCCAGAATACTACATGGCAATGTACTCTCACTTTTTAATGAAACTGCCATACTGCAAGGGCACCTGGGTGGCCCAGTTGCTTAAGTGTCCAACTCTTGAGTTTGGGTCAGGTCATGATCTCACAGTTCGTGAGTTCGAGCCCCGCAGTGGGCTGTGTGCTGACAGTGTAGAGAGCCTGCCTGGGATTCTCTCTCTCCTTCTCTCTTTCTGCTCCTCCCATGCTCTCTCTCTCTCTCTTTCAAAATAATTACATAAACATTTTTAAAAAAGAAACTGCCACACTGCATTCCAAAGTGGTTCAACCGTTTTATATTCCAAGCAGAAGTTCCTGAGAGTCTCAGAATCTCCTGAAATTCAATTGGAAATATAATGTTTATTTGCAAGCACTCATTTCTCTTGGGAAAGGTCCATAGCCTAAATGGTTGTGGCCAATGTATTCCTAATATGATGTTTTCATTTTAGTTATTTTCTGCTTATTTTTTGCCATTGCCTAATAAGTATCCATTTGATCATAATTGAGGAAAAATAACCGTTATTTATTTCCAGTTTTTCCACTTGACAAAATTAATGTATTCAATAAATAACTCCACGAGAAAAGGTTCCCTCCTCTCCTCATATCTTTTATCCTCGATTATCATGATGCAGATTTCTTGCAAAGCTTCACTTATATTTTCTTCCTATGTGTTTATTATGGAGCTTACCTTTTTTTTTAATTTTTAAAAATGTTTTATTTATTTCTGAGAGAGAGAGAGAGAGAGACAGAAAGAATAAGCAGGAAAGAGTCAGCGAGAGAGGGAGACACAGAATGTGAAACAGGCTCCAGGCTCTGAGCTGTCAGCACAGAGCCCGACGCGGGGCTCCAACCCACGAACGGTGAGATCATGACCTGAGCCGAAGTCAGACGCTCAACCGATGAAGCCCCCCAGGCACTCCCTGGCGTTTACCTTTTATTTCTGCTGCCCTGGTGCTTTGTGAGGCTGCCTGGAAAATCTACCTCCGCATCCGGACTGATCCCAGACACAGGCACGCTTGTCTTGCGCCGAGAGCAAGTCTGGTGGTGGGATGACTCCAAACCCCAAGTGTTTGGCCTGGGTGGTTGGACACATCTCCACCTGCTGTACAGGCAAAACTTGACAGAAACCAAAGAGGCCTTGCTTGGGTTTGGTGTAGGGAACAACCTTTGTTTCCTACATTTCCTTTGTTTCCTAACATGGGTTAGGGATGGAAACTGGGGGAGGGGTATTTTGTAGTATTCCATGGGACTCCATTGCCTTTCACATAATATTAATATGAGAGAAACCTAGCCTGACAATAACACACTACATTATGTGTGTGTGTGCATATGCATGCCATACACACACACACACACACACGCACACACACACACACACAGATAACCAGTGACTGTATTATTTGGTATATATATATTTGGAATGATAACATATATTATATAGTATGAATCTATAATATGTATTATTATCTGGTGTAATAACAGCATTTACTCTATGGGCTTATCTTATTTGGTACATGTACATCAGTGTGTATAGAATATATGTTTGAATCCAACACGTTGTTAGGGCTGCTAAAATAAATAGCATGGTGTGCATCAGGCCAGGAAACTGTTTCTCCTGAAGATTTGAAAGAGCCTGGAGACATTTTCCGAAGAACAGTCTGGAAGAATCGAGGAGTCCAGTTATTCTGTGGTACCACCATTCTACCGTTTTGGAAAAGGGTTGGGCATTACCTACTGATCACGAATATATTCACACCCTAGGAACTAGCAGTTCCACTCCCAGGGAACAAAAGCACACATATGCATTCGTACACACACGTGTGTGTGCTAATGTGCATGCTCAGTAGAGATGTGTTCACATGCACCAACAGATGTACATAAGAACGTTCATAGCTGCATTTGGGTTTATAAGCCCACACTGTAAACAATCCAAATGTTTATCAACATTAGAATGAAGAAACCCAGGGCGCCTGGGTGGCTCAGTTCATTAAGCACCCGACTTCGGTTCAGGTCATGATCTCACGGTTCATGAGTTCGAACCTCATGTCGGGCTTTGTGCTGACAGCTTAGAGCCTGGAGGTTGCTTCAGATTGTGTCTCCCTCTTTCTCTGCCCATTCCCCGCTCATGCTCTGTCTCTCTCTCAAAAATAAATAAAGATTAACAACTTTTAAAAAAAGAATTAGAAAGAATAAGACCATCACAGACTATTCATACAGTGGAATTCCACACAGCATTGAAATAAATGATCTGTCACTACATGAATGAATCTTACATACATCATGTTAGACAAAATAAAGCAGATACAAAAAAATGCAGGTATGACTATATTAACTTCAAGAAAGAGTCAAACTGGTCCATTATGTTTAAGGATGCATGCTTAAGTAGTAAGACTATAAGGAAAAACAAGAAAGTTATTAGGGTATTAGACATCCTAAGTAATATATGGGTTACTTTCCTGGAGAAACGACATGGTAGTAGCTACACAAAGGTATAAGAGAAGTTTCTGGAGTGCTGGCTTTTCGATCGTGCTTTTGAGGGTTCTACATTTTGGCAAGTCACTCTTTTATACAGTAAAACCTTGGTTTGGGAGCATAATTTGTTCTGGAGACATGCTTGTAATCCAAAGCACTTATATGTCAAAGTGAATTTCAAGAGCCATTGGCTCAGTTGTGATCAAGTGACATTTGGCACTACATACTACTTGTATTTCTAGACATTGGTCTTTTATCAAATTAAAACGTACCTGAAATATTTGCTCATCTTGCCAAATGGAACACTTGCAGAACAAGTTACTTACAATCCAAGGTTTTACTGAAGATTTGTTTTATGTAGTTTCTCATATAAAATGTACATTTAATAAATTTATTTAAAAAAGGGATTTTTAAAAAATATTTAGTTATTTTTGAAAGAGAGACAGAGTATAAGGCAGGGAGGTGCAGAGAGAGAGGGAGACACAGAGTCCGAAGCAGGCTTCAGGCTCTGAGCTGTCAGCACAGAGCCCAGTGTGGGGCTTGAACCCACAAACCATAAGCTGAAGTCAGATGCTTAACCAACTGAGCACCCAGGTGCCCCGGTTAAAAAAAGTTAAAAAAAAAAACAAAACCCTGGAGCCATTGGCCACGGCAGTTGGTCTGGGCAGTTCATGCACTGGCCACGGATGCCATGTGTCTCTCTTGCTGGCTGGATGTCCTGTTGACACCCACGAGCCCAGTCACCTCTGACTCCTCTACATCCTCCACTCAGTGCTGAGTACACTCCAGACCGCTGTCCAGATTTGCTTTTAAGGAAAGGAACTGTTCTGGCATCCCACCCAAACCAGGCGCTTCGTCCTTGGTTTACTTCCTCTCATGTGGGTACCGATAGCTTCCAGAAGCTGTGGCTGTTGCCACTGGAGGTAGGCCTGCTTGGCTGGATGGGGTAGGAGTCATCTCCAGGAATTCCTGGAGCCATGGTCTTACCCTTCCCATGCTCCTTATCCCTAGGGACTGGACACTCTGCTACCATCTATTGGCCTAATGTCCCCCAGGGAGCCAGCCTGGGTGGCAGTGTGCATACTCTCTTATCTCCAATTGTCCTTTCTCCATCGTCTCAATTTTCCTTTATGCCAGGCTTCCAATACCTCCTCCTGATGTGCC
This sequence comes from Proteles cristata cristata, assembly GCA_017311185.1. Classification (NCBI taxonomy): domain Eukaryota; kingdom Metazoa; phylum Chordata; class Mammalia; order Carnivora; family Hyaenidae; genus Proteles; species Proteles cristata. Next base: position 186,612 of record JAESUZ010004500.1, on the reverse strand, counting down.
CTAAGGGCAGAAGACTTTAGAGAGGCATCACGCAGAGGAAAGAAGCTCACCCTTCTTATTTGGCTTTAAACCAAAAGTAACGTCCTCAAGGTGCACTTACCTAGGTATGTCCTCGCTTTAAAAAAAAAAACGATTGTCCGTGTCCTCAAAGGGCACACTAATTGAAAGTGGTTTGTGGAGGGGATGGGAACGAATGTTTAATGGCTTCCCTACTATGTCTCGGACATGGTGTTAGGCTCTTGTATAATCCCACCCAATGGGGTACAGGTTATTTCCTCCAGTGTACAGGGGAGGAAACTGAGGCCTAAAGAGGGACCCTGGCTTGTCCCTCTTTACTCAGATAGTGATGGAGAGCTTAGGGATTGAAACGCGCCTGGGCTTGGCCTCAAAACAAATGCCCTTCCCATGCCATCATGGTTAGAGCTTCTGGACAGGATGATATATAGGGCAGACCTGGCAAAATGAATATGTTACATTGTAAACATCAGACAAGTCAGATATTTGTCAAAGCAAATAGATTCTAATGTGAGGTGAGAGACGAGAGAGCTTCCTGCCAGGTTACCTTCTTACTACCCTTGACTGCACAAAGTAATTATTGGTGGAGGCAAAATCATGGCGCCTGGATAACTCATTAGCTCTTATTTGTTTAAAGTCTGATGGTGTATGACAAAAGGATTTGTTCCAGATGTCAAAGCAGCACAATAGGGTTTAACAGCCTGTGCATCAGGAAGGGACGGAAATCACGGGAGGTCACTGAGGCAGAGAGAGGCTGGTGGGAGCTGAGTCAACACTGCAAAAAGTCCCCACCTGCCCTCCAAGGGTGTCACCGCTCTCTGTCCCACCTCATCCGTAAATTCTTTGACTACGATTCTGAACGTTAATGACTTTTCCAGTCTCTGAACTCAAGCTATTTGAAAGGATTATTGAGATAAATTCTTTTCGGGGTTTGAGGCTGGAAAAACATTTTATCTGAAAAAATATTATATATACATGTATACATGTGTAATCACATGATATACTTAATTCGATGTGTTTTACTTTTTCCTTTGGTTGTCAGGAAGCTCAGACACCAATTTCCTACTCAAGTGCAGAGCTCTGCGGAGCCCCACTTCCTCGTAAAATTAATTGCCCACTTGGTTCTATGCCTTGTTTTATCACTATTTAAATGATCCTCTACTAGTTGTAAGCATTTTTATCCACTTTACACTGGATCTCTCTTTTATTCCCCTATGTTTAAAGCACAAAGATTCCACTGAGTAAATTTGAAGATCTAACTGGCTTTCTTAAAAGATTCATGAGTCAGGAATCATCTTGCAAATAGAAGACAGCTCCAAAGATTTTGTCCCGAATGGAAGATTTTTCTAGGAAGGGGGGGTGGGGTGGGGCAAGGAGGTACCAGCAAAAGACAAGAAAAGGTTGTTTCTGGCACAGATCGAAGGGGAAGGGCAGAGGGTCTTAGTAGGTGGATCGCCTCATCTTTCTTTGGGGGATGGGGAGAGCCCACGTGACAGATGACTTCATGGGTGCAGACCAGAAAATTCCCTACAGACCCGTGAAGATGCTTCTGGGGAAGGTTGCAACCTCCCTCAGGTCAGGCATTCAGCCCGTTTGGGGACTTGTCCTCTCAGAAGTGACCCAATTTTAGGCCTGTGCTTTCCTTTATTTTAAATGTTTGTTTATTTTTGAGAGAGAGAGAGAGCGGGCAAGCAGCAGAGAGAGAAGGGGGCAGAGGATCCCAAGCAGGCTCTGAGCTCTCAGCACAGAGCCCGGTGTGCGGGGCTCAAACTCACGAACCCTGAGATCTTGACCTGAGCCGATATCAAGAGTTGGATGCTTAACTGACTGGGCCCCCGAGGCACCCTGACCCTGCCTACTCTGGAACGCCTGTAAACCTCTAGATGCCCAAGCCTGCTACAAGAGAGGGTAACTGTATGCGCAATAACCACATCCCCTGGGACATGGAGCCCCACCCACAAAGTCCCCGGGAGCCTAAACCCCTAAGTCCCCTCCTTTTCTCTATCAGGACCCAGGGTGGCTGGAGTTGGCCTTTTGGAAGCTGTTACAGTTTTCTTGACGTTGTTCATGACAGTATCACTTGTCTCACACCAGCTTTATAACTTGATTGTGCGACTTCTGTGTTTTAATTATTTTGCTTTGTCTATCATTATCCTACTTTTGCCAAAATGCTGGTGGTGAGGGGGGTATTCCATTACTTTTGTCATCAGCGGATTAATAAATCCCAAGGGAAGACTGAATTTGTCCATGAATAGTTACCTGTACTACAGAGATTGAGACAAGGGCACCTGGGTGGCTCAGTCGGTTAAGCGCCCGACCTCAGCTCAGGTCATGATCTTGCTGATCGTGGGTTCGAGCCCTTCGACGGGCTCTGTGCTGACAGCTCAGGGCCTGGAGCCTGCTTCTGATTCTGTGTCTCCCTCTTTCTCTGCCCCTCCCCAATTCACGGTCTGTGTCTCACTCTCTCAAAAATAAACATTAAAAAGAAATTAGAAAAAAAAAAAAAGAAATTGGGACAAGTTCCGAAGCTTGGACTGAGAAATCACCCTGTGCCCTGTGTTTACTTACTACTTTCTGCCACTGATATGGATCAGAACCTCAACCCCCTCTCCTCTGGGCACATGGCCCAACCATCATTTTGGACCGCCTCCCAACTGCTCATCTGGGAAGACTGAGTAGGTCCTATTCGAAAAGCAGTGAAAGCAGCCTGTTCTTTTTTTTTTTAATTTTTTTTTAATGTTTTATTTATTTCTAGGAGAGAGAGAGACAGTGTGAGCAGGGGAGGGTCAGAGAGAGAGGGAGTCACAGACTGAAACAGGCTCCAGGCTCTGAGCTGGCAGTCAGCACAGAGCCTGACGCGGAGCTCGAACCCACGAACCGCGAGATCGTGACCCAAGCGAAAGTCGGACGCTTAACCGACTAAGCCACCCAGGCGCCCCGAAAGCAGCCTGTTCTAATCTCCCATACTTCTCCCGTGGGCACGATCAACAGGGCCCCTCCCGAATAAGAAATACAAAATATTGCCCTTACTCTGTGACACTCACAAACATTTCCAGAAATACTTCTTATACTTTTTCCATTTCCTTGATGTACCTGGAGCCGTACCTCTCACACAGAAAGTGGTTGATAAATATTTGTGGGAGTAGATATTAGGTCTTGGATTCATTAATCATCTTTTTGGGACTGCCGCTGATGGAGAAATGGGGAAACATAATTTTAGGACAGGAAGACGTCCCCTGGAGAGGTCACGCCTACCTACTGAAGGATTCCATGGCTTTCAGAGTTAGTCTTGGTGCAGCTGCCTGGATTAGGAGTCTTCCCAGCCTAGCCATCTACTGGTAGAGGGCGCACTGCTCTCTGGGTAAGGGCGCTCCATGTGGTCCAAAATGGAAGTGGTTTGCGTTAGTGACTTCCATCAGCTGGAGGCTTCTGTTTCCACCCCACCCTTTTTAAAAATGTTTTTATTTATTTCTGAGAGAGAGAGACAGCATGAGCAGGGGAGGATCAGAGAGAGAAGGATACATAGAGTCCTAAACAGGCTTCAGGCTCTGAACTAGCTGTCAGCGCAGAGCCTGACGTGGGGCTGGAACCCATGAACCGCGAGATCATGTCCTGAGCTGAAGTTGGACACTTAACAGACTGAGCCACCCAGGCACTCCTGTTTTCCCTTTAACATACTTCCCTCCTTTTCACCTCCAATTGTCCAAGCCCAGCTGCCTGAACTAAACTCTTGTAAAGGTTTTATCCTGGGTTCTTTGGTCTCTGGTCTGAACTTCCTTTGTTCGATGCTGACCCTCCTGACCCCAATCCCCTTCCACTGCCTTACTTCAACTCCTTCCTTTGCCTAACTGCATTGCTCAGCTAGGTCAGCTTGAAAAGGTAGTCCTTTCTCAGACCTCAGCCCAATATGGGAGGCGGGGATCATTCTGAAACCCAGGCTCTATCATCCCTTTGGGTGCCAGAATTTTCCAGTGGATATTCTGCAGGTGGCCAAACATGAGGGCCAGAAAGAGGCATGGAGGATCATGCAGTGTGCATCCTGCTGTCCACATCCCATGGTCCAGAACGCAGCCACATGCCCCTCCCTATGTGCTCAGGAGGAAAAAGAAAACAGGCACACAGCAGTCCCTGCACAGCCGATGTCACAGGATACATTGAACGACGCTTTATCATTTTTTTGCAAATCTTGGGATTATTGCCTGGCTAGGGGAAATGATAAGGTCTGTCTAATATTTGGAAGTCCCTGATCCCCTCATGTTTCAATCAGCGGAGATTAACCACCACAAGATCCAAGTCTTTTGACAATAACAAGAGGTAGTCCTTATTCTGTTCCAAGTACTGTGGTAGGCACATTACATGTTACTTACTCTTCACACTTCCTGACACACGTTCTACTACAGTCCCCATTTCACAGATGAACAAACTAAGGAGAAGGAGGAGCAGGGTTGGGTAATCTTCTCAACATCGCACAGCTGCTATATGGCTGAACTGGGATTTGAATGAGGTGGTCTGGTTCTAGGATCTCTGAAGTTCACAACTGTGATACTCTGCCCCAGAACCAGATGGGGTCAGACAAGACATTCTCTTTGATACTAGAGAGTCGGGAGAGGGGGTGGGGCGCTGAGGGAGCATCCGGGCTTTTTACAGTCTGCAATCCTGGAGACGCACTAAACCTTCACCCCATATGTACACGGGGCCCCTCCTCCTAATTCTTAATCTTCCATACACAAATGGCTATAAATGATGAAACCTATTTATCATGGTGCCCTCTAAAGGTTATCTGTTTCTCTCCTTCATCCCCACTCAGCTTTTCAACAACAAAGGATATTTAACGAGCATCTACCATATGCTAGACCCTTTTTCTAGCAGCCAAAATTGGAAGGAGATGAAGGAGTCACAATGGCCAGATGCAAAGCATGTTCCCAGCAGCATCTGGAACATAAATGAAGGAGGCAAAGTACAACAGTAAGTCCATCAGATCGAGGGCTTCATATCCATGGATCTAGTAAGAGGCCAGCTGGTGTTGAGTGCCTTAAGGGGAATGGGGGTGACGGTGGCCAGAGATGTCCCCTGCTGAGGACATCTGGGCAGAAACATGAATGACCCCAGAGAACCCAGTGTTTTAAAATGTGGGGCAAGAGCATTCTAAGAGGAGGGTAATTCATGTTCAGAGACTCAGGGCAACCTTTTGTTTTCAATACTGACAAGGTTTACACATGTCCAGGGTTTATGACATTTACACTCTATTTTTTTTTTAAATTTTAAAGTGTATTTATTTATTTTGAGAGAGAAAGAGACAGCACGATTGGGCAAGGGACAGAGAGAGGGGGAGACAGAAAATCCCAAGCAGGTGCTGCACAGCCAGTATAGAGCCTGATGTGGGGCTCGAACCCATGAAACCATGAGATCATGACCTGAGCCGCAATCAAGAGTTGGACACTTCACCGACTGAGCCACTCAGGGGCCCCTACATATTGTTTTTGAAAAACAGTTTATTTTGAAATAATCGCCAACATACAGATGAGTTGAAAGGATGAAATTTTTGACGATGAAAGAAAGCTAAAATCTCCTTTTCACCCATATTCCTCAGCTGCTGTTTCCTTGCATTACCTCATACTTTTCTTCCCTCTATCTCCCCCTCCCCTTTTCCTCCCTCTCCCTCCATCTCTCTCCTTTCCTCTTGTTCTCTTTCTGTCTCTCTCTGTCGCTGTCTGTCTGTCTGTCTCTCTCTCTCTCTCTCACACACACACACACACACATCACAGATCTTTTTCCTTCCCCATTTGAGAGCAAGCTGTAGATGTGATACACCTTCATTTGTAAATATTCTAGTATGTATTCCCTAAAACAGAGATAACTACTCTACAAGCCTACAAGTCAGGAAGACAACATCTTTCCAATGCCAATCCATTGAAAATGGTTTCCATTTTGCCAACTGTCCCAAACATGTGTTTTTGTTCGTTATGGTCTAGGATGCCACCCAGGAACTTGCATTGGATTTTGTGGGGAAGTATGCTATTCCCTCCAACCCAGAACAGCTCCTTATCTCTCCTGCCTCTCCTGTCCTCAACCTTTTTAGAGCACCGGACTCATGTGCTGTCAGATGTCCCTCAATGGGGTCTCCCCAGGACCAGATCCAGGTCACGCATTCCTGATAGGGGCATCACAGGGATGATGCTGTGCCCTTTTCAGCACATCTACCTCTCAACATACTCTATACGTGTCCATACGTGTCACCACTGCTGGTATTAACCTTGATCACCTGGTCATGCTGGTGTGTGCCAGGTTTCTCCACCATAATGACATCATTTTCCTCTTTGTAACCGATTATCATTCCATGGGGACATATTCTGAGATCATGCCAATATTATGTACATCCTCAAATTGCCACCCACCTACCTTTGAGTGCCTGAATCAACACCTGCCTGGATCAATGACCACAGGTCCGCCATATCCAATGACCACTACAATGGCTGCCAAATGGTGATCTTCCATTTCTATCATTCTTTTTACTTACTCGTTTGATTTTACTCTAATGTAGAGTTTTGCCTTCTCTATTTGTTTATGTACGTAGGTATGGATCCAGACATTCTTATTTTACTCACCATATTATAATTCATAATACTTACACACTGTTTTGAAATCACATTTGTTTTTTTAGCTCAGTCCTACAGTTAGATGGACTCAATGTTTTCAGTCAGTCTGTTTACTATTTCTTGGTTGCATTTCTCGGTTGGCTGAAGTTTATCATCTAGAATTTCTTTAACAAGACCCTATGAGATTTATATCCTCTGAATTCTTACAGAGCCTAAAATGGTTTTTTTACCCCCATAACAGCTTGAGTTATAATTCATATACCATGCAGTTCATTCATTTTGTACAATTCACTGGTTTTTAGAATATCCACAGAGTTGTGTAACTATTACCACAATTAAATTTAGAACATTTTTATCACTCCCAAAAGGAATCTGGTACCAATCAGTAGCTACTCTCCATTCTCCCCACCTTCCTCTCTGGTCCTTGACAAAAACAAATGTATTTTCTGTCTCTATAGCTTGACCTACTGTGGACATTTCTCACATAAATGGAATCGTACAATACCCGGTCTTTTGTGACTGGCTTCTTTCACTCAGTGTACTGTTTCAAGGTCCTTCCACATTGCAGGATATTCCTTTTACTCTGAAAAATATTCCACTGTATGTATATACCGCATTTTGTTTATCCATTCATCTGCTGGTTGGCGTTAAACAGTCATTCCACATTTGGTTTTCCAAAAAATGCTGCTATCAACATTCATGTACAGTCTTTGTGTGGCCATACATTTTCATGGACCTTTGGTGCACACCCAGGAGCGGAATTGCTGGATCATATGGTAACTCTATGCTTACCATTAGGAGGGGGCATCAAACTGTTGTCCGAAGCTGCTGCACCATATTACACACTCCCACCACCAACACATAAGAGTTCCAATCCCTCCATATCCTCACCAACACTCACTATCTAACCTCTTTATTATTGACATCCTAGTGGCTATGAAGTGGTAGGTCGCTATGACTGTGCTTTGCATTTCCCTGGTGGCTAACGATGTTGAGTCCCTTTTCATAGGTTTATTGGCCATTCATATCTCTTCTTTAGAGAAATATCTCCTTGGTCTATTCTTTAAACTGGGTCATCCATCATTTTATTATTGTGTCACTAGCACTCTTCATATATTCTAGTGATAATTCCCTTGTGAGATATATGATTTGCAAGGACAATTTTGTCTTTTCGTGGGCTGTATTTTTGCTCCCTTTGAAGCACCAAACTTTTTAGTTTGGATCAAGCCCAATTTATCTATGTTTCTTTTTGTGGTGTGTGCTTTTGATGTCATTTCTAAGAAATTCTTGCCTCATCCAAGATCATGAAGACTTATATCTTTGTTTTCATACAAGAGTTTCATAATTTATAAAGCTATTACTTTTACATGTTTGATTATTTTGAGTTAATTGTTGTATATGCTATGAGGTAGGGATCTAATTCACTTTTTGCATGTGGGTATCCTGTTTTCCCAGTGGCATTTGTTCAAAAGACTACTCTTTCTGCCATTGAATTGTGTTGGTACCTTTGTCAAAAATCAATTGCATGTAAATGTGAGGACATGTTTTCAGATCCTCAATTCTATTTCATTGATCTATCTGTCTACCCTACGCCAGCACTAACATGGTTTCCTTTGGCCTTTATACTTGAACAAAAGTTCTGCTGGGTGTAATGTGATTAGAGTCATCATTTCTTACCTTGAAGACTTTGGGGCATAATTCAATTGACTCTAGCACTGAATATGGAGAAAGGTGAGGTCTGATCAGTGATTTTTATCCTCAGAGCCAACACCCAAAAGATTGTTTATCTAAATGTTAGCTGTTTCTTAGATACATCTTGGTGCTAATAGTCCCATGTCAGTTTTTCCTGAGAGCATGTTGTGGTTTCATTATGCAGATTTGATCTTTATTTCATGGAGTTTTCTTAAATGCTAAGTCTTAAAATACATATTTTTGTTTAATTATTTCAGTCTCTTGGAGATGATGATTATGGCAGGTTAGAACTCTTGTGACTTTATTCTCTACATAGATATGCAGAGTTAAATAATAGATAGATGACAGATTGAGAGATGGATTAATGGGTGGATAGATAGATAGTAGGTAGATGGACAGTAGGTAAATGGATGGATGGATGGATAGATAAGATATAGACAAGGTTATAGAATAGATGATATACAGATGTTTTATATATATATATACACTTAAAAATATATGTGTGTATACTTTGGTTCTTGTTTTATGTTAATTCCTCCTTCATTTTTCTTGCTTGTCTCAACTCTTTCCTCCATAATAGCCACTGTGATATTATGCCACTAATTCCTCTTTGCCCGATCTCTAATGTTACTTGTAAATTTCGGTTTTTATTTTTGTCTTTTACTTCCTCCTTGTTCGCTTCTTTCCGTCAGCTTATGTTTTGTCTCATTCTATTGTCTTGCCACATATTCTTTGTGTGTGCTTGTATTTCTGCCTCGAGCTTTATTTTTTCAAACGTCCCTCAAAATTTTCTTCTGTGGATGAAACTACAGTGACACTCTTCTTCTGTTCAAAGACCGTGCTTTTCCTCTGGGAGGTTCTCATGTGGTCCCTTTCCTGGTACAGTTTTTCTGGACGTACTGTTTGTGTAAAGGATTCTGTGTTGAGAAGGGCCCGGGCTGCCATTCAGGTCCAAAGGAATTTTCCCGGCTGTCCCATGAAGTCGCCAAGGCTCCTGGGCGCCCGTATGAGCAGACCCCGACTACCCTCACCGGACGGAAGGCTCTTCTCAGTGCAATTCCTCCCACCCACCCTGCCTACTGGCTGCTTCCTCCAATTGGGGTGCACCTGCCCCCGTGTTGACAATTTTTAAGTGCTCATGAGCACATCCAGAAGGGGAGTCTAACAAAATACCATCTGTGGTTCTCTCCAACATGCTGTGCCATGTGGTGCTCTTATTCTATTCTTTCTACTTCGCTGTAGTCTTTTTTTTTTTAACAGAAGTGTATATTATCTCTATAATCAAGAAATGCGTTGTATTAGAAACAGAAGGTTCACACGGCTGCAGCGGGATGAAAGAACATCGGTGAGTAAGGAGCTGGATCTACCAGCTGGTCCCTCTCAAGTGCACCAGACTAATAGCTAATGACAGGCCAACTGAGGGGGCTGGCAGGCTCAGACCCGGCAAGGCAAACTGGGCCACTACAGTGAAAGAAATCACCAGGTGAACTAGGAAAAAAAAAAAAACAACAACGAAGCAAGGCTGGGCAGAAGAGAGATCCTATACATCCAGATTATTATTACAGCCACACAACTCCCATGCAGGAGGAGACTGAAGTTCTGAGAGGTTAGGTCAATTGCCCAAAGTCCCTCCATCTTGAAAATGCCGATTAAATCATGTTCTTCTAATTCCACATCCCAAGGCTTTTCCTCTCTTTCCTGCCTACTTATTAAGCTCTCCAGCTGAGGTGACTCAGTGTAGGGTGATGCTATTAACTGAGAGAGGGAGCACCGTGTGGGAAGGAGGCAGCTTGCAGGGAGAGATAATGAGCTCTGTTTTGGACATGATGAGTTATTGTGAGTGCAGCGCTCACGGCTCCACTGCTGGAATAACATGGAGGCAGAGGCATCGTTTCTTGTGAAAGCCCACTGCTCCTGTCACCTTGCTCCTGTCAGTCAAGTGAGGGGAAAAAACATAATGTTTCTAGAAACCTGCTGGTGGCTGTCTTTCTCCTAGAATGAAACCGCCTAACACAGGTGACACTGGGTCTCAAGGAGATGGGGCTCTGAAAGCACCTGCTCTGAGTCATCTACAGCCCAAATAGCATCGGGTACATCTTTTGGCATCCATCTGGCTCCGGGATCCTGGATGGGGGCATTCCAGACACCTTGGAGATGGAGGGTCCGGAAGCAGTGACAACCTATTGAACTCTCCAAGGGCTTCAGAGTTCCCCTTCCCCATCGTGTTCTAGGCAGCCAGCCTCAGGAGAATTTGACCAAGGCCAAGTTTTTCCCTTAGGACTAAGAAGCACAGTATCCTGAGGCTTCCTCTGCCTTCACCCACAGACCAGTTTGCCAAGACTGAGAAGAGGTCGGATTCCAACAACAATAGCAAAGCAACCAAAGAAAATACAGCCCGCCAAATTAATGGCGCCCTGTGCGAGAGAAAATTACTATCCAAGAGGTCATTGTTGAACCGCAAGCCTCTTTTTCAAGGGTCCCCGTACAGAAAACAACATGACTATGCATCTTTTTATGGCATGAGCCTGTGACTTCTATGCATCGGAGTTCAATTCAGATACAGATGCTACCACTTCTCAGCTCTGAACACTCAAGGAAGTCATTATGTTTCTTAACCTCAACCTTCTCAAAGTAAAATGGGCATGATGGTCATCTCATAGCATTTTTTGGTGAGGATTCTAGTAAAGAAAACAATGTGTGGGGAATATACAGCACAGAGGCTGAAACGTAGCCACGAGCAAATTAAACAGCAGCTGCCATCAGTATTCTTTTGCAATATTTGCACCATTCCCTATGAAAATTGCACTAAGTACACAACTCCAATGTGATGTTAGCTTTTTTTTTTTTTTTAAGATTATTTATCTATTTTGAGAGAGAGAGAGGCAGAGAGAAAGAATCCTAAGCAGGATTTGACACTGTTAGCACAGAGCCCAATGATGTAGGGCTTGAGCCAATGACCTGAGCTGAAACCAAGAATTGGACACTTAACCAACTGAGCCACCCAGGCACCTCTCCAGTGTGATATTAGCTTTTAAGCTATGGCAGCCTTTGGTGCCTTTGGTGTCTTCTTACATCTTCCTTTACATAGTACAGATAAGGTCCCTGGTCTGATATTCATGCAGGTAAAACTATTATCAAAATGCAGCAATGACAGTGGTTACCAGTTACGGATCACCTGCAGATAGTCAGAAAAGAACAGCCAGCCTTTTTTGCTTTATGCATCAGAATGTCCCAAGCATCAAGTACATAGCAGGGTCTTAATATGCATTTTTAGACTGAATAAATTAATCACCTGCCAAATACCCAATATCATATGAGCAGCTTTGCTTCTTTTAATTCTGTACCCCATGAAAACGAGCAGACCCTGTAGCAGTCAGGATTGGCTAGGTTATGCTACAGTAACAAACATCCCTCCTGTCTTAGTGGCCTAGGACAGTTTCTTACTCACACTACAGGTCTAAATTATTCATCTAGCAGTTTTACTTCCAGATTTCCTCACCCCCGGATCCCAATAAAAGAGTGGCCACCTTTGCCACTCTCCGGAGGCACAGAGAAGGGTCAGGGTGAATCACCACCTGGCCGGTAGCTCCCATCCAGAAGTCATGTGCCCACATGTCACTGGCCAAGCATGCCACTTGGCCCTGCCTAAAATCAAAGGGATGGGATGGAGGTAGGGCAACCATGTCAACTGCCTCAGAGAAGCATGCAGTTTTTGTGAATGGTTTTCTCACAAGGGAAACTGAGGCTCTTGGTTAAGTAACTGAGCCAGGTGTAAGGAAGTGAATCACGGTCTGTCTGAACCCAGGGCACATTGCATCCCATTTGTCTCTTTGGTCTGCTTGCTTCTCATGTCTTCATGACACCTAATATTTGGTCTCTCTAGGAAATCTGCTTTTCCCTACATTTGCATAGACTGAGCATATAGAACCAGGTTGCTATTTCTTATCAATGTCAAGTTCCAGTGAATGGACTCCTTGGCAGAAAGACTCTCTCTGGAACCACAGGAATAGCTAGTTGGCAAGGCTCCACGTGACACCAAGAAGCTGGCCTTTGTCACTCTGATGTGGCACAGATTTCCAGGACAAGTGCCAAATGCTGTCAGGACTTGTAGAGATGTCCTTGTGGATATGTGGATATGGTACTTGTAATCCAAGCCCATGCCTGCTTTTCCAAGATGGCTTCCTGAACGATCCCTGCTTTACAAATGCAAAATGCAAATCTCGTTACCCATGCTCCAATTCCAGAAAACTCATAGACTATCTCTACTTACACAAATGTGATGGTGGAAGAAAAATGGATATGCTACCTTTTGTTTCTGAAACATTGAGCAACTATTCATGAAACAACATTTCGGACTAGCATGGTTTTAATTCAACCCATTTTAATTTTTTCTTTAAAATTTTTTTTAAAAATTTAGTTTAACATTTACTTATTTTTGAGACAGAGAGAGACAGAGTGTGAGCAGGGAAGGGGCAGAGAGAGAGGAGGCACAGAATCCGAAGCAGGCTCCAGTCTCCAAGCTGTCAGCACAGAGCCCGACACAGGGTTTGAACCCGTGAACTGTGAGATCATGACCTGAGCCAAAGCCAGACGCCCAACCGACTGAGCCACCCAGGCGCCCAACTCTTTTTAATTTTTTCAATCATGGAGTCAGGCTTGTGGCTCTATTTGGTAAGTGAACTACGGAAATGTACCCACAACACCCAGACCTCTGAGTGCTCTGCTACAGAAGCTTCATCTGAACCACTTATAATAATCTAAGCATAAGCTCCTGCTTTTAGCTTCTTCTGTCCCCTAGCCTTCCCTTATTGACATGTTAAAAAGGAAATCAAACGGTCACAAGTGAGACAGGAACAGATGTAAATGTAAACACGTTCGAGACTTAATTCCATGCCTCTCAACTGGGGGAGCGATGCGTGTCATTTGCATACATTTTATCATCCCTCACTGCCCAGAACTCCTCCCAAACCAGTGAGTCAGAACTCCAGGAATGAAGCCCAGGATACATTTCTATTTTCAGAGTCCCAGGATGTCACTCTCAGATCGAGAACCACTGAATAAGATCATCAACCATCGAGTAGCTGAGCCAGTGCCCATTCCTGAGCTCCTGGCCACCCTTTTATTACTTTACATGTATATTTCTCATCAAATGAATGATGCATTTGTAGATGTTATGCTGAGGTTAGGATATATTTATTCTGCCAGGCCCTACATGCTTCTGGATGCTAATTGAGGTCATTTTCATTGTTTGTCCCTGAATCTGCCAGCATAATAACCCTCAGTTGTCAAGCAATATGGCCTTGCTTACTCCCTCTTGCATTTTTCTGGTGCACCTGGGAAGAGAGGGGATGTTTGTCTCACATGTGACTCGTGCCACCTCCTATACCTCCGGCTGGTTCACCACCCTCATCTGGGCCATCGACAGGGGGTCCCCATCTTCCCTTCAGCTCTGAAATTTCTGACACTGACCTTCCTCATTCATTTGCAGGGAAACGATTCCCCCGTTTTTTGTTGTTTATTCATCTGGGTGCTGAGGGTTCAGATTTGGGGTAGGTAAGACCCCATGGCTGAGTTGCACTGCTAGATACAGTGTTCCATGCTCCCCCGCAACAATTTTTCCCCTGCTACCTTAGACCCTGATGGATCCAGTTTGACTGTCACGGCAGGTGTCATTCTGTCTGTCCTTCTCCTTCCTGCCAGCACGCTTCTGCTGCTTCCTCATCTGCAGACTGTTTCAGGGCCTCTCCCAAATCAACACTTTGCATTCCATCCCCCATTATATGGTTCACCTCCAGCGGAGGCAAGAAGCCGATTCTCCGCTGAAGACTGGGGCTTCTATGGCCTCAACCCCCAGATTCACGGGGAGGGGAGCTCAGATCAAGAAGTGTGTTGACGGGGAGGAGTCTGGCTAGGACTTAGACTAGAATCTTCCTTTCAGTGTCTAGGACTCAGTGTCTAGAGAACTTTTCATCAGGCAAGGAAAGGTGGCAACTTTCCCAGGATAAGGGGACAACTTTCCTGCCTCAGTTTCCACTTTGTAACAATTAGTAGCTTTCCATTCTAAACTGAGCTGAGGGAAATCTGCAGGTGCAGCTATTTAAAAGGAAGCCAGAGGCAGGTGTCCTGTGGCTTTGCAGGCCCAGGGTACCCAGTGAGGTGTGATGGGGAATACTCTGGAGACGTAGCCTGACAAAAGGCTATGAGCTGTCCCCTCCCCAGAGGACATGAGGGGAAGGGGGCTTTAAAGCACCATTCAGAGCTTCCAAGTGTGGTCTTGCTTTCAGGAGACATGGGAGGCTGATGCCTAAGAAAAGGAACATAGATCACAGACTGCATCAGACTTTCAACCTGAAAGATTTCAGGTGGGGGAGGAGGGGATGGCTGGCCACTTGCTTTGGTGGCAGAGCCTGGAGTTGATGGGCATTGGGACTGGCCAGCAAAGGGTCTGTGGAGGCATGGGGGATGTGAGTGTTTCCATGGAACAGACGAGGGCGGCACTGAAGAGATGGCAACTACAGGCCTATCTGTGTTCCTTTTCCGTCAGGTTGCCCAGAACGGCAAGGAATCCAGCAGAAAGAGGCCAGAGGACCATGGCTGGATGCCCAGGGGTGAAAAAAGATGCGAAGTCATGACGTGAAATAGAAACATCCACCCCAGTCCCCAGGCCAAGGGAACCACATAATCTTCTAAAGCATCCAAAGGGAAAAACCAACAACTTTGGGGGGGGTGCTGGGAGAACACCATTGGTGGAGGGGCAGAAAGAGCGGGACAGAGGATCCAAAGCTGAAGCCGGCTCTGCACTGACAGGCGGACAGAAGGGAGCCCGACGTGGGGCTTGAACTCATGAACCACGAGATCATGACCTGAACCAAAGGGGGACCCTCAACTGACTGAGCCACCCAAGCACCTCAAGAAGCAACAACTTTAAAATGTGAACACAGAACAAAGAACCAGATAAACCCAGAGCTAGTTCAGGGAACAATTTTCCTGCCCTTTCCTCCTCCTCCGTGCAGCCCCCAGAGGCTGAAGCTGTAGGGGCTAGGGGTGGGGGTTCAAGGGAAGCGAAATTTGAGACCACTTGCCCCTCTTCTCCTCTCCTACTGCAGGCTTCCAGCCAAGTCCAGAGCCTCTATTTGAATTATGGTGTGAACATTCAAGTTTCTGAATCAATGAGTGTTCGTGATTTTAAGTAACGTTTAGATGTTCTATTATCTGAGAGTGAGCAGAGAAAGCAAAGACTTTGCAGGCTAGGGAGAATCATCACACAGGTTGTAAAACGACCCTGTGGGCTAAAGTTTAAAGGGATAACGACAGACAGAACAAAGTTGTGGCATGGTCACAATCCATGCGTCTCCATACATGTTACAACAGGAAGCCAGAGGAAGCCCACATGTCGCAAAATGTACTTCATGAGTTGCCATCTATCAATTTCGTATTGTTTTCTGTATTATTTTTTTTTAAAAAAAAAGGAAATCAAGGGGAGGGATTTGAGCCCACACTTAGACCAGAACTTGGAAAAGTAGATTGGAAGATCTTGGTGCCCCCCGAGGGACCGGTTCATGAATCCCAAGAATGAGGAGAAATTCAGGGTCTGGGAGGCTTCATAGGGAGATGCTCTTTCTGGTGGTAAAAACCTGGACTTTTCACATTTGATCTCTGTTGCTTTGCAACCCCTTCAGGAGCTCCTTGGGTGTATTTTGAAGCCGGCCCCTTGTTTCAGAGGGCAGGAAGTAAACTGAAAGGGGCAGTCCACTCTGGATGGTTGGGGGGGGGGATTCAGAAGTGACAGAATTTCCCTAGGAGGCTTGTCTTGGGCAGCCACAGGACAAACCGTTCTCTACATCAGCCTATGGATCATAAGGACTATCTAGGTCAATAATACTGTAATAATATTGTGTGGTGACAGGTGGTAACTACACTTATCACGGTGAGCAGTTGGTAATATATATAATTGTTGAATCACTATATTGTACATCAGAAACTAATATAATATTACAAGTCAGCTATACTTCTATTAAAAATAAGAAAAGCTAAAAAAAATTAACTTTATTTTTGAAAGAGAAAAAGAGAGAAAGAACACGAGTGAGGTTGGGGTAGAGACAGAGGTAGAGAGAGAGAGAGACTCCTAAGCAGGCTCCGTGCTGTCAGCATGTAGCCCAATGTGGGGCTTGAACTCACGAATGTATGATCATGACCTGAGTTGAAAGCAAGAGTCGGACACTTAACCAGCTGGGTCACCCAGGTGCCCCAGGAGTTAAAAGGTTTTTTTTTTTTTTTTTTTTTTTTTTTTTTTTATGTTTTATTTATTTCTAGAGAGAGAGAGAGACAGCGTGAGCAGGGGAGGGTCAGAGAGAGTGGGAGTCACAGACTGAACCAGGCTCCAGGCTCTGAGCTGGCAGTCAGCACAGAGCCCGACGCGGGGCTCGAACCCACAAACCGCGAGATCATGACCCAAGCGAAAGTTGGACGCTTAACCGACTAAGCCACCCAGGCGCCCCGAAAGGTTTTTAAAAGTTTATATAGAAGCCTTAACTGGGTTCACTGGTTGGTGTTCTCAACATCGAGTCACTATCTCAAGGCTGTGTCCTGGGCGCAGCCTCTGGGAGTGGGGAAGGCAGGCAGAATCCTGTCCCAGGACAGAGCAGGAAGTAAGGAGCTCCTGTTGGTTGGGTCCTGCTCACGAGTCAGCCAGCAGTCACTTCTACTCTACTGGATGACCTCTCCCAACAACCTCAGTAGAGAATAAATTACCACTTGTGTCGAACTTTCCTAGGAGGCTGGAGGAGTCACACAGAAATCACAGAAGTGGAACCTACACAGCAGGGTGCATGGGACACTTTCAATGAGGCTCCATGGCAACATTGGGATATTTACTACACCTTGTAAGTTTCACAGGGCAAGCAGGTTGAAAATATATCAACACTATTAAATCAGGTCCAATCAAAAACACAGCTAAAGGGCAGATTGACTTCAAGGAGCCTCTGCTAAGTATACAAAATTGCAATGTGCTTTTCCTTTGTTTTCTTTAAATGATCTGCTCCTCCGCTCCTTGCCCCCCAGCTAACCCATGAAACAATGTCAACCTACAGTGTCATCTGGGAGATGGTTTGACTTAAATTGGAAAACAGGTCAGTGGTATTGATTGGGAACTTAGTGACAATGCCCGTTTTTTACTGATAAGCTGTGTGTGGTCAGACTCACTCCTGGGCGCTGCTCTTTGAGAAATGCAGGTAGCCAGGCAAGCCTGGCGTGGCACAATCTCCCAGAATTCTGTGTTTCTCTTTTGGAAGGGTCTTCTCTGTTAAGAGAAGCACTTAATACTTGAATTCTGGGCAACTCTGTGGATGCTATGCTTTAGAAAGTGGCCTTATGAACCTGGAAGAACATTGAGATTAGAATCCAATAAACACGATTTGACTTTTGACTGCATTGGCCATATCACATAAGGGCGTGGCTTCTCTGAATGGCTGTAAAGAGATGAGGCTCAATCTAAGGATTCAGATGAAGGTTTCTATGTGAAAACCTTTTGCACAATGCTTGGCACATAGCCCGACATCAACAGATGATAGTCTGGTTTTGCGATAAAAGAGTAACTCTGTAAGTTCACCACTAAGATGTTTTATCTTATAAAGAAAATAAATAATTCTTGAACAGGAGTCAGTTGTTGTGAGCGAGTTGATCCCCAAACTAGTTGAAGTCCGGGAAGTAAAAAATTGGTAGCAGTGAGTGCAATTATAGTAAGAAAACTTAATATCCAGCCCATTTCAGAATGCTTGTGTGATCCTATTTTCGTAAATATTCCTCCACTTCTCTTTTTCTGTTTTCCTTTTAAAAGGTTTGTTGAGTGAGCCACTGAAATGTTTAAGGCAACACTGGAAACATCTGAGTGGGCAAAGCCCCGGCATTACTAACAGAGGGTGTTAAAAAAGATAAATTGTTACGGAGCGAGAGAGATTAAATTATATGTGCATGTAAAGGGAGAGTGGCCACTGAGAGGTCTTTGAAGCATTTCTGTAGAGCCAGCATCTTTTTAGGTGTCCAGCAAGAAGAGGCTGTAAAGTAACCAAAATGTTTATGTGAGGTGCTAAGGATTGTGATCCAGGAGACAAAGAGGACCGGGAAATTGAAGGGAGTACGCAGAGAGAAAGGTCGCAAAACTTGTTTTGAAACAATCATGCTCTGTGCTGACAGTTAAAGTATCTACCACACCATTGCTATTTTGCTAACAGATGTTACATCATCTCTATTTCAGCCCAGAGGAGCAGGCTATGTCCTGGGAGGTGGCAGATCACAACTGACAAGTTGTAATTGACAAAAGTCAAAAGTCCATGGTGTTCCAAACATTGAAACAGGAGAGGCTCATATGCTAAGCTTCCTCATTATCCCCCTGAGCCTAGTTTGAATGACTTTCAGCAATGCTTACTTGGCGTTGGAATCTCCTTTCACACCGAGTATCTCAAGCACCTCACACACACAGCAAGCTTTCCAACTGGGAGAGCGCTCTCTTCCCCTGAAGTTCCTTAAAAATGTTCTTACGTACGTAATGCCTTAACTACTCGGCCAAGAGCTCTTTCTCAGGAGCAGATACTCCCTGAAACACCTGCCAACCCCCATCTCTCAACTCCGTGTCAGGCTTTGGAGCCCCTTTTTGCCTTTGATCACTCTCTCCTGGAGTCTCATGAGCTCTTTCATGTCCCCCTTCTCTGCCTTTAATGAGGATGCCAGCCTGTGCCAATGTGACTGGGGTTTCCATGGACTCCTGTTGAGTCTGTGTTCCACGCCCCAACCCCAAACTATGTCAACAGCCCTTCTCTTCAAAAACTTGAAAGTAGATCTTTCTATTAATCCTCATTATACTAACAACATTTCAGGACTGTCCCACGTTTCAGGTTCGGTATTAAAGGTTTTCCATTTGTTACCTCATTTAATCCTTAAGCCAGGGGTTAGCCAACTGTGTCTGCAAAGGGCTAGATATTAACTTGTTTAGGTCTTAGGAGCTCTGCGGCAGCCACTCACCTCCACCAAAGTAGCACAAAAATAACCACAGAGGGTATTTAAACAAATGACCCTGTGTTCCAATAAAACTTTATTTAAACAAACATTCAGCAGGGTAGTCTTGACCTACAGGCTGTAGTTTACTCACCCCTCACTCGTGTGAGTAAACGTGTGTTATTAGTACTCGTTCTACAATGGAGAAAAGGAAGCCTAGAGAAAAGATTAATTTCCAAAGATCACACAGGATGTGGGTGGCAACCCAGGGTGTGTTTGAGTCCAGCACCCATGTAAAAACTGTGTGGAAATAACCTGCAAACGACGAAGACTTTCATGTTGGGAAGAGTGAGATGGAACGCAAGTGTTTTCCCCAGAAGCCTGCCCTTTTCTTCCTTATTACCAGCTCCCCACCCCGCCCAGGATCTCATCAGCTCCACCTTAGCTACTATTTTTTCTCATGGGCTGGAATAGTGCTCAGGGTAACAATTGCTCTTGGGGCTCCGACATGGCTGTCAGACTGTTGCTACCTATCCTGCATCGGAGTGTAACTTCCAGAAAGTTACAGCCAGCAGCTTTTTCTTACTTTGCCTGGAATTTGAGTCACATATTTTAGTCCATGTGTTAATGGCATTTATGAATGTCAGACACTACTGAGCATGTGTGTGTGCATGCATATACCAGACATTGTGCTAAGTCCTGGAAATACACTATAAAACAGTGAAAAGAGGGGCACCTGGGTGGCTCAGTCAGTTAAGCGCTGGACTCTTTTTTTTTTTTTAATTTTTTTTTTTATTAGGAGAGACAGAGACAGTGTGAGCAGGGGAGGGTCAGAGAGAGAGGGAGTCACAGACTGAAACAGGCTCCAGGCTCTGAGCTGGCA
Source organism: Proteles cristata cristata (assembly GCA_017311185.1). NCBI lineage: Eukaryota > Metazoa > Chordata > Mammalia > Carnivora > Hyaenidae > Proteles > Proteles cristata. The sequence continues at coordinate 166,437 of JAESUZ010004500.1, read as the reverse complement.
GTCAGCACAGAGCCCGACGCGGGGCTCGAACCCACGAACCGCGAGATCATGACCCAAGCGAAAGTCGGACGCTTAACCGACTAAGCCACCCAGGCGCCCCTAAGCGCTGGACTCTTGATCTCAGCTCAGGTCATGCTCTCACAGTTCGTGAGTTCAAGCCCCACATGGGGCTCTACGCTGATGGTGTGGAGCCTGCTTGCGATTCTCTCTCTCCCTCTGTCTCTGACCCTCCCCTGTTTGTGCTCGCACACACACTCTCTCTCTTTCTCTCTCAAAATGGATAAATAAACTTTTAAAAAAAAAAGGACAGTGCAAAGGATGGACCCTGTTTCTGTCTCAGTGAAATGACTCTCTAGACCTATGAGTAATGGACTCCATGTTGCTCAGGTCTATACAGTTTAGTCCTCATCCACATTATTTGGACTGACCCCGCAATCCGAACGTGGCATCGTGAACCCCATTTCAAGGGTAAGCTCAGGCTGGAAGGGGCACAGACCTGTCACAGGGTGACAACTTTGATGGTGGAGTGGAGTCTCTGGCTTGGGGTTTCTGGGCCCTGGCCCTGTGCTCTTTCCGGCACACCTCGCAGCTCTGTACCCATCGGCTTTACTTCTGCACCCCCAGCTTTACTCCTGCACCCCTGCACACTGCTGGTGGCACTGTCTTTGTCTGAACTTTATGTAACCTGGCCCCTTGCCAGGCCCTCTGGCAGCTGTCCCGGATCCCGTTTTCTATCTGCCCAGCCTCTCCCTGGTTCCCTTCAGAAGCTCTTATCCTTCTCTAGCAGCCAAATGCCCTCTATTTTATTTTCTCCCCAGGGCACACTCACAGGATGGAGAAAAGCCGAGAGATTGTTCACTTTCTTAACAGGAGCCTGCTTTCAATTCAGCCACAGCTGCTACACGTTTCAGAAGGAAGATAGGTCCCAGACGGATGGTTTAGCAGCAACTATTTTAAGCCCCAGAGTCACAAGACCAGATCCAAAATAACTCAGTCCAGCAGGGGTCAAATGCAGAGCAGAGCTGCTGGCTTTGGAGAAAGCATGACCCTGGGTCTTTGGAATCACCAAGTGAGTCAGCTCTGGTGTTTTCTAGTTAATAAGACTTCTTCGGCGCAGTTCTTATGCTGATGTTTCAGGGCTGAGTTGGCTTCATGTTAGCTGCTGCTCTCGAAAAAAAAAAAATTTCCCTCCGTGGCTCCAAGCTCTCAGCTGAATGTTTTTTACTACTACCAAGATTAATACCCTGTTGCCCTGTGTATCGGTCAGCTAATTGCAATGGTAATGCTACATAAGGAAGCACCTCTACACTAGTGGCTTAAAGCAATGGTTATTTATTCTCTTTCATGTGCCTGGACTCAGCTGGGGTTCAGCTAATCTGGACTCCATGCAGTTGTTCTTGGCTCCAGGTTGTAAATTTCCTTCTGCCGCAACACCTACTTTTCTTCTTGGTTGGACCAGCAGACTATTCTCAGGGTAATGGTAGAAATGTAAGAGGAAACAAGTACCACTACACAGGCATGTGTTGAGCCTTTGTTTGCATATGTCTGCCAAAATCACATGGGCCAGAGCACTCTGTGTGGTCAAACCCAATAGCAGCAGAACAGGAAATAGACTCCACCACTAATGGAGCAAGGAGGGACTGGGAACTCAGGTGGCAACGGCTGTGGACAGGAGAGTGAAGAATTAGCAACAACACTCTGATCTGTTACCTCTGGGCTGCAAAAACACCTGGAAAAGAAGAGTGGAGGGAGCGCAGCAGAGAAACCTGGTGGCCTGTCCCTGTCCCTGTTGAGCAGCTCTGACTCTTCTTCTTTTTTTTTTTTTTTTATGACTCTGGGGTGGAGGCAGACATGTGACAAATGGCCCGATGTTCCCCCTTTGGAATGGCTTTAAACTATCTCTGCATTCTTTTGTAAAAACCGTCCCTTGAGTCGGCTGCTTTTGGACTCTTCGAAGTGGCTCTCCGGAGGGTTCTAAAAGATTTGGGAAGTCCAGAGGTGTAAACAGGATGGAGGAGTAGAGGACGATTTAAGGTCCCAAGCCCGTTTATTTTCATGCCTCTGTCCCAATATGGAAGAATGCGTTCTGTTTCAAAAACGATACCAGAGAAGTGGGCTTCCGTGAGCTCACTGGAGATGCAGCACATTCAAGATAAAGCTGTCCTGCCTTTGAGGCCATCATGATTTGCCTGTGGAATGGCAGTGGGGACGGATGTATCATGTGTAGGGATTTTCACATATAAAAGACCATGTGGCGCTAGACAATGGCATTGCTAGGATCCTATAGTGCTTCTCACTGCACATATCCCTGTCTAGTACCCTAAGCCTTGGTGAAAGGGGCCTTTGCCTTCACAGTCATGGGGGCAATAATGTGGTGACATCTGCCTCCTGTCCCTTGCTATCCCACTGTCCTCCTTAATATGTTTATGGTCTGTCACCGTATGACATTATGTGTTTGTCTATTTGCTTATTGCCTTTCTCCTCCACTACTCCTCATGGACAAGACCTCGTTTGATACCTCATTTCGGGTTATAGCCCCAGAACCTGGCCTCTGATACATGGTATTAGTCAAAAAGGAGTTCAGTTAGACATTTGTTATATAAATAAATCAATATATAATCTTGTCTCACTTGTAGAACAGAATATTAATTTCCTTCTAACTTCCCTCCCTCCCTCCTTCTCTCCCTCCTTTCCTTCCTTCTTTCCTTCCTTCCTTCCTTCCTTCCTTCCTTCCTTCCTTTTCTTCTTTCCTTCCTTCCTTTCTTTTTTCCTTCTTCCTTTCCTTTCCTTTCCTTTCCTTTCCTTTCCTTTCCTTTCCTTTCCTTTCCTTTCCTTTCCTTTCCTTTCCTTTCCTTTCCTTCCCTCCTTCCTTTCTTCCTTCCGTCTATCTGTTTCCTCTTTTCTTTCCTCCATATATATGTTGATGGCTCTGCCTAAGATGCCTTCATCTTGTACGATTCTATAACTTCCCAAATGTGCACTGTAAATTTCCCTTTGGCTGTGTTAACATTTAGGGCCAACTAGTGATATCAGAGGAAAGAAATCAGTCTTGGCTCAGAGAGACGCAGACCTTTTGAAATCCAGATGTGAAGACACTTTGGCCACAGGGGAAAGGTGTTTGCTGTTAGATACTTATAAATTATCTTGCTTTCCATTCACATAGAAATACTGGAAGTGGGCGAAGGCATTATCTAGGCTTCAGCTCTCCTACATGGCAGCGTGACATCTAGCTGGGCAGCGTGACCTCTAGCTGGGCAGCGTGGCACACAGAACCACCCCCCTCTGTGACACCCCTGTTCTAATCACTTTGGGATCCTATAAATGCATTAGGTCATGTGTCAAAGAGGGAATTATGGTTGCCACTGAAATTAAGGTTTCTAAATCAGTGGACCTTAGACAAGTAGAGTATACTCGATCTTCTGAGTGGGCCCAAAGTTAAAAACCGGGTGGATCCAGTTGTTAAAAAAAAAAAATAATAAAGGTGTTTTAAAGGGAAAGGAGGAGGCAGAATAATGTTACATGAGGATGATTCAAGCAGCCCTTGCTGGCTTTGGGGGCCGTGAGCCACAGAATGTAGAAGCCAACAAAAGCAAGAAAATGGACCCTTCTCCAAGACCTCCAGAAAAGAACACATCCCCACTGCCACCGTGATTTGAGCCTCCTTTGGACTTAATGGCCTCTAGAACCACAACATAATAATTCTGCACTGTTTACAGCCACTAAGTGTTTATGGCTTTAATTTTTTACAGCAGCGGTAGGAAACTAACATGCCCATTTGCCCACCAGGATGATATTTCAACCTTTAAAACCAAGGGAATGGAGCCAGATAGTGCCACCCATTTTTCCAGTGCTCATTTCCTCTCCTTAATAACATCTGCATTTTTGTCAACTGTCAAGAAGGCAAGCGGGGGCAGTGACTGGACAGTGGAGTCTGGCCGACCCAGGCTGCCTTGTATCCCTGAGCTCACTCTGAGCCTATGACCAAAGCTCACTGGGAGAATCATCCTGCCCTTCCTTCCACGGGTGCAGGGAGGGGCAATGTCTATGGCCGCTTAGTCCACTTTTCCTGTGTCCTTGCACCCTTCTTCCAGGCTTCCTTTCTGTAATAAAAGTAGAGAAGGCCTGGCACACATATATAGGGCAGTGGAGACACTGGCCTAAGTTTAACTGAAGGAGCTTCTGCGGGTTTGGCTGTTGGCTTTGTGGGCTTCATACAGCCTTTGTCGCATCTGGTGTCATCTCTGTGGTCACGGAATGTCCCTCTGGGACAGGCTATAAAGGCTCTGGGTTCCCCCAACCTCAGCAGTAGTTTCTGCTTCAGGAAGTGCCCCAAATACAGCCCGGAGAAGACGGCTGGTATCCTTGTGGACACAATGACTCAGGAAAGAGTCCAAGGCTCTGACCTTGGAACTGCAGGCAAATATTGCAAGACTCCTGCTCAAGATCTGGACCAAAGAACGTAGGGAGAGGGACAATTTGGGCTGGACAAGGAGCCAGTTTGGAAGGTCACAAGCCCTCAGGGTGACCTCAGTCGGATGCAAATGGCCAGAGTGTTCAATTTGATGAATGATGGAGAAAGGTCCCCCTTCCACGTGGTCCCCCTTACTCTCTGTGCTGACACTTTAAAATTTTTTTAATTTTTTTAAGTTTATTTATTTAGTTTGAGAGAATCTGAGCAGGGGAGGGGCAGAGAGAGACCCAAGCAGGCTTGGTGCTGTCAGACCAGGGCTTTGCATGGGGCTTGAACCCACGAAACGTGGGATGGTGAGATGAGCCAAAATCAAGAGCCAGATGCTTAATCAACTGAGGCATCCAGGCGCCCCATCACCCTTTTTTATAAGTGCAGTTCATTTCCCATCCAAAACTAATTTATATCTTTTGTAGATACTTCACACTATCTAAAGCGATTCTGTACTTTTATTTAATAGGCAATAAAGGCTTATATTTTCTATCAGAGATCAGATTTAACATAGGAATACTGCATATACCTCTGCGAAGGTGGCACAGTTAGCTAAACCCATTAAGGCATAAATCCCTGGGATGTTATCCTTACTGAAAACTAAAAACTCAGGAGAGTAGACTTCCACAAATTCTCAAAAAATGAGAAAGTTTGAAATAAAAAGAGTGGAAAGGAAATAGAAGACAGAGCTGGGGGACAGAAGGACCCCAATAAGGGCCTGTGACTTTCTGTCTCTGTCTCAGTCCAAGTAAGCAAGATCATCCTGATCTCACATGATCCCGTGTTACCTTCTACGGTTATTTTACTCACACTAGGTCTTTATGGAAAGACGTATATTTTAAAACTCACCACCTGCTTTCATTCAACATCATTCTCTTGTTCAATCCTTTATTCTCTGCCAGGGATGGAGGCTCAAATTCAATGTGGTCCCTGCCCCTGGGCTACTCAAAGCTACAGTGCACAATATTGAAACATTAACCCCGGTAAACCTTGGGTGGTAGATTGCAAAGCCAGCCACCATGTTTTATAGCTTCTGGATCAAGGACTAGAGTCCATTTCTCCACCTTTTAGATGCAGGCTGGCCTTCTGACTTGCTTGAATGTGGTAGAAATGGCCCCACTCACACTCCGACCCTGGCTTCATGAGATCTTGCTGTTCTCGGGAATCCTGCAACCACCACCATGTGAATCAGCCAGGGTTATCCTACTGGATGGCCAGGATGTGTGGTCCTGTTACTCAGTCCCCTAGTCAATCGCCAGCCAACCACTGGTCATGCAGGTGAAGCCTCCGACTGTCTGCTCACCGCAAACGCGCAGTGAGCCCAACCCACAACCACAGGACAAGTGTCTGACCATGCTCAGCCCAAATTTCTCACCCAATGTGAGCTAGAAATGACGGAATTTTAAGCCACCAATTTTGAGGCTTTTTTTTTTTTTTTTTTTAATGCAGGAACAGCTAATGGGTAAGACCTGCTTCGCAGAAGGAAACATGAAGTTACGGGGGTTTTGCTTCACAATGACCTTGTCAAGGATGACTAGTGGTTCACTGAAGTTCTAGCTAGGGCCATGTTGACAGTGGGGAGAGAAAAGTGGTGTTGGCTGAGTGTATGGCCCCGGGTGGGAGAGAAGATGTTTGAGATTCCAACTCACTCTTTCTATGGATGGACAGCATGGCTGCGTGCTTTAGGCAATTGTCTTTTTTTCCCCCATTACAGTAGTAGCTGAAATAGTAGAAACATCAACCCCGCCTCAAGTGATGGTTTTGCTCATTGTTTGCCACTGAAAGAGGGTTTGCCTTACAATATGCAGACGGAATATCTCAATCTTAATTCTCTTGTGATAAGAGAATGTGGCCCCGCCAACCCCGGCCCAGCTCTGTGGCCGGTGCAATGTGATAGGCACCGTCCTGGACATGGTGGGCGTTACTGGCTGGTGAACTTGGAAAGATATTTTTCTGAAACAGATGCTGGCTGTCCATTTCTAGATGCAAGTGTATGTGTCATTGCTTCTTTTTTGGAAACGGAGCTCCCACTGACATCAAAAGGAATCTTTCTCAAAGAGTGGAGGGATTGCGGGGCGGCCAGCGTGGTTCTCCCAGCGGCAGAGAATCAGCTCCTGATGCATTGACTGGAGATCAAATTGGGTTAAATGCCCCCTTCCAAGCAAGCCTGGAAAATTCCCCAATGCGAGGTCTTTCATGCGTTGGACCTCGAATGAAGGGCAAGCCTCAAAGTCTGGCCTAGTTCTAAAATTAGACCAGTAATTTTATCCAAGAATGCAACGGTAGTGGATACTTCTGGTTTTCCTTCTCCTCTAATGCCTGAGTGGGGAGGATTAGGGCTACATTTGTGCCTTGACAATTTGAGAAGGTGTCATGTGGATATTTCTCCATGAAAAGAGCAAAAGTAATAGGAAACCAGCTTAAAATGTCAAGTCACATTATTGGCAGACACTTAAGGTGATCTTTGCTGCTTTGCCTTGCTCTTAATTTGAGCAACATTACATGTGCTACGACAACAGGGAATGGTCTGGAACAGACTGCTTGATTCCTGGGAGCTGGTGGCTGCAAGGACAATCTGAAAGGTCCTTCGTGCATTTTATCATCCTTCGAGGGGTGCTTATTCTCCGGGGGCGGGGTCAGTTTATATGCTTGAAGAGCCACAGCAAAAGAGAAGGCGTGGAAGGGTTGTGGTGTGTTTAGGGCTGATTTTAAATATTTTATTTTATTTTTTACACTTTTTCAATGTTTATTTATTTTTGAGAGAGAGAGAGAGAGAAGGGGAGGGGGAGAGAGAGAGGGAGACACAGAATCTGAAGCAGCCTTCAGGCTCCAAGCTGTCAATACAGAGCCTGACGCGGGGCTCAAACCCACAAACCACGAGATCATGACCTGAGTCGAAGTTGGACACTCAATCGACTGAGCCACCCAGGCGCCCCTAAATATTTTAAAAGTTAAATGAACATATGCATATGTATGTATACACACATATATGTTACACACACAGACACACACATGCGCGCGGCTCCAAAGTCGAAAATATCAGCTGTTGGCGATCGAAATATTTCAACCCATCCTGACTATTCATTCGATAAAAAAGTAAGAGCTTAGTGATCAATGATCAGATTGTAAACGAAGTGTGTTAAGGTCGTGAGGGCAACAAGAGGGGCCCATTCACGCAGCTCTGGAATTCAAAGGCTCTCCCGAATGGGCACAGGACTGGCCAAGCCAACAGGTTGAATGGCTGCACTGGGAGAGGCCAGTATTTCCGCAGTGGTTGTAGGTATAACCACCGCAGATGCAAATGTCTCGACGAAGATTTTCAGAACCGTCCACGTGCTCCTCAGGCAAATCTTGGGCTTACCTGTCTCCCTTATACCCTGAAAAGCAAGGCACGGGGGTTTGATTGAATTGCCTAGTAATTCCGTCATGAACTGCACTGCTTTTTTCTCCCTTGAACACATTACTGATGGTAACAAGGGAGTTATTTTCAATCAAAGCATGCTCCAACGAAAGAGATTTCTCCTAACATTGTGATCCCTTCCTCTGAAATCCATTTCAGATTGGCGGATAAAATGTGATTATATTTACACTTCCCTGACACAATTCAGGCAGCAAAATAACAGCCTGCCGGAGACATTTTTCTTCTTCATATTTAGATCTGTCAGTGCTGTAGTGCTGGGGGAACAGGGAGGGGTGACCGAGGCAGCTGGGGCGGATGATATGGCTTACTTGGCTCACAAATAGAGACGTTCCGTGCCCTGTGCGTCTATCCCTCGCTCTCATCTCAGAATCCCTTGAATGCCATTCCGGATGGCGTTTCAAGCGTTGATCCAGCATGTCAATCAATAGCGTTGTATGCAAATCGAATTTCTCATTTTTTGCCTTGACATGGCCCATAAATTATTTCAACATAATACTTTAATTGGTTCACACTCATTAGGGGATGTACGTACGCAGTACTCACCAGTTTCCGTGTGAGTCTGTTGCACTTTGTTTTAAAACTCTGAGCTTCCAGATTGTAAGGTTAAAATGGTGGAAGGGACAGTGTAGAGGTTACCTGGTGTTGTAGGGAGCAAGAGAGCCCTGGGGCAAGAGGGAAGTTTTGCTTCTGGTTCTTGACCTATAGGGATTAGCTGTATGTTATATTAGGCAACTCATTCAACTTCTTTGAGCCCGAATGTCCTCATCTGTACAATGGGTGGGTTGGTTTAGGGGGTCATCAGGATTCTATGGGTGTGAAGCCCTGCCTATTGTCCCCAGGGTGCCAATGTCAACCTCGTGTCCCAGTCTCCATTCTCAGGAGAGGACTGACATTCTGTTTCAACAAGGCCATAAAGATGATCAGGGATCCCGTAGACATCACCCTGGATCCTTCCTAAGGAACCAGCTCTTCTAACTAAATACAACACTGTGCTTCTTGAATCCAGAGAGGGAGGTGACCCTCCTTTTTCTCAGGTCTCCTCTGAGCTTTGGATATGTAGTGTATGTTGTGGTCCATGAATAAAGCACTTATTGCTCCTGCTTCTGGGAGCACTGTCAGTAGACAGCAGCTCTCAGCTCCCTTAGGGGATTGCTTTAACCTCAGAGAGCCCTAGCCCCCAGCTACTTCCTGAAATGACCTTCATCCAGTGACGGATGGATGTGGGGGAGTGAAAGCTGGTTCTTCTCAGTCCAACTTGGGGCAGCTCTGAAGGGTCATTCCCTCTTGAGAAATCCCCAGAGGGTTGGCTAGTTTCTGCAGAGACTGCATCAAAGTTCAATGTCTCCCTCTGCCCACTGTTGCTTCTCTCCTTCCTTTCCACTGGCATTCCCCACTTCCTCCTTTCCAAGAGCACACCCCAATAAGCTCCTTATGTGCTGAGCTCTGTCTCAGAGGCTGCAGCCCAGAGAGGCCAATCTGCACCATGAGAAAATGTATTTCCTCTAGGACATAGAGTTTAGGTATCTTTCATCAGCCATGCAATGTGGACTCCAGACACAAGGTCTGGACAAAGTCAACCTTTGAAAACTAGGAGATATTACAGCTGATGCCTGGACATAAGTAGTCCAAAGTATCTTGAAAGCACTTATAGCCTGAAGTTGGATGGGACCTTGCTGTGTCTTCTAGTAAGTATATCCACTATGGGGGCCAGCCTATGGAACCCAGAATTTCAGGAATAGAAAACACAAAGTCTCCAGGGTGGGAGGCGGGTCATTGGTCTTGATGATAATCAGGGACAAACCTGCCTTCACCCCACTGTTCCAAGACTCTATATGAGGTCTTCCCATATGGGGCATGGTCTCAGATAAAGGTCTCTGATTTACTGTATATGCTGTACCTTGAAGGATGTCATTCTATACTTTCAGGGTATTGCTTTCAAGATGGGAGTTCAGCTGTGCATCTAGAGGGTTACTTAACCATTCTGGAGGACCATTTATTTCTGGATGGCATAGTACTATCATTTGACCACACTGGACAATATGCCCATGCTCAAATCTGTACTATCTAGTAGGCCCTTGGCTGAAGGCTATGTTGTATGGGATTGTATATCTGTGGATCAGGCACGTGTAAACCCTGTGGAGAAAAAACAAATAAATAAACAAATAAACGCATTGCTGGCCTAAATGCATAGCGTTGTAAGGATGAACTGCTGACCCTTCACGGACAGAGGAGGCCCAATGTGGCTGGATTGCCACCAGTGGTCTAATGGACTCAGTGAAGAAGAGTACCCTATTGGCAGTAGTATGCTAGAGCCAGCGTGCACCAGCTACCAACAGTCACTTGTGCACATCTCTTCCAACCCCGTGTAAAGGGACACCATGCTAGTAGCCTGAAATGTACCATAGTGGAGTACTTACACCATCGAAATAGGAAAACACCACACACGAGAGCTCCTTGTTACATATTTGCCACAACACCACTGCTGATAACTTAAGCTACTATACACACTGCAGAATTCTTTTTAACCCTCACTCCAGTTAAGCACATTTGGTTGCTTAAATCTAAATTCTTTTTTTTTTTTTTTTACAAATAGTTTATTGTCAAACTAGTTTCCACATAACACCCAGTGCTCATCCCCACAAGTGTCCTCCTCCATGCCCATCCCTCCTCCCCCCCACATCCATCAGTCCTCAGTTTTTGTCAGCATTCAAGAGTCTCTCATGGTTTGCCTCTCTCCCTTCCCCCACCATTTCCCCTCTTCTTCTTCCCCTTGTTCCTCAGTTACGTTCCTCCTAATCCTCCTATACGTGCAAACATATGATATTTGTCCTTCTCTGCCTGACTTATTTCGCTCAGCATAACACCCTCAAGGTCCATCCATGTTGCTACACATGGCCAGATTTCATTGCTTAAATCTAAATTCTTGAGGGTTTCTGCTTCTAGTTATAACATCATCTTCTTTTACAATAGTCATCTTGTCGGAAGCGACTATGAATTCTTGATGAAATACAGAGACAAGAGAATTTTAAGAATCGTTTTGATGGCATAGATGCATAACCAAGGCAAACAAGTCTTGAGAAGCCAAGACTTTCCCTTCCTCAGGGCATTTGTTGAGTTGCAGCCCAAGCCTAGATGGCCATCAGACAGTGTCAGACTAGAGCTTTCAGAACTACCATGGGGATAGGATAGAAATGAGAGTTCAGGGCTTCAAAGGCTTCCGGGATTTGAGAAGCCAAGATCCTGGGGAAAAGAGCCAGCAGAGACATTCTTGGCCACTTTTTATCTCATGGCATTTGCTGAACCCGTAGCTGAGCTGGACAAAAAGCTGATAAGCAAAGCAGAATATAACAACCTGGGGGGAAAATCTATAATCAGAACTTTTAGCAGTCTTGTGGTGTTAAGAAAACAAAACTGAACTTCAGAAAGAGCCAAGAAGTTGATGAAGCACTCGTGGGTGAGTTTAACTGAGACCCATCAAAGGCTAGCTTCTAGGAGTAAAGATGGACCAAAAAATAGACAAGCCCATGGGGAACTTTAAATCTAGTCCTCAATAATCTCAACCCCTGTTTAGATGAAGAATGTACCTGAGAGCCAGAAAAGCTTTAAGTCTTCTCTGGAAGAATATGAAATCATCCACTACCCAACAAATTTTCATACAAAATGCCTGGCATTCAATAAAAAAATTATCATGCATGCCAGCAGATAAGGGCACGTGCCTAAAAGCCAAGAGAAAAGTAAAACAGAAGAAAGAAAAAGACTGACAGGTGACATACATATTAACTTGAACTATGATTTTATATGTTTCAGAAAATAGCTAAGGTGGAAAACTTCAACAAAGAATTAGAGTCTACAAAAATAACCAAATAGACATTCTAGAACAAAAAATATAATAGTAAGGGTAAAGTGAAATATTAATGGCTTAATAGTAGATTAGACATAGCAGAGGAAAGGATTCATATATTGGAAGGTAGCTTATACGAAAATACACAGAGTGGGCACAGAGAGAAATAACAAGGAAAAGTATAGAATAGAACAGGTAGGACATCAAAGGCATGGTCAGGAGGCTAACAGAATTAGACTTCTAGAAGGAGGAAAAGCTGGAATGAGACAGAAGGACTATTTTCAGGACACTGGCTGAAAATTTCCCCAAACTGATAAAGGATGCAAAGCCACACATTCAAAAAGCTTAAATATGGAGAATGTCGTACAGAGACACATCATACCACAAATCCTGAAAGCCATATCTTTGCAACTCTTGAAAGAAGTAAAAAAAAAAAAAAAAAAGACATATTGCCTTGGCACAACAACAACGATTATTATTATTTTTAAAACCTTAAGATTTATTTTTTCCTACAGAAATTAGGTAAGTTAGAAAACAATAAAATGTGCCTATCCAAGAGCCACCCAAAATTATTTCTAACCTAGAATTGTATACCCAATTAGAATATTCTTTAATAGGAAAAGTGATATAAAGACATTTTCAGACAAGCAAATATTGACCAAATTGGTACCCAGTAAATGTTCACTAAAGAAAATTTTAGAAAGAGTTGTTTAAGCATATAGTAAATGATCTGTATAGAAGGACAATTATGCAGCAAATTGTAAAAAAAAGAAAAGAAAAGAAAAGAAAAGAAAAGAAAAAGAAAAAGAATACTGGAAAGGGTAAGTATGTCAGAAAACTGAATGTTTTGTATGCTATTTCTTATAAATAGAACCTGCAAAATCGAATTCTCGTAGAAAGATAGCGTAGATTGGTGGTTACCAGTAGTTAGTGCAATGGGCGATGTGTCATGAAAGGGGACAAACTTGCACCCGGAAGATGAGTAAGTTCTAGAAATCTAGTGCACAGCCTAGTGATAATAGTCCACAATACTGTACTACATGCTTTGAGTTTGGGAACACTAAGTCCCAAATATTCTCACCAAAAAAGGAAATGATAGTTATGTGATGTGTACGAGGTGCTGGCTAAAGCTACAATGGTAATCATATCACAACATAGAAATTGATCAAATTAATACTTTGTATGTCTTAAACATATATAATGTTGTATATCCATTATATCTCACTTTAAAAAAAGGACAATTGGTATGGGCACACATTTAGACCAAATCCACGTCAGTGAAGTACCACACACATTAGTTGCCTGATGTATAACAAATATGTTATTGCAAAATTCTTTTTTATATATAAATGCTAATTTTCTTTAAAGTAATCTCTATACAGGGTGCCTGGGTGGCTCAGTCGGTTAAGTGTTTAACTCCTGCTCAGGTCATGATCTCGCAGTTTGTGGGTTTGAGCCCTGCGTCGGGCTCTTTGCTGACAGCTCAGAGCCTGGAGCCTGCTTCAGATTCTGTATCTCCCTCTCTCTCTGACCCTCCTCTGCTCACGCTGTCTCTCTCTCTCAGAAATAAATAAAAATTATAAAAATTATAATCTCTATGCCTAACATGGGGCTCACACTCATGACCCCAAGATCAAGAGTTACATGCTCTACCAACCACCATTGCAACATTCTGGATATGGTACTTTATATATGTTTTTTATGTTTATTTATTTTTGAGACAGAGAGAGACAGAGCATGAGCAGGGGAGGGACAGAGAGAGAGGGAGACACAGAATCTGAAGACAGGCTCCAGGCTCTGAGCTGTCGGCACAGAGCCCAACATGGGGCTTGAACCCACGAACCGTGAGATCCTGACCTGAGCTGAAGTTGGACGCTTAACTGACTGAGCCACCCAGGTGCCCTGATATGGTGCTTTATAAAAGAAGATACCCAAATGGCCAGTGAACAAATGAAAAGTTGCTCAACATTAATGAACAGGGAGATGTATACAGTTAAACCTTGGGTTGTGAGTAGCTTGTTCTATGAGTGTCCTCCAAGATGAGCAAACATTTCTTATAAATTTTAACTTAATAAATGAGTGATGTCTTGCAATATGAGTAGAGCATGACGCCAAACATCACATGATCACAAATGAGGCAATGGTTTTTGAAATTTGCTTTGATAATACAAGTGCTTTGGATGACAAGCCTGTTTCCGGAGTGAATTATGCTTGCAAATCAAGGTTTTACTGTATTAGAACTATAAGATAGCATTACAAACAGGAGCGCCTGGGTGGCTCAGTCAGTTGTACATCTAACTCTTGATTTTGGCTCAGGTTGTGATCCCAGGGGTGAGCCCCTCATTGGGCTACATGCCCAGTGTGGAACCTGCTTGAGATTCTCTTTCTCTCTCTCTCTCTCTCTGCTCCTCCCCTGCATGTGTGTGCACACATGCATGTGCGTGTACTCTCTCTCTCTCTCAAAAAAGATACCATTACAAACAAAGAAAATTAGCATGGTTAAAGTTAAGAGAAAAAAATTGGCAACATGCACATTGGTGAGGACTTAGAGCAACTGGAACTTTCCTAGTCTGCTAGTGGGACAATAGTCTGTACAACCACTTGGGAAAACTTCCCACCATGTTTGGTGAAGAAGGGAGGGCAAAAGTGAGTGTAGACGCGGCAGTTGTTGGCTCTTATTGTCTAGTTAGCATTGGAGGCCAGGCGGCGGCCACCTTATATGCCAAACTATCCAGAACAGTCCTTACTGAGCCCAGCTCAGATATGGGGTTTGGTAAACCCCAATAATTAGTCTTCCAAAGAAGCCTCTGATCTTCTGGGAATAACAGTTCTTAGTTTGAATCTCCAGAGCCGACTACCAATAGATAAGTTTCCAAGAGATCTTATAATATGCCTTTCTTTCCATGAGTACATGAGATGCAGTCAATCTCCTTGATACCAGAACGGTGACTGATTTTAGCCGGTTCTGGCTGTTCTTCTGAATGCTGGGGTCTTGCCCTTCCATTACACCTGTGGGCTCCGTGCTGGAGCAATGAATGGGAACACAGGCAGACCCTCTCTAGCTAGCTGGCTTCTGGAACTAGACCAGCCCTCCCTAACCTGGTGTCGTTGTGGAGAGGATTAAGAAGGATGATGGCCTCCCTACCTATTCCCCGTCATGTCTTTGACCTCCATTCTTGACTTTTCCTTTCGGCCTGCCAGGATAGAGGTTCAACTGTGAAGGTCAGTAGAATCCCTAATGACCTTGCTTAGTTCCACATTTTGATCACCCACAACTGAACAGCACTTCTGATATAACTATGAGCTATTGTTGGTCGTTCCCTACAGAGGCTCCAAAAGATGTTTTGTACCACAGGTAGGCATTTCTGAGCAGATCACGAAAACCCCACCCCACTCCCTAAAAATACACTCATAAAAGACTCTTCCACCCCCTGAACATGGCTATCCCACATCAAGCTAAGCCTCACTCTGTTCTCCAATTTTGTGATCCGTGCCATCTGGCTTCACAGGCTCACCGCTTTGGTGGCTTCTTGTAACAGGGTATTTCTGGCATGTGATATGATTCATGGAAAAACTGAAAAAAATCCATCAGGCCAGTTGTTGGAATTCATGTGTGCTTGTCTGACAGAAATTTAACATTTCAAAGGCTTTAGGGAAAATCGTGTCAGGATAAAAGGATACTTAGAATAATAGATGTACCACATCTCTGTTCAGGGCAGCCTTCCTTGGCGATTAGATCTGTAAGTTGTTGCTTAAAGGTACATTTTTCAGTTTGATTTGGTTTAAACACAGCCTCTGAAAATCCCTCACATTCCCCGAGGCCACAGGACAGTCCATACAACTTAAATAAATCGGGCATGTTTGAATCGATAAATAAATCGAGTGTCCTCCCACTCTGGCATTCTGTACATGGAATATTCTCTGGGGAAAGTCTGAAGAGAGGCTCGAGAATTACCCCAACGCTGCAGAAAATAATCATTCCGGGGGCAAGAGGAAGTGGCACACCCACCCACCTGTGATATGAGTCCAGCCCAGCACATCTCAAAGAGATGAGGCAGAGCAGAATCTGAAATACAATGGATAGACTATTTTATTAATTAATTTATTTACTTACTTACTTACTTACTTACTTACTTACTTACTTATTTTCAAATAACCAGACACATAAAAGTTCTTAGCTTATTAATCCTTTCATGAAAAATGTGCACAAGCACCAGATAGTCACTGGAGAATCTTTACTCCTTCTTTTTGCCAGCACCAACACTGGCTTTTGCAATTCCTCTGATTTTCTTCATTCTCTTCCTGCGTTCCTTTCACTGTTTTCTAGATGCCTTTTTCTTCTCGTACAGGCCATGTCTTGCAAGTCTATGTTTGGGTTCGTTTTTCTTTGCATAATCCAAGGAATCATGTATCATGCCAAAGCCAGTTGTTGCCGCTTCCGAAATGGGTTCTGAATCCAAATACAAAGATGACATCTGGTTGGTCTTGTACATTTTGGCTAGTTTTTCCCAAATCTTTATCTTACGTACCGTTGCCTTTCCAGGGTGAAGAACATCAATGACCATCTGTTTCCGCTGAAGCGGTCGGTTGGTCGTGAACTTCCTGGTCCAGATAGTTACTGTGTCGTTGATGATGGCGGCTGAGCCTCAAGCAGCCAGGGAGGAAGAGAGATTATTTATTTTTTAAAGGACTCTTTTTTAGAGCTGTTTTAGGTTTATAGCCAAATTAAGAGGAAGGTAAGAGAATTCCCACAGACCCCCTGCCCCCACACATACACTGTCCCCCCCATTTATTAGCATCCGCCTCAGGACTGTTATGTTTGTTGCAATTGTTGAGCCCACTGGGACACACCACGATCACCCAAAGTCCACAGTTCACTTCAGGATTCACTCCTGGGGTTGCACATTCTAGGGGTGTCAACCAAAGAATAAAAGATGTGTATCCACCATTATAGTATCATGCAGAAAAGTTTCACTGGCCTCTGTGCTCTGCTTATTCATCCCTTCCTCCCTTCCTACCCCCTACCCCATCCAATGATCATTTTACTGTCTCCGTAGCTTTGCCTTTTCTAGAATGTCATGCGGTTGGAAGTGTGTAGCCTTTTCAAAAGGCTTCTTTCATTTAGTAATATGCATTTAAGTTTCCTCCATGACTGTTCATGGCTTGGTAGCTCATTTCTTTTTAGCACAAAATAATATTCCACTGTCTAGATGTGCCATTTTGTTTATGCATTCACTTCCCGAAGGATATCTTAGTTGCTTCCGAGTTTTAACGATTATGGGTAAAGCTGCTGTGAACATCTGTGTTCTGGCTTTTGCGTGGACACCGTTTTCAATTCCTTTGGGTAAAAACCACAGAGCGCGATGGTTGGATTATGTGCTAAGAGTGTGTTTAGCTTTTAAGAAACTGCCCACCTGTCTTCCAAAGTGGCTGTTCCCCTTTGCATTCCCACCAGCCTCGAATGAGAGTTCCTGTCGTTCTCCACCCTCACCGCCATTTGGTGGTGTCATTGTGTTGGATTTGGGCCATTCTTATAGATGAGTAGGGATTTCTCATAGCTGTTTTGATTATGTTTTCCTGATGGCGTATGATGTGGAGCGTATTTTCATATGTTTGCCGTACGTGGATCTTCTTTGGTGAGCTTTGTGTTAGGGTCTTTGGCCTATTTTTTAAAATGTTTATTCATTTTGGAGAGCAAGAGCATGAACGAGGGAGGGGCGGAAAAAGGGGGACAGAGGATCCAAAGCAGGTTTTGAGCTGACAGCAGCGAGCCCGGTGCAGGGCTCGAACTCACGAACCGTGAGATCATGACCTGAGCTGAAGTCAGACAGTCAACTGACTGAACCCATCCAGGCTTCCCTGGTAATTTTTTTAATTGAGCTATTTCTTTATTGTTGAATCTTCATCACTCTTTGTATATTTTGGGCACCAGATTTTTTGCAGATGTGTCTTCTGTAAGTATTTTCTCCCAGTCTGTGGCTTGTCTTCTCATTCTCTTGAGTTGATGGGTGCAAGTCACAATGGGGCTTTTGCATGGATAAGTCCATGAAAATTATAAATTTAAAAAGCAGCAAGTCTTTGAGCACTCGTGTACTCGAGTGCATAGTGGCTAAAGCAGTTTGTGTACGTGCAGCTGAGGATGGGAGTGCGGGCCAGCAAATGGGCTGTGCTGGGCCACATGAGCGCCAGTCCTGGTTCTACCACTTAATGGCTGAGCAATTTGGGACAAACTACTTAACTGTCTCTGCCGGAGGCTCCTCACCTGTCAAATGGAACCAATACTGGGGGGATATGAAGACACCCATAGATGTCTCTAAGCAAAGTACTGAGAACAATGTCAGCACCTAGTAAGCACTCGATCAATGTTAGCCATTATTATAATGTACCCATTCCCCCAGGGGTGCTTTTGAAGATGCAGGAGAAAAGGACACCCTTCCCCGTGGAACTCCTACTATTTCACTGCAGAAGAAGATTACGACGCAGGGTAACAGGAGTGAAGAGTAAAAGCGAGCACAGACCACTTTTGAAAACATTCTCCATCAACTGAAGCCAAGTCAAAAGCCGGGGATGCAATGGATTCTGAAAACATGTTTCAGTATTTCATTAATCATTCAACATAAAGGCCCACCTGTGGGGGAGGTAAAGTGGAGACACTGAAAATGAAGCCACGTCAGATGATTTAATGGTGGAAAGTGGGGTGAGGCCCGATCCCAAAGGATTCGGTCAGATTTGGATTTGCGAGGGAAGAGAAGAGCTTAGCAGGTGGAGGAGTCCTCGGAAGGGAAGAATGTGTTCACAGGACATGGAGAAGCCTGGCTGCAGAGGAAGCCAGATGGGCAGCCAGAAACCATATTATCTGAAAATGAATGACATCAGCTGTCAGTTTCCAAACCGGGTTGTGTAGCTAGAAACCACTGATTTAGAATCAATTACTAGATTTCACCTCCCCTCAAATCTACTTGGTAAGCTGCTGCTTTTTTTTTTTTTATTTCTAGAGAGAGAGAGAGAGAGACAGCATGAGCAGGGGAGGGTCAGAGAGAGAGGGAGTCACAGACTGAAACAGGCTCCAGGCTCTGAGCTGGCAGTCAGCACAGAGCCCGACGCGGAGCTCGAACCCACGAACCGTGAGATCATGACCTAAGCGAAAGTCGGACGCTTAACCGACTAAGCCACCCAGGCGCCCCGATAAGCTGCTGCTTTCAAAACAACCAGGGGAGGGGTGCCTGGGTGGCTCAGCCAGTTGAAAGTCTAAGTCTTGATTTCGACTCAGGTCATGATCCCAGGGTTGTGGGGTTGAGCCTCACGTCAGGCTCCACACTGGGCATGGAGTCTGCTTAAGATTCTGTCTCTCTTTCTCTCCCTCTCTCTCTCCCCTCTTTTCTATAACAAAACAAAACAAAGAAAACAAACAAAAAACCCCTCAAAAGCAGGTGATTGTTGAATTAAATTGTAGCATTCACCTTGGCCTTCAGGACCAAGCTCTCCCACATAACATATATAATTCAGTTCTTCTTCCTGGGACAACTGTTGGATCTATTATTTCACTCTAGGGGGAATGTGGTGAGAAGGTGATTTGGGATTCTTTTTGCTTATACAGCACCCTTCGAGCAGCTTCAAGGAAATTGTTTAAATGTTGACCCCCTCCCCCACTAAATGATCATTGGCTAAAATTAAGTTGGAAGAACAAGTAATTGGAAAGCTTACAGGCACGCAGAAACCTAGATGCAATTCTTCATTGGCAGCTGTATTTGTAATCACTAAAAACTGGAGGCAACGACATCACTCCTCTACAGGTGAATAAATAAACTGTGGTATGTCTATACAGGAAAATAGGACTCAACAATAAACAGGAACAAGTGAGCAAGACACAGAAAGTCATGGATGTGTCTTAAATGCCCATTGCTAGGTGAAAGAAGCCAGTCTGAAAAGGCTGCATATGAATGGGGCTCTCTCTATGACGTTCTAGAATAGACCAAACTATAGAGATTGCAAATAGATTAGTGGTTGCTACAGGATTCGAGGAAGGAACAGGGGTGTTGAAGAGAGGAGGCACGTGGGGTTCTGGAGGGGTGGCTGAAGCAATCTGTGTGATACTGTGATGATGGGTACATGACACGCACAAGATATTGGTTAAAACCCATAGAACTTTACAACGTAAAGGGAGAACCTTCGTGGATGCAAATAAAAGGATCATGTAGGAATTTAGGGGATTCTGGGATGAACTAGAATGTGACCCCCCCAAACCTTCTAAATTACAAATGTGTGAAACAACCCAAATAAGGAGAATGGGGAGGAAAGGCGCTGACCTATTTTGAAAAAGAGTAGACACAAAGCCTTGCCTATAGAGATCCCATGGGTGGCTCATGTGCGGCTCAGAAAATAGGTCACATCCATCCCCAGCACCTTTAAGGAAGCCTTTCCAGCCTTAGCCTTTTAAGATAGCCCTTTACCCTTGATGCCCCCGTGTCCTTCGCCCAGACACTAGGCACACCCTTAAGCATCCGTGGGGTGTAAAGTGGGGACCCTGCTATGTAGGGATCTGTCCTTCAGGTCCCACAGCTACTTAGGCAAGCAAACCAAGGCACAGCTGAGCAGTTAAGTGTAAATGTGTCCACAGCCTGTGGTGCCTCTCGAGGCCATGCATGCCATTCTTTGAATTCAATTAGTCAGCCAAGAGCAGTGCAGAGACACATCATCACTGCCTGTCACCGAGCCACCCAGCTTGTCGCACCAATTATTTTGAAATGTACCTGGGGTTTGCTGTAATCAGGCATGGTGAGATGCCAGACGTGTAGACGACTGCCTTGAGAGAAAGGTTTACTGCTTACAGTTCCCAAGGGGAGCATGCATCACGTCATGCAGGGGCCACACGAGGCGGTAGCAGGGTCGGTCAGAGCAGGAGTGAGAGGGACTTGCTGACGACAGTCTTCGTTCCGGAGGGGTGGGGAGTTGCCTCTGGTGGACACCCCGTGCAGATCAGGAAGCAAAACACGCATGTTGGGATTTGTGGTCGGAAGGGGTGAAAGGTGACTTCGGCGTGCCTGCAGCCCTGCAGACAGGGCGGGTGCGCCAGCAATTCTGACTCACAAGTTCAAGACGTCAAATAATCAACGACAGGTGATCAAGGCTGATCATTACAATGGGATCCTGAAGCAAAAAAGGGGATCAAAGGGGGCATTAGGTAAAAAGCAAGGAAGTCTGAATGAAGCGTAGACGTCATTGCTAAGTCATCACGATGTAGCAATATTCATTCACGAATTGTAACAAAGTACCATCCTTTTTGTTTTTTAAGTTGACTTATTTTGAGACAGAAAGAGAGAGAGCAGAGAGGGGCAGAGAGAGAGAGAGGAAGGGAGAGAATCCTAAGCAGGTTCTGTGCTGCCAATGTAGAACCTGATGTGGGGCTCTGTCTCACAATCTGTGGGATGATGACATAAACTGAAACTGCGAGTCAGTGGCTTAACTGACTGAGCCACCCAGGTTTCCCACAAAAAAGCTGGGAACTCTCTGGTGCTATCTTTATAACTTTTCTGAAAATCTGCAACATTTCCAAAGCAAAAGTTTATT
The DNA here is from genome assembly GCA_017311185.1 of Proteles cristata cristata. Classification (NCBI taxonomy): domain Eukaryota; kingdom Metazoa; phylum Chordata; class Mammalia; order Carnivora; family Hyaenidae; genus Proteles; species Proteles cristata. Next base: position 145,149 of record JAESUZ010004500.1, on the reverse strand, counting down.
TCACAAAACTAACTTTGAGAACAAGCTGTACATTTTAGCCCCCTCTTTAAGTACCCCCCCACCTCTACATTAGGTATGTGCACTTCTGCGGGAAGACATGAAAAGTTGGTACTCCTCCTTTCTGAGAGTTTATTTGTTCATTTATCAGGTGCTCATTGAGCATTTGACTGTTCTCGGCCCGGTGCTTGGGGCAGATGAAAAGAAAGAAAACTGCCGGCCCTGCTCTTAAGGAAATGCCAGTTTTTTAAAAAAAAAATGTTTTTGAAGTTTATTCATTTTTGAGAGAGAGAGAGAGAGAGAGAGAGACAGAGTGTGGGCAGAGGAGGGGCAGAAAGAGAGGGACACACTGAATCTGAAGCAGGCTCCAGGCTCCAAGCTGTCAGCACAAAACCCGACGCGGGGCTTGAACCCATGAACCGTGAGATCATGACCTGAGCCGAAGTCGGATGCTTAACTGACTGAGCCACCCAGGTGCCCCAAGGAATCCCAGTTTAAAGGAGGTTACAGATGCAAAACTCAGTCGCCTTACACATTGACAAGCACTGTGCCAGGATGTGGGGGTCCCAGGGAGGATATTTTATCAGAGCCAACATTTAGAGTGTCTTGAAGGGTGAGGAGCGATCCGAGAAGATACAGAGGAGAATGGACATGACAACCATCTAAAGGGACAGACACCGGGGCTCCTGGGTGGCCCAGTTGGTTAAGCGTCCAACTTCGGCTCAGGTCATGATCTCATGGTTCATGGGTTCGAGCCCCGTGTCAGGCTCTGTGCTGACATCTCAGAGCCTGGAGCCTGTTTCAGATTCTGTGTCTCCCTCTCTCTCTGACCCTCCCCTGCTCTATCTCTCAGAAATAAGTAAAAAACATTAAAAAATTAAAAAAAAATAAAGGGATAGACACAGAGGCAGAAAGTCGTGGTGTTTGGGCAGGACAGGGAGCCCTGGGGTGGTAAGAGATATATCTGGAAAAGAATTTTAGTCACTAGGAAGCACTTAATAAACATTTGCTGATTAACTGAATGAATGAATGACCAGGAGCTGAACGTTCCTGTGTTATTTCTGGAGTCCAGACTTTACTGTATAGGCAACAAGGAGCCGTGTCAGGTTTTGATCAGGGACACAGCCTGACATGGTGGTAATTACACTCTTACCACTCCAGGTTTGGTTCACGGACCATGTGCTTCGTGCACCATCAGCACTACCAGAGTGTCTGCTGGAGCTAGCGAAGCTAAGGTCAGATCCTGGATACGCTGAGTCCGAATCTGCATTTCATCAAGATCCCAGGGTGATTCCTTTGCACGTTTTAATTCCAGGAGAGTCGCTTTCTAAAGATCCCTTTGTCGGTAGGCACAGAAAAAGCCCTCTGATTTTGGGTTGTCTTTTTGTTTTGTTTTACTTTGCACCAAAAAAAAAAGAGAGGGGGTGGGGTGGGGCCGGTGTAACAGGACGGACTGCTGGCTGCAGAGCGCCAGGCGAACTAGAACCTTCTTCCTCTGTCAGCAGATGAAACACACACTTCATTTCCAGGGAAGCGGCTGCCGGGATGTCAGCACAGGGAAATCAAAGGCTCAGCAGGCCTCCGTAATTCACACTCATTTTGTGCAGCCGGAGCAGAGGATGGGATGGGAGGCTAAAAATGTCCTTGGCTCCCGTTAGCACACGGCTGTGTGAGGCCCAGCCGGCCCCTCTGTTCCCCCCACCCCCGCCCCTGCATGCTTGCCCAAGGCTGCCCAGATCTGGATTTGTGCAGAGAGAGAAAATGGGAATGTCTGGCCATCTCGGCACAGGCAGCGACATTGAGTGACCAACTTCTACTACCTCGTCTATACTGCCTATGCTGCTGGGGCGTCCTCCTCCAAGGGACAGTCATCGAGATCAATTATATTTACCCACAAACACTGCGTTTACTTCTGACGAGCCACACATGATAATGGCATCCTTAGGTGTCAGACTCTTCTTTGAGATGGAAGACCCAACAGAGGCTGGCTTGCCTGACTGGTGCCCTGGGTTCGGTGATCATTCAGAAAGCACGGGCAGGGCTGTATTTGGGGTTTTGTCCTCTCCCTCTGCTTCAACATCAGGCTGATGGGAACGGAGCTCGTTCTCCAGTAAAGCCTGGCAGCCACTCAATTGCTCTGTGCCAGGCGTGGCCACACATCTTCTCTTCCTCAAACTCCTCACATGCGCCCTGGAAGATGGTCCACTTGTCCCTAGTTCACAGACGGGGACACCGATGCTTGCAGCCTAGGTGGGATTCTGCCCAAGACCGTGCTCTTCCCTCTGCATTGCTAGTGATGGTATGAATTCAAGGTCAATTTGAAGGTCAAGATCCCTTCAAAGCCATGGTCCTGGTTTCCTGAAGTCATATTCTCTTGGAATGACCCTCCCCTCACCCCCAGAAGAGTGCCAAGTTCCTAATGGGGACACCACAGCCTCACAGGTGATAGAGCTTTGTGCTTCCAGTACTCTTCATCACACCCGATCTCACTTAATGCTCAAGAATAGACCTGAGGGCTGGGTCAGTATTCGCAACTGTTTGGAGAAAGGGATTGAGCCCTTCAGAGAACAAGCCAGGAGCGTGGCCCGAGAAGGAAGATATCTGGAAGAATCAAGGGGTGTCGCGGTACCTCACCTTCCTACCTGTGTGCACGGGCTCATGGCTTCACCCAGCCAGAACTGGAATACGTCCCTTGGGCCTGCGGAGACAGAACTGGAAAGGAATGACTCTTGCCTTTGAAAATCTGAATATTGCCAAGAGGAGGAAGCAGCAGCCTTGTTTTATGTGCGTGTGTGTGTGTTTTCTGGAAAGCAGCTGAGGAGTAAGAGAATCCAGCCTCTGAATAGGTCTCTGATAAATCTGAGTCACCCTCCAGCTCAGTTAGATTCAGCTAAATGCAGAGACAGGAGCCCTGAGCAGGGCATATCGTGAGAACCAGAGTGTATGACAAAGTGACCAGCTACCAAAGTGACGGGAGTGCCTGACAGTGTCATTGACTTAGTGTGAGGAAAGTTCACAGGATGATGATCACCCAAGACTGAGATCCCCAGGCAGCAGCCTGGCCCCCTTGCACCCTGGGCCACATAATAAAGGTACTAGGTATGTGACACAGAGCCGAGTGCACAGTTGGTTGGTGGCAAGGTGGAAGCATTCAAGCTAGTGCCACATTTACCATCTTAGGGCCTCATCTGAAGGGAATTCATCCAAGGTCCTAAAGAGAGTGATTGCCAGATTCTAGAAACCTTGGTGCTACATGAAACGGAGTAAACAGAACCATGGAGGGCTGACGGCTAAAAGGAGGCATGGCACACAGCCATAGAGGGGCCATACTCAACTCCACAGAGAGGACCATACTCAACCCCATAGAGGGGGCCATACTCAACCCCATGGAGAGGCCCATACTCAACCCAATAGAGGGGACCATACTCAACCCCATAGAGGGGGCCATACTCAACCCCATAGACAGGCCCATACTCAACCCCATAGAGGGGGCCACACTCAACCCCATAAGGACACCCACCCATTGGAGATCAGCAGGTTCCCTTTTCTTACTTGGTTATATCTAACCTAAACTTTTTTTTTTATTTTTTTGAGAGAGAGAGTGCAAAAGGGGAAGGTGCAGAGAGAGGGAAAGATGGAATCCCAAACAGGCTCTGCACTGTCATTGCAGAGCCTGATGCAGGGCTCAAACTCATGAATCACCTGAGCCAAGATCAAGAGCAGGACACTTGGGGGAGCCTGGGTGGCTCAGTCTGTTAAGCGTCCAACTTTGGCTCAGGTCATGATCTCACTGTTCGTGAGTTCAAGCCCTGCATTGGGTTCTGTGCTGACAGTTCAGAGCCTGGAACCTGCTTCAGATTCTGTGTCTCTGTCTCTCTCTGCCCCTCACCTGCTCGTGTTCTGGTCTCTCTCTCTCTCAAAAATATATAAACATTTAAAAATGTTTAAAAAATAAGAGTCAGATGCTTAACTGACTGAGCCACCCCAGCACCCCTATATCACACTCAACCTTTAAAATCCAGCTCCAAGGACACTCCCTGAAGCATCCTTTTCTAGAAATGGGTCATCTTCCTCTGAACTCCTGGAGCTACCAGGGCTCTTAACCTTATTGTGTATAATATCTTCCATCTTGTACTTTGGCTGGCTGTGGTCCATTTGCTCCAATTAATTTTTCTAGACCACAGCCACCTGTCTTGTGTCCTTCTGTTCCCTTTATATTGAACATCTTTTAGATCAAGAGACCTCTTCTCGGAGTCCTCCCCACAACCCAGCCTGAGCCGGTGGGGTGATCTTGTTTTGAATGAGCGGCTGCATGCGTAATGAAGAAGGCAGTGGGGAGGCTGGATCAGGGAGGGAGATGGGATGCTTCTAAGTCCTCTGGGAAAGAAATCGATGTGGCTTTGACTCCACCACAGCCTCATTTTCCCAGGAGGGGTCCAGTCTTGCTCACAGTGGGTGAGCCAAGAGAGGGGGGAGCGAGACGCCCAGTGCAGGCGCATCGGGGCGCATCAGTTCAGAAGGGAGGAAATGCCCTTGACAGGGGCAACGTGTGCTAGGGGCCCAGCCTTGGGTATGCACTGTTCCAGCTGCGTTCCCAGGAGTGAGAGGCAGAGAAGGCAGGGGAAGGGACTCATCTCAGAGGCTGGCGGGGGAGAGGATAGGAAGGGGAGGGGCCCTGGGGATGGCAATAACACCTCGGCTGCCTAATTAAAGCCTTTGGTAGCTGGCCCCCACCAGCTCAGGCAGATTATCACTGCTGACTCAGGTCCCTGCCAAGGCCAGACGCACACTCCCTTTTTTCCTGCTTGATTTGCCTAATGGAAGCTGACAGTGAAGTTCAACCCTGATTGTCAGATTTCAGTAGGAACCTCAAGGGGGGGAAAGGAAGGCAGACATTTGAGGAATAAAAATAGCTCACATAATGAGATCCTTTATTTAGCTGAACCGCTTCTTTAATGACTCACCTCTCCCTTCCTACCCCCCGCCCACATGCACACACACAATTGTGCACACAAATGTCTGATTTTCGCTTAGAGCGTGCCTAGACCCTGTAGGAAAGAGGCCATCCATCCTGGACCGTAGGGGTCTTCAAAAGGGGATGTCCCTTCATGGCGAAGGTGGGAGATATCTCCCCTCATCTCTGCAAGCAGTCTTCCCGCTCCCCAGGTCCTTTCAACGGTCCATTTTTGCAAAACGTGACGTGGGACGTTGTGGGGCCGGCAAAACCAAACTCAGGTAGGCACTCACGACCCTGCCTGGTTCCTCGTCCATTTGTGCCTCTGGTTCTGAGAGCTGAGGTCTGGAAGGCCTGGCTAATGTCTCAAAACCCGGGTGCCCCATCAGGAAAGTCAGGCTGACCTCTTGGGAGGAGGAAACAAGATGGCACAGGGAAGCCTCCAGATACTTACCATCTGTGGCATGGTGTCTGGGCAAGGATGTCAGTGCCTTCCCTCCTCTGCTGTGATATTATAGGAAGTCACCCAGTAAATGTAAACATCAGGGTAAAAAGCCTAGCTCTAAAACAGGAGGTTGAGGGCATCTGGGTGGCTCTGTCCAGTTGACTGTCCGATTCTTGGTTTTGGTTCAGGTCATGATCTCAGGGTTGTTGGATGGAGCCCCATGTTGGGCTTCACTCCGAGTTTGGGATTCTCTCTACCTCTGTGTCCCTTCTTGACTCATGCATGCTCTCTTTCTCTCTCTCTCTCAAAATAAATAAATAAATAAACTTAAAAAAATGAAACAGGAGGTGGGGTTGTAAGAAAGGCAGTTCTGTGTGTTTGTGAGGGCCTGGCACCATTTTGAGCACTTCACACACATGAACTCAGGGAAGCCTCACTAATCTTAGTCCCATTTTACAGACGAGGCAACTGAGGCACAGAAGAGTTAAATAATTTACACCAAGTCATCACGGCATTTTTCAGTGGTGGGCCTAAGATTTGTTTTTAAATTGCCGGAAGAGATGAAGAAATCGAGCAGCCTCCATAAGTGTTTGACATCAGTATTCTGGGTCATATTTGTGCAACAATCCTTCCCTGCGAAGCTGATGACAAATGACAAGAATAACACTATGTGTGTGTTGATGAGGAGAGGATCTGGCAACCCCAGCAGGGGGACCCGGACCTGGAGTAGGGCAGGACTCTCTGAATGCGCTTCTCCTTATGCTCTGTCCCTTGTGTGCCTCCCACGGCTGGGGGCCGTGTTAGGGAGAGACAGAAAGGCTGGAGGTCTGAATGATATGACTCCACTGAGTAAGACTGAACAAAGACCTCATGCTGGCTAATGACTCTCTAGAAGAGCTTTCCAGAAAGCAAGTTCCAATCTACTGCCTACAGCCAGCTCTGCCCCATGTATTCCCAAACCCAGTGGGGAAAGGCAGGCCAGAGGTGACAAGAAGGTCACTCTTAAACACTGAGTTGTGGAGTGTTTGGTGGCATGGATTTTCCCCTTTGAATACAGGGGAAATATTCCCCTTTGAATTTTTTTAAAAAAATTTCTTCCCCTACTCTAACAAAGTACTTCTTTTCTTAATGTTTTCATTTTCATTTTATTTTATTTTATTTTATTTTATTTTATTTTATTTTATTTTATTTTAGAGAGAAAGAGCATGAGTGGGGGAAAGAGGCAGAGAGAGAGAGAGAGAAAGAGAGAAGGAAAGGGAGAGAATCTTAAGCAGGCTCCATGCTCAGCACAGAGAGTGACAAGGGGCTCAATCTCATGACTCTGGAATCATGACCTGAACCAAAATTAGGAGTAAGACGCTCAACTGACTGAGCCACCCAGGCACCCCTCTAACAGGACACTCCTTGAGCATCAGTTGCCATTTTTTAAAATATTGTTATTTATTTCTAAGAGAGAGAGAGACAGCGTGAGCAGGGGAGGGTCAGAGAGAGAGAGAGTCACAGACCGAAACAGGCTCCAGGCTCTGAGCTGGCAGTCAGCACAGAGCCCGACGCAGGGCTCGAACCCACAAACCGCGAGATCATGACCTAAGCGAAAGTTGGACGCTTAACCTACTAAGCCACCCAGGCGTCCCTCAGTTGCCATTTTTAATGATGACCCTTTGCCCCTCCTTTGTCAACATCTCCACCTCATCTCTTCTTTCACAGGAGGCACCTAAGGCACAGAGAATGTGTCTAAGTTGCCCAAGATGGAGGCGGCCAATAAAGTCCTCGTGTCCAAAGCCCGAATTATTCTGTGCACTGTAAGATGCTCCCTCCTTACATTATCAACAGGGAACACAAGGCATAGTGAGGCAGGAAGGTACCAAAGAACAAAACCTAGTCAGTGGCCCCAGGACCTTGGAATTTATTTTTCTGCATCGACCTTTATTTTTTTGAGCAGGCCCATGGGAGGGAACCACACAAACCACCATGTGAGACTCCTGTATTTCTCACCATGTACATCTTCCTCATGGTTCTCTTGGTGTCTCCACCACTGGCAAATCTTCCGTGTGATTCTCAAGAGTCAGCACAGCAAAGCAGCCCTGGCCATGCCACCCCCTCTCCCTTATCCCTCCTGTGTATGACCTTCATATACATTTGCACTTGTTGTTGGGTACCAGTCCCTAAACCCATGTGCTACTCATTGCCATGCAAAGCAACAGAAGGATCCACTTTTCAAGGGTTTCTGAGTAACTATTTAAATTAATTCAAATATTTAACTACTTTCGCAAGGCAGGCATGGGTTTTACCAGTCACCCGCTTCCCATCGTCAGTGGACTGTTCCCTTTAAAGACAGGACAAAATAAGAACAACCATGGAAGAGGGATTCCCCAAGTTTTGGTCACTTCCTGTTCCATCTGCACCCTGAGCAAGGGAGTAGAAAAGTGGTCAGTGGGGGCTGGGGACAAGAAGAAACAGCAAGAGAACTTGGAATCCACAGAAGAGGCAGGACACTACCAGCTCTTCACCTGCTGGGCTCGTTCTCTTCTGCTCAACATGTGTCACTGGCTTCTGCTTTCTCCCAGTCAGGGGAACACCCTGGCCATCCCCAACTCTGCCCATGAAGCCCCAGAGGAAGCCGAATGAAATAAAAAGAATGGCCGCTCAAATAGAAGGAAGGGACATGGGAGGGGGTCATTGTCATTACTGGTTGAGAGATCTCAAGACACTGGAAGAAGACGAAAGCCCGATAGAGGTGTATTGATGGGTAACACAGGGAGACCTTTGGCTCGGAATATGCTGAGGAAGGGATGTAACGGTGGGGAAGCTGGTCTTCTGAGAAGAGCTCAGGACAGACTCTAGACGAGGGGTCTGGGAGAATAGAGGCTGGCAGGGAGAGGAGGAGCAGAAGCAAAGAACTTAATTGAACGTTTGTTTGTCCTCAGAACAGAAATGCTGTTAACCCTTCCCTCGATGCTTGTCCTTCTGGGATGGAACTGAGAGATGTTCTAGGACGGAAGCCAAGGAGCAGCTGGATTGAGATTGAAGAGGCAGTTTGGGAGGATCCAGGAATTGTGTTTGCAGTGAAGAAACTGGGTGTTTTTATGAGTGGAATCATGGGCAGACTGGGTGATCATGAGAATATGGGGAAGACAGTATTTTTTATCAACAGACAAGAGGGAAGGAAGGAGGGAGGAAGGGAAGGGGGAAGGGAAGGGAGGGAGGTAGAGAGAAATGGAGGAAGGAAGGGAAGGAAAGTAGGAAGGAAGGAGAAGAAAGACGTAGAGGAAGGAAGAAAGGAAAGAAAGAAGGAAAGGTTGAAGGGAAGGAGGAGGGGAAGGAAACAAGGAAGGAAGGAAAGAAGGACCCCCAAGGGGGGGAAGAAATTCACAGTCTAAACATAAAGCAAAACAAAATGGGAATGTTTCTGAGTCATTAATAAGAGTATTCAAAAAAAAAAAAGAATTAATAAGAGTATTCAAAAAAAGAAGAGAGAAATTCTATTCAATCTACATGTTAGAAAACTTTTCTCTGGAGTGGGCCTTATTCCCAAGAAGAAAACGTAATCCTGCGTATTTCCATTAGGGTGAATTGGGTTTTTTCAGATTTTAGAATTAATCTATAGGAAAAGTAAACAAGTCCTCATTTTGGTTGTGAAACACCATGATTGTGTTTTCAATCTTGATCTCATAAAAGTGATGTTAAGCTGACAGAGATGGGAGAATGGACGTAGGGAGGGAGGAAGGAGAGGAAGCAGCAAGAAGTCCAAAATGACTAAAAGACTCCACTTTAATGGTGTGAAGTCAGGCATCTGCTAATGTTTTTTCAAGAAGAATCAGAAGTTTAAATATAGTATTTAAAATTGTAAGCACTGGGGCATCTGGGTGGCTCAGCCGATTAAGCATCCAACTTTGGCTTGGGTCATGATCTCATGGTCGATGAGTTCAAGTCCTGCATCGGGTGAGCACAAGGCCCACTTTGGGTGAGCCCTGCATCTATCTCTGCCCCTTGTGGGATTCTCTCTCTCTTTCTCTCTCTCTCTGCCCCTTGCTCACTTAGGCCCTCTCTCAAAATAAAATAAAATAAAATAGTAAAGTAAAATAAAATAAAATAAAGTAAAATAAAATACTAGAATAGAATAGAATAAAATAACTGTAAGCATCACCATGGGGAAAAAAAATCAAATCATAAATATAAAAAAATCAGGACTGAAGAGGCTCCTATTATATTCTATGTAAATACTGTGATCATGGGAGTAGAGTTAGTCACTGGCACATTCATCCTTTATGTTTTCAGGTCAGTATATATGCTTTATGAACAATAGATCATGAAACATTGCTATAAGCATATTATCTGGGAGAGAGACAAATCCAGGAGGACTCGAAAGTTCTAGCTTCTGTGGTTGAGAATGGGGATCCGAAGGAGAAGGTTGTTACTTTTTTTGCTAAAGAACTTTGGAACTATTCGATTTTTTTCTTAGGCATCTACTATTGTGATTAAAATTTGCATGAAAAAATCAAAGATCCTTCTGGCAAATGAAAAAAATGCAAGAATTACGTTCTCTCCTGGGAAATGGTGACTCACCTCAAGATGACAGATTGATAAATTTTGCACATGGCTTGGATTTATGTAAACTCGGAAAAGCTCAGAAGTAACTGTCATGCTTTACTCCTAGTGTGTATGAGTCACGGGCTTTCCTGGAAACTTCCTCATAGAAGGTCTAAGGCACACTGAAGTTAGCTTCTCAAATAACCTTTCATCTCATCTCCCTCATAAAGCAGATCCAGAGCCACTCACTTAAGAGAAATTCATTTTCCTGTGTCTGTTCTTTTTCCACGTAAGCTGCCAACCTTCATATACCATGTGAGTTCATGTTGTCCAGAAGTTTCCCATTCTGCCCATCAATTTCCCTCCTTCCTTCTCCCTGCGATCGTCCCTTACTGACCATTCTTATCTGGAGCGGTCATTGGCGGAGTCATCTTGTATTCTTGGTCTTTTACTTCTTCTGGGACCTGTGAGGTAGCGCCCTTCAAAACTACAATGCTGGCAAAGATGGAAGCCAGCTGGGAACTCAAGTAAAAATTTACCCCTTGCAAGTAGTTGATCATATAGGAAGAGAATATACAAAGTCCAGAGAACCAACATCTACTGAACATTCCGAACACTAGGCTGAGTGTTCCATATGAAGGATTCACTGAATTCCCACAAGCAGCTTATGACAAAGGTATTGTTTCCTCTCCATTACAGATAAGAAATTGAGCTTCATTACAAGTTAGCCACCTGCCCTGGTCATCCTGTTTTTATGGGGCAGGGCCAAATTTGAACTTGGGTCTATGTGGCTTCCTGTGTCTTTTTTTTTTTTTTTAATATTTTTATTTATTTCTAGGAGAGAGAGAGAGAGAGAGACAGCATGAGCAGAGGAGGGTCAGAGAGAGAGGGAGACACAGACTCTGAAACAGGCTCCAGGCTCTGAGCTGGCAGTCAGCACAGAGCCTGACGCGGGGCTCGAACCCACGAACCGCGAGATCATGACCTAAGTGAAAGCGAGACGCTTAACCGACTAAGCCACCCAGGCGCCCCCCTGTGTCTTTTATAAATATAAATCAGAGTGTAATTTCACTGAGGCTAGGTTTCCACATAAGACAACTTACCGCTGAATCACAAAATGGGCATCAAGATAGCTGTATTCTAACCAGCTGGCTTCTAGGCAATCAGGAACTTGGCGCTAATTCCATATGTTGGCATCAGGAAACAATCAACACAATTGAGGATCTAGGGATATTGGCTTTCATTTTGGTCCTAAGACCAATTAGCTCTTTGGACTTGAATTTTCTCATTTATAAAATAAAACGTTTTCACTGGATGATTATTAAGCTCTCCCGCAACCCTGAAGAATCTGTATATTTGAAAGAAATAAGGCTCATTAAAGCTATTGTCTAATCCAGCTATCTCACAAATCACTGTGGTGAATGAGGTGGAAAAATGGATTTAAGGTTAAACAGTAAGACAATAATCAAACTAAAAATAAAATCCTCACATTTGAGCACTTAACTTGTTACTGTCCAGTGTGGAATGGAGTTAAAGTTCTGTAGTGTATTCATCAGCTCAGGCCGCCATGACAAAAAAACCACAGACTCAGCGGTGGAAGCTACAGAAATGTATTTCTTATAATTTTGGAGGCTGAGAGGTCAAGAGCAAGGTCCCCACAAGACAATTTGCAGCCTGAGGCTTCTTTTCTTAGCTTGTAGGTAACCACCATCTCACAGAGCGCTCCTGTGATCTCTTCTTTGTGCTTATGCAAAGAGAAAGGGAGAAAGACAGAGAGAGGGAGGGAAGGAGAAAGGAAGAGAGAAGAAGAGAATGTGTTATCTGTGTTCTGTTCTTAAAAAGACACTAATTCTGATCTTATAAGATCAGGGTCTCACCCTTATGACCTCATGTGACCTTAATTGGTTCCTCAGAGGCCCCATTTCCAAAGACAACCACACCACAGGGCTAGGGTTTTAACATATTAATTGTAGGGAGACGAAAGCATTAATTCTATAGCACATAAAGTCAGCAAATAATGGCATGATTGCATGAGATTTGAATTGCCCAATTATTTCCCCCAAGAAGAGTAAAGAAAATATCCCAGTAAACAGAGTAAGTTGGAAATAATGCAGAGTGGTTCTTTCTCAGACTTCAGCATGAATCAAAATCACCTGGAGAGCCTGCTTAGCTATAAAGTTTAGCTGTGAAATTTGCTCTCAAATTACCTGTGAACAGAGCAAAGAGGAAAACATGCTGGTTATATACCCTCCATGTACATAAGGAAATTTTATATAAATCCCTTAAGGGAACTAAGTTTTTGCCATGAATTAATTCCAAAATAAATTTATCATCTCTATGATCACGAGAAATAAGTAGATGATGCTTGGAACAAAATCCTGACAGTAAATAATAAAGCTATTTCTTCTTTTTGTTTTTAAAGTTTTAATGTTTATTTATATAGAGAGAGACAGGATACCAGTAGGGGAGGGGCAGAAAGAGAGGGAGACACAGAATCTGAAACTGTCTCCAAGTTCTGAGCTGTCAGCACAGAGCCTGATGCGGGGCTCAAACCCATGAACCGTGAGATCATGACCCCAGCCGAAGTCAGACGTTCAACCGACTGAGCCACCCAGGCACCCCTAAAGCTATTCTTACAGCATCTCTCAATAAAAGTTGAGGTTATGCTGTTGAAACCCACTCAGTAAAATCATTATTCTGGGATTATGGATTATAGAATATTTCAAAATAAATGTAATTTTGTCTCTTCCAAATGCATAGAGTAATTAAAGTTGGGTCAACAAAACATTGTCCAACAAAAATCCTCAGGGGACCTGCTTTAATGAATAGATAACACATCTGTGATACGCACGACTTAAAAAAAAAGAATAATAATAAGAAACAGTTACTTCTGCAGAGCATGAAGAGTTGTTGTTTTTTTTTCCCTAAGTAATTTAATCATTCTCCTGGGGTTTTTGTTTATATAATTAATTTGCTGGAAAACACTTTTTTGTTTTTGTAGGCCAATAGGTTTTATCTAGAAGGAGGGATGTTAATGAGAGGAGACAGGGCTGTATGTACCAGATTCAGAAATTCTATGTTCCAAAGCTCCTGTATCTATTTTATGCAACTGGCCTCTGACGCCTGTCTTTACGGTATGGTCGAAGGCCTGGCTGATAAAATATCCATGAGAGTTTGCTCAAAGATAAATAAGATAACAAACTGCATTGGATGGGGCATAGTTCTCTGGTCCCAAGGCTTGTCCATAATAGTAGTTAAAAATGTTTCCATACAGGGGCGCCCGGGTGGCTTAGTCGGTTAAGCGTCCGACTTTCACTTGGGTCATGATCTCGCGGTTCGTGGGTTCGAGCCCCGCGTCGGGCTCTGTGCTGACTGCCAGCTCAGAGCCTGGAGCCTGTTTCAGTCTGTGACTCCCTCTCTCTCTGACCCTCCCCTGCTCACGCTGTCTCTCTCTCTCTCTCTCTCCTAGAAATAAATAAAACATTAAAAAAAAAATGTTTCCATACACATATTCTGTGCTAGCCTGGAACTACATCTCATCTCTTCTCTAAGCCAATGGAGATGTGCAGATACAAGGAGAGGAAAAACAAAACAAAACAAAGGGAAAACAATAACACAATTTCATTGTATTTGATTTATGGATTTGTTCTACTCTGGGAGTCTCTGAGGGGTTCTTTTTGATAAGGGCAACTGATTAGAAAGTAATGAACTATGGAGAAGATTCCAAAGATACTGAGAGTAGATCTCCACTGAACCACAGCTGGTAGGACTTGCATGAAGTGTTCTCTTACTGTCAGCTACACAAAGTGAGGTTGCCTCTCTGCTGTCATGTTCTTTACTTCCTGAGAGCTGGGATAGAGAGCCCGGGACACCAGCGGAAGGAGAGGTCATGCCTTTGTTCTTGGTGTTTATGTCACCAATTTCAAGTAGTGTTGTTTATATTAAGCCAAGGGAGTGGGGTGTGTGGCATTACCACCTTCCCAGGAGCCATATTTGTATTTCCTTTACTTCTACGAAGTGACTAAACCTAATCTAGTCACTGAAATCAAAAGTGTTCGCAGATTACGTTTGCCTCCCTTTGAGGGAAATTGGTCACAAAGATTTCTAAACGGGCCCCCAAATCACACACAGAATCACATTGTCTGCTTTTACATCCTGATTGTTTCATTAGGTCACATCAGTAGAAATCCAGCTCTGAATCAGTATGTATTAATCACCCTTAACTTTGTGAGTCACTCTATGGTCGAGTCCAGGCTTTGGATCTGTGCAAGATGTCTCTTCATCCATCCACTTATTCAAAAAAGCTTCAACTTCATACTGAGTGAAATAGAAAGCTAAGCCTCATCTTATTTGTTCTAATTTGTTATTTTACAGTATTTGTATGGAAGAGGCAGAGTGCAGAAATAGGTCTAGTTTTCAAGGGTCTGGTAGGCAACCCAAGCAACCCTTTTTACTTCCATGGGGATTTTGTAGACTTGAGTCGTGATGTTTCCTTTGGCTTTTCCATCTAGTTTTAATCTGCTCTATATTCTTCCCTGAAAGCTTGATGCTTAACTTATAGAATCACTTGATACTTGATTGGCAAAAAATCAGTCCAGAACTAGTGTTACAGGGGATCAAAGAAACCCAGCCCCGGACCAGGATGCCTCTACCAAAGCCCTCTGTGTGACCTGCTGTGGCTCCCATTCCAGAGATCCTGGGCCTGCTGACGTCCTCTGCCATTTGGTGTTTTCCTAGAGAAAAAGCACCGAGAGAATTTAAAGAAGAAATAAGTACATGGAAAGTGATAGCATATAAAATCTAAAGCTATAAAGTTCTTAGAACAAAACATAAGAAAAAATATTTTTAATTTTGCACCCCACATCTTAGATAGGACACTAAAAACATGATCCATTAAAAGGAAAAAAAAAAGGAAAAATCAGACTTCATAAAAATGGAAACATTTTGCTCTTCAAAAGACACCAGTGAAAGGGGCGCCTGGGTGGCTCAGTTGGTTCAGCTCAAGTCATGATCTCGACGTCTGTGAGTTCCAGCCCCGTGTTGGGCTCTGTGTGGACAGCTTGGAGCCTGGAGCCCACTTTGGATTCTGTGTCTCCCTCTCTCTCTGTACCTCCCTTGCTCATACTCTGTCTCTTTCTCTCTCAAAAATAAATAAACATTAAAAAAAAAGGTGAAAATGAAATCAACACGCCATAAACTAGGAGAAAATATTTTTCTAACCAAATATGTAATGATATACAATATATGTAAACAGATATATGTAAGATAAACAGAAAAAAATGCACACATAGGAAAATGTGTTAAATAGCATTAGCCATTAATAAAATATAAATTAAACCATGACCAGTTGCTTATTACATTGGTGAACATAAATAATACTGACAATGGCCGTGCGGACGGACGTATTGAGCTGCTGGAACTTGCGGACCCTACTCGCAGGCACGTGAAACCCAACAATTACTTTGGAAAGCAGTTTGGCCATTTCTTTAAGAGTCAAACAAACGCTTACCGTATGAGCCAGTCATTCCTCTCCAAGGTATTTTCCCAAAAGTATTAAGAGTATGTGTCTTTGCAAAGATTTACACATGAACGTTCTGGGCAGCCTTATTTGTAAGAGTTCAACACTGGAAACAACACAATGCTCTCTCAGAGGTGAATGGATAAACAGAAGGTAGTGTGTCCTTACAATGGAGGACTAGGCGGCAATCAACAAGAAAGAGCTGCTGATAAAGGCACCATCATGGATAAATCAAAATGATTGTACCGAATGAATGATGGTAAGTGAAATGAGAGTAAAAATACCCTACAATTAAAACATCACATCAATCAACTTGGATTTTGCACAGTCATTCCACGCTTGTGAGCACTGACCATATTCCATTTTGAGCTAATGAGTGGGGTTTCTTTTAAATGTTTATTTGGAAGAAATAGAGACAGACCATGAGTGGGGGAGGGGCAGAGAGAGAGGGAGACACAGAATCAGAAGCAGGCTCGAGGCTCTGAGCTGTCAACACAGAGTCCAACGCGGAGCTCGAACTCATGAACCACCAGATCATGACCGGAGCTGAAGTCGGGGGCTTAACTGACTGAGCCACCCAGGCGCCTGATGAGTGAAGTTTTTTTTTTTTTAAACATTTTTATTGATTTACTTTTATTTTAGAGAGAGTGAGAGAGAGCATGTGCACAAATGGGGGAGAGGGGAAGAGGGAGAGAGAGCCCAAATCAACAGCCAGATACTCAAATGACTAAGCCACGCAAGTGCCCTTTGAAGTTTTTATTTTAATTCTAGTTCGTTATAATATTAGTTTCAGGGGTACAATATAGCAATCCAACGCTTTCATACAACACCCAGTGCTCACCACAAGTGCTCTCCTGACTCTCCATCACCTATTTCACCCATCCCCAACCCACTTCCCCTCTGATAACCATCAGTTTGTTGTCTACAGTTAAGAGTCTGAGCTAATGAGTTTAAAAAACATACAGCCAAAAAGCTAAATTTGTGTTAATCTGGGAGGCCATCTGCCCACCTCCGACCCTTTGGGTCTGTACATCCTAGCTCCTAACAGGGGACCAAGCTGAGCCCCCAAAGCTGCAAATCCACCTGTGGCTACTGCATGGCCAACCTCCTCTACCCCAAACCCTACTGCCCCTGGCTTTGACTCTGAGATCCTAGCCCTGTCTTCCAATCTGGCTTCTGGCGCTGAAATTTGCTTTGCCCTCGGTTCCTCCCAGAATCTGACACAGACAGACCTCGACCAGTCTGAGCTGGCTTACCTCTCTGCCTCTCTCACTACAGTTTCCCCATTTGACCCCTACACTACAGAGAATGCCAGCATGAGGTCCCCTGAGATATTAAGCAGATAATTAGTGGTGAGTGTGTGTGTGTATGTGTGTGCTTCATCCAAGTTTGTGTTGTCTATCAGGTTAAGCAAAATATATATGTTCATTTTCATGTCTATTTAACACAAAAGTCCCAATCTCTGGGGGTAATGTGCCATTTTATCAGTAGTTTTCCATCAAGCGAAGATCATAACATCCTAATATGCTCAGCTCTGTTCCTCAGTTTCCCAGGGAATTTCTTTCTCAGGTATTAATCTTAGCAGCAGTGCTCATTAATATGATAAGGCTCTCTGGTTTTAAACAGCTCTTCAGACCCAAACAGGCCACAATTGAATGGAAGATTTAATTGTTTTTTTTTTTTTTTCTTCCTCTCAGCAAACAATCAGGCCAGGAGAGCAAGGGCACTGCAGACAAAACACCACCATTCGACTCCCAAATGAAAGGCGTGTGTTTCCATTCACGAATAGGCAGAAATGTCACTGGATTTCAGAAAGGCTGACTTGGGGCTCAGTTCGGAGGAGAGCACTATTGAATTTTCCCTTCTGGCGTGCAGACAGCTCAGCTGTGTGGCTCTCTCTTCCCCTGTCACTCTTGTTGATTTGCCTTCAAGGTGGTCATTCAGAGGGAAAGAAAAGGCCACTGTTTGCCATTTCAGGACCCAAAGATTTAGCTGTGACCCCCATATAGCTGCAGCTTTTAGCCGCACGGCTCAGCCCAGAGGCTCCAGCCCAGGGAGG
Source organism: Proteles cristata cristata (assembly GCA_017311185.1). Lineage (NCBI taxonomy): Eukaryota > Metazoa > Chordata > Mammalia > Carnivora > Hyaenidae > Proteles > Proteles cristata. The sequence goes on along the minus strand of JAESUZ010004500.1, from coordinate 127,646 downwards.
CATGCCGTGCCTTAGTGATGTCTTTTGTTCGCACAAAGTAAGATCATCTCAAAGACAGATAATAACTACCTCCTCCCCCAAAATCCCACTGCCAGGGGCATGGATTTGATACATCAGTGGCTGGTCCTGAATCGGCCAATTCCATATTCCACTATATGTTCGTGCAGCAAGTCATATTTTTAAGCTTACTGACAGTTGGCATCGTCTGTCTTTTCTTACCTTCTGTCGGACTTTGCTCGGTCCCTCCACTGGCATTCGACTTTCCAACTCTCTGCCTTCTAGCTGGAAAACTTCATAAAACCTATATTTTCAACTCTTTCTGTTGCTCTCAGACAATGGGAGAGGGCATGCCTGGGGACTGTATAGACCATGTTGGCCACCATTTTGAAGGACTTAGAATCCTAGAATAAGTTTATATTCTGGTTTCAGGAGAGGCATGTCTATTGAGCGGGGAGCAGAATGTAAGACTAGACATGTTTCTAGATACACTGGAGCCAGGTCTTCATATCTGGAGAGGAAAGAAATCCCAGAACATCACAGATGCCTTAGCCCATGGTAGGCATCAAAACGTGTCTTAAAGCATCGTGACTCTGATTTAGGAATGAGCTATACCCAAATTCACTTCTACCATGATCGCTAATGAAGATAAGACCCACTGTCCCTCTACAGTCTGGTAGAGATTGCTAGAAGTTTATGCAAAACTTATACATTGCTAAAAAACCAATACCCCTTTCTTCATGGATGTATTATTCCAAGTCTAGGCAGGAAAGCAGCTGCATTTCTGTAACTAGTCTCTGTTGATATTTATAACTTCCCTCTTCACTACCATTCCATGCTCCCATTGTTTTAGATACCAGACTGACCTCATGTGGTGCTGGAACCTTTGTTCCTGAAGTGTCTGAATATTGAATGGTTTTGCCCTTATTTGATTGGTATAGTGTTCAACTGAGCAGGAAACTAAGAAATGGCTTCTCCTGAGAGTCTCAAGGGTGAAGCATGACCTGGAGTGTCACTATTATGTAGCTACAAGCCTAAATAACCAAGATCTGTCACTACAGTGAACAGAATAATCATCTTCTTTGTCTATGGGTTCAATGGCTAAGGAGCCCCAAATGGCCAGGTGGGAGACTTAACTTCCTACTTAATAGAACCATAGGTGTACACCTTGTTAGAAGCATTTCTCTGATCGGAATTAAGCATCAAATGGCAAGGATGGAAGCAAATATCTGCAAGTTGATCATCTGGTGGGTTCATTCGCAGACCCATGCATTCAGGCTAGGAGAGAAATGGCATCATACGTTGGCCACTTCTTGAAAGTGCCATCAACGTGAGGTTTTCAGAGTTCTCTCTCCCAATTGGAGCTATAATCAACTCTTAAGTGAGTCATTTCCCCTTCTATCTGACCAACTGCTTCAATGTAATGTGATACATGGTAAGACTAGTAAATTCCACGGGCATGAATCCATTTTCACACTTATTTTGCTGTGAAATAGGTTCTGTCTTCATCAGCAATGCTGTGTGGCACACAGTGACTGAGAAAAAGGCATTTGCTAAGTCCATGGGTTTCAGTGATGGTGCAAGCTTTGAAAGAAAAGAAGGCACATATGTATCTATCCGAGTATGGACGGGTCAATGCCTTCTTCATGCTGGAAGGAGATCCCCAGAGATAGTCCATCACCAAGTATCTGCCTGGTCACCCTGGAGAAAGGCGCCAAAGCAAGGCTCAACATTGGTTTTTGCTGTTGGAAGCTTAAGTCCTCAAGCCATATTGGTGAGTCAATACATAGCCTTTGTCTATGTCCTCATGGGAACTTTGTACATGACTGTCATCTATAGGATGTATCACCTTGTCCATGTGGTTATTGAGAGTCCCCTCTGCAGTGCATGGCCTTTGCTTAGCATTAACATGGAACATAAATATGTTGACACACTGCACTCATCCAATACATTTTCCCCAGATGTTTTAGTTGCCAGTCTTCCAATTCTGTGCTTTCTCATTCCTGGCCATACAGCCCGACACTTAGCTACTGCATGTGAATGAGTAGATGTATCTAAATTGCTGATCTCTTCGTCCAATCAAAGTGGACAGACAACTGCCCAAAGATTTGCCATTGGGGAAAATTTGCCTTTATCGGTATCTTTCCAGAATATTCCTGAGCACAGGTGGAACACCACAGCCGTTCATTTCAGATTGGTGGCAGTACACTGTGCAGAGAAATCTGTGAACTGGATCCAGGCGTTTTATTTGGTTTTCAGTAAACCATCTTTGAGGCCATAGATGTGGATCGAGGGAAAGTAGTTTCTGCAGCAGAAATAGATGAAATAGGAATCCTGTTGAGTACCTCCCTTTTGGACCTGCTTAACCCTGCGCTCTTTCATAACATTCTAACTTGATGGGAGATGGTTGCTGTGCATATCAAAGGTGGTGGGCCAGTGAACAGGCAGGTCTAGTTGGTAGGGTAACAGATGCTCTGGTGCTCTGCCTGGATCTTGACACTCATCATTTCGGTACAGGCCAGGAGTGTTCTATTGTAATCTCCAGTGATTCTCTACTTGAGGGTTTCCTGGGCACATGGCAGGTCCGAGTGCAGAGCACTGGGAGCAGCTCTCAGCAAATGACAAATGGGAGCTGGAGAGTCAGGACACCAGCTTCTTCATCCCTTAGGTAGGACATTCCACAGAGACTCCTCAGGGCCCCCAGTGGGATTAACCAGTATGAGTTGCTCACAGTTCAAAAATCATGAATGTGCCCATATTCCCTTCCCTCTCTTTGCTGCATCATATTTCCACTTCTTTTCTTTACCACTGCTTTCTGGGATCATCTTCCAAACAAACCATAGGTATTCAAATCTTGTCTCCAGGTATGGTTCTGGGAGAACTCAGGCGATGACAGATAGCTCAAACCGTACATAACTTGATGTCAGGTACTCAGGTTCTTTTCATAAATAATCAGGAGTTTTATCTCAAGAAAAGAATATGTGTATATAAAAGCACTCACGACTTGGCCCCCTATATCTGCACCAGCTAGGAGACTACGGTTCCCATCTCCTTTGAAGCACAGTGTGGAAACAAATCTGGAATCTAGTCCATAGGACATGAGCAGAGGAATGTGTGCTAGGTATTAGGAACCTAGCTCATAAGCAACAATAACTCCCATGAGTACTCACCGGGATCTATATCCCTTCAGACTAACCTGCAGTGATAACACCTGATGTGGCATTAGGAAGCACATGATTAGGCTGAGACTTGCTTGCCTGAGTGCCTGGGTGACCATATGGAACACTCCCTTCCCCAGTGTCCCTAGAACTCAATTAAACTGGTGTGAAGGTAAGAAATGAACTTCTATGTCCCTGAGTCAATCAAAGTATAGGCATTTTTCCATCTTCACCAATATATAAACCTCAATATTATTACTTAAAATAGAAAAATGAGAAACAAGACACAATGGGAAGAGGTTCAGAGAAATCAAACCACTGAAGTAAGCCTTATTCTGTTATTCCAAACCCCTAATTTCCTCCACATCAAAGCTGCTCAAAACGAAGACACAATAGAGAAAAAACAAACACATCTATGTGAAGTCTATGGAACAGACTTCCATCAAGCTTACACCTCACAAGGACCTACCGGTTACCCCAGAGTCATGCAGAATTATTTTACTATCTTACAGAACAACCTCACATACCCACTTCACCAGGAGGAAGTCTTTGTTCTCTCCTTGAATAGTTTCTACTCTATTTGCATTCACGTTCAGAATATGCCTTCTCCAGCCATTGATACATGGTCTCCACACATTCAACTCCCTCAGTTCTCCACGGGGCTACCCATACCACCAATGACAGATTCAGATCACAGGGTGGAAGTCTTTCATTAAACACATGGATTAAGGACAGAATAAATGGAAATTTCAATTCTTATTAACTGTGAAATGGTTTTTATCTGATTAAATTTCATGCAGAAAACAATGATGAAATGGGGACAAACCAAACCAAACTAAACAAAAAAAAAACCCCAAAGTGTGATGTTTTTATTGGCACTGAGAATGATCAAAAGCAGGCAGAAATTGGACTGGATTCAACTCTTGAACGAAAGAAAATTCACTAGGTGAGAGCTATGTTTATATAGCTTTTCCCCTGAGGGCTACCCCAGGTTGCTCAATGTAGATTGCCTAGAACTCAAACAAAAATATACTGACTATTAGCCTGCGGTATCAGAAGGCAGGATTTGGGGCTTCCAAAGTAGCCAAAAAATTTAGGGAGAAAAGAATGTTTAAAAGGAAGGATCTACAGAAAGAGGCATTCCCAAATTTACATGTAAATTCTCCCCAAATCCTTGATGTCATCTGAATCATGTACATGTGAGGGGGGAGTGGTGCTGCCAAGACCCTCAACAGAGAGCAAAAGCTGGAAAGTTGAAAACCTTGAGTAGAGATTTCAACTGTGACCTACTTGAGGAGCAATAGAGTTCGGAGTTTGAGTCCCATCAAGTTACAGAGTATTGGCAAACATCTCAGGTTTCTGCTGTTTTGTAACGGGAAGGCCTTAAATGATGATATCTCAGAACTAAGGCTTCATCCAAAGACTCAAAGAAAAACTAAAAGTGACCTACACTAACAAAGGATAAAACAAAACATCCACAAGTTCCAGTTAATTAGCAAGAAATTAGATCACTTTGTAGAGCAAAAATCAACTCATCCAAGGAATATACCAGAATCCAGAGTTTCTGCCACATCCACAATGTCCTGTACACAAGAAACAATTATTGGACATAGGAAGAACAATGTAATGTGATTCATAGTCAAGAGAAAACTCAGTCAATAGACTAAGACCATGTACAACTATGTTGTTATTAACAAACATGGACTTTGAAGTAGTAATTAAATATACGGTCAAGAATGTAAAGTAAAAGATGATTATAACTAGTGAACAGAAGAGGAATACCAACAGAAAAATAGGAACTATAAGAACCACAGTTAAATTCTAGGACTTTAAAAATAACATTTGACATGAAAAATTCACTGGATGGGGGAAGTAGCGGATTAGATAACAGTACAAGAAAGTCATAAACTTGAAACAAAAAAAAATTGGGAAAAATTCAAGAAGTTCTCAGAAACATAGGAGACAATATCAAACACTCTAAAATAGGTGTAATTGCTGTCCCTGAAGGGGATTTAAAAAAAGGACTGGAAAAATATATGCGGTAACTCTGATTTTACAAAATTTGGTGAAAACCATTAACTTAAATTACATCCAAGAAACTCAATGAACCTTCAGTAGGATAAATATAAAGAAAACCAGGGTCACCTGGGTGACTCAGTTGGTTGTGTCCAGCTTCAGCTCAGGTCATGATCTCGTTTTCAGTGAGTTTGAGCCCCATGTTGGGTTCTATGCTGATAGTTTGGACCCTAGATCCTGCTTCAGATTCTGTGTCTCCCTCTCTCTCTGCCTCTCCTATGCTCACACTCTGTCTCTCTCTCTCTCAAAAATAAATTAACATTAAAAATAAAAAAAATAGAACACCATAAGTAGGTCATCATAGTTACAACTTCTGGAAACCAAACAGAATAAAAAAAAGTTTTCAAAGCATCCAGAGAGATGTGACACATGATATACAGAGCAACAATACTATTTATTTATTTATTTATTTTTTTAAAAAATATTTTTATTTGTTTCTAGGAGAGAGAGAGAGAGACAGCGTGAGCAGGGGAGGTTCAGAGAGAGAGGGAGACACAGACTCTGAAATAGGCTCCAGGCTCTGAGCTGGCTGTCAGCACAGAGCCCAACGTGGGGCTCGAACCCACGAACCGTGAGATCATGACCTAAGCGAAAGTCAGACGCTTAACCGACTAAGCCACTCAGGCGCCCCGCAACAATATTATTTATAAACAACTTCTCTTTTGGAGCAATGGGGATCAGGAGACAATGAAATGTCTATCTAGAACCCTACATCTAGTAGAAGTATTCTTTGAACATGAAAGCCAAATAAAGACATCTCAGATAAACAAAATTTGAGAGAATTTGTAGTCAGCACAGCTGTATTTAGGGAAATCCTAAAGAAATTTCTTCAGCGTGAAAAGAAGTGAAACCAAGTAGAAACCAAATACTATAGAAAAGAACAAGAATATCAGAAACCATAAGTCGAGTCAGTCCTTATTACTTAGATTCCATGTGTGTGAGTTGACCCATTCGCTACAATACTTGTGTGACCAAAAATCAAATATTTGTGGATTCTTTTCCCTTCTTCTTGGACATGTGCAGCATGGCAGAAAGTGTAAGCTGCCTGTGTGCGTGCTCCCAGATGTGGTCACACTCTGCTTTCTTGTTTCAGCTCCCAAAGTACAAACAAATGATCTTGTGCGTTTTACTCACTGCCATATTTTTCACATCTTTGCTTTTTCTTGGCGATTTTGCTGTTTAAAATGGCCCCTTATGTGTATAGCACTCAAGATCTGTCTGGTATTCCTAAGTGTCAGTGTGCTGTGACATGAGAAAATGCATGTGTAAGTAAGCTCTGTTCAGGCACAAGTCATGGCATGGTGGGCCATAGTCAATGCCAATGAATCAACAATATATATTAACTAAAGTGTCTTTAAACAGAAACACACATAAAACAAGGTTAGGAATTGGTCACTGGATAAAAACATTCTGACCAGAGTCTTCCAGGAACCTAACCATGTATTTCCCATAGAAACGAAAGCTCATATTCACTAACTCAGTGTTCACAGCAACTTGATTGAATATTAACATGAATAATGGAGTATCAGCTGTATATGAGTAGAGGAGTCAATCATTTCTTATTAGCTTCTTTAAATACACATGACTATTTAGTTTAAAAATGTTAATGCTGTTTTGTGGATTTATAAAGTAAGGAGATGTAAAATACAATATATAGGGAAACAGTGAACAGGATGATATTGTACTGTTGATATTTTCTTGCATTTTATGTGAAGTGGTACAGTATTAAGCCCAAGTAGAGTATAATAAGGATGCATATTATAATCCCTAGAGTAACCAATAGAAAACTGATATGAAAACAATGTAGCTTAAGAGGCTATTAGTGAATTTAAATGGATTGTCAACAGTATTCAATTAATTCAAAGAGGTCAGGACAGAAGGAACAGAGGAACTAAAACTAGATGGGACAGGTATAGAACAGTGACATAATTGACCTAAATACAACCATAGATCAATGAACACACTAAATGTAAATAAACAAAATACTCAGATTGAAAAGTGATGATTATCAGAGAAGATTTTAAAAAAGGATGAGTGAGCAAATAAACAAACGAATGAACAAACTATCTCAAAAAATGCATCAGTGGGATTAGTGTATACTTTGTCCTTACTGGAAACCATTTAAAGAACTCCCATCCCCCATTTTCAGTTCACACAGTATGCTGGTGGGTCTATTCCCACTTCTGGCTCCAAAACTGGGCATGTTATCCAAATAAGGGCAGTCAGAGCACAGTTCATTCCTAACTATAGTGACTGATTAAGATACATATTACCCAAACTCTACAATTATGAGTCAGAGACAATACTTTTGCTGGAATGCAAACAGAAGCCTTTTTCTCACAAGTCTCTCTTTTTTTTTTTTTAAATGTTTTTTATTTATTTCTAGGAGAGAGACAGCATGAGCAGGGGAGGGTCAGAGAGAGAGGGAGTCACAGACCGAAACAGGCTCCAGGCTCTGAGATGGCAGTCTGCACAGAGCCCGATGCGGGGCTCGAACCCACAAACCGCGAGATCATGACCTAAGCAAAAGTCGGATGCTTAACCGACTAAGCCACCCAGGCGCCCCATCTCACAAGTTTCTAAGGTGATAAAATGTAAACCTGAGTGTACTGGTGGCCATCTTTGCCTATTCAATGGCGAAAGCAACATAGAAAAAGCAGAACTGAAAAATACAATGTTTCTGATGTCATTATTTTATCCATTTGGATTCAGACATGCCTGTAGCCATATATACTCTGTTTTTCATCATTAAGTGAAAAATAAAACAAAATAAAAAAACCCTGTTTTTGGTTACTATTATTTTCAGCCAAAAGAGCCCTGGTTAACACAAGTAGCAAGCCAATTGCCTTCCAAATTATCCTCAATATTGGTTGAAATATGATGTATCTGTGAAATGAGTTTGTTTCTAATTTCTGACCCATCGTCTTCAACCGTGAGAAATCCTTGCAAAGTCATACACCAGAAATGACATAGAGAGCTGCCTTCAATGCTTCACAATTGATGGATATTGTTCATGAAAACATTGTGCTCTCTAATTTCCACATGACATGTTAGTAGGCCCCTGAGGGGCTCCACTCCTCCACCCACTGCTCCCTCATGGCTGCTCCCCTTATAAGGATTCCTTACCTTTTCCCCAGTGTATTTACTTAATGTCCGTGTCTATGGGTTTACATATAGGAATATTAAATCCCTCTTCCCATGTGGAAATACTATTTACATATACTGGTTAGGTGGGTTGCAAGTAGATCCCTACTTGCCTATCATTGATATTTTGGGGGACTTGACATATCAATAATTTCTATGGTTAGAAAGGGAAATTATCCCCTAATCTTCATAAATTACCTTCCAAATAGTTGACTGTCTCAGATTTTTCCACTCTGTAATGAAAGAATGAGTTTTTATGGACTTGCAAAATGAGCTTGTCTGTGTTTCAGGATCTTGATCTTCCTCTAAAACAGTCTGCTGTCACAGATACAGAGAACAAGTCTGATGACAGTGAACTAATAATGCACCAATGTAGGACTCTGCAGTCCATTCAAGAAGCTGTAGTCGGAGGTTTCAGGAGGAAGAGCAAAATGGCTAAAGTGCTATTTGTTTCTTTGTACAACATGGGCCAAATTCTCAATAAATGTCCAACGGATCGAATTGGTTATATGCTGGACCAGACTTATGTGCAAAGCACACCAGCATAATGAGGAGGCAGACGGAGCTGGGACAAGGGGGAGGAAATTGAGGGTCTAGGGAAGAGAAAGAAGGAGGCCCTTGCTTTCACAGATTTACATGACCTTGAGAGTTGACAGCTTGGCATTGAGCTTTATATGCCTCACTTGCTTTGCTCGGTCCTGGCCTTGAGTACAGGTCATGCATTCCAAGCAAAGAGGGATGGATGGATAAACTATTCTAAGCATATGGAACAACGTGCCCCAAGGACCAGAAACACGGAAGCAGGTGTAGCTAGAGAAAAGGAAAGAAGTGAGTCCTTTTAGTTACAGCCAGGAATGTAGGAGGGTGGGGAAATGGGAACAGATGATGAGACTAAAAGTATAGGCTCCAACCAAATGGGGAAGGGTCTTTGACTGTTGACCATAAACAAAGAGGGAACAAATACAGCCTTCAAGTTCAAGGTTGTTTTTAGAGGTTCCCTGTGATGACGTTGTTTGGAAAAATGGCTTGGGGAGGAAAACTAAAGCCAGAATAAGCCTGGTCAGAAGCTTCAGTCATCAGATGGCTGGATGTGGCGGAGGGGCCGGCCATGGACTTCTCTTGGACTTGGTCATGGAGAAATGTGTCTGATGAAGAAAGACCATATGTACCTCAGTGGTCTCTAGGCGGGCTGAGTGGGTGATTTTGTCCACTAAGAAAGACAAGAACAATAGGTGATAAAGGAAGCAAGCTGATAACATTGACTTTGGGGCATGTTTTAAAACATTTAGGTTGCGCCTTAGGCAGCTCTGCCTGCTGTGACAAAAAATACCAGAGACTGGGAAGCTTGATCAACAGATGTGTATTTCTCATAGTACTGGAGGCTGGGAAGTCCACGATCTAGGAGCTGGGAGCTTTGCTTCCTGGTGAGCCATCTGTCTTGTAGATATCTGCCCTCTTGCCGTGTCCTCACGTGGCTTTTCCTTTCCTTTGTAAATGGCAGAGGGGAAGAGCGAGCCAGCCAGCCAGCTCTCTGGTCTCTTCATCTAAGTATATGAGTCCCATTATGGCTCTACCCTCATGACTTCCTAATTACCCCTCAAAGGCCCAATCTACCTACCACCACAATGGGGGTTAGGGTTTTAACATGTGAATTTGGGGACAACAAAGAAAACTCAGTCCATTGACGCCCGGCCGACTTTTTGATTCAGTTGCCAGGAAAGCAGACTCCATCCCTCAGCACTCCATAAACAGGGCTGTCTTTAATCTATTTTTCACATTTTCACAGCTGGCCACCAGGACTTGATGGGCAAATGAGATCTCACCCGTGACTTGAACCGCTTTAGCTCAGGAAATAGAAAGAATGCAATTCCCAGTTTTACTTGGAAAAAAAAATAAGCAAGCTTGTCCCTGGAAGCCCAGTACTGACCCCACAGCCCCAGCTGACAATCTCTTGGCTTTGGAAATTCATGGAAAGTGTCTCCAGGGCCTCCAGGGCCTTACCATTTTTCATAACCTTTATTTTAAAATCAACCCCTTGTTCCTGATCCCTTAGGCCTCTGCTGAAGAAAAGGTGATATATTTTAGAACAAAAGCATACACGCTCGCTGCACACTGCTCTACTGTGTTTGCCAAATGTCAGATTCTTCCACTACCTGTTTTCAAAACGAACCTTTCCTCTCCTCCTCCCTCAGTAACCCTCAAAGAAATTCCCATAGTATTATGACTTTGACATCTTTTGGGTCTCCAGGGTCAGATGAAGGCACGACATGGCTCAGGGTTGATTTCAAAAGCCGGCGATTAAACCCATTTTTGTTCGTTCCACCTCTTGTTAGCAGAAAACACACACGTGCGTGCACACGCGCCCGCGCGCGCACACACACACACACACACTTTTTTCTCAATTGTGAACGTAACAAGCAATAACTTAACCTTCCGTAGGCACCCCCTGTCCCCTGTGGAATTTCCTAGCCCTCACATCCTGAAGGATGTACTAGAGTTTGTGCTCAGAGCCTAGAGTTTACAACTCTTAGCACACTGTTCATAACTGTTGATTTCCTCTGCTGGCTTTCCCATGAGACCTGGCTCTCTGTTAGTACAGAGGCCCAAACTATTTTACATCCAGCAGGGCCTGGAACAGCAGAAGGCAAAGGTGTGTGTTCTGTAAGTGCCTTCATGCTAAAGAAAGGGAGGAAGGGAGGGAGGAATGAAGGGAGGGAGGGAAGGAGGGAGGGAGGGAGGGAGGGAGGGAGGGAGGGAGGGAAGGAAGGAAGGAAGGAAGGAAGGAAGGGCAGGCACTTCTGGTATTGAATCAAATGCTCCCCATCTAAATAGCAAAGAGCTGCTATCTGTGGGCCTTCTCTGCTGCCTGGAACAGCTAAGGTCCTGCCTTCCCTGCACATTATAACCCTCTGTGTTAACAGGCTTGCAGGACTGCAGGTAGGGGTGAGAGCCACCTGGAGCCTGGGTGATGGAGGAGTTTACAGGTAAAGGAGCTCTGGCTCTGACTTCATGCATCCTGAGCCCTGACTGCAACAGCCGGGTGGCCATGGCTCACCCACAAGTACCTTCCTTCACTGTCCTCCCCATGCACTCCCTGAGAGGCCGTCCGTACCCTGAGACCTGGGCCATGAGAGAGGCGCTCTCTGCCCAGCTGCCCTGTTGTTTAGTGTGAAGCTCAAAGGCTCCAGGACTGCAAATTCCAATTCAGCAACAGTGGGGAAAATGATCACAAGAGGCCACGCCGAAGCTCTGACTGAGAAAAGACATCTTCTCTCCTGATGCATCCGAATATGCCACTTCCTCTGCGGACCCCCTCATTTTTTCACACGCTTTTGCATTCAGTCAACAAACAGGGCCAAGTTCCTCCCGTGAGCCAGGTCTATCTCATACCTCATTCCCTTCTATGAAGCCTTCCTGGCTTGCTAAGTCTGAGTTAATGATTTGGCAGCAAAATATTTCACGTTTATTTCAACTGTGTGCTTACTGCCCTCCCTGGCCCCCTCCATCGTGACACGCTTAAGGGACAAGCTAAGGCTCACGAAAGGCTGGCTTCCCAGCACCCAGCACGCTGACGGACTCATGCACAGCAGGTGTGCAGCAAGCCATCAAGTGTTGTATGGAATCCCATGTTGGCTACAAAATCCTACTCTTCAAAACCAGAGATTTTTCAGGGATAAAAACTACAGTTTCTCCCCACGGGCTTGAAATAATGCACGTAGATTTTCTGTTGTTTCTTTTTTGATGCTAGAAATGGCTTCTTTACGAATAGCTCCCTGTCGTATGCCTGTGTTTAAGGCGGATCTCACACCATAGTGGGTATTATCAGAGAATTATGTTGAGCAGAGGTCTGTAAGTGTTGGGTCCCAGAAGGAGAACAAACAAACAGATCAACAGAAAAATAACAACAATAAAAACCCACTTCCTGAGAGGACTGAGGGGTTAAATCTGGAATCCAAAGGAATTGCAAGGCCCTATGGACAAGCCAGTGGCTCAAAGCCTTGGCTCATTTCACAGCTAGGTGCAGGCTAGCTGTGAAATGAATAGCCAATGTCCCGAGTTTATGAAGGAAGCCATTGCGTTTCCAGGCAAATGCCCTAAGCACAGCACATTATTAATTAGTGTGACTAAGAAGGCCCAGCATAGGCCAACATGATCCCCAAATGGGACAGAGCATTGAATGACACAGCAATTTCTAAGGTATCTGGCAAAAATAGGAATGTGCCTGCTTGCAAAATAAGCAAAGTAAGCCTTATTAAGTGGCAGCATTCTGTTGGTGGTCTTGCAGGCAAAATAGTTAGGTTTTCCACAGATAGAAGGGAGAGGGTGAGAAAGAGGGGGAAAGGGGAAGGGAGTGACAGAGACAGAGATGGAGCCAGAGAAGGGGAGGGAGCTGATATTAGAGATGCTGCTGGAGCCCAGCGGGAGCAGAAGGGTCCTCTGGGTTCTGCAAACTTACTGCCTTCAATTCCATACCTATTCCGCCCCCACCCCCGGCTGAACCCAAATAAAGCCTGGGAGATGCAGTTTGCAGGCCAAGACCCACAGACAATGCAGGCCAGGGAAGGCGAAGCAGGCTCGAAGTCCCAGAGGGACCAAGAGCTGCGCGTCACGTAATAGAAATGATATGGCACCTAATAGAAAACTGACCGTAATACCTTACAATTCCTCTCTCCCCTGTGTGTACAGATATGTGTTTGCCCAGCAGTTTGCTCTGTGTCAGGAAGGGCCTGGGGCAGTCTGAGCCCTCGGGGACTCCTGAATGCTGAAACATCAGGAGAGAGGACACCTCGGAGCCCCGTCCAGTACACACTGTCCTCCTGCTGAGCTCATTAGAGCCTCAGTTAGACAGGATCTATTTACAGCTCAGAGGGCCTTCTTCCTGGGCAAGGACACCATAGGAAAATATCTCCTATCCTCCTCCCAGTGGAGGGTGTGGGGGACAGAAGCGGGGAGATGGAATTTTTGCTTCACTTTCTATAAAAGAGGGAAGATGCTTTCCAAAACCTTCTGGCTGGCAGTGAGAGAGGGTAAGAGCTGGGGGGCTCCAGGCACCAGACACACGCAAAGCTCCCCAGCTGTACCCTCAGCTCAGGATCCACCGACCCCACGTGCTGCAATCACAGAATCATGGGGCTAAAATTTTGAGCCTCAAGGACTTTTGCTCCAAAGGACAGTGAACCATTAACCTTGCTTGATTTGAAAAAGCTGGATGTAAACCTTGGATCCGCCATTTATTTGTTGAGTGACTTGGGTGTCCATTTCCCTTTGTCCTTTGTCTTTTTATTTGTCCCTTGTCCCACCCCATGTATCTGCCCAGTGATATATCTGGAAGATATTCACTTGCGACCAGCACTCCTGCCTTCACCCTAATCCAAGCCACAAACATCTCTCAACTGGACCATTGCAATGGCCTTCCAACTGGTCCATGGGAATCACCCCCGGCTCCCATCACCCATTCTCCAGACTACAACCAGAGTGAGCTTTTATAAACACAGAGTAGACAATGACGCCCCCTTCTTGATGTTCCTTAACATCTTCCCATTGGCTGGAGGGTCAACAGAAAATTCTCAGTCTGGATGCCATGTCCTTGTGGGGTCTGACTGACAGTGATCTCTTTCTCCCTGTCATACAGGCAACTACAACACCAGCCTTCCATTCTTTCAATGTACAGAGTTCTCATCCCTCAGGGCCACAGCACATTCTGTTCCCTCGGTCGGCGATGCTCTTCAAAACCTCCCACCTCCCTTTTCTTGAGATGGCCTATTCATCTGATCTCAGACGAACTGTTTCTTTACCAGAGAGGCTATTCCTTCCAGGACAAGCTCACTACCTCTGCTGGCCTGGAATCCCAGTCTACACCCTCCTGGGCAGTTCTTTTTTCTTCGGAGACTTTATCATGGTTATAATTACATAGGATCTTTGATAACCAGGTATGTGCATTTTACGTATTCAGGGACCCATTCTGTCCTATTCTCTGCCATCTATCTCTGAAGGCTACAAAAGGATCGGCATACGGTAGACCCTTACTTAATCTTCACTGGATGAGTGAATGAATGAATGAACAAATGAATGATGTTTGGCAGGAACCATTATCCTCTTTGCATCTCAGTTATGCGTTCTGTAAAGTGGACATAGTATTAGAATCCTACTTGTCTTAAGGATGCTGTGTGAAATATTGGAATTCCATACTCTATCAGCTGGACTCCCTCAGCCTGAGGACCGAGATGCACCTGCCAGCCTGCATTTTGTGTCTATCCTCATCCCAAACTTATCATCCACCACAGACAAAGCTGGAAATCAACACCTGGCCCAGTTATCCCAGGCCTGTTTAGGGATTAATTATTAAGACTGGCACCTGGGTGCCTCGGTTGGTGAAGCCTCTGACTCTTGATTTTGGCTCAGGTCATAATCCCACTGTTCTTGGGATCGAGCCCCACGTTGGGCTCTGTGCTGTCAGCAGAACCTGCCTGGGATTCTCTTTCTCTACCCCTTTCATGCACGCACACTCTCTAAACAAACAAACAAACAAAAAAACAGATTAATTCCTTAGGGCCAGTTCAATATCCAACTCCGTTCATCCCTATTTCTTCTCCTTTGGTTACCATCCCGGCATCTCTCACGATCAAACCTAAACAAACGTTACGTCAGCAGAAGTTCCCAGAGGCCGCAAGGAAATACTTCCTCATTGAGTCAGTGGTAATTTGCTCATTCGAATGCTGCCTCCTCACACCCCAGGCAGCAGCTGGGGTATGGATGCCCCGACTGGCACATTTCATGCCCAATGTGCTGGCATCCCAATCCTCAGAATCACTCTGGGAGGACCTGGCCAGTCTCAGTCTAGAGCCCTCACCACTCCAGGGCTGCAAAACAGTGGACTGGACTTAGGTCCTTTGGGAAGGCCTGTCCAACCATAGAAACTAAGACCTTTCTCATAAAAAAACCCCAGAGCTTATTTTTGTCCTTATTTACACAGCTCAAAGGGCAGCTTGCCCATATTCACTGGGTATGGGGAATAGAGACATCTTCTCGGCCAGCAAAAGCCTGTTTGACTTTGCCACCTATGGCATTTAAACCCTGTGTTTGTTTTGTTGTGAGCAATTCCAGAGCCCCAAGTGCATCCCCTCAAGATGACACCTCTAACTGGAATGGTAGCTTTGCAAATTGATGTGAATGTTCTTGGCAGTGTCTTCAGATGCTGAGTTAACAAATCTGTCCTTCCAATCATCTGAATTCAGTGTGATACCTTTTGGCACGATGTCAAAAACGTTGTGAATGCATGTGGTTGTAGAGCAGTGAGTTTACCCAGCTTGTTAAGATGTCGATTAAAAGAAATGGCTGTTTGCATGAAGAATTGGACATGGGATTGAATATAACTGTCCTATTTCCGACACGTGTCACAGTTGGATAACCTATATTTCTATGTTGCATTCTCTTTGGTTTCATAGACTGACTTATCCTATGACTATTTTTAATCGTGGAAAATATGTGCAAATCTCCCTTTCCTTTCATTAAACATGATTGAGATCTAGCTTTGTGCCAAGCCCTGTGTTACATCTACAGTGTTATTATCTACCTCTGTTTCATTTTCTAGTAGAAGAAACAAAAAAGGAAGTGAACGCCGACAGTGCATCATGATACATAGACACATCGTCTTCTACTTGGACTGGAGTTACATCCTAATAAACCCAGGGTAGATTGAAAATATGGTAAGTTAAAAATGCATGTAATACATCTAACCTACCAAACATAATAGCTTAGCCTAGCAAACCTTACGTGTACTCAGAATACTTCCATTAACCTAAAGTTGGGCACAACCATCTAACATGAAACCTATTTTATACTATAATGTTGGAATGTCTCATGGAATGTATAGAAAACCATACTGACATGGAAAAACCAGAATGGTTGTATGGGTACAGAAAGGTTGTAAGTGTGTCAGTTGTTTAGCCTCATGATTGCGTAGCTGACTGGGAGCTGTGGCTTGCTCATGGCCCAGGATCATGAGAGATGGTTGTACTGCGTATCACCAGCCCATAAAAAGACCCGAATTTTTAGTCTTTTTAGAAAATTTGAAGTCCAGTTTCTACTGAATATATATTGCTTTCACACCATTGTAAAGTCAAAAAATCATAAGTTGAAATGTGCATCATAAGTTGGGGACCATCTGTACATGGTATAAACAAAGTGACAGAGGCACCCAGAAGGAGGAGATTTTAAATCCATCTGGGAAGATTCAGAGATGTAGTGGTATTTGAACTGAGTCCCACATGAGGGCTGTAGAAGGGAGTATTAGGTGACGAAGAAAGCAAAAGGTAACAGAAAGGTGGGCAAAGGATGCAAACAGGAAATTGACAGAACGCAGTTTCAAAGCCAAGGAGAACATGACGATGTGTTCAAAGCATGGTAATTAATTCCTATCAGACAGGGACATCTAGAAAGCTGGATGATGCCAAGTGTTTCTGAATTGCAGAAGATGTAGATACTGGTACAGCCATTCTGCAGAACACTCTCTCAACATTTAGTGAAATTAGGTACATGAATGCTCTCTAGCTGGGACTTTGACTTCTGAACATCTCTCTCCCAGGGAAATTCTCGTACAACTCCACTGCGGCATTATTTGGGTTCTGGGATTTAGAGGCAACCCCTTGGACAGATGATAGTGTGCAATGAACTAAAACTGAGATGAAGGGGTCCCTGGGTGGCTCAGTTGGTTTTTGGCTTTATTTTTGGCCCAGGTCATGATCTTGTGGCTGTGGGATCGGGGATAATTGAGCTGTGTGTTGACAGCATGAAGCCTGCTTCGGATTCTCCCTTTCCCTCTCTCTGTGCCTCCCCACCTCCAACTCATGCTCTTTCACGCAAAATAAATAAGTAAGTGTAAATACACTTATTTACAGGAAAAAGTAAAAATAAAACTGAGATTAATATCACTCTGAACCTGAGATCATTAAAAGAGAGAGCCAGAAACAGATAGAAAATTGAGGAAGGGCTAAGGTGATGAGGCTTGGGAGAGAGAAAGTGTGTTGCTTCCTGAGTATCAGAAATATTGGCACTTCTGCTGCATTGTGTGTGCCTGGAAGGCAGTGGAAGAAGTGTTGGGTGGGTAGGTTGGTGAGAGAATGCTGAGGGCCTTGTAAGTCACATTAATGGGACAGACACATCATAGTCCAGTTACAGACATGACCATATTTGGATATTTAAGCTAGTCACTCAGGTAGCAGTTTGAGGGAAGAGCTGAAAGGAGGTGATGTGTCCTGTGTTGAGGGCCAATGGAATCCTAGTAGTGGTAGGGAAGGTCTCAGTTTTCAGCTACATTTTCCCTTCCATAGATAAGGAAAGGGCAATGACCTATGAAAAGTGTCTCTAACGTGCCCAGAGTCCCACCTCTGTCAATCCCTCAGAGGCTTCTCCAATCTCTTCTCCAAAAGCCAGGAGGCTCTCCTCAGAGATCTCTGTACCCTCCAGTCAAACTCCATCAATCAAATGCTTCGATGTGCCTCATGCGGACCATGTCTCTGGACTGACTGACCGATGAAGTATGCTTGGTTTTCACTTTTCAGTCCACCCGCCCTCACTCTGGTTCACGTTCCTCCTCCTTCCTCAGGAAATGGAGGGAAAGAGATGATGCCCTACCTTGGTAACACAAAAAGATTTCCGAGGGAAGTCTTTCCTGGGCTCTAACACTAGAAAATCAATTGATGCATTTACCATATTCACAAACTTCCAAAGAGAAACCACACAAACATTGCAATCGATGCAGAGAAAGCATTTGACCAAACCCAGCATCCACTGTGGATAAAAATGCTCAACAACTTAAGAATAGAGGGAATATTCCTTAACTTGATAAGGACATTTAAGCAAAACTGGTAGCTATCATAATTCTCAGTGGTGAAAGTTTGAATATTTATCCCTGGGATTAGGAGTGGGACAAGATAGAGATTGGCAAGAGAGGGGGATGTTGGGGGAGAGAAGAGAAAGAGAGAGAGAGAGAGAAGAAAAAAAGAAAGGAAGGAAGAGAGGAAGGAAGGAAGGAAGGAAGGAAGAAACAGGAGGAAAGAGAAAGAGAAGGAAAGAATGGAGAATGGAGAAAGGAAGGGAGTTAGAGAGGAAGGAAGGAAGAAAAAGGAAGGAAGGTGTGGGAGAGAGAGAGAGAGAGAGAGAGAGAGAGAGAGAGAGAGAGAGAGAGAGAGAGAAGACATTCAGATTGGAAATAATGAAGTAAAGCTGCCCATATTACAGATGACGTGATAGTGAAGGGCACCAGAATATGCTACCCAAAAGTATGTCAGTTTGGTGTACAGGTTATTTTGAGCTGAAGACAACGTAGAACCAACAGATGCAGAAAGGAGCCTTCCTGGAGCTTCCCTTATCTGATTAAAACCAGAAACTTCTGAGAAATGAGGCTGCTATAAATCCCTTCACCAGGGGATTTTTATGGCCATGAAGAAGACAGAAAATTGGCATTGAGACGAGTCTGCACAAACAAGTCTTACTAAAATTACCTTTCTCTTCCTTTAGTTTCCCCATAGATTTACCTTCCCACGATTTAGAGCCCCTAGAAGCCCAAACTCCCCTTTGCTTTGTCTACTTATTTCTTATCACACTTTGTTAAATGGCATATAAGCTTTTGAGTCCAAGTGTTTCTTTGGATTTTTACTTCTCTTCTGTGTATCCTCTGTGCATGTAGAATTAAACATGTAATTAACTTTGTATTCATTTTCCCCCTATAATTCTTTCTTTTATCGGTTTAATTCAATGGCCCCAGGTACAGAATCTAAAGAGGTAGAGGAAGAGCTTTCCGATCCCTACAGTGAATGGTGTAGAAAAGAGGATAAAATCTTTAAAAACCTAATAAGTGGGATTGGCATGGTTGCAGTATACAAGATCAATAAACAAAAATCATCATCATATTATGTACCATAAGTGAACAATGGAAACTTGAAATCAAATCACCTTTTACCAAGCATGAAAAAAAACAGTAAATGCTGAGAGAACATATGACAAAAGAAAAGACCCATATACCGAAGAATACAAAGCACTGAGAAATATCAGAGAATTAAATAAATGGAGAAACTACTGTGTTCGTGGGTCAGATGACTCTATATTGTTAAGATGCCCATCCTTCCCAAATTGATCCATGCATTCAATACAATCCCGACTGAAACCTCAGTGAGCCATGTGTAGAAACTGACAAACTGCTTCTAAAATTCAAATTAAAAAGCGAAGTATCTAGGATAGCAGAACAATTATAAAAAGGAACTGGAAAGCATTACTGGATTTCAAGACTTCTTTTAAAGCTATGGTAATCGAAATAAGACGTATTTGTGTCAAAGCAGGTAAGTAGATCAATGGGACACAATGGTCCAGTCACTGACCCACATTTATATAGAAAAGTGGTTTTCAACAAGGTGCAAAGCAATTCAGTGGGAAAATGATAGTCTTTTAACAGATGATGCTAGGACAAGTAGATAATCACACACACACGCGTGCACACACACACACAAACACACACACGTCTATCTATCTCTTTCAGTGTATAGAAAAATAACTCAAAGTGGATCATACAACTAAACGTCAAATCTAAAACTGTGTAAGATCTAAATGAAAACATCAAAGAGATTTATTGCGATTATTGCGATGAGCTTGGGTTACCAAACGACTTCTCAGATATGATACCAAAAGTACCACCTATAAAAGAACAAATTAATATGTTGGCTTTGATCAAAATTAAAAACTTCTGCACTTCAAAAGGCGCTATTAAGAAAGAGGCACAGACTGGGAGAAAATATTTGCCAAACATAGACACGATAAAGTGCTTGCATCCAGAATATGGAGAGAACTCTCGACATTCGATCAAAAGAAAACAAACAAAAAATTGGCAAAAGTTCTGAACAGACACTTCATCAAAAAATACATACGGCTGGCAAGTAAGAAGTGAAAATATGTTCAACACACCAGTCATCAGGGAAATGAAAATTAAAACCACAGTGTGATTTATCCACACCTAAAGAAGTGGCTAAAATAAAAAAACCTGACTCCTCCAGCATTGGCAAGGATATGGTAGAACTGGAACTTTCATATTGTGCTGGTAGAAGGTGAAAAGGCACAACCACTTAGAAGGACAGTTGGGTAGTATCATTAAAAATTAAACATGTACCATACGTTCCGGTCATTTTAGGTATTAACTCAAAAGATCTTTTAAAATGTCCACACAAAAGCATGCACATTCTGAATGTTTATAGAAGCTTTATTTGTAACAACCCCAAATAGGATACAATCCAAATGTCCATCAACAGGTGCACGGATGAGCAAATTATCACACAACCATACAATAGAATACTACTTAGCAATATACAGGGGTTGACTACTGATAGACACACAGTACAACTGAATCTCAAAATAGTTCCACCAATGAAAAGAAGACAGACACAAAAAGTACATATTGCATAAAATCCTGTTTAGATAAAATTCTAGAAAATGCCAAGTACTGCTTCAACTCTGTCAGGGAAAGCAGATCAGTGGTTGCCAAGGGTGAGGGTGGGTAGATGGAGAATACGATGAGATACGCACAGACACATACAATAAAAAAAAACTCTTGGAGGTGATGGTGACGTTCATTATCTTCACTGGGGTGATGGTTTCCCAGGCATATTTATATGTTAAAGATTTTTTTAAATTTTTGTTTATTGTTGAGAGAGATAGAGATAGAGACAGAGTGTGAGTAGGGGAGGGGAAGAGAGAGAGAAAGGGACACAGAATGCAAATCAGGTTCCAGGCTCTGAGCTGTCAGCACAGAGCCTGACATGGGCTCCAGCTCTTGAGCTGTGAGATCATGATCTGAGTTGAAGTTGGACGCTTAATGGACTGAGACACCCAGGTGCCCCAGGCATATTTATATGTTAAACCATAACATTGTGTGCTGTAAACGTCAACAGTTTGTCAATTGTACCTTAACAAAGATGATAAAAATAAACGTTTTACATTTTAAAATTGGAAAAGTAATGGTCAGAGACTTCAGGGAAAGACCAGCAGATGGTGGGTGATAAAAACCAAAGGGAAGTGGTCCAGCTTCATTCTTCTGCAAGTCGCTGTCCAGTTTTCCCAGCACCATTTGCTGAAGAGACTGTCTTTTTTTCCATTGGATAGTTTCCTGCTTTGTCAAAGATTAGTTGGCCGTACCTTTGTGGGTATGGGGGACACGGAGGAAGGGGAACTCTTTTGCACTGTTGATGGGAATGCAGACTGGTGCAGCTGCTCTGGAAAACAGGGTGGAGATTCTTCAAAAATTTAAAAATAGAATTACCCTACGGCCCAACAATTGCACTACTAGGTATTTATCCAAAGGATACAAAAACGCTGATTTGAAGAGGCACATGCTCCCCAATGTTTATAGCAGCACTATCAGCAAAAGGCAAAGTATGGAAGAACCCAAATGTCCATTGACTGATAAACAGATCCAGAAGATGTGGTATATATATATATATATAGACAGTGGGATACTACTCGGCAATGAGAAAGAATGAAATCTTGCCATTTGCAAGAACGTGGATGGAACCAGATGTTATTACGCTAAGTGAAATAAGTCAGTCACAGAAAGACAAGTATCATATGATTTCACTCATATGTGAAATTGAAGAAACACAGCTGATGAACATAGGGGATAAAAACAGAGAGGGAGGCAAACCTTAAGAGACTCTTATATGCAGAGAACAAACTGAGGGTTGCTGGAGGGGAAGTGGTAGGGGGATGGGCTAGATGGGCGATGGGCATTAAGGAGGGCACTTGTTGGGATGAGCACTGGGTGTCATGTGTAAGCAAGGAATCCCTAGGTTCTGGTCCTGAAACCAATCCTATACTGTATGTTAACCAACTTGAATTTAAATAAACAAATTTTAAAAAATTAAAAACATTAAAAATAGCAATAAAAAAGGGAAGATAGTATCTCAAGGAAGGAGAGAGTGGTCAGAAGCTAGAATGCTAACAAGAGATCTAGTCAGAGGAGGAAAGACAGTGTCCTCTTCTGTAAAATGAAGCCGGTAAGGACATCTCTCTTGGCTCTGCTGTGAGGATTAACTTGAACTCTCTGTAAAGTGCAAGGATTGCTGATATGCAATCAATCAATGTGAGTCATTAGTATTAATGAGCTTTCCAGGTTAAAGCTACAGTTAAGATCATAAAAGAAATCAAGGCTGGCTTCCTGAAGGAGGTGCCATTTGATCAAAGGCACAAAAGGCACAATGTACCATTATATATACATTTTCATGTGTCTGTGATCTGTTTGCACCCACACTGGAATATTCAGTCTGCTCTATTTTTATATCTTTTCTTATCAGCTCACCTCCAGCCTCCAGCCTACTGCTGAACAATTTTAAGCCTTCAGTGAATGAGAGTCATGGAATTTTATTTATTCATTTTGATGTTTTATTTCTGTTTAAGAAAGAGAGAAGAGCATGAGCAGGGGAGAGGCAGAGAGAGAGGAAAACACAGATTCTGAAGCAGGCTCCAGGCTCTGAGAGGTCAGCACAAAACCTGATGCAGGGCTCGAACTGACTAACCACGAGATCATGACCGAGGTCGGTACCAGCTACCCAGGTGCCAAAGTCACGGAATCTTAGATTTGCAAGGGACTTGAGAGATTGGCTACTTCAAATTCCTCATTGTATAAGCAATGGAATTGCATTTTAATGTAACCAAGTGAAAAGGAAAGGCAGTGAAGTAGAAGGCAGGTTTTTTGACTTCATGGTGGCCTCAGGCTAACCTCTTTTTCTTAAAGATTTTTTAATGTTTTATTTATTTCTAAGAGAGAGAGAGAGAGAGAGAGAGAGAGACAGCATGAGCAGGGGCAGGTCAGAGAGAGGGGGAAACACAGAATCAGAAACTGACTCCAGGCTCTGAGCTGGCTGTCAGCACAGAGCCCGATGGGGGGTTCGAACCCATGAACCCTAAGATGGTGACCTGAGCTGAAGCTGGATGCTTAATGGACTGAGCCACCCAGGTTCCCCCAGGCTAATGTCTTATTAAATTTTGTGGGCTTCAGGTGTTTTATATGGAAAACGGGAGCAAACTTAACTGCCTGAGGACAGTGGGCTAAACCTGATACCTCCCTTTCCTCACCAAGGTAACAGCATGAATTCTTATATCTTCTTCCTTTTAAAGTTTGAAGAACATTCAAGGTTCAGTACAGGGGTTACTTATCTTATAAATCATCTCTCTCTCTCTCTCTCTCTCTCTCTCTCTCTCTCTCTCTCTCTCCCTCACACACACACAGACACAGACACAGACACACACACACACACACCCCAAATCTACAAAAGAAATGTACAAACTTGGAAAAACCATACTGGAATTCCTAAAGTCCCAATTTTAGAGCCGGCTCCTGACTGTGACCTTGGGCGTGACCTTGTGTATGTCAGAGCATGCTGAACCACTTCTCTTCTTACCTGGATATCCTCACACAGAGATCCCGGATATCAAAGCTTGAGCCTCTAGTCCTCATCACCACAGAGAAGAAGACCCGAAGCTCAGAAATGGATTACAGATGCATTTGCAGCGTCTCTGATCACACACTAAATATTACTGATAATTCTCACCATTCAAAGCAGTTACATGCTATTAAGCGGTAGTAAACACTGAATTAACGAATCATGGACCACTGCTTCTAGAATACATACAGAGTTAGGTGTCTGTGAGCCTCTGGATGCAACATGTCTATCAACTGATCAATGCATAACTTTGGTTTTTTTTTTAAATATTTTTAATTTATTTCTAGGAGAGAGAGAGAGAGAGAGCATGAGCAGGGGAGGGTCAGAGAGAGAGGGAGTCACAGACCGAAATAGGCTCCAGGCTCTGAGCTGGCAGTCAGCACAGAGCCCGACGCGGGGCTCGAACCCACGAACCGCGAGATCATGACCTAAGCGAAAATTGGACGCTCAACCGACTAAGCCACTCAGGCGTCCCTGCATAACTTTGTTTTATGTGTGTTTCCATTTAAAGACACCTTAGTTTATATTGTTTGTTCACTACCAGCGAATGGTGCTATAACCCTTGCCTTAACCAAGGGTGTCTAACACATCACCACCTTCTTACCTCTAGCTGTCACCTTGGCACTGTGCTTGGGAGCCATGTTAAATAGCAAAATTACCACACCAACAAAAAAACCCAAAAATGTGAAGACAAAAAAATGGCACTAAATAGACCCTGAAAAATGATCTGAGATCGGAAACAAGGAGGCAGAGGGTCCCCTTTGTTCAGCCTGAGCTGGGAACGTGTATATTGGATGAATCAACGTGTTTGCTGGTCTGCATATATCTGCAAATGACCATGAAAGTACTTTCAATATTGTTATGGGGGTTGCAAATACATTTTAGAGAGTGAGTGGGTGAATTTGCAAATACAGAATCCATGATTCATGAGGATCAGTGCTATTTCCTGGTTCACAGTAGCATCTAGCTTCTAAGCTTTCCTCTGTACCTGGGCTGTAAGAAGCCCAACAACGCTTTTTGCAGGCTTCTTGTCAACTGGATTATTATTTAGATTCCGCCAATGACAGGAACTCACATCAGATGTGGAAGGTAGGAGAGAAACAGAAACAGTTATAATCCTTGGATGTAGGTGGGCAGGTGTGTGGGTTTTGGCAGAAGGCTGTGTGACGTTTTATGAAGTTCGCCAATTTCCTGTGATTCCATTTTCCTGTGAATCACCTGCACTGGGTGGTAGTTTCTTCCAGTTCCTCCTACGACCTGATATCCTGATGATTGGCACCACAGATGATTTCCCTTGGTGCTTGTAGCCCCGGCTTTGCTAAAATTCTATGGAACACCTGTGATATTGTGGTTTTCAATAAAATATATATTTGGTGTTCATCCCTGACACAGAGTTCCTGAAACCTTTGTCAAATCCTAAGTGATAAGAACACTAGAAGGATCTTTCGTTCTAAAGAGGTGACTCTTGGTGAGCTCTGGGATGGGGGCTGGTCACCAGGAAGACCAAGCCATGGCTTGAAGTTTGGAATTTTTGTCACCACCTTCCATTCTCCAGGGAGGGGAGAAGGGCTGGAAATGCAATTAATAATTGGTCGTGCTTCTGTGAAAATCCCAATAGTACTGGTTTCAGAGAGCTTCTAGGTCAATGACCACATCAATGCCAGGAGGGTCACACACCCCAACTCCCGGGGACAGACCCTCCCAGGGCCTGCCCTATACATCTCCTTACTCGGCTTTCATCTGTATCATTTCTCACCTCCCTTAAGGAACAAGTAAACATAAGTAACTGTTCTCATGAGTTCCATGAGCCACTCTAGCAAATTAACTGAAGGGGAGGGGTTTATGGAAACCTGTGACCTACAGACCATCAGTCAGAAGGACAAGCAACAACCAAGACATGAAATTGACTTCCAAAGGGGAGGCCAGTCTTGTAGGGTGGAGCACTTAACTTGAGGAATCCGATGCTATCTGCAGGTAGATAGTGTCAGAGCTGCGGGAAATCAAAAGACACCCAGCTGCTGTTTCAGAGAATTGCCGGGTAGAGGACACCTCCACACATCTAGGGTCAGAAGTGCTCTAAGTGTGGCAGTCACATGAGGATAAAGGACACACAGGAGGAAGGACTGGGTTTTTACTCTTCACCTAATTCCCTGCATTCAATCCCTTCCTGACAATATCTGGAGCGATTTCCCTGTCTCTGCCTAAAATCGCAACAGCAAACCCATACCTAACCATATCGTTTAGATGGACTGACGCTAACTAATTTATTTGGAAACAAGACATTTGGGGACAAATGTTCCCACAGAGCATCTAAGACACGGATTCCTCTGTTATCATTTCCATTTGCTCCACATTGACTGTCAGGTTCTGAAAAGTGCATTTGAATGATTTGTATTTTACCTATTCAGATAAGGCTCACGTTTACAGGTTGCTTATTATGTCCCAGGCATGATGCTAAGTACTGTAGAAAAGTGATCTGATTCAATCCTTATCACAACACAGTGGAGAAGACAATATTAGCTTTTACAAAACGAGTCTCATAGAAATTTAATTCCTTGACTAGGGTCATGAAAATAGCAAAGGGTGGAATGGTAGTTCAATACAAAGTTTCCCACAATGACCCCACTGCTGCTTCCAATAGCTGAATCCTTCTAGATGATTCCATATTCCCTCCTTCCCGCACCTCCCTTCCATCTCCATCTGCCATTAGTCTTTAATAATCAGTGGTGGGCAGGGATTGGATAAAGTCAGGTTTTGATGTTAGGAAAGAAAAGTTTGTGTGTTTTACATTTTATCCAATGCTTGCAGTTAATGACAGAGGACCCATGTTCTCAATCACGGATACAATTTTAAGATCAACATGAACTGGAGACAACTAGTCTGGTTTGCACATCCTTCCTCGATTAGTCAGAAAATGATTGCCCCCTTTTCAAATGTGCAAAGTGCAGGTGGGTATCGACAATTTGTCCCCTGGATAAACCTTTATAAGGTGTGTGATAGGAAACATTTCTCTGCCGACTGTGAGTTCTGTCCAGGCTCTGGGGTCATATCACTAAAAAGCTCTGAGTTTATTTACCACTCATCTGTGCCTTAATGATTCAAGCAATGTTATGGGCTGAATGCCACACATTCGTTTAATAATAAACATTCATGAGCACCACCATGCTTGAAGTACGTGTGCTCTTAGGGTGGGGGGAAGACCATTTTCATGGATAAGCATGAAGACCTCCTGTATGCTGTCTGGTCTGTCCCTTTATGAGACTCTTAGAATCTTTCATGTGAGACATAGAGAATGGGGCTTTGAGCTCTTCCCTTCCTAGAACGAATGAGAAGCCTACTGTGATGGACTTAATGTTTGTGACCCTCCCAATTCATATGTTTAAGCCCTCAAAGAGGCTGTTTTTTTTTTGTGTGTGTTTTTTTTTTTAAATGGGGCTTTTGAAACAGTAAATGAGGTTGAATGAGGTCCCAAGGGTGGAGCACTGATTCCATCAGATTAATGTCTTGCCTCCTGGCAGGAAGACTGCGGAGGACACTATTCTCCCTCAGCAATGCCAGCCTTGGGTTTCCTGGGAAAGTCAACACACAGTCTATGGGGGATTCATACAGAAGAAAGGAGCTAGAATGTCTGAGGCAGGGGAGGGCCTAGGTAGTTTGTTTTATTTTTGATTTTAATGTTTATTACTTATTTTTAAGAGAGAGAGACAGAGAGAGAGCACAACCAGGGGAGGAGCAGACAGAGAGGGAGACACAGAATCCAAAGCAGCTCAAGGCTCTGAGCTGTCAGCACTGAGCCCAACACAAGGCTCGAACCCACAAACCATGAGATCATGATCTGGGCTGAAGCCACACGCCCAACCGACTGAACCCCCCCAGGCACCCCTAGGTAGCTTGGAGAATAAGGTGAGGCTAACCTGGAAGGTGAGGAAGTGATTGCACCCTCCTCCCCAGGGTCCAGCACTTCTATAACTTCAGCTCCACCCCCCTCCCCAGGCAACCCCTGGATATTTCACAGGACATGCTGGCCTGATTACCACAATTCTCCCTACTTATCCATTCACACAATGGCAATGAGGGCACTTTATTTCTCAAAAAAAGTCTCTTCTCAATGCTCTCTGCCACCCTCTGCTTCCTCTCTCTATTCTCTTTTTGAATTTTTCTAAAATTTATTTTTGAGAGAGAGATAGAGACAGAGTGAGCAGGGGAGGGTCAGAGAGAGAGGGAGGCACAGAATCCGAAGCAGGCTCCAGGCTCTGAGCTAGCTGTCAGCACAGAGCCTGACGCTGGGCTTGAACCCACAAACTGTGAGATCATGACCTGAGCTGAAGTTGGACGCTTAGCCGATTGAGTCACCCAGAAGCCCCTCTCTCTATTCTTAAACTCAGTTTGTACTGTTGCAAAATAATCATTAATTGAACAGTTACTGCTTCTTTATAAGGTGACATGGTGGAGGAGAATCGGTAACTCCACACCAGATGATCTTTTCGTTAACCGCACCCCGCAAATTGTTTGCTCGTGCCTCTCGCATTTACAAAAGCCAGAGTCAAAGTATCAATATCAAATGTATTGCATTTCTATCGGTGAGGCTGGGGGTGGGGGTTCTGATGAATTTACTGAGTTGAGTGCCATCTTGCCTAAAATACCTACAGCAATTTTTGATTTCCTGACCAGCACCAACAAACTGAACACTGAAATTTATAGATTTATTTCCAAGTAGCAAATCTGGGATCAAACGTTCCCATTGACTTTTCATTCCTAAGCACTTATTCCTTTGTGTGCGAGCCAGGAAGCCCTTAAGGTCTGCCACATGAGGGAAATCAGTCGTTTTATTTGGCCTCAGTTTTGCTATTGTTCTAGAGCCTTGCTGTCCAATATAGTAGCCACTGGCCTCGCATGGCTATTTAAATTAATTAAAATTTAATTAAAAATTAAAAATCCATTTCCTCTGCTGCCCTCGATGCATTTTTAGCAGCTGGTGGTTACCGTACTAGACAGCACAGGCATATAGTGTTTACACCATCAGAAAAAGGTCCACTGGGCAGCGCCGAAGCAAAGATTTCTAGAGAGGCAAGTTTGCCCAGTGCTTAAGAGCAAATGTTTGGAATCAGGCAAGCCTGAGCTGAAATTGCCACTCTGTCCCACTCGTATTAGCTGTGTGACCCTGACCAAGTGGCTTAACTTTTCTGAGCTTCAGGGTCCTTCTCTGTTATACGGAGATAATTACATTTATAGGGTAAGCTGTGAAACTCACATGAGACTCACATGAGTGAAGTGTGCAAAGTGCTAACCCCAGACTTCCACACCTGTAGCCTTTCTTCTTAGTAGTTCAAATGTGTTGCTGAGTGGGTTAGAGAAACCATGTGTGCACAGTGTAAGGTAGACAGGCCACAGCCAGGCCTTGAGAACTATGCTTCCCCATCCAGCTGGCTTTCTTGGGCAAGTCAATTTGGGACCTTTCATTTCTGAAAGGTATACAGTGCGGGAGGTTGGGAAGCTGGCACTGCCTCCGAGTAGAAGAGCCAGCATGGTGGGATTGGTGCACGACCTCCAACGGAGCACGGACACAAAGACAAAGCTATTCAGACCCGCATGTGGCTGTCTCGTTTATGTTCCCTTTAAAAATGTTTGACTTTCAGGATTAATTCTTCATTGAGTCAGCGTTTGCTCTCACATTAGGTCCAGTGCCTACTCGACGCCAGTGGTGCCTTCTGCCCCTGCATGTGGGTGAGGAGAGGGATGGCAGGTGGGTGGGTAAGGGGGATGGCGAGCCAGCCGAGGCCAGGAAGCAGGGGCTTGGCCCCTGGCTGATTTATAATATAATGAGGTGAGATGACGGCAGCCTCATGTGTCAGATTCCAGGTGCTTAAGAACAGGATGGGGGGCGCTGGGGGCTCAGTTGGTTAAGCATCTGACTTGATTTTGACTTAGGTCATGATCTCGGGGTTCGTAGAATCGACCCCCATGTCAGGCTCTGTACCACTGTCAGTGTAGACACTGCTTGGGATTCTCTCTGGCTCCCTCTCTCTCTGCCCCTCCCCTGCTTACACACTCTTTCTCTCCCTCTCCCTCTCTCTGAGATAAATAAATAAACATTGAAATAAAGAAAAGAATAGGGTGGGAACACCTGATAAGACTCAGCAGACCTACAGCCTGTTCCCAGAAATACTATGCCTTACCCGGGGCCCCCGAATGTCATCGTTAGCATCTTCATGCCATAGACAAGGGCATCTATGAAATGATACTGACTCTTGTTCCGCCCACATCACAGCTTTATATTAAGAACCAAATGAACTCCTGACTATGAGGTGCTTTGCAACCATTGTGTTTCCCTCCACCAATGCCCTTCTCCCCCCTTCCCTCTGCCTCCACCTCTAGACAGTAAATTTCTGAAGGCAAGTACCCTGATTCTTTCATTTAGGATGTTTGCAAATACTATTTGTTTATCCAATGCCATCCCTCTTCCTTTCTTACTAACAGAAACCCAAGAGGGTGCTTGACAGCCTATCATGACAAGACTGATCATGGCAGCTCTGTCCCCTGTTCAGATTCCTTTGTACCTTAGGACCTGACCAGGAACTTTGTCTTGACCAATGAGATATCAAGGGAAATTGACTGAGAGAAAGCGATGTAGGGAAACCTTATGCTTTCTTGAGGAAAATATCCCAACAGCCCACTTAGCCTTTCCTTCTTTCTGCCTTGAAGTAGACATGATGGCTGGAGGTGCAGCAGTCATCTTGAGAGCATGAAGAAGAGGCTTAGTGATAGCAGAAATATCATCCCAAACATCATAGAGCCTATTAGCTAATACCGGTAAGTATCTGACTCAGGGCTTCTTGATATATAAGAAAAAGAAAACCCTCATTTATTCAAGGCACCTTTGTTAGATTTTCTGTTACTGGAAGCAGAATGCAGTCTTAATTGACATAATGCATCAGTTTCGCACTTGCCAGTAACCGGTCAATAGCAGGTGATCAACAACATTGTTGTCTGAATGGCCAGACAAATGCATGAATAAACACAGGAGTTGTCAATCTTTACGCCCTCTGTAGCACTTACCTCCGAGTCTGGCATCTAATAGGCACCCGATACATATTTGTTGAATCCAATGGCAAAACCAAAAGTCATCATTTAGCACACTGAGGAAAATGAGCCGGCAATCCTTCTCTGAAAAACCCAACTGCTCTTTGAAATAACACCACAAAAACTGCCAGATCTCGGAGGTGAAGGGGATCAGAAATTGAGAACAGCCAGTACCCAGAAGCGATGCTCCAATTTAGAAAGCCTAAAATAATACCACTCCTCACTCTTGTCTCCTGGCAAAGTACAAATTAGTGGCTTGGAAAATTCCTCCAAGCTGGAGGGTGACACAGACATTAGCCTAAATAGGAAAAGCCCTTGTGGCCGGCTAGGTCTGCTTTCCAAGGAGGGTTTGCTTGGACTCCACAAGTCCACAAAGTCACAGGGCACCTAATTTAAAATGATCGCCACCAAGACTCAGAAAATACAACAATGCTCCGGTGCAGAGAACATTCCCAGCGTGGGCAGGGGCCGCTCCCTGCAGGTCCCCGACAGTCAGCATGGAGCAGAAAGGGGTCCCTAAAGGAGAGACTGGCATCGCCTCTAATCCCCTCTGTCATTTCTCTACCTTCAGCAGAAGAGACTCAAACCCACCTCTCCCTCCAAGGAGCTCACTCTGCAGACAGCCTCGCCCTCCCTCCAGGAAGCACCGTGTCTGGTCCGTTTTGGGCTCCCCGTGAGAAATGAGGATGGGAAAAAATTAAAAAAACACAACAGGCAGATTACTGGGCATGAATTATTAATTCTTATTAGCATATGGAAATGCTCTCAGAGGCAGGGGCTGCCAAAATCTTGCTCATGGCAGCGAGGCCGACGTGCACAGAGTCGGCTAGACTCCTGAACACTGACACGAAGCATATGTTCAAACAGCGTCCACTGTGCCCCAGTCGCGGTGCTCACCACACAGCTGGGGAGGCGGCGCATGTATTTGGGTCTGATTGCCCCGACCACTCTGAAACCACACCGTCTATAAGTTAACTCCTTCTATGATCCCGTTTTCTCATCGATAAACTACCATTTGACAGTGTTTAAACCCAAAGGCTAGGTGCGGCTATTAAAGGAAATAAGGTAGATCAAGTGCATTGCTGAAGACCTAACTACCTGTGCGGAGGAGAAATAAGCATGCAGGGGCATGCTCACGCTTATGGGGACCCCGTTCTTTTTTAAAAAAATTTTTTAAATGTTTTATTTATTTCTGAGAAAGAGAGAGACAGCGTGAGCAGGGGAGGGTCAGAGAGAGAGGGTGACACAGAATCTGAAGCAGGCTCCAGACTCTGAGCTGTCGGCACAGAGCCCGGTGCAGGGCCGAACCCATGAACCGTGAGATCATGACCTGAGCCGAAGAGGACGCTGAACCGACTGAGCCACCCAGGCCCTTCAGGACCCCGTTCTTTCTCCAGAAAGGGTAAACTGAGGCTCGGAGGAGAAATAAGCAGGCGGCAAAGCTAGCTGGCTGCAATGGCTAGCGCTGGGGCCAAGGCTCCCTGCCATCACAGCCTGGGGTCCTATTCTGGGACCCATCTCAGGAGGTGGGGGTGGGGCAGAGAACCACGCAGGGAGGCGGTCTTACCATCTCTGCAGCTCCACCTGCAATCTTCCTCATCCTCAGCCCAAGCCTCAGTTCTGGGTCTGACACTTGAGAGCCGGAAGGGCAGGTCTCTTCTGGGGTCCTCGGGGTAAGGAGCCTGCAGAGCCAGATCAGGTGGACATTCAAAAGGACCTCAGTCCACTTCATGAAGTCTTAACGAAAACCTGTCCTGAGGCTGAGTGCAGGTGCTTATCACCTGCTTTTCTCTTTGCTGTGTGACAGCCTTGTATAAGCTCCTATGTCCGGAAAGCCCAGGGGCAGAGGCTGGGGCCAGCAGGCTGGGGCATCGGCAGCCAGAAGTGAGCTGTGTGGTCTGACTTCCATGCCTGAGATCAGGATGGTCCTTAAAAAGACAGAGCATGCTGGGCCTCCTGACTGGCTCAATGGGCTAAGCCACCCACTTTGGTTCAGGTCATGATCTCGAGGGTCATGGGTTCTAGCTCCATGTTGGGCTCTGCACTGACTGTCTGACCCTGCTTGGGACTCTCTCTCTCTATCTCTCTGTCCCTCCCCAACTCGTGCTTTCTCTCTCTCTCTCTCTCTCAAATAAAGTAAATAAACCTTAAAAAAAAGGAAAAAAAAGAGTAAAGGTCACCTCTGAGATGGTGGGGACTGGCGATCATATATGAAACAGGAGGAGCAGTAAGTTTATTTATTTTTTTTAAATGTTTTATTTATTTCTAGGAGAGAGAGAGAGACAGCGTGAGCAGGGAAGGGTCAGAGAGAGAGGGAGTCACAGACTGAAACAGGCTCAGGCTCTGAGCTGGCAGTCAGCACAGAGCCCGACGCGGGGCTCGAACCCACGAACCGCGAGATCATGACCTAAGCGAAAGTCGGACGCTTAACCGACTAAGCCACCCAGGTGCCCCAGGAGGAGCAGTAAGTTTATACTGTGGATGCAGGTCGGGGGAAAGGAGGAGACGGTACAGGGATGAACAGAGGACAGAGAGACGTGGGTGGTAAGAAGGATCTAGCATTTAGCATCCATCAGCTCTTCACATCAGCTTATGGGTACTTACAGATACTGGTCCCTCCCTGCCTGCCTGACCACCACAACCATCCCTGCTTAAAGACCCCTGACCCTCTTGACGATCTTTAGACCAAGGAGTCCAGTATAGCAGACATTTGTGGAGTTTGGGGCATCTTGGTTTCCTTTGGGGAAGTTGCTTCCCTCCCACGAGACCCAGTCTGGATCAGCCACGAAGCAGAGATGTGCAGTTGGGTGGGATCAATCAGATGGTCCGCAACAGAACGTGAATCTTGAGCCGTGACAGTGGGCATAGAGATGACACACGCTCGGTTCTTCTGGCAGCTGCGCTCTGGTGGGACCTTCCAAATCTGGGCTACCCAGACCCTCGAGTGCCCTTGGGCCTGGTTCTTCAGTATTCCTGTCACTTCTTGGAGCTCTCCTTCCTCCAAATCGTCACAAACAAGAGCTAAAGCAGCTAGTGATGTGATTGCCCATGATCACCCAGAAGCTCACAGTCTCTGTGGACCAACCAGGCTGCTGCTAATACGGACACTATAAAGTATACAAAGAAGTCCTCCGGGAGCCTGGGTGGCTTAGTCGGTTAAGCGTCCAACTTTCACTTAGGTCATAATCTCGCGGTTCATGGGTTCGAACCCTGCGTTGGGCTCTGTGCTGACTGCCAGCTCAGAGCCTGGAGCCTGTTTCAGTCTGTGACTCCCTCTCTCTCTGACCCTCCCCTGCTCACGCTGTCTCTCTCTCTCTCCTAGAAAAAAAACAACATTAAAAAAAAAGTATACAAAGCAGTCCAGGACGGGAAGCCAGGGTGGCTACAACAAATAAGAACTTGGACCGAGCAAGGCTGGGGTATTGATGACAAGGCAGTGGGGGGAAGAGCTATGTGGAACGGAACTTTTACATGCGCCAGAGTATGAGAATACCTGTAGCCAGTGTAAATTTCATTGAGGATGGACAGGTGGATTCTTTCTTTAATCTCAGTCTCCCTCCTCTGCAAATACCCAAGTACCAATGAGAAAAGCTGGTGACCAAAATGGCAGCCACAGGACTAGGGACAGAGGGTAGGAAAAGGCTCAACGATACGGACTTCCTCTCCCCAAGGCTTTCTTGTCACCTGCTGCCATTCTAGACTGACCAGGATGCTGATGTTTGTAACCAACTGTGGACATTAGGGAGCATCAATATGATAAAATACCTCTAGGAGGGTCATCCAGCTACCTGGTGGCAGGTTAATTACACTGAGCCGCTCCTGTCATAGGGGTCTCTGCAATTTGTCCTCATGGAGCAGACCTTCCTTCCGGCTTTGATTTTGTTTCTCCTTCCTGGCCTGTCAGGCCTCTGGCAGCCTTGTCATCTGTCAAGTCACCGAATACATTATTCACTGTCTCACACAACATTGCTTCTGACCAAAGAATGTACTCCCCGGGCAGAGAAGAAAGGCAATGAGCTGATGCCTATGCGATCCACTCTTATCATGAATCCTATCGCCCAGAAGCATCTGACTTTACGGCTTTGTGGAATGGCTCACTGATGGTTCAATTACAGTGTCAGCTGGGAGACAATAGCTTCAAAGTTGGGTGCGGCCTTTCTGAAGGTTGTGCACCAGGATCCAGAACGTGGCGGCCAGAGCACACGGGTCCGGTAACGCAGAGGGTAAAGCACAACGGGCATCTCTCGTGGACATACTTAATGACCCATTTGTAAATGTTTTTCTTTCTATACCCATGATTCTGATTCTCTTACGCAGAGAGTGGAATTGGAAGCAACACTGCCATCCAGAAATTTCCTGCTACTCACTTTACTGGGACAAAAGTGGTTACCCCTGTTGGCTGGGATGACCAACTCGTGTAGTACAGGGAAATTGGGCCGCTATTACAAGTGGCAAATAGGCAAGGTAAAGATAGAACTCAGGGCATCTCTGGGACAGTCACGTGCCTCTGACCTGTGACAAAGGTTTGTGGGAGATACCAGCAACTTTGCATAGGCTAAGAGCCCTCAGGATGTAGAATTGGGTCTCCATAGCCTGTCCAAGAGCCCCTCATTGGCTGAGGTGCTGGGAAAAGGGGAGGGAGAGCAGAATGGGTACCGGGAGAGGGAAGCATAGATTGGTGGAACACCAGCTACAGCCCCATGAGCAGTGCAAACACTCATTCATTCATTCTTCATTCATTCATTCATTCATTCATTCTTTCAACAAGTATTTATTGAGCATCTCTTCTGTGCCAAGCACTGTCTGGGCCAAGGGGCAAAGTAGTGAATGAAGCAGACAAAATTCCCTTTCTTCATAGAGTTTTTGTAGATAACAAATCCCATAAATAAATAAAATGTGTATCATGCTAGAAGGTGACAGACAAGAAATATGCAGACAAATAGACACAGAGAAACAGAACTGCATGTTGGAGGAAGATGTAAGCCTTGGAGTCAGGGTCAGCCTCCCTGAAAAGGTGACATTTGATTAAGGACATGAGGGGCTTGCAAATGAACAAGCCATGTGTGGAGATTTCCAGGGAGAAGAGATGCCAGGTACACGCATGCTATGGTGGGGACAAGCCAGCTGTGTTGCGGGAGGGAGTGAAGCGTGGTTGGAGTACGGTGAGCATGAGGGATGGGGTCACGAGGTCAGGGAGTCATAGAGTCCAGATCATGGATGTCCCACAGGCATGCTGAGGAGTCTGGCTTCTAGTGGAGAGAAGAGGGGGGTTAGGGCAAGATGGTGGCTACTGATCTGACAGCCTTTCAACAGGTTCACTCTGGCTGCCATGTTGAGAATAGATGATAGCAGGGCAAAAGGAGGAAGAGGAAGGCTAGTTAGGAGGCTATAGCAGCAATCCTAGCAAGAGCCAGTGGTGTCTGAAACAGGATTTTGTAACAGGGAAAAGATTTGGAGTGGTTAGATTCTGTATGTATATATTTTTAAGTTTTTTGCTTTATTTTTGAGGGAAAGAAAAACTGTGAGCAGGGGAGGGCCCAAGAGGGAGGGAGAGAGAGAATCCCAAGCAGGCTCCATGCTGACATCTGATGTGAGGCTTGAACCCATGAACCACGAGATCATGACCTGAGAAGAAACCAAGAGTCGGTCACTTAACTGCCTGAACCACCCAGGATTCCATATGTATTTTTGAAAGTAAAACAAGTGAGACTTATAGACAGATGGATATAGAATGAGAAAAAGAAGGGGTCAAGGATGTCCCAAAGTTTCTGGGCAGATGCACAGAGACAGAAAAATTGTGCAGGTTGTGGGGACAGATCCAGAGTCACTTTGGACACTGAAAGGGAGAGATACAGATCTATAATCAGAGACAGAGAGGAGCAGGAGCTGATAAGGTGCGTGGCCAGTGTCATATATGCATTTTTGTATTTTAAATAATTTCCCTTCTCTTTCCTCTTTTGTTTGCCTCACATGGCATGTAGGCTGGGTGGGTGGTAGTTAAGTTAACTGTCGGCTTCATAGACTGCAAAATATTCAGTCTGGCTGTCGCAGAAGTAGAGGTGAAGTAAATATCAAGCTGAGATTCCAGACATGGAGCTGGAGGCAAAACTGATAAGAATTTAACTTGCTCCCTTTTGGTAAAGAGATGGGCATATTTTCAGGTATATCTGGAGCTTCGGTTTATGTTAAGGGACAGTGTTTTGAGAAGCGCAGGTGAAGGGGAAAGAGTGGCTGTAGACACTGCAGGGCAGTGGACAGCTGTGAATTTCTGGCTTTTCAATACCCATTCCACCTTCCCCTGCTTCCTTCTAGGGAACGACTTTTTCCAAGTTATGGACCTCGGGTCTCTCTTCTGTGTAATGAGGATAATGATAGTGCCTGGGACCACATCCCAGGTCTGCAAATTCCAGTGTTGGGGACCTTGCAC
The DNA here is from genome assembly GCA_017311185.1 of Proteles cristata cristata. NCBI lineage: Eukaryota > Metazoa > Chordata > Mammalia > Carnivora > Hyaenidae > Proteles > Proteles cristata. The sequence goes on along the minus strand of JAESUZ010004500.1, from coordinate 90,282 downwards.
CAGCCCGTCAGCCTCCATCTTGAAAACGGGGATTGTAATACTTTGGTGAGTCCCAATCTGCAACCTATCGATTGTGGTCTATGTGTGGAGCAGTGGTCTGGCTGCCTTTCATTCTGGATCGGATTTAGCCTTCATTTTCCCAAAGGACAAGAGAGCGCTCAGCCCTGAATCCAGTCTAGTTGCCTGTGGTCTCGTTCTTTTGACCTAATTCCAATAAAGTGTTTCCATCCAACCAACATAGGATTAAACCCTGACTGCTGTTCTTTATTGGAGTGCACTTTCTTGGAAGGGTCTCGAAGGATCAGAACGAATGGAGATGTGAAGTCAAAGCTCAGGGCTGGAAAGAGTTGGGCTGGACAGACAAACATCCGTACAGCTATGAAATCCAGACTATCATGAAAGCAAAGTAAGTCTGAGGTCAGTAGCAGAAGCCCAAGAATGACTGAAGGGCTCAAGATCTGGGGAGAATGTGTAAGGGGTGTGGAGGATGATGGGCTCATGGGAGGGCAATGAAGATACATGCCAGAGGGAGAAGGGAGATGTTCCTGGCTGGCCTTGTTTTCTATCTTGAGTCACATGGATAATCTGGATCCATTTAAGCACCCAGACACAACAAACACCCATTGTCTCCACTGGGTCTATCATTTTGAGTGCCCTCTGCTGGTAAGAATCACGTTGCCTCAAGCTTTGGAAGCCACATACCCCCCACTCAGATCTTTCAAGACTACACATAGACCACCATTGGCCATGGTCTTTGCACATGAAGTCTTGAAAGCTTGGCACCAAATGCTGGTGAGGCCAGGGTCCCCTGTCCCTGTGCTATCCTCACTGTCCCCTCCCTCATCACCTTGGAAATGAACCATGGCTGTCAATTTCCTGTGCAGAGTGACTTTCAGAGATGTGCTGGGGAGCATTTTATTGAAGTCGGGAAATTGGAAAGCATCTCAATTTCTCTTGCACCAAGATTTTATTATTTCCTTTGAAGTGAATTTTCAAATACACCAGACAAGTCTCTGCTCAAATGGAAGTATGAAAATGCATGTAAAAATCAAAAAGGAGAGGTTTTTTTTTGGCTTCTCCCGTTTTGTACCCTCCATGCCCTCGCTTGCATGTCTTGCATTTGTTAATGGAAAGAATACCTCTGCATAACCACAAGTGACAGCCAAACAGCACCGATATTCCAGGGGGAAATTACCATGAGATTTTCTAAGGTCTTACTTCATTCGCCAGTTTTAGCTATTTATCTTTCAGAGACTATAGACATCTTCAGAAAATGCTGCTTATTTTTATTAACATTTTTCTATCTGTTCCAAGATCAGCATGTATTACATTTATAAGATAAAAACGAGGAGCTACTTTAACAACATACCAAAGGCCTCGGCTTTGTAGAATGGGAAAAAGAAATAATAATCTTGGACTTGGAGGTGACATTTCAGGTCATCAAGAGTCCTTTTATAGCACCTGTGACAGATAAGCATTCTTCCAAAGGAAACTCCAGTAGGCCGGAGTCTGGGGAATCTTGCCTTTACCAGCCTTCTGGATCTAATTAGAAAATATCTCCATTGACAGGGTGAGGCCCACAGACACTTCCCTGTGCTGCTCTTCCTTAGCCCCAACCATCTGGTATACTGAGGGACACCACAGACGGAACTAAGGTAGGTCTGGGTCTGACGGACCAGAATGCCACTCAGCAGCCTCGGTCTAGTGTCCAGTGGCACTTGGGAGAAAAGAAGAACCTGGACCAGACTGAGGATGGGGTTCCGGGTAGTCTGGAAGTCATGACTCTTCTTGTGTACCTAGGCTGCATCTGCAGACCAGAGCACTGGCTTCTGCTCGAATCCCCCTCTCCTCTCCCCAGCTACCCTGCTTCATGACCTCCTCTTTTTCAGGGCTCTGAGACCTTTCTGGAATGCCAGCCTACCAAAATGAGATCTCCATACCTATCTGGCTCTTGGATTCTTTGTTGAGCTCAAACCTGGTCCATACCTGGAAGCTTGCTGGGTCTTACCATGAATGAAGGGGCCTCGCCTAACTTAGACCCACTCCATCTGACGTTTCATGTACCTCATGTCTGGTCTCATTGAAGCTGGTACAGGTGCTGCGTGTTTGGATGTCTACCCACCACGTCTGAGCCTGCCATCACTTTTAAACACCATGTCTCAACTTCCGGACCACATTGCTGACATTGGCTCAGTCTCCATGACTTCAGAGGACAGCCTGGTGATCAGTCTTGGCTGCCCCTCTTCCCTACCGACTACCCGTTTCAGGCGTGTCTCATGCACACACCAATCTTTTCAGATATGTGCGTACAAGATCTAATCCAGCCTGGTCAACAGCTATTCAGTGTTGACCCCAGGCACAGACATTCATGCACCTCATATGTTCCATGGATGAACACGTAGGCAGCAAGCCCTCCAAGATTTTGTGGGGGGCTCATTTCTAAGCAATTCCAGACCTAGCCCCTGCCCAAGAATGAGACAGCCTTCACTGGGCCTGGAATGGGGACTATTCACCCTTCTGCCAGGACGTCGGAAACAAAGCTTTGGCAAGGATAACTGACGGTCTTCCAGGTTCATTTGCTGCTATTAAACTTCTGAGTCAGCCCAGCTGTCATCATTTCTTGAGAAGTTAGCATTTCAGCACGGGACTTATTAGTGCTCACCCATAGGCAGAAAGCTCTAGTCCGCACAAGAAAGAAAGCTACGCCTCAATTGAAGAAACACAGTCTGTTGGTTCTCTCATAAGTACATCCAACTTGAATAAAACTAATGGAGGGAGGGCAGGGCAAAGCTTAGGGCCGCTGAGTCCCTGGGACAGCATCTAAATAATGCTTTCTCTTTGGACAGGGTGATTCCGGTCCAAACGTGTCAGGAAATCCCACAAAGCCCTCCAGCCTAGTGCGAGGGGAAACACCATGTCTTTGGAAAGAAGAGCTTGTGTTCATTCTCCAAATGGAAACTACAATTCAAGTCCCAATGGGGTCAACAGTTTTCATACTCTATACAATGGGTGTATTTTATTAAATGAGATCTTGAACTTGGCTGTCAGCTGCATAAATCTACAGGCTTAGCAGCTCCAGTGCACCAAGATGGGTCTGCAGAGCCATTCACAGGGTCGGGAGACCAGCAGGGCATAGTTCTGGGAAGCAGACGCTAGGCAACGTGACCGTCTCAGCTTCCTATATGCCTACACACACGGGCACTCATGATTAAAATTAGCCATTATCTTGTAGGTAAAATGCTTTCAAATGGATGCTTTATATTATTATCTCTACCCTACCCAGTGTATCTGCCTAGTCTTTGTGATAAAATCTCAACATTTTTTCCTATCTGATAAGTTTCCTTCCGTCTAGTTCACAGTGGCTCGATTTAATGGAGAGCCAGTGAAAAGCCAGGTAAAATGATACAATAAAAATCATCTACTTCTATCTCACCAATGTTGAATGTCATCTCAAGCACAAAGATCGTACTTTGTTGCCCACCATTCAACGTGCTTCGTGATCTATCTCCGACCAACATTTCCAACCATGTCTTCTGAATTCCTGTTTTGTATTTTGAGGCATCTCTTACTTCCTTGGTTCATATTTTCCTTATTTTCTTCTGGGAAATATGCTTTGTATTTTTTCCCACCCCTCCTCTCCTTAGCATAAGTGCTCCTTCCTGAGCCCAGAAAGTGGATTCAGAAGTGATATTCTTATTCTTACAAATGAAATTTTTATATGATCCCCCAACCCTTTCCCTGCCCACACTATTGGTATAGGAATGGACATTCAACATGAACTGGCTTCTTGCTCAGGATTTTAAAACTTGAACCAGAATCTGGCACATGGGCTGACAGGAGAGTGGCACCATGTTTCCCACCAGGAGGAAACAGATAGTCTAGAAGAATGAAAACGACAAGCTGAGAGAATCAGAGACGGAGGTGGTCACAGTGAGTCCTGGTGACTTTCAAGCTCCTTTTTCCCATTTGTCACCATGACTCGCTATTCCCCTGCCAGTTTCACAACTTTGAGAGCCTCAGAGTTAATTTCCATTTTACCTGAGCTATGGAAAGTTGATTGTTAAGTCACCTGCCCCCAAGATAATTCCAAGGAGCACATGTGATGTGTGTTTTTCCACCATCTGCCTGCCCTTGTAAGTGCTGCTTCCTCTGCAAATCCATTCCCTTATCTCTAACACACAGAATCCCACCTTTCTTTCAAGACGGAGTTTAAATGCCAAAATCTTTATCAAAAATGGCAGCCGATATTCCCTGTGGAAGTGATCCCACTCTCTCTGCCTGACTGCACTTACCACGTCTTCATGGCCATTCTATTCTCCCTTATAATAAGGCCATATATGTACTTGTCTGATCTCCCTTCTTATCTTCCATTTGTTGCAATGTTTTCCGAAGGCAGGAATTGTATGAGATTTGCTAGTACCCAGAATATTCAGCACTGGACAGTCATGTGAGAAGAAATACTCACTTAGCTCTCTTTCTTTTTCTTTTCTTTGCTTTTTGAGTTGTATCTACATCTGAGTCTTCCGGGCCATGGGAACCTACTTGTGGAGGTAGTTAAACTTCCTAATCAAGCAAATTCCATCCAACAACACTGTGTTCTAATTATGAGTTTCAAGCTCCCAGAACTTGGCCTACCCCAAGGCCGCTTAACCTACAGACCCTCTTTTTAGTCTTTGCTCAAAACAGATATGAAGGGGCTCCTGGGTGGCTCAGCTGGTTAAGCATTTACCCTTGGGTTCAGCTCATGTCACGATGTCACATTTCCTGAATTGGAGCCCCACATCAGGCTCCATGCTGACAGTGTGGATCCTGCTTGGGATTCTCTGTCTCCTTCTCTCTCTGCCCTTCCCCAACCCACACTGGCTCTGTCTCTCTCAAAACAAACTTTAAAAATTTTTTTTAAAAAGCAGGCATGCAAACATACAATTTCTGCAAAGCAGTGTTTCCTGCAGGGACCCCACCCCCCCTTCATTTTGAGCAACTATGGTGATGAGATGATGATGGCAGTGGGCCATCCAAATAGTACCCCTCACTGAAGTTTGAGCCAGGATCAGAACATAGAATCAGCCTAGGATAGGGAAACTAAAGAGAATCAGCAATCTATAGGAGTTGCTACCCTAAATTCTCATTAAGATTGCAGAGCTTGAAACATCAGCAGAGAGTTTGAACATAGCTTGTGCTTTCATTTTTTTATTTTATTTTTTAAATGTTTATTTAGTTTGGGGGAGAGAGAGAGAGAGAGAGAACGCATGACATGCACATGGGGGAGGGTCAAGGAAAGCAGGAGAGAGAGAGAGATTCCCAGGCAGGCTTCGACCTCTGTCAGCACAGAGCCCTACGTGGGACTCAATCTCATTATCATGAGATGATGACCTGAGCTGAAATCAAGAGACAGATGCTTAACCTACTGAGCTATACCCAGGTGTCCCACAGCTCAGGCTTTTAGCTGTAGTGTTACCTAGTCTTGGAATGGTCATTCCAATCCTTCTTCCTGGACTCCTAAAATCTTTCCTATCTTTCAGGGGGCTCTCAAAACCCCAGTCTCCCTTAGGCTCTCTCTGTGCCCCCACCACTTGGGGCATTTCACCCTCATCCACCCCTCAACATACCCCCATTCCCCAATCTTGTAGCTCTTATTGATTAAAAGCATACATCTGTTTCGCTTTACATTTGCACTGCCTGAGTCTGTCTCCTCAACTAACGTACAGGCTGGAGTTTATTCTTTTTGGTGTCCTACTTCCCAGCATGAAGCCTGGTGCAGATTAAGTTCTCAGTCAATATTTATTGTTGGTATCATCCTGTAATTAGATGATGACAACAGGAAATATTTATCTTCTTGCATCTAGGTAAAACCGAACCTGATTAAGCAAGGCGGCTAGGTGTCTGGGCAAGTTCTGTGGCCTTCCAGCAGTGGAAAAATTTATAACTGATCTAAGCAAACACGTCCAACACTGGTGCAGTTTGTTCAGCGAAGATAAATATGTTGGCATTGTCATTTTGTCTGTCACCCGCTGTTTGTTTCTCTTTGCTGAATTGCAGTATCTTGAGCTGCCGTTATTACCTCCCTTTATAACCAGCACTGCCTCTAACATAAGACAATGAGCAGAGTGGACAAGTAATATGTGATTGATTAGTTGATTGACTCGGTTAATAAACATTTCCTCAGCTTCCACCGACTGCCGAAGATACATGAACTGGGATGATTTCTTGAAGGCTCTCAGCCCAGGGAGGGAGACGTTTGTATCGTATTATAGCTTGTTGTCTATGAATGTGAATCACAATGGAGACATTTATCAGGCCGGTATAGGAACGAAGCAAGGAGAGGAGGTCTTCTACCCCAGCAAGTGCTTCACATGGGAGGCAATATTTGAGCTTCATTTTGCAGGCGTATTGGCCACCCAGAGGAGAAGAGACTTTAGGTGAAGGGCGTTCTGCGAAGATGTCATAATTTGATGCACCAATAGAGTGTGGCTGTGTTTGCCCCGCAAAACCAGCCCATCTAATGCCTTAAATGCAGCTGAATGGGTCCTGACCCTGAAGAGGGCACGAAAGAGAGGACAGACAACCAGCCACAAAGCATTAGCATGAGAAGTTCTAGTCCCAGCCATCCAGCTGCAAAAACAGCTGGTCCCCTCTCTGAGCATGAGCATCCTCATCTGCAAAACAGGTATGATAATCCCATTCCAATGGAAATCCAAGCTGGAAAGGATTTGGAGCTCTGGGATAGACCCCAGGTAGTTTCCTCCCAGCTATATAGCATCATGTTGCTAACCCAAAGAGGAGTGGACGGCGCGGTGGTACGAAAGAAGCAGTTAGGATATAAAATAATAACAAGGGGCTGAGATCGCCCCTGACTGTCCATTGATGCTCTAGTTTTTATAGTCCATTAAAACCTACAATCATTGTAATGTTTATGCATTATTGGAGAGATAAATTGCATAATTTTCATTTTGCAATTTAAATGTAATTATGATCTTACTAATGACTAAAACCTGTATTTGCTAGACTATCCGTTTTTCGAACCCTTGCCAGAATTATAGGTAATTACTTAAGGCTTGTGATAATTATAAGTCCATCTCTTAAATAATTAATGTGCACTTTCCTGGTACAAAACAGCTAGTAATCAGACGACCTCCTCTTACACCGCAAACCCATGCAATTAGGCCTATTGTGTGGGTCTGCGGAAATATACCCATTCGTCAGGGTCCCTTCAGTTGGCGAGCTGAAGCGCAGGGTCGCTGTGTTTCATAACATCAAATAAGGCAGATTTCCTCTGCTGCCACAAGGCTGGGAAAGGAAAGTGATCCACACAAGGGTAGGGATTCAATATTAATCTGCACGTCACTGTAGTGGCTGGTGGGAGGCTGGGAAAGAAAGTGCAGGATTCTTTTCCTGCTGGACTTGGAGAAGTGGGGAGTGATCACAGAGAACCTAAGTGTGTGAGTTTGGGGGGATTATCACCCACCTTTCCAGCCCCTCTTTTCTTCTCTAGGGGGCATGCTCTCACATAACCAGTACAGAACACCTTGAAGGGCTTTGGAAGCACAGGGATGAGTAAGGCAGGGCTTGGGGCCATGAGGGTTTAACCACTAATGTGTGTGTTATAAGACAGGCAAACAGAAACTGAGACTATATTCTAAGTGCTATGATTTTCCATATAGGACTGGCAGATATATAAGAGCACTGAGGCTCCACCAGCTTTTCTCACTGTTTGTTATTCCACTCACAAAGGGCTTTAAAGGTTCAGGAGGTGGGAGTGGGCCAGGAAGGAATTTTCCAGGGACCTATACACCCTCACACACCCACTCCTGACCCAGGGCTACGGTTCATAGAGAACTAGATGAATGTATCTTAGTCCCTGTGCCTCATGTTCTTGATTTAGAAAATACTGGAAAACGAGCATTCTGTCTTCACTGTGCTCACTACTTTCCTCCTTAAGTATTTCTGTTCTGATTACACTCAGCTTCACTCCCGTCTCTTCCAAGAGCATCTCCAAACACCACAGAGCGCCTTGCCCTTTCCCTCTTCATGCAACATTTGAGCTTATCTGAAAGGTATTGTGTTTGTTAATTTTATGTGTCAACCTGGCTTTGCCCAGGTTGTGGCCAAGCATTACCCTGGATATTTCTGTGAGGATGTTTTTTGGATGAGAGTAACATTTAAATCTGTGAAATTCGGAAAGCAGATTGCTCTTCCTCATGTGGGTGGGCCTCATCCAATCAGTTGAAGGCCTAAGTAGAACAAAGACTGATCTTCCTCCAACAAGAGGGAATTCTGAAGCACGTGGTCTTTGGACTTGAACTACAATGTCACCTCTTATCTGAGTCTCTCTTGCAGATTTTGGACTTTCCAGGCTCCATAATAGCATGAGCCAATTCTTTGAAATCAATCTCTTTCTATCTATGTATCTATCTCTTTCTAACCATTAATTATGTATAATTAACAATTCTGTATTATATTATACATCATATTATGAATATGTATTACTATTACACAATGCTTTGTTATTATAACATAATAATACTATCAATGTGTTATCATATCTATATTATAATATTATACATAGAATTATATACTTCTGTATAGCCCATTGGTTCTATTTTTCTGGAAAGTCTGACTAATACAGGTGTCTCAATTGAATGGCACTAAACTTAACCATTAACCATAGTCTCCTGCTCTGGGAATAAGTGGACGCTGTATCTCGAAGGCCTTGCCTTCAGTGACTGGAATTCCCATCCCTTCAGTAATGACAAGTATGTGTTGAATAGGATGCCATCTCAGGCACACATACTCCGCAAAACCAAAATATTGTTAGGATTCAAAGCTCAGGTTGAGCAATCAGTTCATTTCGAGGAACGATGAAAAACAGTGATGCAGAAAGCCTTGTCCAGTTTCTGCATAAAGAGAGGTGGCTTCACATACCCATGCTCTTGGAGATCCATGGCACTCTTCCTGGTGGCACTCATCACAGTGCATCAGTTTTCAAGTGTAGTATTTGTCTCCTCTCTGTCTCCCAGGGAGCCTTTAATATTCCAAGAGTGTAGGGAACTATCATGTATGTAGTCAGTTCCACGGTTCAATAAGTACAAGCTGCCTAAATGATTAATCAATTTCATCATCATGGTTAGGCTGAAAATCCACAATAATGATATTTCTTTTTCTTTTTATATATTTATTATTATTATCATTATTTTATTTCTGAGATAGAGTCAGCAAGAGCAGGGAAGGGTCAGAGAGAGAGGGAGACACAGCAACCAAAGAAGGCTCCAGGCTCTGTGCTAAATGTCAGCACAGAGCCTGACACGGGGCTCGAACCCACAAACTATGAGATCATGACCTGAGCCAAAGCCAGACGCTCAACCAACTGAGCCACCCAGGTGCCCCAATGACATTTCTTTTTAATGATCTGATTCAAGCTACCAACCCACATCTGCCACCATCACATTCCCCCACCCACAAATTGTGGCCAATCTGGCCATATAAAAGAAGATCCCACGGCTTTAGTTCAGGAAGTGACCACTCTCTTTACTAAGCCCATTTGTTCTGCTTCATCTCCTGTTCATCCATACCCTTGTCTCCTACCAATGGGTTGGATGGAGTCTAGTCCATGGAGAACAGACTCTATGGGGGCAGACATGACCTGGATCCTATATGTGAAATATATTTTTCCTGAAGCTTTTCTAGTCAGATCTTCCCCATGGAATAGGGGCACCCATAAAAAACAGCTGTGGGATAGCTTTCCGGTGAGGTGGGATTTGGGGGTCCCAGCTACAGTCCTGTCCTCCACCTTTGTGATAAAACACTTCTCACATTAGCTAGTAAGATACATCTCTTCTCCATGCCAGAGTGGGAAGCCTCTATATGAAGACATTTCTGCCCATTTTTTTCTCTGTAGAATTTTTATCATTCCATCTGTGATTTACGTAGTATTGTGTGTGCAGGAGGGGGTGTTAGGGTGTCATTAGCCCTCCAGCCGTCCTCTGGATTTCTGTTAGAATTTGTTCTTTTACATCCTTGTCCTCTTATGTACCTGACTCAGGAGCAGAGTATGACAACAGAAGGTGGCTGTGAAAGTGACAGTTTTCTTTGATTCTGCCTGTCCTGGCAATGCATCCTTCAATGGAGAGGAAGTGATATTTACTTAAGGGCTCGGGGGGAACCTTGACTCCAGACTGATGTGACGAGGACCCTATGCTTAGCTTATGGTAAAAAAGTGAGACCTCCTTCTTGGGATGCCTATGTTGAAAGCCACTCACTCCATCTTGAAGCGAAGAAAGTGAAATCTAGGATCCTGTAGAGAAGTGACAGATGGCGGGACCCAAGTGCAGAAACTCCATACCCTTGCTTCACTTTCCTCCCTTAGTGAGTTTATAGAACTCTTGATGGATAGGCATGATACGGTACACCCTTTCTCTTAAAAACAACAACAACAACAATATTCACTGAGATTCAGGGTGTTAAGAGATTGAACTTGAACCCAAGTCCTCCACTCACTACTGGATCCTCCCAGGAAAGTCCTATTCTCTCTCTGGCCTCACTTGTGCAAAAGTAGAGTTGAAAAGCTCTTGCCTGGGCAGACTCAGATTCTAAGATCTGACTCTTCACACCAGGACTTCCAGTAAATGGAGAGAGATTTGTTTTTCTTTTCTCTTTTTTATGTTTATTTATTTTTGTGAGAGACACGGAGTACGAGTGGGGGAGGGGCAGAGAGAGAGAAGGAGACATAGAATCCGAAGCAGGCTCTAGGCTCTGAGCCATCAGCACAGAGCTTCTTGTGGGGCTCAAACCCATGAACTGTGAGATCATGACCTGAGCTGAAGTTGGATGTTTAACCAACTGAAACACCCAGGTGCCCTTGCATTTCTTTTTTTAGTGCATTTTTTTAACTTGAGAGAGAGAGAAAGAGAGAAAGAGAAAGACAGGGGGAAGGAGGGAGGGAGGGGGCAGAGAGAGAAAGAGAGAGAGAGAGAGAGAGAGAGAGAGAGAGAGAGAATGAGTGGGGGAGAGGCAGAAGGAGAGAGAATCTTAAGCAGGCTCCAAACTCAGTGTGAAGCCTGACATGGGGCTCAATCCCACCATCCCGGAATCATGACCTGAGCTGAAATCAGGCTCGACCAACTGAGCCACCCAGGGTCTCCAAGAGAGGTTTGCATTTCTTAACTATAATCAGCAGCTTAGTGGAGACAGGGTGTCTTTGGCTGCGGGGACATGTCATAGGTCCCACCCTGCCACGTTAGGGATTTATGAGATGTTGGCATATAGGAGTGCCTTGAAATCTGCTCTTTCTGGAGAAGCCATCTCACACCATCTCAAAATCCCCCAAAGCACCTTTGGGTGTATCCCCGACCTCCTTGGCACAAACAGCCCTGGAACAGTTGTTCTCAAAGTGTGCTTGACAGAGTTTATCTCCTCTGACAATAGGGTTCCACCCTGGCCCCACTGAAGTTTAGAAATCTGTCCAAAGAGACCTCATGCAGCTTATCTCCCTCAGGCAGAGGGTCTGACTCAAAGGATAGCACAGACTCTGTTGCCAACTCTAACAGCAAATTGTCCCCCAAGATGCGCCCAATTTCCCAGCACTCAGCATGTCTCGTCCCAGTGAGAATCAGCTCCCTTGAATCCACGATATGATGGCGTCATAGCGCCATAGGACATCTTCTCAAGTCTGGGGAGTGCGGCCCATCAGTCCCTGACTGCCCTAGCCCCACCCAACTCACACCAGAGATTTGATTTGAAAATCACGAGGTTGGCACACCCTATCCTTGAGTGAGCGGGAGCCTGGCTGACAGCAGGTGGTGGAGTCCTGGAGGTCTCGCGTGTGCTCACTGCCTTCTTCCATCCACAGAAGAATATTCCTCTGCTTTCTCCAACCCTCTGCTTTCTCACCCTGAAAGAAGGCCACCGACTTCTGTCTGAAGGAGGGAAAGTCTGACAAAAAACAATGACCTTGGAATCACATGTGTTGGGCTCTCGTTCCAGCTACAATATTCTAGGTTGTAAGGTCTTGGACAAGTTGCCTAGATGGTTTTTGGTCTCAGTTCCCCAGTAGGGGAGATTGGGGCAACCTTCTGGTGCAGCTGTGGGAAACGTCAGCAATAGTTCTTAAAGGTGCGAGTGCCTGGCACGTAGGTACGTAATACATGAGAAGAATTACTTTTCTGTGTAGGAGTATCAGGGACGGTTTTCAAGTCTTACTTCTCAGCCATCAGGGCTTTCATGGCCTCTCGAGGGGCTCTGACAGCTTTGCTGTTGACTTCCATGTAAGGGCTTTCCTCCCTCACCAAGACTTTGGTTGATTAACTCTGGTTGCATCTCAACTCCAGCATCGCCGTCAGGTACTATCTGTTCAATCTTCCTTGATCCCTCTTTGGAATGTTCAGGCCAGGTATTCTCACCAACCACCCGCCCCCAAGCTTGGTTCCCAGAACCCAGTCCACTGGGAAGCTGGTCCCCCGTCTGTTTCTCTCTTTCCAGTAGGGTTTGATGGCAGTTTCCCATGTGATGAGCTCCGATCTGAACTCCAGTCTTCTGCCTGACTCTTCCATGCACATCTTATCAGGCCTCCTCCGCAGGGTTGAGCCCATTTTCTGTACCCCAGCCATGTCTATTGGTCCAAACCAGATGCTGCCTTTTGCTTGACATCACCCTTGTGCCTGCCCAGCACAAAGGACACTGTGTCAAGGGCCCACCAGCTATAACAGAACTGTGTCAATATGGACACCGTGTAGTATAAGCCGAAGCCAAAAACACATATGTGGACTGCTGGCCCCTCTCTCTGGGGAGCCTTTGGGCTAGCTTTGGACCAATCTATTCCCCTCCTTTGAAACCCAGAATGCTGATGTCGTAGGCTGCTGTTTGCAAGCCCGGAGAAATATGGCATCTCTGGGCCATGTAACTTCTCCATTGTAACAGCATAAGAAGGCAGTCATGATTTCTTACCAGGGGAGACCAATTTTAAACCTCTACTGGGTTCTGCAGTAGGAGCTGATCATTTCACCGCGCACCTCTATTTGTTTTATAAAAGAAGACATAGCGGACTGACTAGGGAAATCTCATGGAAGAGACTGCTATTCATTATATAAATGGATGAGATTATTCTCATGCATACAGCTGGAAAACATGTCTCTCATGTTTCTGGGTCTGTTACAAACATCGTAACCCAAGTCACAACCATCTCTGAGAAATCCTTGGGTGGGTCTTCAAAGAATAAGAAAATATTTCTAGGGATGTTGAACTCCAGGGCCTCTGCAAGCTAACTGGTCATTTTATTTTATTTTATTTTTTAAATATTTTTATTTATCTCTAGGAGAGAGAGACAGCATGAGCAGGGGAGGGTCAGAGAGAGAGGGAGATAGGAGACTCTGAAATAGGCTCCAGGGTCTGAGCTGGCAGTCAGCACAGAGCCTGACGCGGGGCTTGAACCCATGAACCACGAGATCATGACCTAAGCGAAAGTCGGACGCTTAACTGACTAAGCCACCCAGGCGCCCCATCGAACTGGTCATTTTAAATGGTGTAGTTTGGTTAACAGAATTAAAGGACTCGCTTTCCTCCCTCCTCTCTGTCCGCCTCCTGGTTGGAGGCACAAAGAGAACGCAAAACCCCTTTCCTCGCAGTGGAGCTGGGATGTTAAAGACAATTCATGACTTTTTAAATGGATGATTATCTTCATTGAAGAAATCTGCTCGTTTCCTTTTTGCTTCCTCCTGCAGCCCACTGCCCTCCTGCCAGCTGACCTTCTGTTAGGCTCCCTTCCTTGTGGGAGTGAAGTAATAGTGACCCCTGATGGAGGCCAAGCCTCTCCAGGCTTCAGTATCCCTCTCAGATGCCCCCAAAAGGAGCCCTCATCCCACTTGGTTGACATGCACTTCTGATGGGCACCATGGCCGGCTTCCTGGGGATGCGGACAGTCTGTAGCAGATGTGGAGACTCCAAGAGCTGCTGTAAAATCAAAATATGGGGCCAAGAGAGCTGGCAGGGCTAGAACCTGTGCTGAGCTCAGTGCTGAGTCTGCTACTGTACACCAGTTCATTTCCAGGCACCTCTCTCCTCTTCTCCCCCTCTTCCCTCCGGCTGGGAGCACCCCCCTCCCTTCCAGTCTGCCACCCCAAGAGTAGCTCTTGGTCCAATGAAACTTAGTATCCCCCATGCATTTAGTGATCATTAGATTGGCTTAGAACAGCAAGCCAAACCATTGTTTCTTATTTCAGAACATGACCAGCAAGGCTTTTACATTTTCCGGAGTCTAAACACAGCCACTTGCAGCCGACTTTGCATTTCACACGAAGGGGTGTGATGGAGGAGTGAAGGTTCAATTATGGAATCCCTTTCTGCTGTGCTCCTCTGGTGGGTAGGAAGCACTGTGGACAGAGGGTCAGGGGCAGGGGGTCCGTGACACATGCGGTGTTACTTGTGTCCCCAATGGGGCAGATGCTTCAGATACAGGCTTCTGCTATAGGAGGGGGAAAAAGTCATTTGTTTCAGAGTTGAATTTTCAGAGCAGTGTTAGATAAAAAAAAAAAATAGCAGAGCTGGTTGTGAGAGGCTGGGGGGTAACTGGGAGAGAAGGGCCTATAGACCTCACCGCCAACCAAAAGAAGGGTGTCACGTTCTACACATTTCATTAAACATAACTCTATATTTGGTTTCTAAGTTGTGACATTGAAGGCTTTAAACTAGGCATAAAACATTTTAATTTTTGCCATACAGAGCTCCAATCTTTATAAGAAGTAGAAACTTCCACCCCCCCCCCACCACCGCCACTGCCAACCCCACCACCTGAACTCTGTAACTGTCCCTTTAATTAGGCGTTCATTAATAAATCACCTATCTCGTTCTCAAATCCCCCACGCACTTGGTACAGTAGTTCATTAGCACAGGAAGAGGCAATTTAGATTTCCTCAGATAATAGCATCTGTCAAGCTAATCAAATTAAGGCAGGATGTGCAAATGTATCTAAAGCTGGACAAGCTGCTGTGGGGGTGAGGTGGGGGCGTTCACGACAGAAAATATTATCTTTAAAATTATAGCCCTGTGTCTTTGGTGTATGAGGTGGTCCTCATGTCAAGAATTGTGCCTTGTTTTCCCAATGAAAGCGTTTTTTATTGATCAGAACATCCATACTGACATGGGGCTTGTCAAATCTTGTCACCACATCTAAGAGCAATAGAGTCATTACAAATGGACTCTCTGAAATCCATTCATTCATATATATAGTGTAGATATGTGTATGTGTATATATATATATATGTGAATACGTATGTGTGTAATATGTGTGCATATACACAATAGTACACATATATACATAGACACTCATATATGTATGTATGTACTGAATACATATGTGTGTATATGTGTATATGTGTGCATATACACATATACAAAACAATAATACACATATATACATATACACACATATATGTATGTACTATATGTACATATATATGTATACATACTGTATATGTACACAGTAATATATGCAAATAGTATATGTATAATACATATGTATGTGTATATGTGTGTATGTTTATATATGTGCTATATATACATACCAATATATATAAAATACATATATGTGTATATGTGTGACATAGATAATATAATTATATATAATACAATTAATATATACAAATATATGTGTGTATATACATATATGTGTGTGTATATAATAATACATATATACATAATACACATATATGTATATATGTATATGTACACAATAATATATACAAATAGTATATATAATACATATACATGTGTATATGTATATGTGTGTATGTATGTGTTATGTGTACATACTTATATATACAAATATATATAATACATATATGTGTATATGTGTGCCATAGATAATATAATTATATATAGTGCAATTAATATATACAAATATATATACATATATATATTTCAGTGAATATTGATTAAACTTGTGTCAGGCTTTGGGATGTAGAAGGAGAAGAAAGATACAGGGAATGCTTTCCAGATTCTGTTTCTGTCAACATGAAGGCAGATGGGACCATACATGTGCCCACCCCTGAATGCTGCCACCATGGCCACTAGAGCTTACATTCCAGGAGAAGGGGGAGACCAGCTATACACTATATAGTGACATTGCCAATGTCTTACCCACCATACTGTTCTATTCATCTTGTCTTGCCACTTGCAAAACACAAATGAAGCCTGAAGGCATTACGCTAAGTGAAATAAGTCAGACATGGAAATACACATACTGTCTAATCTCATTTATCTGTGGAATCTAAAAATAAAAACAAAATGCACTCATGGATACAGAATGAGTGCCAACAGATTGCTGACTGCCAGAGATCGAAGCTGGGGGTGGGTAGGTGAAATGGGTGGAGGAGGTCAAAGGAGCCCTAGCAAGTCAACTTGGATCGATTCTGGCTAAGAATGTGGGATAGAAACTGAAATAAGTTAAACTAGGAATGGCAAATATGAGTGAAATCCGAGGGCAAGAAATTGGTACAAAATGAGAATCAAAAGTGCATCCAGGGGCACCTGGGTGGCTCAGTCATTGAGTGGCCAACTTCGGCTCAGATCATGATCTCACATACGCTTCTCTTCCTCTCTTTCCCCCACCATAGGTACACTCTTAGGCTCTCTTCTGCTCTCTCCTTCTGCACATGAATACTAGAAATTATATATGTGTATCCCCCCAAATCCTCCCATATCTGAAGTTTTCTTTGCTAACTCTGCCACCAGTAGGTGAAATGCCAACATTCAAGATCCATTCTTTTGCATGGAGACACTCTACAGAAGCCCTTTATAGAAATGTGCAGTCACCCCCACAGGAAAATAGCATTCACTAATTCATTAGATGCCTATCAGTCACCTCACCAAGCACCAAAGTTTGAAGGCCAGATGAGAGAAACTGTGTTTCTGACCTGAGCTGGGCTCCGTGGGGTGGGCAGTGCTGGGCCCTGGCCAGTCACGGCCAGAAAGAGCACCTGTTTTCTCTTCTAGATTGAGGAGACAAGTTCTCAGCCCACCTCCATGTTAACCATGGAGCCAAAGTCACCATTTTCTGGGTACTTAGCCTCTTGGGTTATAAAATAAGATGTGGAAAGAGGTTTCCATCAAGCTCCAGAAGGATGGCTTTCAGAATACCAGGCAGAGGAGAACAGGGCGAAAGGGAAGAGAATAATGGAAGCATATCTACTTCACCGCTTTGCCCAAGGCCAGCCATGTGGAAGTATGTGTTCCTCACAGACAGGAAATGGAGACAGTCTGGATATAGGCCTGGGATTCCAACTTAATTATGAGAAATGTGTCCTCTACTTTCAAAAGCATCACAGAAGGGGTTAAATGTGATATGCTCGCCGATTCCTAGTGGCTGTTCTCAAGGACTCAGAAGAGCAGGCACATCCCGTCCCTATCATGAAAGCACTTTACCATTTTTAATTTATTTATTGTTTTCTTAGCTGAAGCCAGTCACCTCCAGCCCACCTCAATTGACTAAGATACACACCTACAGAGCAGTTAGACAGCCATGAATTATCCCCAATTGAGAACCCCAAGCACGTGTTCTTTCATCCAGAGCCTCATCTTTAGAGAACTGGCATTGGCCACTGGGCTTTTGGCCTCGGGGTACCATGCATCCAAAAATGTCCGAAGCCAAAAAAGGCTTTATCCTTTGAGACCCCTGTGGGGGCAGTCAGCTTAAGGTAAACACGTTTAAAACAGAAAGTGACAGAAAGGTTTCAACATCAGGTATTACTGCAGAAAGGCTTGATGAACGTTTGGGGGTTTCTTAAGCCAAGCCCTTGTGACCCATCTGCGATGATGGCTGTCATCCATAAAGTGGCAGGTGGGGAGACATTGCCTCTCTGGCCTGCAGTAACAGATGGGCCATTCGGCCTCGTCATTGGTCCCCATACAGGCATCTTCCCGCCCCCTCTCACTCTGAAGAATGCGTTTCCCCAGTAGGACCATAATTTCCTCATCTCAGCTCTGCAAGACCTCCATTTTATGAGATCTTGGAGGCTCAAAGCAGCTATCTACCATCCAAAACAGCCTGCGTGTTCATCCTCAGGACATGATCTCCAGCCCTTTTTCAAACAAGCATTATTACAACCATTTTATAAAACCCAGACAGAGAGAGCTCCCTGATGCCTCTTTGTGGTGCGAGCCACATGCGAACCTCTCCCTTCCTCCTCCCCACCCACCTCCCACTCCTCGAAGGGACCAGGAGGGCAAGAAACCCAGTGCCTGCAAGCCACACACCGAAGAGAGGGCCATAAAGGAGAGATCCATAAAGAATGGGGGGGGGATCCTACATCGCGGTCCCCGAAGCTCTGTCCACATCTTGCTCCCCAGAACCCACAACTGTTTCCTATAAAATAATCTTTGTTAAGCTAAGGTGGCTGGGATGGAGATATTTTCTTAGATTATCTAGGTAGGCCCTCAATGTGATCACATGTCTCCTTATAAGAGGGACGCAAAGAGACTGGAAGCACACAGGCACACACATGGACACACACAGCACACAAAGAGGGGAAGCCAAAGTGACCACAGAGGCAGATACTAGAATGATGTGGCCGTAAGCCAAGGAGCCTTGGCAACTAGAAGTTGGAAGAGGCAAGGGACTGATCCTTCCTCAGAGTGTCCAGTGGGAGCATAGCAGCCCTGACGACACTCTGATTTTGGCACAGTGAAACTGACTTCGGAATCTGAGCTCCAGAACCACCCAGTATATGATGGTTTGCTACAGCAGCCACAGGAAGATACATAGGCAGTCACCGCAGTGCCCGGGGATGGGGAGGAGGAGGGGAGATAGAGGACATGGTGAGGGAGCCAATGGGTGAGGGAGCCAGAATCTACCACACCTTACAGGGACTGGCTCTGGAGCTGAACAACAGTGAGTTCTGCCCTGGCTAGGTCACTTTGCACTTGCATGTTGCTAGGCATCCTGTAGCTTCAGTCCCAGACCTTTGAAAATAATAATGTCCTGGGGTACCTGGGAGGCTCAGTCGGTTGAGCGTCCACCTTCGGCTCAGGTCAGGATCTCGCACTTCTGGGTTCGAGCCCCTGCATCAGGCTCTGTACTAATGGCTCGGACCCCATCGCCTGCTTTGGATTCTGTGTCTCCCTCTGTCTCTTTGCTCCTCCTCAGCTCTCTCTCCCTCTCTCTTTCAAAAAATACATAAATAAACATTAAGAAAAAATGAAATGAATAAAAAGAAACTATTGATGTCCCATTTTCAGCATTTCAGTGACAAATACAAGAGTTAAAAAGAAAAGAAAACTGACCCATGGTGGGTGCTCATTAAAAAGTAATGACTATCGATAAGTGGGAAAAAAACTTATTCTGAAAGATTCCCCATCCTAGGGAAGGAAGTGATTTTCTTTGGGAAAATGCTTTGGGGTCTTTTTGAAGTTCCTGTGTCCTGCCACCTGCCTTCTTTAATTCCCCTCCCCCACTCCCATCACAGAGTTCAGCTCAGCTCCAATGGCTTGTAGCACAAACTGGCAAAATGAAGCTTCTCAGCCCAGTGAGGAAGGAAGGATTTAAAGGCTTCCAGAAATGAGGGAATGTTGTACCCCAAAAAGATACGTGTGGGGGCGACCCCCCAGTACAGATAAATGTGCCCTTATTTGGAAATGAGGTCTTTGCAGATATGATCAAGTTAAAATAAAGTCATATTGGATGAGGGTGGGAATTCGTCCCATGACTGGTGTCCTTAAATAAGACAAAGGAAACTGGGGCACAGACACACACAGAGGAAAGATGGGATGTGAAGCCAGAGGGGGCACACAGGGGACATGTGATGACAGAGGCATTGGACTGGAGTGACAGCTGTAAGCCAAGGAAACCCCAAAGCTACCCCGAAGCTACACAGAAGCAAGGGGGGATTCTCCCCTGCAGGTTTTAGAGGGAGCGTGGCCCTGCCAGCAGCTCGATCCCGGACTTGCACAATGAATTTCTGTCGTTTAAGCCGCCCGGTTTTTGGTGCTTTGTTCTGGCAGCTGGGAGACACTAACACAGGAGAAGAAGGCAGGAAGGCAGGAAATGGTCTGCCCGGACGGGGCCCACTGTTGTTGAACAAGGAAGGCTGCTGGCCTATGGGAAGTCCTGCTGGTGGGCGGGGCCTGGAAGCCTTTATTTTTTTATTTTTTAAGCGTATTTATTTTTGAGAGAGAGAGAGAGAGAGAGAGTGAGAGAGAGAATCCCAAGCAGGCTCTGCACCACCAGCGCGGAGCCGGTTGAAGGGCTCGAAATCACAAACCGAGACATCATGACCTGAGCAGACACCCAGAGTTGGTCGCTCGACCAACAGAGCCACCTAGGCACCCCCACCTGGGAACTTTCCAGAAGCATGTTCACAGACACTCGCTTCTAGAGGGCAGGTCTGGAACCTGCAGTGAGTCTTCTGGTCCATGCAAATACCCTGGATTTGCCTGTTGGGGAAACAGAGCTATGCGTTGCCCTTTGCCTCCTCTGGGCAGAGAGAAGGGAACAGCCACCGTCCGGAGAGGTGAGCAGGGAAAGGGTGTCTGAAGAAGAGGCAGACAGATGTGTAAGCCCTTCAGAGCCCTGGAGATTTTGCAGGAGGGATGTTTTGCATTTTCGTGCTACAGGGCAAGGTGACACTTCGGGGACAGAAGATCTGGGGACCCTGCAGGTGATGTTTAGCATGAACTACATTCTTATTAATGCCGTGGCCTGAAGACAGACCCAAAGCAGGGGTCCGAACCACAGGGTGCAGGGCAGTGTGTTGAGCACTGGTTTAGTTTGGTGAAGTCACCGTCTGTCTTCTTGCCCTGCTGTCCCTCGCTGTTTGAAGGAGCCGCAGCAGCGCTCCAGGCCTTAGCCCGGCGGGTCTGGCCGGACCCCCATCTGGTCCCCAGCAGCCTTTTCTCCCCCTGGAGAGCGCCCCTGCTCACAAGGCAGCCCCTGCCTGCCAGAGCCCTTGTTGGAAACCCTCCTGCTCTGCACCAGCGCCCCTGCCTGACCTTGGCCTTGCAGGGAGAACACGGAGATCAAAGGAATCAAAGCGCTCCTTTCCGTGCACTTCAATCAGGGAGAGAAGCAATTAAAATATGAATTAATCTAAGTGAGATGAAAATGCAGTTGTAGAACAAGAGCATCTCTATCACCTTGAACCTGCACCGAGCACAGTTTAGCTCCTGTGATTAAAGACATTTTCATGCCATTAAAAACCTTCTCCTTTAATGTTGCAAACACTATGTCAGTCAAACTTCCCCGCAGCCTCGGCGAGGACTGCCTTCTCCTCATTTCTCTCCCTTGATCTTTCCAGAGTACTGGGGGGCCTTGGGGGGTGGGGTGGGCTCTTAGGAGGGGACTTGGAGGACTTGGGAGATTACAGGAAGACAGGATCCCGAGCCACAGGGAAAGAGCCAATGCCTGTGTGCCCTGTCAAATAGATCCTTGCGAGGTCTTGGGCTCTGTTGCACGGCTGGCTGCCTGGTGGCGCTTGGAGGACAGGGCTGGGAAAACACAGTCCTCGCTCTCCACAATCCCTTCGGACCTTCTGGTTTCCCAAGGGTTTCTTTGAAACGAGTGCTAACTATAGTATTTACCTCCAGACGTTTGCTTCTGCATCTCTGCTGTCTTAAGGATCCTCTGCTGACCCTCTGCCTGGAGGAGCAAGGTTGTGACCCCAGAGGGAGGGGTACACGTGAGGGAGCGACTGGCCCTTTGAACAATCGGATGTTCCGAGCCAGCCATTCGTGCTGTGGTCTTGGGTGTGCTTCCTTCCATTCATATCCTGCATCTGACTTTGACTTTCTCTCCCGTTTCAGGCTGCGCATTCTCTTCTTGCGTTTGTCTGTAGTATTGGTCACTCTCCGGGTCTAAAGTGTGGAACGCACTCGCCCGAATCTCCGGCTGTTGCTTTCCGGAGCACACCGCCCCGCTCCATCCAGCCCCTGGGGATGGCCAGCCCATCCGGGTCTGGATCTGATATGGTTTCTCTCTCTTCTCTTTTCTGGTTCCCCTCTCTTCCCTTCTCTGGTTCCCCTTAAGGACCTAGCGGTCAGATTGGTCCCAGTGGGAATTAGAACCCGTAGCAATGGCTGTTCTAAGTCAGGAAAGGCCACCCATGGAGGCTGCGAGGTGCGCTCTTGGTGGGGCACTGGCCTTCCGGAGGCTGGTGGCCCGAGGCTGGCGGCTCACTCAGCTGCTTCTCTTGCTGCCTCTTGCTACCTCTTTAGGGCATGCAAGACGCAGGTGCCAAGGACGCCTCATTTAGCAAACGAGTATCCCTGACTCCAGGGCGTCTTCAGAGATGATCAGAAGCTTAACATTCATACACGCTTAAACCACAAAGGGCAGCACTTGTCTTGCAAACAGTGTAAAGCGTCCCCGAGAGGCAAATCCCTTCCCCTGCTATATCTCGGTCTCCCAAACCGGGCAAGGAGAGTGTGCCACCTGCTGTGACCTCGAGTTTCTTTGGGTCCGCCTCTCTGCAGGCCCCGAGGCTGTCCCTCAGGCTCACCCTCCTAATGTCTTCGTGACACCTCTTGCCCTAGACAATGCAGACAAAGTCGCAGGGAGCCTGAAGGGGCTCTTTACTTCTCTGAGTTAATACCCAAAGCCCAGAAGCGCCCTGAGCCACCAGCCCTGGCTTTCTGCTCCTTCCTCAGACCCACGCTGCCTGGCCTTCCTTAGATCTCTAGGAAGAGACAAGCCTTCGAGGCCTTAAGTAGGGTCCGCCTCCAGAGGGCATCTACAAAGAAGCCTCCTCGGCCACCTGGAGACTCCAGCAGAGCATCCAAAGGTCTTCAAGTTGTTCCAATCCAGGAAGGAGAGCACGGGGCTCCTTGGCCTCCTTTTTAACCTTATGTACGTATCCTTGTCCCCGCCCCCCCACCCCTCAGTGCCGTAACACCTTAGCAGGTGCAAGGGGAGGAGGGTCCTCCCTGGTGCACTGTCTGCTTCCTGCTGCTCGGTTAGAAATCCCAGCTCTCGCAACCTCCAATTTCACTTTGAAGGCCACCGACACATCATCATGACTAAGAGAATGACCTTCACTGTGGTCCCAACTTCATCAGTTGCAGTAGCTGTGCGTCCTTAGCTTGAGGAGAATGATTGCACCTGCCTCGAATGATTTTTCGTAAAAAATTAAATGAGACCACATGTTTGCACCTATAGGAGGATTAGGAGGAACTTAACGGAGGACCGTGGGGGAGGAGAAGGGGGAAAATAGTGGGGGAGAGGGAGGGAGGCAAATCATGAGAGACTCTTGAATGCTGAAAACAGACGGAGGAGTGATGGGGGTGTGGGGGGGAGGGGGGAGATGGGCATAGAGGAGGGCACTTGTGGGGATGAGCACTGGGTGTTATGTGGAAACCAACTTGACAATAAACTATTAAAAAAAGATAAATGAGTGAGATAAACTGGATCACTTGTTTCAGAAGCAACAATAAATTAACTGTTTAAGAGTGAAAAAAAATTAAATGAGATACAACAGGCAAAGTGCTGAGGACACTCCAGCTATTATGATTGTTATCGGATTGTTGGCCTCCTCACTACTACTTTGGCCATGACTGCATCCCCCCCACTGGGGACTAATCTCTTATCTCAGTGTAGGCTCCTGGCTCTCTGGGTTTGGGCTCCCATGCAGAGCACCCGCTGTCCCTTCACCCCTGCACACAGCCCCACCTGCCTCTACTAGGTCTCCCTGTCCCAAGCCCGCCCGCTCCTTCTCATAGACATTGTAGCAACCGGCAGCCTGGCGTTCACGTGGCTGGAGTGGTGCGGTCTTGAACATCTCCCATCCACGTGCTTCGTGTTTTAGTTCTGTCAGCCTCTCATCGTGATTTGGTACCTGCCAGACTCAGCCCGGCGCCATTGCTGCATGAGGAGCCTTCCTTCTTTCTTTCTCACAGCGCGCTTTGGGAGAGTCGATCATCTGCCGTTGCTATTGGGACCAGAGCTTTTCCCCCAGGGGAAGAGCATGTGACTCTGGATCTCCGGGTGATGAGTTCGAACACATTCCCGGCTCTTTTCTCCCTTGTCTCCAGCTGGAAGGAGCTGGCGCTAGAATCACGACAGTTGAGAGCTTGCTTATCACTCACCAATAAACCATTCCCAATGCACACGGAGTCCTTGCAACAGGAGACTCCAGCCACTGCACCCGAAGTGCAAGTGTGTGTGCATGTGGGTACACGTGGACATGTGCACGCGAGGACACGCACGCACGTGCTCTCCAAAAATGAGTGAGATGGATTGGGGGCCATGACTGAGTTTCCATAGGTAGATGCTTTACACTTCAGTAAACCATTGGTGGCATCTCAGTCAAATTATAGTGAGGCCTCTGAAGTCAGATTTATGGTCCATAGGATTCCGCTTAATGGAGACAAGCGATGCAATTTAAGGGCAATTTAAAGGGTATTTCATTTGGAGACAGAACCAATCCTTGTCAGGGCCCTGGAGGTAACAAGAAATCTTCTTCCTCTCATTTGCTCAGAAGCAGGTGCCATCCAGTCCATGGGGGCCGGGCAACCCTGGACCATTGTCAGTGGCTCAGTGTAGTTGATTTTATGCCCTGTGTTCATTAAAGGGGAAATGATCAAAAGGAGGGGATGCAAAAGAAAGCAGGGCCTGCCTAAGGCATTCAGAGCCTTTTGAAAACAGGAAGAGGTATCCTACAAATTACTGTGAGACACTTCTCCAGCTCTGGCTGCAGCCCCTATCAGAGCATAAGACTCAGGATCTGGGCACTGGCTGGATTTCCACCCCCACGTGCCCCTCTGGAGTAGCACTTTTGAGCAAGGCACAACCTGTACAACTGTACATGGCGGCCGTGGGAGAACGGCATCAGGAACTTTACATACACATGTTACCTTCCTTAATGCTCAACATGCTAGGAGGTTTTAATTACTGTCTCCATTTTACAAATACAGAGGGCTGGGAGAGAGTAAGCACTGTGTTCATAGAAATGTAGATTCAGCTGGGATTCTAATTCAGGACTATCTGATTCTAAATTCCAACTTCTAGGAGTGCCTGGTTGGCTCAATCAGAAGAGCACTCTACTCTTGATCTTGGGGTTGTGAGTTCGGGCTTCCGCTGGGTGTAGAGATTACTTAAATAAAATAACTTTTAAAAGACATAAATACATACATACATAAATAGACCCCACCCTCTCTCCTAATTGACCAGGGAATGTAGGTTCAAGTGAAGGGCTTGGTAATCTCTTTCCAGGGAAAAAGGAAGGCCTGGCAGGTCTGAGCCTCAAGTTTTTGGAGATGCTTTTGAAATGGGGGTGCAGATATCCTCAGGTGGCTGTCCAGCCTCAGCTACGTGGCCTGAAAGTCACAAGGAGGCTCACCTCTGTCGTCTACAAAGTTCTGCCTGCTGTAACCTCCCTCCCGTTGACCCAGAGGAGATAGGTAGGATTAGTGGCTAATGATTGCAGGCCCCTGTTTTCCAGGACCACGTCCACGCTGGAAAGGGAGAGGGGCATGGAACTGGCCACTGCCCATTTCCCAGTCTCAGTTCAGTTCTTGAAAATGCAGCGAAAGCCCTTTCCTGCCCTTCCTCCAGGGCTGTGAGCATCAGACATAAAGCAAGTGCACGTTAACACCCCTACAAGTTAAATGGGGAAATACAGGGGCGCCTGGCTGGATCAGCAGGTTAAATGTCTAGATTCTGGCTCAGGTCATGATCTCATGGTTCATGAGTTTGAGCCCCACATTGGGCTCTGTGCTGATAGTGCGGAGCCTGCTTGGGATTCTTTCTATCTGCCCTTCTCTCCTCTCTGCTCACTCTCTCTCTCTCTCTCTCTCAAAATAAATAAATAAACTTTAAAAGATTATTTAAAAAAGAAATGAGGAAATAAAGAAAATATATTGAGGTTTTAACTCTATAAGTTTCTGTGATTATATGTTGTTTTATAAATAACAATATATTGTTATATATTTATTTAATATATATTTAAGTTTTATATATTTGTATAACAAATATATATTTATTATATATTTAAGTTTTAACACATTTTAAATATATTAATCTTTAGCAAAATTTATTCCATTTCAAGAGCTTTTATGGTGACACTAAAACTCTTGTTTTGTTTTTAAAATCCCTTTATTAAATTAAAGAAGGTAATCTATAGCTATGTGTTCGTACATGGTCTTATTGTAGCTTATTTGTGTTTTATAAATTGAGTGATTTGGAAAAAAGTTAAAGTTTGTCAAGTGTTTGTCAATATCAAAAACATGTGTGGGGGTGCATGGGTGGCTCTGGTTGTTAAGCTTCAGGCCATGATCTCATGACTTTATGGCTCATGAGTTTAAGCCCTACATTGGGCTCTCTGCTGTCAGCACAGAGCCTGCTTAGGACCTTCTGTCTTCCTCTCTCTCTGTCCCTCCCCCTCTCATGACCTCTCTCTCTTTCTCTCTCAAAACTAAATAAGCATAAAATGTGTGTGTGTGTGTGTGTGTGTGTGTGTGTGTGTGTGTGTGTGTGTGTGTGTTTTATACTTACGGGTCCATGATTCCAATATTATAGAGATCATTGTCTTAGACTTAGAGAATTAATGTTTACTGACTACCAATCTTGTTATATCACATGCCCGACCGCCTGCAAGATTAATATCTGATTCAAGGGGAAGCCATTTCCCCAAGAATTTGTGTATTTTGTCCAATCTTTCATAATTATAGAGCTGAAGATCTGAACACGGGCTCCTCTGATCCCCAAATACCCATGTTTTTCATTTGTTTGTTTTGTTGTTTTTTGCTTAAACACATATTTAATAACTTCCTTGCTTCCTTGCAGTTTCACGGTGGGGTGCTCACAGGAAATTTGCTGGCTTCAAATATAATCAGTAAATTTTCATTAATTCTTTCCCTGGGTGTCCACAATGTTGAATATATATGGCTGTAGAAAACATATATGACCCAGTCAGACAGATGTTTGGAGGCTCTAATTCAATGCATCCAAAAGAGAGCTATTTGCAAATTAAAACCCCATTCCATGGGCTTTCTGGTTTGCCTAGGTCAGTGATTCTTAAAATTTTTCAGGTCCACTGGAAATTAGACTCCATAAAGGCAGGCATTTGTCTTGTTTTATTCACTGCTGTACTTTTTACACCTAGACCCTGATAAACACTCCAAGAGTATTTGTTGAATGAAGACAGACTCCTTTGAGTATCTGAGAAAAGCTATGGACTATCTTCCCAGAAAAATGCACAGAGGCACACAGGCAAAGCCATGCATAGCATATTCAGTGGACCCCCCACCCTGAAACCTATCCGTGATATGTAAGAGCTTAGATTATTTTCTCATGAGGAAATAGCCCTTGACACTTTCCATGATGGACGGGAGCAAAGCCCTTGGGCTCTGGACTTATCCATGTTGATGGGCACCTGGGCAGTGTGAGGCCATCAACACTTTGGCTCACTCCACGCTTCACCTATTTGATCTGAATACCTGGGGCCCTTTGGAATCTGCGAGAAGAAGAAGAGGAATTAATAGCCACCACTCAATGAGGTTATGTAATTTGCCAGGTACTATATTATGCCTTTTACATATAATTGATCTAATCTTCATGTCAACCCTACTAAGTTGATATTGTGAGCCCTATTTTTCATCTTTTAAAATTTAACTTTCGCTTTTGAGATATGTTGACACAGTGTATTAGTTTCAAATGCGCAGCATGATGATTGGATGTTTGTATGCATTGCAAAATGATCACCATAATAAGGCTATGTAACATCTGTCACGAAACGTAGTTGCAAAAAGAGGGTGTTTTTTTTTTTTTTTTTTTTGTCTTTCTTGTAATGAGGACTTTTAAGATATACTCTTACGGCAACTTTTTTGTTTGTTTGTTTTTTATTTATTTCTAGAAAAGAGAGAGAGACAGCGTGAGCAGGGGAGGGTCAGAGAGAGAGGGAGTCACAGACTGAAACAGGCTCCAGGCTCTGAGCTGGCAGTCAGCACAGAGCCCGACGCGGGGCTCGAACCCACGAACCGTGAGATCATGACCTAAGCGAAAGTCGGACGCTTAACCGACTAAGCCACCCAGGCGCCCCTCTTATGGCAACTTTTAAACATGGCAATGTCATTATCATTGACCGTAGTCGCCCCTGCTACACCTTACATCTTCACGACTTACATCTGTTATAACTGGAGATTTGTACCTTTTGACGCCCTGCATCCATTTTGCCTCCCTTCCCCTCCCAACAAATCACCAATTGGAAGAGGCCAAAAAGAGACTAAAAGGCAAGAGCATTTCACTGGAGCACACGTGACAGTCACACCCTGATTATCCGGAACCAATTGTTTCCATGGCTTGACAAAGTAGTAAAAGCTTAAGAACACCAGGGTCCAGTGTGCTCTGTGAAACGGCATCTCCTGACAGACATTCTCTCATTCGAGGAAAAAAAAAACTCCCAAAGAGACATGAGGTAATCCCCAAATAAGATCTGGGTTCAAATTTGAGTTGATATGCCCAGGGCTGACAAATATTTCATATTTATTAGGGCAAATTTCACACACACACACACACACACACACACACACAAGCAGAGACAACAGTTGAAGGAAGTGCCATGTTGTCTCGGCAACAATCAGATTTCTGCCAGTCTGGTTTCATCCACTGCGCTACATGCTTCTTGCAATATTTTTTAAGTAATTTTTTTTTCCTTGATGCCTCAAATGCATCCCAGTAGAGGCAACTTGACTCATGTTTAACATAGCCAATTTTTTTTAATAGTTGAAAGAGCAAGGAATTTGTAGGCAACATTATCTACTTGTCCCATGTAAAGAGAGTGCAATTTTACATCGTGCACATGCAGAGAAGAGAAGGACCTCCACCAGCATGACCAAATAGACTGAGAAAGTCCTTCTTTCAGTCTGGCAGGTTCCCCAGGATGTGTTGAATCAAACTGTATTCCCCGAAGTACTTGGGTCTTTTATATTAGTTTCACTAGGGTAGTTCTGGTTCATACTTGTAGCGGTGCTTGGTAAATGAGAGGCCACCTGAGAAGCAATTAAACTAAACCAGAAAATCTTTCCTGTTCATTTCATCTTGTCCTTAAATAGTTTACACATCAATTGAACTGGGAAGAGCTCATGGTGGTTTATGGTGATTACTCCAGTAGGGGTCAGCGCCTAATGAGTTGGGTACTTATCTGTGACCCCAACAAGATGACTGTAAATGAACAGATAAGAGGACCGTGGAGACTTGTTCTCAAAGCTGCCCAAGGAATGAAGATAACAGAAGCTGATGGAATTAGGTAGACAGAAAAGCAGAGCTGGCGAAGCCCGGTAGATTGTAACATCTAGGGCTCTTTTAGTTAGAAAAATAAGGTGCTTACCTTACTCTGGACACATTACAAAATGCCTATTCAACTCACTCTCTCTTCTGGTACCACACTTCCTTGTCTTTCTGGTAAACGTGTGGTTCCCATCAAGAGATGCCACTGAGGATATCTTCACTTATTGCAGAAGATCTATCAGCTTACTGGAATGGGCAAGGAAGCTGACTTGCGTGTACCACCACAGCGACATACTGAAAATGGCAAGGCGAAACAAAACAAAGTCTTAGGAAAGGTACGCTTGTGGTATAAATGATAAAATTGTAGCAACACACCATATGGCATAATCAAAATGCTCAATAATTTGCAGAGTAGAACCAGTAATCTTTTTCTTTCCCACTTACTGGCTGAATTAGCTAGGAGTTTTTCAGTTTTGTTTGTCTTATTTTGTTTTTCTTTTTGTTTTTCTGTGAGATGTTGTATAGCAACCAATGAAATCACAGGGGCTTGCAGCAACATATATTTGTTTCAAGCTTACGGGATGAAGTTTGGCTGCTGTTCAGCTGACCTTAGCTAGGCTGGGCTGGGCTACCTTAGATCTGGGTCTGTTCCCATTTTCATCCCAAGACCCAGGCTGAAGGAATATCCATTTCCTGGCGTCTACTTTTACAAGGGCAGATGGAACTTGCTAACTTCTTTAAGCTTCGGCGTGCTATGAAAGTAAATTGCATGGTCAAGTCCAAACATAGGTGGAGATGTATACTCCACAGACTCTAGTGGAAGGTATTGCAAAGTCATGAAAAAAGAGGCACAGAGATAGAAAGTCTCTTCGGAGAGTGAGGAGTCGGGAACATTAATTCAACCTCCCACAAAAAACCATATAGATGGCCAATTTCTGCCAAAATTGGCAGAAATGTGTATCAGTGTCTCAAGAGAACTTGTGTTGGTCTGCTGAACTGTGGCTACTTTGGCAACACAGAGCACTGTCCGGTTCTTGGGAGCCTTAAGCTCTAGCTCCTTTGACAGTGGGACCAATGATCCAATTACACACATTGGCATGGAATAAGGCCATGTTCTCCAACCAAACGTCACCACTTTGACAGGGACTATTGACTCCCTATTAAGTGGTTTAATAGAAAGGTTGTTATTTTAGTTGAAAAGATTTCTTCCTCCCTCCCTCCCTCCCTCCCTCCCTCCCTCCCTCTCTCTCTCTTTCTCTTTCTTTCTTTCTTTCTTTCTTTCTTTCTTTCTTTCTTTCTCTTCTCTTCTCTCTTCTTTCTTTCTTTCTTTCTTTCTTTCTTTCTTTCTTTCTTTCTTTCTTTCTTTCTTTCTTCCTTTCCTTAAATGTTTATTTATTTTTGAGACAGAGACAGACAGACAGAGCATGAGCATGAGCAGGGGAGGAGCAGAGAGAGAGAGAGACACAGAATCTGAAACAGGTTCCAGGCTCTGAGCTGTCAGCATGGATCCCAACACAGGGCTCGAACTCACAAATGGCAAGATCATGACCTCAACCGAAGTTGGACATTTAACCAACAGAGCCACCAGCCGCTGAAAAGTTTCAAAATGGAGGGGACTCCTGTGGCAGTTAGCTTTCAGGATTAATAATTTTTTTTCTTCCTGAGTTGCTTGAGGGAAGCTGGCAAGTTCTATGGGTTTGGTGGGAAGCACAGAGGCATTCCATCTCACGTTGTGTTCACTGGTGCCCCGGAAGAGACAAGACACCGCAGCAGGTGGACCATGGGATGGACGGGAATGACAGCTGGCACGTCCTGCCTCTCACCCTGGGTGGTTTGCATCGTCTGTGATGAGGCTCACATGCCCAGGCACCTCTGCTGCTAGATCTATAACAGGACTGAGGAGCACTGGCTGGGAGTCAGGAAAACAACCGCATGGGTGTGAGGATGGGTGGTAACTGACTCTAAGCCTTGGTGTCTGGGAGATGGTACAGTGTGTGGTGAAGGCTGAGACCACGTGCAGGGCACTGGCCCGTCTAGAAGAGAAGCCATTCACTAATTAGCTCCCGCTAATCGCCAAGTGCAAGTGTGGTGTTTGTGTTGGCAGATATTAGAGTTTTTCAGGAGAAGCCAGACATCTAGACAAAATCTCCTAATATTTGAAATGTTGACAAGGATAATACAAGCCATAGAAAGGAAGGGAGGGAGGAAGGGAGGGAGGCACGGAGGGAGGGAAGGAAGGAAGGAAGGAAGGAAGGAAGGAAGGAAGGAAGGAAGGAAGGAAGGAAGGAAAGAAGGAAGGAAGGAAGGAAAGAGGAAGAAAATCACTTAGCAGATTACCCTATAAGTAAGACAGAAGCCCTTCACAAGGCAAGGACAGCCAGGATGGCCAGTCTGTGACTTCAATGTACGAGATGGCATCTGTAAGTGATACAGTTACTCTCAGCTTCTCCTGAGTCAGACCATCAGGCTGTAGCCTCATTACTTTGTAAGAGGTGACATGAATCCCATAAATAGCAAATCCATACTCAAACATAAATACACAAATGAGTTTTTAAAGCAAAGCATCCATGATTAAGTAACTATACACTCCTTTGAATTCCCCATGGTATTTACTCCCAGGAATGTGGATAACAGAATTTGGAATCGGGATATAATTTAGGACTTACTAGTGCAATAAAAAAGAATGAGCAGGTATTTATAGAATGTGTATTGTGAGTCAACACCATGCTAGGCACTGCCTGGTCAGTAGCATAAGGGTGGCCCCTCGATGTCCAGAGGGGACACTGGCATAAAGGGCTATGGCTGTGGGGACAGCCAGCCCTGGTTTCACTTATGTTGTCCTCTTACAGGCTGTGGGCTTTAAACAAGGGCTTAATCTCCTAAACCTGCCTTTCCGCTTGGAAAGCTGCATACTTCTTAGAGTTGCAGAATGAATTCATGATCGATTACTTAAAATCCTAAGTTCGTGCCTGATAAAATACCCAGGAGAACTTTTTAACATTTCTGTGACTCAGTTTCCTCATCTATATAAGGGGATAATAATAGTTCCTGGTTGAGAAAAATAATATATACATATGTAGGTAATAATATATACATATATATAGTAGCTGTTTTCTTCAATACATGCCGGAGGCCGGCTCCAGCAGGTCCAGGGGTCCCTGAAGGATGGACGGTGTTGGCGAAAGAGAGTGAGAGAGCCCCGAGATCCTTTCTGATCACCAGGCAGGCATCTCTGTCCTGTCGGTTTTGGTGTCTTTATTTTAAAGTTCAGCAACAACACGAGGTCAGAGAAAAAAATTTCTTATAATGGGAGGCCTTTTATGATATCAGTTGCAGAATTATTCCAACCAAGGGAATAACAGAATATTCTTAATGAAAAACAGGATAACATACAAGTTAAATTGTATATAGATAAGCTAGGAGTTATTCTGTCTGGCTCTCAAGAGGATAAATGTTTCTGAATTGGTTTATTTGTGGAAACTAACATGGGGGCCCTAAATGTGTCCGTGTTTGTACCTGGGTTTATGTTTTAGCTACTCTTATCTATCCTCATCCCAGATGCCAGTGTAAGGGAGGGTGTTTGTGGAATGCAGGCCTTGAGGAAGGGACTGCCATGCTTCACCAATTAGCAAAGATATATGTAGTAACTGTGTTCTGCCCTTAACCCCAAAATAGGCTCTTTGTCTCAAGGCCAGACTCAATTGTAACTCTTGTGTTTTTAACCCCCTTTATTATGCAAGTCTTGGGTCTGCAAGGCCCATAGGAAGAGCCTTTTGACAATCACCCACAGAGCTTTCATCTAAAGTCTCTTTTGTAAAGGCAGGAATATGTTTTTCCTTATGAGGTATCTATGTGCAGAATATTGGTCTGATACGGAATATTGTGAGGTCTGGTCAATACCAGCACAACACGAGCCAGTAGTAGTAGGAGATACCAGTTTTCATTTCTCATGGCTGGAGCTGTGCAAACACTACCATTTCTTTGCTGTGATTGCCATCCAGAGAGGCCGGTGCGGCTCCCGGCGAATACATATCACTATTATTATATAGACTTATTATTGGAAAAAATATATCAACACTGTAATGGTCTTTCTTGTCCCAAATAAGATACTTTTCATAAACAGAATGCTCTTTGTAATCCCAGGAACTTACTGGCCCTTTGGGTCACCCTTTCCTGTGAGTGGAAGTGGTAATTAAGTGCTTTGGTTTATAAGAGAGAAAAATGAGAGCTCCTCCTCTCTGGCTGTGTCAGTGTGCAGACAGAGGTGGGCACAGTATTAGCATGGGACTTGCTACCAGCTCAAGGGGACAGAAGTCACGTGTGTGTTGTCTTCTCTCATATCCATAGGATCAGACCCATGGAAGATATTTCATGTGTCCATACAAGCATGCGCACACAGACAAGATGAGTGGATTAAGTTAAGGTAGGAACAAATTTCAGTGGAACAATGACCTTCCTGCTCCTGTTTTCCTGGAGCCCAGCTCTCCACAGGAATGGCATGAGGGTAGGACCCTTGGATGCTCAGTGCATGCAGACCCTTGGGACGAGGAGGAGAAGGAGCAGGTAGGGAAGAGGGCAGTCAAGGAGAGAAGAAGAAAATGAGCTGTGTGATTTTGTGATAGCTTCACTTTCCAGCTTGTAAATTGCATTCTTTCGGAAGGATTGAAAAAGAGAAGAGCAGGTGGGCTAGATTCTTCACGTCCTCAGTCATGCGTCTCGGAGGAAAAGGCTTAATTTACTTAGTCCTCAGTTTCCCCATTTACAACAATAACATTTAATTGTCTGAAAGGTACTTGGAGATCCTCGAATGAAAGGCACTCCATAAAAGCAAATGGTTCTCATTATCCTGTGGGCTCTTTGCTCCTGGCATCCAGGCAACTCGTGCGGTAGACGTCGTCGATGCCAGGGATGGATGTCGCCTGGGAGAGCAGTTAAGGAGAAGGATGCAGGGACGCGATGTGGGCTGCTGGGGAACAGAGAGAGCAGACTGGCAGTTTTCTGGTGGTTGCTTAATTGAGAGCCCCTCCTGCTCAGAAGGAAAACCTGGCAGAAAGCTTTGTTTCATATGAACAGAGTCTCCAGAACAGTGAGCGGAGGTAAGAAGCAAGCCGAAGTGGGGCTCTGTTTGGGGGAGGGCTTAGCAGAGAAGCAGGGATGCCATCTGTCACCTCCCTCCCGTCACCTGGCTGAGACAGGGCTCCCCATGGTGCATGGGTTGTTCTGGAACTTGAATCATGAGAAACAGCTGTGATCCATCCTCCTTAGGTATCCCATCAGCTCCTTTTCCTGGGCCCCTAAGAACCGTGTAAGCTGCCCTGCAAGGTGATGCCACAGGGTGTGTGGAGTGGTCAGGGCGGGTGGGCTACTGAGCTGCTAAAGGCTCAGGAAGCCCACCTCCAAAAAGTATCTCAGTGAGTGAACATAAAGCAAACTCAGAGAGAGAGGTGGTTTCCAAACGCAGGTGCACGCGCATTCTGGTACATGTGTCCACCCAAACACAAGCACATAAATGTATACAGACCGTGAACGCATCTGTGTACGGAGTTGCGGAAGATTATATCTTTATTAAGAAAGGGAGAGAGGAATTATAGAGGTTTCATTATTTGCAAGGTATAGTGTTATTCAGCCTAAAAATTTTAGAAACAAAAAACATGTTAAAACTAAACATTTTTTAAAGTTCATTTAGCTATTTTGAGAGAGAGAGAGAGACAGAGAGAGAGACAGAGACAGAGAAAGTGCATGTGAGCAGGGGAGGAGCAGAGAGAGGAAGACAGAGAATTCCAAGCAGGCTCCACAACAGCGCAGATCCTGACACAGGGCTCAATCTCACAAACCGTGAGATGATGACCTGAGCCAAAATCAAGAGTCGGATGGACGCTTCACCCACTGAGCCACCCAGGCGCCCCCTAAATAGACATTTTCAAATAAATGCCCCATACCAATATACTTTGCACACAGTTGAAATTCAGTACTTATTGTATGGATAAATGGAAGCAAAGAAGGAAGAAAAGGAGAGAGAGAGGGACAGGGGAAGTCTGGCTAATTTCAAAGCAGAACCAACTCTAGATGACACGGGGATGGCCTTGACAGTCAACCTCTTCTTCTTTCATCTAGACTAACCACAAAACTAAGTTCCATCTATAGAAATATTTTAGAGGGAGAAGTGGGACTCTGGCTCCAGGATGGCTTGGACACAATATTTCCCCTATGTCCTGCTGTCTTCTAGAACATTCTCTCTCTTTTTAGGGGGGTTGGGTGGGGATAACAGGGTTAGAACCTTCCTTCTTGGCCTCTGCTTCAAGACGTCGCCGGGGAACCAGCGCCTTGTGATGAGGTCATAGTGAAGGGAGGAAGCCTGACCCTGAAAAGGTAAAGGACCCAGAGAAGGAGCCTGAACGGTGGGGCCAGAATTCTGGGATTAGAGCATTAGCCTCCTGTCCCGGCCTCTGGAGGGTTTCTATGCCTCTATTATTTTCTTCGTTTCTGTTTCGCTATTTTGTGAGGTTCTTTTTAACATTTCTGGCTGTGCTATGGAAAACAAGGGAAAGCTATTGATGTGTCCACACACACACACACTCACTCACTCACACACACACACACACACACACACACACACACATCGGTGGCTTAAAAAAGACGCAATCCCTCGGGAAGGAAGGGTAGTGGAGCAGTGGGAATCCAAACAGAACCTCTCCACCTGCAATCAGGGCAAACTTCAGGAAACGGAGCCATTGCACAGCTGCTGTTCCCTTCCTTGGGAGTTTCCTTCCTGCGCAAAATAAAGCCTCAGAGATTCTGGCTGTCTTTTAAATAAGGGCAACAGTGTGCATTTGAGGAGTCCCAGAAAATAAGGGGGTGTTAGCAAGGAGCTGCAAGAAAACACATGGCCTGATCAATAAAAACCAGCCTCAGAGACTCAGTGTCACTTGTAACCCAGCCCACGAGCCACCGACTGCAAGACACAGATACAAGCCAGAGGTCACGGTCTTTCCAACAGCCACAGAGCAGAGGTGATGGTCAGGGTGGGGGTCAGGTGGTGTGTGCCTCTTGGGGAAACATCACCTGGGAATAACAAGCACAGGAGGAAGTGGACGATTATTCTCTAGGAGATGAGGAGTCAAGTGTCTGCCGACATTGTCCTGTTCCTCGACAGGCATCTGTTTCCACAGCAACTACCACTTGGAGAGAACACTGCCTTCGAGTTCACTATCCCAGCAACATATTCGGGCCGGGCGATCAACTCTGGGTGGGCAGGAGGAGTCCAGAACACGAGTCACTAACCTCACTGGGACTTTGGGGAGGTTGAAGAAATTGGTCCTATGGTTAGTGCATCAAGGTGGCTGGCAGCACTGGGGTGGAACCCCACCCTGGCGGGGGGGTGGGGGGGGATTCTGCTGAGTTCCTGCAGGTCCTGTCCCCCGTGACGCTGGGTCCTCATCCTGGCAATTTGATGCTGACGACAATGGTGATGGTGCTGATAACAAGGGCACTATTGGAATGGGGGTGATCGTAACAGAACCGAACACTGACTGCTAAGTGCTTCACAAGCATCTTCTTAGTTTGCGCCCAAAAGCTGTGAAGTACATGCTATTCCTGACCCACTTTACTGATGAGGGAACAGCGGCTCAGAGAGGTCAAGCAATGTGTCTGGAGGCACACAGCCAGGAAGAAGGAGCTGATATATGAACTCAGCTCTGTGTAACACCAAAGTCACTTTTTATTTTCAGGAGCAGGAATGCTTAAAAGCTCAGATTCTGGGAGCACCTGGGTGGCTCATTCACTTAAGCATCTGACTCTTAATTTCGGCTCAGGTCATGATCTCATGGTTCGCAAGCTTGAGCCCTACCTCAACACAGAACCTTCTTGGGATCCTCTTTCTCTCTCTGGCTCTCTCTCTCTTTCTCTCTCTCTCTCTCAAAATGGATAAATAAACTTAAAAAAAAAAAAAAAAAGCTCAGATCCTGCCACAGACTACCTCAATCCAATACTGGTCACCCCTTCCCAGCTGGGGCACCTTCCCCAAATCATGTGATTTCTCTGTGTCCAAATGTCATCATCTGTAAAATCGGAATAACAATAACACCTCCCTCCTAGGGCTTTCTGTGAGAATTTAAAGAGTTAATATAGGGAGAGCAGTATGTTGCAACCTTTAATGAGCTTATAAATTACCTGGGGATCTTGTTAAAATGGGCTTTCATTTGGTAGGTCTCGGGTGAAGCCTGAGGGTCCACATTTCTGATGAGCTCCCAGGGGCCGCAGGGGGCCAACCACACTCCAGGCTAGCAAAACGGTAAAGCACTCGGAACAGGTCACGATAATCAATAACGAAGTGTGGGCTGCTACTATTATTATTTTTGCCTCCCTTAGCCACCGCCCTGACTTGTCCTGA
This sequence comes from Proteles cristata cristata, assembly GCA_017311185.1. Lineage (NCBI taxonomy): Eukaryota > Metazoa > Chordata > Mammalia > Carnivora > Hyaenidae > Proteles > Proteles cristata. The sequence goes on along the minus strand of JAESUZ010004500.1, from coordinate 52,696 downwards.
GGGTTGTATCCCGGCAGCCACCTCGGCCCCTTTATGCAAACACAAAAGACCGAAGAGCCACAAATTTGGGGTGAGCACAAACAGGCCCTTCCAATAAACAGCCTTCATCTTCTGCACCTGCCTGAATTCATTGACTGAGCACCTGGAGGCTTCACTTCTACCGGAGCCTTCGCGAAAATACTTTTGCCCCAAAAAGAGAGACAAGGGGATTTGTCTTCTTTGGGTTCCTTCTGACCCAAGCAGGGGGAGGCTGGGAGGAGCCGGGGGACTGGGGCCACACGCCGACTTAGTGTGCTGTGGGATGTGATGCCCAGACCTCCCTTCTAGGAAGCTGGGGTCACAGCCAGCAGGCAGGCTCCACTGGGGCCACTTCCCCATTGCGTCTGCCACAGCACTGGCTGCTGGCGACAGCGGCCTGATCAGCCAGCTCTGGAGGGTTCGCTCACTACAGAGTCCCCGGACAGTCGGTCAAGGCTGCCCTGGAGACTTGAGTATCCCTGCAGACTTGTCTGTCTCCTCACACCTGCTTCCTCGCCCTCTCAAGGACGCTGCTGTTGTAACCAAAGACCACAGATGCAGTGGCTTCAAATAGCACACATGTAGGATGGTTCTGGAAGCTTCCCTGGGCTACAATTAAGATGCTGGCAGTTCGACAGGCCTTCTGAAGGCTTTCGGGGAGAATCTATATCTTTGCTTTTTCTGGCTTCTTGAGACTGGATTCTTCGTTGGCTCATGGCCTCTTACTCTTCAAAGTCAGCAACTTCACAAACATCTGCAAACCTCCCTTGAACACCTCTGCTTCTACCTTAAGACACTGCCTTCTTGTTTGTCCATCCCTCCTGACTTCTGACCCTCCCTGCTGTGTGAGCCCTGTGATTGTATTGGACTCATCCAGATAATGCAGCCTAATGTTTCCATCTCAAGATCCTTAACTTATTCACACCTGCAGAGTCCCTTTTACCACTACATTAAGGTAGGCATTTGTGGGGCTAACATTCTCCTGCCCACAGGCACCCCTTAACAAATATGGCGCATGTAAGATTCCATCTCAGAAACTGCTCTTTGGGGAACTCCACTTGCAATGCTACTATTTAGAAACGCCGCTTCCACAAGGCTGGCGTTGTTTCAGGTCTGGACTGTTCACACTGGAAAGGGGTGAGAAAGGGACAGCCGTGTAGATTCCCTGAAGCATGCAACAGTCCAAACGACACCTTCATACCTGGTGACAGCATGTTCAGTTGGCTTTAGAGGATATGAGTATGTCTGTCTGTGTAGTCAAGAATTAACTTTACCCAGGGGCACCCAGGGGGCTCAGTCAATTAGGCATCCTGACTCTTGGTTTCGGTTCAGGTCACGATCTCACGGTCCGTGAGCTTGAACCCTGCATCAAGCTCTGTGATTACAACGCAGAGCCTGCTTAGGATTCTCTCTCACCCTCTCTCCCTCCCTATTTCTCTCAAAAAATAAATCAATAGGGGCACCTGGGTGGCTCAGTCGGTTAAGCATCTGACTTCGGCTCAGGTTGTAATTTCATGGTTTGTGGGTTTGAGCCCCGAGATGGGCTCTGTGCTGACAGCCAGCTCAGAGCTTGGAGGCTGTTTCGGATTCTGTGTCTCCCTCTCTCTCTGACCCTCCCCTGCTCACACTGTCTCTCTCTCTCTCTCTCAGAAATAAATAAAACATTAGAAAAAAAATTTTTAAAAAGTCAATAAACATTAAAAAAAGAATGAACGGGGTGCCTGGGTGGCTCAGTTGGTTAAGCATCTGACTTCCACTCAGGTCATGATCTCACAGTTCATGGGTTTGAGCCCTGAGTCAGGCTCTGTGCTGACAGCTCAGAACCTGGAGCCTGCTTTGGATTCTGTGTCTCCTTCTCTCTCCGATCCTTCCTTGTGTTCTGTCTCTCTCTGTCTCTCTCTGTCTTTCTCAAAAATAAATGAACATTAAAAAAAAAAAAAAGGATTAACTTTACCCAAAGAGAGATCTGGCCTTTTCTCTAACTTCTAGGAGATAATCTCTAAGCCGTTGGAATGACCTGCCTGTAAAGCATCTTTGTTTACCTGAGGGCCTTGAGCCTCACTGTCACTGCATGTGACTTACGGGCTGGGCCTTGGGCTGCGCAGTATGAGCTCAAACTCTAGAGGAGCCCCAAGCCGTGGTCAAGCCACGTGGGTGGTCCCACAGGTTCATGTAATCAAGCCCTGATAAAGACTTTGGACTTCAGGGCTCAGGTGAGTTTTCCTGGTTGGCAATACCCCAAGCGCACTGTGACACTGTCCTTGGGAGAAGAAGGTGCTGCCGTGATTCCAGAGGAAGGTGATGACCGGAAGCTCCACGTGTGGAACCTACCGGCACTCTGGCTGATTTTAATATTCATCTTTTTACCATAATAAACTGTAACATTGCATCTAGTGACTGTCAATGACTCTATGAGTCCCTCTAGCAAATGGTCAAATCTTAGAGTGATTTTGGGGGACCCTGAACTTGCCTTTCGTGTCATAAGTAATGGCGGTCTTGGGGACTAACGAACTCGGCACCGTCTCCCGCACTGTGTTCAGAAAATTTCCTCCTGCAAGTTCTCCCCCACAGATATCCTACGACTTCTTGATTTTCCCTATTCGGATAGTCCCATCAACTATTCTCCCTACCCACCTTCGGAGCAGGGACAAACATTTTCTCCTCTCTAGCTGCTGCAAAACGCCAGTTCAGGGCAACCCTGAGCCTTCTTGGGATGGGAAAAATGTCTCCATTCAACAGCTTACACGCAGGTATGTTAAATGTCAGAAAGAGCTGGGTCCAACCTGTTTTTATTGTGCCACTCTCATAAACCAAACCAGTAATAGAGAGATAAGGTCACCTTCTAGAAAGGCAGTGCACCTGCAAACCACAGACCAGCACAGCATCCTGCTAGGTGACCTACCTCAGTAGGTGCTGATTACAAACAGAAAGAACTGTCCATGGTGGCCTTTGTTTGTTGTTCCTGCCAGTAAGCTCGGGAGAAAAACCGCCCATCAACTACGTTTACCTTATAGGCAGCAAATCTTCATTTCTCCTTTGCTTTTTGGCCCTGGATTTCATTTATATCTTCAGTTTATGAAATTTAGTATGGATTTGCATGGACCTCAGCTGTCCAGGATTAGATTAATTCATAACTTTGGCTCATGATACACCTTGATGATTTCTTCTGGCGAACTAGAAGTCCTTGCTTACTTTGTTTGTATATTTACTTACTTATTTTTAACAGTGTAGGAAGCACCTATGAACTCACCCAAAATCTAGATCCATGACAATGGCTGCTATTGTGTTTTCAGCTCTATTTCCAAACATGTAAAATAATTTGTACATTCTTTTATTTTTGAGTGCAAAATTAGTAAGCTGTTATTTAGAACATTTTCCAAGCAAAGTCCAACATTAAGAGAAAAATATTACCTGTAATTCATTCCCTCATCCTTACCTACTTCACCAACAGCAGTTAATATTCTATTCTGGCATATTCACATTTAAATCTTTTCTCAGGGTGCCTGGGTGGCTCAGTCCATTAAGCATCTGCCTCTTGATTTCAGCTCAGGTCATGATCTCATGGTTGGTTGGTTTGAGCCCCACACTGGGCTTTGCGCTGACAGCATGGAGCTTGGTTGGGATTCTCTCTCTCCCCCTCTCTACACCCTCCCCCGCTTGCTCACACGCATTCACTCTCTCTTTCAAAATAAATAAACTTAAAAAAATAAATATGTTTTCTATACTTCAAGTGATGTATGGAAAATTTCATACCTTGATCTATTGTTTTCCATTACTGCTCACCATTATGCATAAAAACACTTCATGTAAATCTTTCACCTGACATTATATATCAAATAATTTGTTATTCTTAACACTGAACATCCTCATCCTTATTTGGATGGTACCATAAATAATTTAGTAACTGACTTATTCTTAAACATTTAGGCTGTGGGGTTCTTTTGGGAGGTGGGGGGTAATAATACATCACACTACCAAACAATATTTTAGACAAGTGTTAATTCACTTTTTTGCTTAGTGTTCTGTATAGAGTTCTAATTAAAGATTGGGTGTCTGGATCAAAGACTATTAACAGTTTAAATTTGTGGAGGCATATTTTTTAGTTGTTTCCTAGAAAGATAATACCATCGCTAATGACCTTGGCAAGAAAAGTCCCTGTCCTCATTCCACACTTTCCTGGGCCCTTCTTTGACCTTCCTCTGGTCATGATATTTCCCATAGACCAAGGGTTCTATGGGTCAAGGAGATAACGCATTGGGAATCATGACCCTTGACTTCCTAGATCATGCTCCAAGAGCATGGAGTCCTGGAATTGCCTGCCTCAGTTTTCCACTCCTGCTTCCAGAGCTAGAGGGTCCCTTCCCTAGGGCCATTTTCTCAAGAGCGGACTTCAATTGTCATGTCCATACCCCTAGCCCTGCTGTTTGTGGGGTAGGCACCTAGAAAGATCTTGAATGTGTCCATATATACATACGCAAAGCCACTCACAATGCAGATGGAGCTGAGGTGGGAAAAGTATGGAGGACAGGCCAGGAGCTGGGAGCCTAGGGCCGACTCTCCCTGTCCCAAGTTCTTGAAAGAAGGCTTGGGAATCCAAGAATTAAAGTTCATCCAACTCATTAGGAAGGTGTCATTTGTCAAGGTAGGAAGACTGAAAATATTTAACAGTTCATTAGCTTTCTTTGTGACTTTGACATATGTAGACACATGACATGTGGGCCTCCAGTTGAACCCTTGTCTTGGGCCCTGAGCTTGTTTGTGGAGGGCCTGATACCCATATCTACTCTTATCAGCCCATCAGAATTCATCTGAATTACAATAATCCTGTTAAATGGGTGAAAAAAAGTATCTCATGCTTGTTTTCATCTGCATTTTAAACATATTTGATCATATATATATATATATATATTTTTTTTTTTTTTTTTACTTATTTCTAGATTAGAGAGAGACAGCACGACCAGGGGAGGCCAGAGAGAGAGGGAGTCACAGACTGAAACAGGCTCCAGGCTCTGAGCTGGCAGTCAGCACAGAGCCCGATGCAGGGCTTGAACCCACGAACCGTGAGATCATGACCTAAGCAAAAGTCGGACACTTAACCGACTAAGCCACCCAGGCGCCCCATCATTAATATTGTTATCACTGACTTTTTTAAAAAATTCAAGTATAATTGAATTTATATGTTATAATAGTTTCAGGTATACAGTATACTATGATGAATAGACCATAATTTGATAGTTCTATACACTACTCAGTGCTTATCATTCTTAATCCCCTTCACCTATCTCACCCCCCGCCCAAATCTGTTTTTTTTTATGGAGCTGGGAGTTTGTTCTCCATATCTGAGTCTGTTTTTTTTTTATTTGTTTCTTTTTTTCTTTGCTCATTGGTCTTGTTGCTGAGTCATTCATATGTTCATGTACTTAATGATTTATGTCTTTGCTTATCTACTGGGTGTCAGTGTTCTTATAAGTTTGTAAGTGCTCTCTCTGTATTAAGGATGGTAACCTCTGTAGTATGTATAATAGCTAACCTAGAGCTAGGTATGTGGTGTCTGTCTAATTCCTACCCCGAGGTGTCTAGGAGGATAGAAGAGAGGGGGTCAATAAGTGAGGAACAAGTAGAACCTGAGAGAGCTCTGGGGGGGAGTCCCCATTTGGTTATTGAGGGGTGGATCACTAATATAACAAGGGGAGTCAGCCCAATGAGGAGAATGAGAGCAAGGGGAAAAGCCCAGGGTCCAGCATTCTCAGAAAGTCCTGAGACTGCGGGTCCTCCCCTGGGCTTGGGTTTGCTGTTAGCAAATTCCTGGACTGGTGATTCACACCAGGGTCCTGCCCCTGGGCACGGACTGGTAGTCAATACATCCATGAAGAACTGAATTCTCGACCTAAGTTGAATCTAGCTCACTCAATATCCCCAAGCAGAGCCAACTCCTCTGCTAAAGTCGTATCCAGTCAACAAAGAGTCCGTCTCGTTCGACTACAAATGGGCAAGTCCCCACCTCAGGGGCCTTCCTCCCATTTTCTTCTGCAAACACCTAAGTAGATTCTCTTCATTTCTTTCGGATAGTTGGCCAGTAAATGCTTTAATTACAAGTTGAAAGGAATAAAATAAAATCATCTGGTGGAATGGTTTTAATTAGAATTTAGTGAGTCGGGCAAGCAATTAGTGCATCTATGAATGGGGACTATACACACATATTTGTCTCTGTTGAGCTTCACTGATTTAAATGGACATTTGACTTCAATTTCTCAAGTTAAACAAAGGCCATTATAATGGTACTACTGCTACTAATGTAGCCTGAGCCAACAGAGAAATGGTAGAAGCTTACTCCGGGTCCTCCTTGATCCCAACGACACGACTTCATGGTGATGCCACCAGCCTTAGTTTTAAAGACAGCCATGGAGTTCTTAATATTCTTAAGATTACTGATTCATTTTAAGTTAGGCCTAGGGAGAAAAGGGAACTGTGAAGGAAGAAAAAGGGACAGTGCCGCGTATGAACACGTGCTGTATGCCAAGCACCAAACAAGGAGGGTATGTCCACCATCTCCTTCCCTTCCTCTGCACAGCAGCCTGTGTACTAGGCGCTATTATAGATGCAGTAATAAAAAAAAAAAAAACGAGGGGCGCCTGGGTGGCTTAGTCGGTTGAGCATCCGACTTTCGCTTAGGTCATGATCTCGCGGTTCGTGGGTTCGAGCCCCGCGTCGGGCTCTGTGCTGACTGTCAGCTCAGAGCCTGGAGCCTGTTTCAGTCTGTGACTCCCTCTCTCTCTGACCCTCCCCTGCTTACGCTGTCTCTCTCTCTCTCCTAGAAATAAATAAAAAAATATTTAAAAAACAAAAAACAAACAACAAAAAAACAAAACGAAACTGTAGACCATAGATGAAGTCATTCCCCTGTTTGAACAGCAGTAGAACTTTGGATAATCTGAATCCAAAGTTCTGGCACCTCCCAAAGGATTTGGAATCATATATATATGATCATATATATATCACATATTTCATATATTTTTGTCTATATATTTCATATATATATTTATGAAAAAAGAAAAAGAGAGAAAGACAGAAGGAAGGAAGGAAAGAAAGAAGGAAGGAAAGAAAGAAAGAGAAATAAAGAAAGAGAGAAAGAAAAGAAAGAAAAAGAGAGAGAAAGAAAAAGAGAGAGAAAGAAAGAAAAAGAAAGAAAGAAAAAGAAAATGAGAGAGAGAGAGAAGAGAGAGAAGAGAGAGAAAGCAAGCAAGCAAGCAAGCCAGAAAGTGGAATTCCCCTAGAACAGACTGTTTTTGTGTCCCAGGGGTGAGCTCACCCTCCAACTTGAAGGTGAGGCTTACAGTTTCTATGAGTGAAGCTGGTCCTTCCCACAGGCCAAGCCAGTGCCACACCACTGGTTCTCAGTCTTGACTCCACATCAGAATCACTGGGGAGCTTTAAAAAAATTTGAATACTGGGCACCCCCCCCCCCGGAAGTTCTGGTCTCACTGGGATGGGCACAGGCTGACGTGGGCATTCTATGACATTCCTCGGGTGTTGCTGCTGCACAGTCAGGGCTGCACACCACTGAGCTCCGTGCACAGGATGCGTTGACAGAAGGCTGTGGAAGTCCCATTTAAGACTGAGAATATCTCTACCCTTAGCTTAGCAAGCATGTGCCCATGACATTCCTCTGAGGTCTATTCTAGCCCCATGCAGGAGGCCTGGCAGAGAGCCAAGCAGTGGAGTGATCCCAGGGTCAGTCTCATACTGGCCTCGTGATCTTGACCAGGCAGGTTAATCTGACTCCTAGTTATCTATAAAATGGAGGTGAGAACAATCTGGTAAGGCTAGAGGAAAGATTTAAAAAAAAATTGCATTCCTGGGCACGTGTGTGCCTCAAGTCAGTTAAGTGTTTTACCCTTGGCTTCGGCTCAAGTCATGATCTCATTGTTCATGGGTTTGAGTCCCACGTCGGGCTCCGTAAGCATGGGGTTTCCTCCGGATTCTTTCTCTACCTTGGCCTCTCCCCCACTCTCACTGTCTCTATCTCAAAATAAACAAATGAACTTAAAAAAAATAGCGTTCCATTAGAGGATTGAATCTGCCAATAGGCTTTGTGATCTTCCAGAAGGGAAACTATAGCATTTGATAGCACACGATGTGCCGTAAACCTCGTGTTTCTTTGGTTTTCTGGATGCTATCTTAACAAGGACACTCTGGACTGTGATGTTAATGAGTGACACTGATACTCACAGTGTTTTAGGAGGTATAGAGTATAGACTCTGTCCTGCAGGGGCTCTGGTGTAGGAAAATTCAGGGATGGTGGTATTAATTATATCACATGCTGAGTTTGCACTGTGTTCTAGGTATTGTGGTTAGAGAGATTCACAGAGGTGTGGTCTCTGCCTTCAAGCTATTCATAACTATCATTTGCTAGTCATGGTAGGAATGAGCCAAAACCCAGTGGTGGACACTTAACCAAGCCCCCCAAACCCCCCAATGGAACACTCATTAGTACTGAATGCAACTAACAGTCTATGGGACTCTTGTCTGGGAAACCTCATCCTAGTTTGAACCGCGCAGTAAAAAGATATTCACAGGAAAGAGGCGAGCGAAATGGTCAGCTGCACAGGCGAGACCTCACAAGGCGCCTCTCATTTGACAGAGCTTGGCCACCAGCTTTCAAGTTGAGACGTTCCGTTATGTCAATTTACCCACAGGCTGGCTTTTTCTAGGCAATAGACTCACAGATACTAAAAGCAAAAGAAAATGTAGGAAGCCGCAAAAACTCTTTTGATTTCAGTTAAGTTCATCAAGCCGTCCTAGCTTTAGATAGCTCATCTGTAAAATGAAGAATGATCCCACTGATTCTGTGAGCTAGGTATTATTTTAGAAACTGTGGGGGCCATGGGGACTCCTTGGCGCTTTTGACCAAGAATTTCCCCCTCTCTGCCTTCTGGGCACAAGGTAAGATTGTGTGTGCTAACTCTCTTGAAGCAGGATGGGGCCATGTGAGTGCCATGTAAGGAGCTATGTATAGGTCACTTTCAGACCAGCACTCTCTCCAGAGCTCCCTTTCCATCTAGAACGGCCACCAGCCGATGCGCCAGATCGAGGCTGTTCGCCACTGTGATCCCACAAGAGACAGAGCCCCACCTGTTGACGTGCAGTGAACGTAGAATGGGAGCAAGAAGAAACTTGCCATGAGGTTTGGAAATGACTGCAGCCTGGCATAGTTTCACCTGTGTGATTCCAGAATCGCACAAGGTGATACATAACAAACTCGGTTACAGTTCCTGGCTCTGAAGAGGCAGTTTTATTTATTATTATTTTTAATGGGAAGGAGGGACATTTCTTTCTAGATCACTCATAATACACATTTGAACACAGGTCCCTCCATCCTGGTGAGTAGGTAACCTCAGGAAGACAAGTCACATGGCACAAAATGTGTGCAGAGCATCCAATCCAAACTAGTTAGAAAGATTTCTGTTTTGGGAGTTTGTTTGGATTCCTTCCTTCCTTCCTTCCTTCCTTCCTTCCTTCCTTCCTTCCTGCCTTCCTGCCTTCCTGCCTTCCTGCCTTCCTGCCTTCCTGCCTTCCTGCCTTCCTGCCTTCCCCCCTCTCTCTTTTCCCTTCCTTCATTTCTTCTTTTCTTTCAATGCATAATTCTCCTAGGACGTGCTTTGTAATGTAATGTAATGTAAACTGGATTGAATTCCACACCTTGGGCATGAGCTAAGCCTGCTGTTTTTCAGAGCAAAGTGAAAAAGGGACATCGCAGACACCAAAGGCCCCAAATGACAGACAGCCTTCCCCCACCTCAAGCCACCCTCTCCCCCTCTCTTCCCCCTTAAATGGTTCTAGTCGTAGTGCCTCATCCCATTTTACATAATTAGCTGCATTTTTACCTCTGGCTTGGGATGACAGCCCAGCCCTTGTTTGCGTAAACTTGTACACACAAACTGGAAATGTTCCTCATTAGCAACCACTCAGGAGCTTCAGACGGAGGTGGGCTCAACGGAGGCCGGAGGCCGTTCAGCAGCGCGGTTGGCTCTTTTGTGCAGACACTTGACCTGCGTGCTCTTCCCGCTGGGGACTGAAAGCAAACCTTTGTTGGCCTAACATAAAGCCCCAGCTGCTTCCACTGGAGGCGGGGGTGGGGGTAGGGGTTGGGGGGTGTGTGAGGCGTGGCTCCCAGCCCCTCAGCCTCCCTCTCCCTGCTGCAGAGGCTGCAGCCTCCTCCCTGCACATCCAGCCCGCCTGCAGACATTCTGGCTCTGCAGTCAGGAGCCTGCCCGCAAACCCCTCACACATGGGGCTTTTGTAGAGAGTTCCAGCCTCCTTGCTCTGTCTTGGTTTTAGTTCTAGAACCAGAGTCTACCCTCGTTCTGTGCTACCAGCTGGGCTCAGTGAGCGTGCCCCTGCCATGTTCTGGTCAGCAGCCCCTCCTGGGACCGAAACGCCTCTGGTGAAGCATGGCAGCTGCGGGTGTGGACCACTGTGGATTAATTCCTTCCCCTCCCCGCAGGACGCCTACAGAATGCCCTACTGCCTGGGCTTCATCCGTCCTTCAGTCACCCTCCTGTGGGGTCTGCTGCCTTCTCCTCCCTCCTGTCAGATTCTCAGAAGCTGCAGCACGCAAACATTGCTTTTCTGGATCCATTCTACTTCCTACCTGGGTCAGCCGAGTGGGACGGGACTGGGGCCAGTGCCTGCCTCGTCCCACGCTGCACCCCACCCCTCTGGTGCCTCTAACCAAGCCAAGCGTGGGCAAGTGGGGCATACTGACTCAAAATACATGGGTAGGGCCAAAATCATAAAGATGATCCCCAAAAAGCCATGTTTTAGTAAACAGGGTTTCATGGGATGAAGTTATCCAAATTCGTTGTACACTAAGAAGACAAACTTCTCTCTCTCCTGTAGAACGGGACTGAGTAGGATCTGAGGGGTCGTTGCAAGTATCCAATAAAATGCTTGTGAACACTAGCCCAGTACCTGGTACACAAATTTCATCTGATAGGATTGCATTCTCACCCCCCTCCCCTCCATAATCAGGGCACACACCTTTGCCTCTGTATTTCCATCATGGTCTTGGAGCCTTCATGGCTTTTGACTGTGGTTCTTTGAACCCACAGACAGGGCACCTGCAGAGGCGGATCCTCGGAGATCAGGCTCTCTGCTCCATCTGACCCAGATGCTCCCCCTCTTCTGAATGCTATTTAGCTTCGGCACATCACCGGGGATCCACCGGAACTCATCTCTGGTAGGAGAAAGGGTTCTCAAGGCAGGTAATCCTGGAGACTGTTGCCACGAGGTCAAAGCTCCCTCTGCCTTCAAGTGAGATTATGTCCGGGCTCAGCCGGATGAGGATGCCACGTGCAGAAGCCCTGCACGGAGCTTCTACGACCCTCGTCTATTCCACCGCAATCATTGTCTGAGTTAGCTAATGGCAGGGTACGAGGACCTCCTACTGAGATTCCATTACCTTGTAATTTTCAGCTTGTTCACTGTTGCAATAAAGTCCCTCTGTCTTATAATTCCCCAGCACTCACGTCTCATCTTCTCAAGAACTGGAGTACGGAAGATGCTTTCTGCTGGGATTCATTGAGATAAGTTATTGAAGTCAAGCAGAGAGGCAGGCTTCCAGCACTGGGCTATTCATCTCGAAATTTATGTTCGTGCTTCCTTTTCAAGGTCTAATGTAATCACAAACAATGTGCTTCCTATATGTTTAAAAATTCATGCGCTTCCCGTACAACGAAGGCGGAGGGGTGAGGAACCCCCACGCCGGGGGCTCGTGGGCAATAGGAAGCTTGGAACAGCTGACTTGTTTTTGATATAATTTCTATAGGACTGAGATGCTATAGTCACTCAAAGCCATTTGCTGGGGAGTAACCGTATCCACACATACTCATTAACCTGGCCCCGGAGCGTGGCCATGTGTTTGATCTACCAGACAATCTCTTTCTTGAAAGCAGCGGTAGCCCCCACTCCCCTCAAATCTTGCTCTTTGGTCCCTGAGATATGACCCTCCTCTCCCCTCTGTATGGCCATAGCCAGATCACTTCGTGGGTCTCCCTGCCCACAAGGTCCCCTCTCCTCTCCACCCAGCTCACTGCCACCTTTCTGATACCCCTGGAACAGTTTGCTCCTGAGAGCTGCCTCTGTGAGGCCCTTCCAGTCACCAAGGAGAGAAGCAAACTGGAGAGTCTTCAGGGTGGGATTTGAGACCCAGCTGCTCTGCAACCCAGCCGCCTTGAAATCCATCAGCACAGATAGTGAGAGCCACTGGTGAGGGATCCCAGCAAGGCTCCCAGGAGGGAACAGAGTGACCCACAGGGGCCTGGAGTTGCTCCTTCTCAGCCCAAGCCTTCCTCCACTCCCCACAGGTTCCCACAAATAACTTGTGGGGTACGATTTAAGGAAGTAGGGTTCCTAAAGGGACAAATTATTCTGGGGCACCTGGGTGTCTGAGTCCATGAAGCATCCAACTCTTTTCTTTTTTTTTATTTTTTGGGGGGCTGTTTATTTATTTTTGAGAGAGAGAGACAGGCAGAGAGAGAGAGGGAGGCATAGAATCTGAAGCAGGCTCCAGGCTCCAAGCTGTCAGCACAGAGCCCGACGCGGGGCTCAAACTCAGGGGCTGTGAGATCATGACCTGAGCCGAAGTCGGACACTTCACTGACTGAGCCACCCAGGCGTCCCAAGCGTCTGACTCTCGATTTCAATTCAGGTCATGATCTCACGGTTTGTGTCAGCTGGTCTGACAGCTCAGAGCCTGCTTAGGAATCTTTCTCTCCCTCTCTCTCTGACTCTACCCTGTTCTCTCTCTCTAACTCTCTCTCTCTCTCAAAATAAATAAATAAATTTAAATAAAAGCACAAATTACTCTAACAGAATATATCACACTCCTTTCTACTGACAGGTGGGGCCCAGGTCCCTAAATTTTAAACCTATGAGGGCTCATGAGTGCTTTGACTCATAGTGTGTGGCAAAGGTGACCTTAACTGTTGTCTGATGCTCTTGACTTCCCCTTAGGACTCTGACTCCATGTTAGAAGCCCAATCGCCATGAGGCTCCCACGTTATAAAGAAGCCCAAGTCACAGAGAGAGGCCGTATGCTATGGTTGATGGTCTCCACAGAGCCCACCTTCTGAATCATCCTACCCCAGGGACCAGACTCCTGATTCCAGAAGCTTCTAGATGACTCCAGTCCCCAACCTCTGCAGTCACCCTCAGCCACTGAATACTTCTCATCTGTGGTCCTAGACCTCATGCAGCAGAGAGACAAGCCACCCTCGCTGTTCCTGTCCACATTCTTGCCCTACGGAATCTGTTAGCACAGTAAAAGCTTGTGATTTTACGTTGTCACTCAATTTCGGTGGCTGCCTGCACAGCGGTGGTTCGGGGAATGGAGGGAGGTGGTCCTCTATGCGTTTTCTGGGTGTCGTGGGCTCCGTTCAGCCCCTGAATATGAAATATCCAAATCTTCCAGAAGTTCTGACTTCAACCTGGTTCTATTCACCTAACAGGTACCCAGCAGCTACTCACCGGGGGGTCTGGTGTGCAAGGAAATACACAGCTGAAAAGAAGACAATGACCTCCAGTCTGGGGAAGGTCCCAGCTCCAACTCTTTGGACGATGGTGATGAAGCTATTTAGAATTACAGACAGGAAAGCCCTTCCAGAAATTGCAGTCACAAGAAGGCTGGCACCTATTCTTCTTTGGGGCAGTGCCGAAGGAGGGGGTCTCACTTTGGAGGGGAAGGGTGAGGTTGTCCCCTCCGTGTGCACCACCCTCCGGGGAGAGCAGAGGAGATCTGGGCATGAAGGCTGTCCTCAGAACGGACCCTGGACAGCACCCTCTGGCTGATCCTCGGCTTTGCCAGCTGGCTGCAGAGGAGAAGCTGGAAAAGCCTGGTGAAACTGCACAAAGCCGGCCTCGGGAACGACAAAGTGGGTTACAGCTGCCTCTCAAGGCGGCTGTGCCTGATTGCCCGCTATCCCCACTCAGCCCGCTGCCCATGCACCTGCTGATGCGGCCTGTCATGTAGGCGACCTGATTATTGCAAATTCCCTTTCTACCCCATAGATTCCTCAGAAATTGCAAACGCGCTCATCTTTGGCCAGCTTGCCCAGGAAGGTCACTGCGGCAGCGAGCGGGCTCCAGCCACTTGTTCGCCCACTCACACACATGCAAACTGTAAATACGCAGGGTCGTAGCCCTCACCAGCTGCTACTTAACAGTGGCCAGACCCAGGCCGGGCCTTGTGCTGAGGCTGACAAGGCTATGTTCCCACATAGAGCAGCACCTCCCAGGCCTCCCCAGAGAGTCTAATTTTGCTGATGCGGTGTGAAACCTTTTAAAAGCTTCCTAACTGAGAGGATGCACAGCTGGCTTATGGGTTCTGGCCATGAGACGTGGGGCTGGTATTTATTGAGTATCTATTATACGCCAGGACTGACATAATGATATGCTTTCTTGTGTCATCTATAACAAAAAAGTGAAGCATTTCCTCTTGGAGTGAGGGAATGCAAGTGTAAGGAAATTAAAAGCAATTCGCTCAGGGGCGGCTGGGTAGCTCGGTCGGTCGGGCATTGGACTCTGGCTCAGGTCATGATCTCGCAGTTTGTAGGTTCAAGCCCTGTGTGGGGCTCTGTGCTGATGGCTCAGAGCCTGCTTCGGTCACTCTCTCTCTCTCTCTCTCTCACAGCCGTTTCCCTGTTCACACTTTGTCTCTCCCTGTTTCAAAAATAAATAAAAACACTTAAAATTTTTTTATAAAAAATATGGGTGCATTTTGTCGTTTTTATTGTACCTCACTATAGTTGAGAACAAATTAATTGGGGATGATGAAGCCAGCATGGATTTCAGCACAAGTGGGTCTGATGTTACAGGTTCCCGTTCTGCCCTCAGAGGGCCCACGAAGGGACAGTGTCTCCTAGGGGGGAGGACCCATTAACCACTTTCTCTGGATGGGATTAGAAGCCTTGTTTAGGGTCAAGGCGCTCACTGGCTCAGTCAGTGGACTGTGCAACTCTTGATCTCAAGGCTATGGGTTCAAGGCCATGTTGATTGTAGAGATTACTTAAAAATAAAAAAAATCTGGGTGCCTGGGTGGCTCAGTCGGTTGAGCATCTGACTTCAGCCCAGGTCATGATCTCAAGGCTCATGAGTTCGAGCCCTGCATCGGGCTCTGTGCCAACAGCTCAGAGCCAGGAGTCTGCTTCAGATTCTGTGTCTCTCTTTCTCTCTGCCCCTACCCTGCTCACGCTCTGTCTCTGTCTGTCTGTCTCTCTCTTTCTCAAAATAAACATTAAAAAAAATTGTTTTAAGTAGAAAACATCTTATTAAAAAGCAAACAAGTGTCCATCCACAGATGAATAAGTAAAGAAGATGTGATGTGTGTGTGTGTGTGTGTGTGTGTATGTATGTGTGTATATAAAAAAGGAATGAAATCTTGCCATTTGCAACAACATAGATAGATCCAGAAGGTTTTGTAACACTGTGTGAACTAAGTCAGAGAAAGACAAATACCATATGATCTCATTCATATGTGGACATTAAGAAACAAAACAAAAGTGACCAAAAGAAAAAAGAGACAAACTAAAATAAACAGACTCTTAAATACAAAGAACAAACTGGAGGGTGGGGGGATGGGTGAAACAGGTAAAAGGGATCAAGAGTACACTTACCTTGATGAACACTGAGTCATGTGTAGAATTGTTAAATCAGTATATTGTACATCTGAAACTAATATAACACTGTATGTTCATTATACCTGAATGTTTTTAAAAAATTAATTTTTAAGTGTATTTATTTATCTTGAGAGAGAGAGAGACAGAGAGAGACAGACAGACAGACAGAGAGAGAGAGAATAAGCAGGGGAGGGGCAAATGGAGAGAGAGAATTCTAAACAGGCTCCGTGCTGTCAGCACAGAGCCCAACACAGGGCTCAAACTTACAAACTGCAACATCATGACCTGAGCCAAACTCTGACATTTAACTGACTGAGCCATACAAGTGCTCCTAAAAAAATTGTTTTAAAGATGCAACAGGGCTGGGCTCTGGGGGTGGGTGGATGGGTCACAAGACAGTATCTTAACTGTAATGAGCACTCAGAATTTCTCCACATGTTAGGTATCCCTTTCCTCCAGCAGGAAAGAATTTTTGAAAGAGTTTCCATCATGGCAGGGAAAATGGTTTTTATCAGAGGTTCTCAGATTGAATCCCTTTAAGGGAACTTGTTAAAAATACCCATTCCCTGACCTCCCTTCCGATCTACCAAAACAGAGCCACAGAATTGAGACGTATGCATCTGAGTTCTAATAAGGTTTCCAGGAGATTCTGATATTATGGGAGGAGCACACCAATGCCACGTTCCCTCCCGGCTCAGCTGCATTTCACACAGACATGCGTTATTTCCAACATAGTCCTGGGTTTTCTCTCCAACAGCAGTGACATGTGGGCCTGGAGAGCTTTCTGGGGCCATCAACCAAGTCCTGGAACTAAGCCAACCCTCAAGCCTCCCTGTGGGCCCTCGCGCCACGGCCCGTTGTACGACAAGGCGCCTCTGTGGTCAAAGGCTGGTGATCAAGATTTGTGGCACAGCCAGCTTGCAGACAGAAGCCGCATTTTCCCCAGGGAACCTGCTAGGACCATGTCTCTTTCTCCTTTTAAATAAAATACAACAAAAATCATGAGTAGATTATGTCAAGCAAAGCAGCTTGAAGTAAGGAATCGTAGATCATTATACATGAAAGCAAGAAATTGCACGTGCTTAGGGCCTTCATCAGTTTCTGGGAGAATCAGGTTAGTGGATGTGAAATTCAAGAGCAAGAGGATTGTTTCTGATTGAAGTTCAAAGCTCAGGTTCATCAAGTTATTTTCTGAAGAGTGCATATGGATGGTCCCTTAATTGTACGTAGCCGTGTTTTGGCAAAGTGGCAGGCCAGGGAGAGGAGAGGGAGCATCTTGGCCCTAAGATCCGCCATCCTCTCCCAACCAGGACCTGGTACTTCCCCATAGACTTACGAACTGTTCTTAGATCCTGAATCCCCAAGAGAGCTTTGCAAGCAAAGCCACTCAGGAGGCTCTCATGATCTAAGGAAAGGAGAAAAGAAAAAAAAAAAAAAAGAATAAACAGATCTAACCTCCATCTAACAAGGCCACTTTCAAAGGAACGTGATTAAAATATATGCTGATGCCCATTGCTACTGCTCTTAGGGTGAAGACAGACTCTTGCATGTGACCTATCTGAATAGGTGCCAACCTGCCTCTACAGCCTAATCTCTCCCTCTTTCCTTTTCACACAGATGGGGTCTTTTAGCTTCTACTGCCCCAGGGCCTTTGTCCAGCTCATTCAGTTTTGGGATTTTTTCTCTTTTCCTTCTTCACCTAGTTAACTTCTGCTCATCCTTGAGATATCAACGTAAGCATGCCTTCTTCTTGGATAGTGTCCCCTGATCTTTCTGTGTCCAAAGCTCTATTATAATGGTTCACATGTTATACAACCCACGTTGCAGCAAGACTCATAATTGTGATCTTAGAATCGTTCATGTCCTTATTTGGTAAAGCACCATCAAGACAAGAAACTTAAATCATTTGTTGTTCACCTCTAGAACACATATACACAAACATATTTTAGGGGGAAGAAAATGAATGAATGAATGATCATCTAGTGTGAAGTCATCATCTTGAAGACGAGGAAAGTGACGATAAGTGACATGACTTGAGGAACCCACCACAAGTTAAAGATGGAGCTAAGAACAGTGCTATGGATCCTGCAATCCTCAGCCCGGACCCTCCTCTCTGTCTATTGCCACCATTCCTTCTAAACGAAATGATGACTTAGTTGAGAGGGAAAAAAAAAAAAAAAACAAAAGAAAAGCAAAGCAGAGTTTTCCACTTAATAGACCATTTTTTTGTGCTCAAAGAGAAAGGGCAGCACACAAAAGAAATCATGAAAAGAAGCAGGGGATATTCTAAGAAAAGTACTTGATATGAATAATAATGAACAAAAACATTCCTGCTTATTGTTTATCTAATTTTGAATTTTAATGAATAGCAGGGATGGTAATTACTCAATTCCTATGTTTATATAAAACCAACACATGAAACCTCACAGTTTGATATTTATGAAGTGTCAGGTTCCCTTAAATACTCAGCTTTGCAATTAGAAGGGGAGCTATTCATTAACATTTTAAACTAGATAAAAAAAGAAAGAGTTGTTATTTATTCATTAAAATTTAAAACACCGTAAATTATCCACTCATCTTTTGGGTATGTCTATATCATTTAATTAACTATGAGTCAAAATGATACTAAGAAGCATGGATCTCCACACCTAGAAATAGCTATAATACCTATTAGCAAATGGATGATTTAATGAGGCTAACAATCTATGCCTGATGATTTGGGAAAAACATTGGCTTTACAGAGTCAGAGGGAGCTGGGTTTCAATTAGTTTTCTTCTAAGTGGCCTTTGGCTACTTGCTCAACCATTCTTGAACCAATTCCCACATCCATAAAATGGGTGTATAATCTTTTTAAAAAATGTTTAATGTTTTTATTTATTTTTGAGAGAGAGATACAGAGTATGAGCAGAGGAGGAGCACAGAGAGAGGGAGACATAAAATCCAAAGAAGGCTCCAGGCTCTGAGCTGTCGGCAAAGAACCTGATGCGGTGCTCGAACTTGTGAAGCGTGAGATCGTGACCTGAACTGAAGTCAGATGCTTAACTGACTGAGCCACCCAGGTGCCCCAAAGGGATTATAATCTTACTTCATATAAAGGACACGATAAAACCTTAGTTCGTTAGCATAATTCATTCCTGAAACTCATCTGTAATGCAAAGCGCTCATGTACCCAAGCAAACTCCAAGAACCGTTGGGTCCATTGCGATCCTGTGACATTCGGCATCATGTACGGTTCGTACTGCAAGACACTGCTCGCTTTCCAAGTTAAAATGTATGAGAAATTGCCGGAGTCTGGTTCCAGCTCTGCCCAGGGGTCCCTGAAGGATGGATGGTGTTGGCAAGGGAGGGATGAGAGAGGCTCGAGATTCTTTCTGGTCACCAGCCAGGCCTCTCCGCACTGTCTGAGACTTGACTTTATTTTATGATTTAGTGTTTGGGGGATGATACAGAAGTGGCATTCTGAGGATAAATCCCTGGATCAGTAAAGATTCTCCGGAACACTGATATGCAAAAGTTATGGGGAACAGCCCAGAAGTCGCATTAGCATAGTAAAGGCAAAAGTTAGATCTTTGTGAGCAGGGGTCAACAGCCCGTTCATTGCTTAACAGTAGGTATTAAGAAAAACAGGTCTTTCAGGAATACAATGTTGCTCCCATAACCATAAAAGAAGAAGTTCCTATGGTAAGTTCTTTCACAAAGTGCAATCAGCATATCGAGGCCAGAATGAGTCACTCCAAATACCAAAAAACAAGGTGCCCTGGGGGTCGATGCTCAAGCAGAAACAATTGGGTAGGGGTGGATATTGGTCACCATCTGATGGTAAGAGTCCGTGCCACTTACCTTAACCTCACAAGTTTTCTCAGAAATGGCTCCCAACAAGAAATATTTGCTCCTTTTGCAGAAAGTTTGCAGAGCAAGGTACTTGCAGTCCAAGGTTTTACTGTATGGTGACGGGCTTGGGGTAGGGATCTTGTGAGTCACGGAGACCAGAACATTGCTGTGGAATACTATAGATGGTGCTCTCAGACCCATCTTGCTCTCAGACCCAAAGAGATGGGTTACCTGCAAGCTGGTGGTTGTTGAGGATGTTAGGAGGCTTTTTGCCCAGAGGGCTAAAGACCAGGGCTCTGCTGTAAAAGCAACCTAAGCACCAGGCAGAGACCAGGTGTGTTGGGCTCATTACCATAATCCCAGGGTCTAGTAGCCAGGATGTAGCAAGTGTCCCCTGATATTTATGAACAAACAACTGTGTGACTATCATCACATCCACGCCTCTGGACACTTCCTGTGGTGTTTCAACTATCTCTCTCCCACACAGGTCACTGTGTCCCCAGCTCTCTCCACCCACACGAAGGTATGGCACAAGAGGAATCCTGCCTGAGGGCTTTTTATCAGCAGGGGTGTTTTCCACATAACTTCCTGCCCCAGGGTTCCCCACCTGCATCGCCTGCACTGCGCTGGCTTTGTCTAGTTTTCAAATGAGTTTAGGGGTTGATGGGATCAGACAGTGCATGTTCTGGGGCCACCTGGCCCTTCCCAGGAAGTGCAGTCTTCTTAAATCACTATCCCCCGCCCCCCGCCCAGTGTGTGGGGCCAGGAAGGTCAATGTGTGCCACGCCCATGCCAAGATCTGAGATGGGATTGCTTCAACCCCTGCCTTGTCTGCCATCTGCCCACTTCCTTGCTCTCTGTCCAGCTCTGACGATGATCTCGTTGTCCCATGCTCTGGCCAATGTCAGGGCTCCTCTCTGGAAGTTCTGGCTCCCTTCCCCTCTGGCCAATGTGTACTACCATGTGGCTGCTCTGCCAACCAAATGTGGAGCTCCCCAGGAGTGGGAAGCGAGCAAGGGCATGCGGTCACCTTTCAGAAGAGCGACCTGGCAGAACCCAAGAATTCTGACAGAGGCTACTGTTTCCTACTTGGCAAACAAGCACGATGGGTAACTCACAGGCTGCCAGGGCCCTAACTGCCTGTCTCCCCTGCTCTCTGCACATAGGGTATCAGTTGACAGAGGGGAGACCAGGTACAGATACCTTGGTCCAGTTCAAGACGTTAACCAGTGGCTCATAGAGTGGGACAATTATAGGTGCCACTATATTAAGCACATCTTTGTTTTTTTTAACTTTATTTAGAGAAAGAGAGAGAGAGAGAGAGAGCACAAACAGAGGAGGGCCAGAGAGAGAGGGAGAGAGAGAATCCAAAGCAGGTACCACAGACAGCACAGAGCCTGATGTAGGGCTTGAGCTCACGAACTGTGAGATCATGACCTGAGCTGAAACCAAGAGTCAGACACTGAACTGACTGAGCCACCCAGGCATCTCTAGGAAGCACATCTTTGTATTCTCAGTTTGGCATCTGGGGCCTTACTGACCCTGAGGAGACTGTCCCTTTCATGACGAGCCAATTCTTAACAGATGGTAAATGACTGTACTACAAGCTTATCTCTCAAACCATCCAATCCAGAGCCTCCACCCCACTACCTCCTCTGATGGGATCTCATACTCCAGGCCAGTAGTCACCTGCCTTAATCACCCCAGGGCTAGGTACAAGACAACTTAAAACAGTCCTTACACCCCAGAGCCACCTGGGTGACTCAGTCAGCTGAGTGTCCTACTTAGGCTCAGGTCATGATCTCGCAGTTTGTGAGTTGTGTCAGGGTCTTTGCTGACAGATAGGAGCCTGGAGCCTGCTTCAGATGCCATGTCTCCCTCTCTCTCTCTGCTCCCTCCTTCTCAAAAATAAACATTAGTTAAAAAAAAAATAAAACAGTCTTTATACCCCAAAGACTGCAGAAATGATCCTAACTAGCCACTCCTGAGCCTGCTTGCCCTAACTCACTTTCTTCACATGGAAACCACCATAAAGGCTCTTGCCTGTATCTCCCCATGGCTCCCGACAGACCCAGTGCATCTCCACGTGGCATGGTGTCCTATGTCCCCTCTTGGGAACTGTGAGAAACAAACGGTTTTCACTGGCCTGCTGATGTGTCAGCTCCATCATACCTGAATCATGACAAAACCTCCATTGTAAAATGGCCACTGGTCCTCTGGTCCAATCCCCGGACAATCTATTGTGACCTTTTTTGAAAACTGTGAGCTCTCAGAAACCGATAGCCTGAGATAACTAGTGAGTCGAGGCATCAGACACACCACAAGGAAACAGAGGGAGAAACACTTGTTGAGTGCAGAAGGGGGGCTCATCTGGTTGGGGGTCAGCAATTGCGCTTCACAGCAATATCATAACGTACCATGAAGATACAGCATATGGAAGAAACGAGAGGGATGGTATCGGACACTCAATGGCACTGAGATGACCCCGTCTGGGCAGTTTTATGATGGAGCCAGGTTGTGATTGTGGCAATTGCAATCTGAAAGTCCCCCTCGGTGGACTGAAGAACTGAACCAGAACTGGGGAAGGCTAATGGCCACTAGCAAGCACACAGGACCTTGTCAAGTGTGACCAGTTGATTGCATATTGGTAACAAAGATGTTGCTACGGGCTGAACTGTGCCCCCTGAAAATTCATGTGTAGACGTCCTAACCTACCAGCACCTCAGAAGGTGACTGTGTTTGGAGAAAGGGTCTTCAAGAGTTAAGTTCAAATGCAATCATTAGGGTGTGTTCTAATCCTATAGATTAGATCCTATAGTCCTTAGAAGAAGAGGAAATGCAGACATAGACACTCACAGTGGGGACATCAGCTAGCTATCCGGCAGTTAAGGAGAGAAGCCTCCGGGGTAACAGGAAACTACCCTGCTTACATCTGAGCTCAGATTTCTAGCCTTTGGAATTATAAGTAGACATCTATTGTTTAAGTCACCCTGAAGTCTATGGTACTTTGTTATGTCAGCCCCAAGCCCACTAAGCAGGTGCTACTCTCCATCGCTTAGAATTGGATGCTTTGAGAAAGGGAGGGCCGGGTTTGTAGCATGGTAGAATATATTTACATTTTTAAAAGCCCAGACTGCCAATAGACTCACTTCCAGCCCTAAATTCCATGCGGTTAGTGACAAGTGAAAGCACCACATCAAAACACGGGCATGAATAGTGGCTGTTGGAGTTCCAACCTGCAGAAACTCTTATCACTCCCAGTGCCCACATCTCTCGCTCACCGTCCCACCATCGTCAAAGATGCTTTTGAAATTTAGAAACGCTGCATCATCCATAAATTCAAAACTTGCATCGGCCCTGTCATGCTGTGGCTGTTAGATGATTGGGGTGAGCCATGAGGGTGAGCCGGAGCTTTGTAGGTACATGCAAATTAGGCTGTCAGACTTGCAGAACTTTGGGAGCTCTTTAAAACAGAGTATCAGGGTAAGGAAAGGCTTCAACCCTCACTCTTTCTGAATACTGAGAATTGACCAGCAAGAGAAACTCTGTAGATGCATCTAGTGGGACCTGTAGCATCCCTGAACAAGGCTAAAACCAGACACTCCCATATCTGTTTAGAGAAGAAAGAGTAATTAGCCAGATTTCAAATCCAAGGTGGTTATGCCTCACTGGCTACAAAGCATGGACAAATAGGAATATTACTGAAAAGCTGCCTAGCATAGCAAGAACACTGGTCTTGAAATCAGCAAACCTGGATTCCCTATCCACTGGGGAGTCATTTATTCTCCCCAAACATCTGTTTGGGGAGAGAGAGAGAGAGAGAGAGAGAGATCACTCTATACCTATCACGATGGTAAGCAGCATCACTATATACTTATCACACACATCGCTGAGAGGCTCAAATGAGAAAACCATTGTGAAAACATTCCCAGAACTCTAAGAGCCAAGCAAAGGCAGGGACTCCTTACTCTTTAAAAGACCATGCCTTCATCCGTAGGACAATAGCAACATAAGCATTCAGGCAGCATTAGGCTGCCCCCCACCTTAACATTCTGCATAATCTTAGTGAAACTATCAAAACTGAGAAACTGACATGAATACAGTGCTACCAACGAAGCTACAAACCTCAATAGCACTCCCCAGGTTTGCACTAATGTCCTTCTTCTGTCCCAGGATCTAATCCACAAGCCCACATGGCATTTGGTTTTCGTATCTCCCTAGCCTCCACCAATCTGTGACAAGCCTCTCCTTGCCCTCCATGACCTTGAGACTCACTTGTTTTGTAGACAGAACTTCAGATTGGGTTTGCCTGTTTTCCCATGATTGGACTGAAAGTATGAATTATTAGGAGGGACTGTACCGAGGTGATATGCTCTTCTCAGTGCATCACATCCAGGAGTACCTGATGTTGCCACATTTTAGAGCAATCGGTTCTCAACCTTGGTCACTTGCTCAAGATGCTGTCTGGAGGATGTCTCCACTGTAAAGTTACCATTTCTCCTTTTTAATTGTAAGCATTACTTTTGGGGAAGACGGTGCAAGTATCATGCATACTTTGGGACTATGCAAATATGTTTTTCCTTAAACTTTCATCCAGTGATTTCGCCCATCACTCAGTGAATCTTTTTCTAAATTCAGATATAATTGATATATAACATTGTATTGTTTTAGGTGTACAACATAACTATTTGATATATGTGTATTTTGTGAAATGATCACCATGGTATGTTGAGCTAAAATCTATCACCATACCTAGTTATTTTTTTTTCTTGGGATGAGAATTTAGGATCTAGTATCTTAACAACTTTCAAATACGCAATACAGTGCTGTAAATGATAGTCACCATGTTGTACCTCACATCACCAGGACGTATTTATTTTATAACTGGCAACTTGTCTGATGTTTGAGTGCTCCTATGACCCTTTCCGCCACTCTACCCATGCACTTCTACCCCCCAGCCTCTGGCAACCCCCAGTCTGTTTTCTATATCTCTCAGGGTTTTTTTTTTCTTTTTTAGCTTCCACATATAAGTGAGATCATACAGTATTTGTCTTTCTCTGCTCGACTTATTTCACTTAACATAATATTAGCCCTCAGGGTCCACCCATGTTATTGCAAATGGCAGGTTTCTTTTTTATGGCTGATTATTATTCTACTATATATATATAGTAGAATAATAGTAGTAGAATTATAGTAGAATAATAGATATATATATCACATTTTCCTTATCCATTCATCTGCCTATGGATACTTAGGTTGTTTCCATTTCTTGACTACTGTAAATAATGCTGCTGTGAACATGGGACACTTGGTGTTGTTATATATGTATATTGTATATATACCTATGCTATCAGAGGGAAAAATGGGGCAAATACAATTATAATTTATAATAATTTTTCTTGCAGTAATTATTACTGAGGTGTTCTAATGGTGATTTTCTGTTTTCCCCATTCTATTTCCTTCTACATTTATTATTCGGAATTCTTCTGCAATGAAGAATTATCTCTTGTTCTTTCCTTCCTTCCTTCCTTCCTTCCTTCCTTCCTTCCTTCCTTCCTTCCTTCCTTCCTTCCTTCTTTCCTTCCTTCCTGCCTTCCTGCCTTCCTGCCTTCCTGCCTTCCTGCCTTCCTGCCTTCCTCATTCTATCCATTTACATTAGCATGAACTCTAGGTATTTGTTATACTTTAACTTTTAATTCAATTGCCTCTCTGGCCACTGGGAGCTCCTTTGGCACTGACTCAATATTGGCCTTGGAATATGCCCCATCTTTGTTTCTTTCTTTGTTTCTTTCTTTCTTTCTTTCTTTTTTTTTTTTGATTGGTTGATTACTTGGTTGGAGCGATCTTGCATTTTGCCTGTCCTGGCCCTTCAATCGATTGCTTCCCTACATGCTGTGCATTTTATCAAGGAGCACTCAAACATCAGAAACCCATTACCAAAAATAGAAAGTAAGTAATATAGGTTGTGAAAGACCAAATGTGGGTTTAATTTATTCTCTAAATTTCTATCATGTTCCCTCACCACCCCCACTTTTCCTGTATACAGAGGACCATATGGTCTCATTAAGAAAAAGTATTGGACAATCAGTATGTGGCGGGCCCTGGGTCCACCAGGATGGGTGTCATCTAGAGCCATTCCCTGAACTCAGGGTTTCTCAGTCCATTAAGGGATGGTTTTAGCACCTGTGCTATAAATAAATGGTTTCTACTACCTAATAATGAAAAGTACGTCAAACATTTATACTTAACTCTACTTGGCCCATGGAGAAGATAACTTGATTTTAGAATCTGCCCTCTGAGACAATGACTTGGCACACAAGGCAGGCTCAATAACGGACCCCAAACGATGCCCACAGCCCAATCCCTGGAATCTGTAAATGTGTGACCTTATACAACAAAAGGAAGGCAAAAGGGACTTTGCAGATATGATTAAAGGTCTGGAGATGGGGACAATATCTCCATGACCTTGGTGGGCCCAATGTAATAACACATGTCCTTGCAGAGGAAAGCAGAAAGGTCAGAGCCAGAGGTGATGTCATGATGAAGACAGTGCTCTGCGGCCACTGGCCAAGGACTGTGGGCAGTTTCTAGAAGCTGAGAAAGGCAAAGAAATGGATTATCCTCCTCTTCAGTCCACAGAAGGAACCAGCCCTGCTGACCCGTTTTAACCTTCTGAGATTTAACCCTAAGATACTTTGTGATAACTTGTTACAGCCGCGGTAGGAAATGAATACAGCATAGAAGCCCCGTGACTGCTGAGGGCCACAGGCTTTGGTCACTTATTGTTGTCTTTGAGTCATCAGGAGGACTTAGAATTGGGATTTCATGTGACAGAAGGACATCTGCCCTGATGATAGCATGAGGAAGCCGGCTCTGTCCACAATGGTGTCCAATGGGAAGAGACTCAAAACTCCCGACGTGCGGTGGGGGCATAAAGTCTGTGCTGCTCATGACATTTCAGTCCTAGTACCTTTTCCTCCTCAGCACACACAGGGCCGATATGCAACCTCAAAAGAGGAGCTTTGAGTCGAACGCCAGCCAAGACCCAGGAGTGGAATGAATATCTGTTCTATTTTTCCCCTATCACCATGGCTGCCTCTTGCAGCCCTTCCCAGTGCAGCAGGATTCTCGCACAGAGTCGTGGCATTGAAGCTTTTCTTTCCAGGAAGCAACTTTATTCATACTGGCGCCACTCAGTTGGGTTTGTACCCAAAGAACTGAGCCCTGAAAGCCACGTGGCGTAGTTTTTAAATATATTTTTTATTTTTTAGTCTCCGTATATGGTAACACTCAAACATGCAGTCTGAATAGGTGGTCTCCTGTTACAAGGTCGTCAGGGATGTCAAGTGAACTCATAGCCAGGTTGCTTTGAGGGTTTTTGTTTTGGTTTTTGCTTTTTTACATCCTTAGGGAGGGGACTCTACCACATCAGTGTTCAAAGCATAAAACCCTGCATGTGGCTAAGTGAAGAGAAGAAGGCTTTAGAGGTTCTCTAGATTTTTGCTCTGTCTCCTAAGAGTCCCCCTTTGGGAAGAAAAAGGGAAAAGACCTTTCCCAAAGCCTTCTGAGGTCCAGATTTCCATGTAATGCCAACTTGCCTCATTGGATGTCTACTGCCTTTGAGATCCTGTTTAATTTTTTTAAAATTTTATTTATTTTGAGTGCAAGGGAGAGAGCAAGTGGGGGAGGGTTAGAGAGAGAGAGAATCCCAGGCCGGCTCCGCACTGTCAGCCCAGAGCCCAATATGAGGCTCAAACTCATAAACTAAGAGGTCATGACCTGAGCTGAAGTCAGATGCTTAACAGACTGAGCCACCCAGGCTCCACCCCCTCTCCTTTTTTCCCCCCGTGTTTGCTATTGCTTAAATATCTGTTTGTATACATTGGGATATATAAATACCCAA
This sequence comes from Proteles cristata cristata, assembly GCA_017311185.1. Lineage (NCBI taxonomy): Eukaryota > Metazoa > Chordata > Mammalia > Carnivora > Hyaenidae > Proteles > Proteles cristata. Next base: position 25,270 of record JAESUZ010004500.1, on the reverse strand, counting down.
AGTTTCAATACTGCTTCGCCAAATGTGTAACACGAACAAATTAAAGTAACAGATCTGTGAGGACTGAATTTGTAGGCAAGAAATTCTTCAGAGAATGGAATCAGCTTGCCTTCGTCTTTGTCTTCATGCTACAGAATGTCTTCTGCCTCTAAAAAGACTGGGGGCTATTCGCTGTTGAAGATCAGATCATCGGTTTGATGTGGTTCAGCAGCCCTCATGTCATCCAAGCTGATACCCTTTGCCTGTTTCAAAGGCAAAGTGAGTAGTTCTAATTCCCATTCGTGCACTGAGAGATCAAATAGGAATACTTCCCGAGGAAATGAGAATAAAATAGGCAGCCCAGAGATGCTTCTAAGCCCCAATTATATTCCATTTTCAGGTTGTGTTCTCCTTCTTAAAACGAGAGAAAATTGTGGAGTGTTTCTAATCTTTGCAGCTTGGATTGAATCCATCTTTCTTGAATTGTGTTAAAGTGGTCTTGCATTAAGAAGGGCTTTCAAAATAGCCAAGTAGCTGGGGAGGTTGGTTTGAGACTTGGTCAATTGGAAAATGTTTTGTTTCACCAAGAAATGTCACCCAGTCCAGTGAAAAGCCAAACATATCAATTCGGAGTTTGACAGATTTATTTCTATTTCCTTTGAAATCTCCTTTCAGGTGGAGAGGAAAGCATACCTCAAGTGTTCTGCGCCTGTTGGCATTTTACATATTCATCTCACAAGTACAAGAGAGAGGTTCTTTTCCTCCTTTCCTTTTAAAAATATTTATTATTATTATTATTATTATTATTATTATTATTTGAGAGAGAGCATGAATGGGGGAGGGGGCAGAGAGAGAGAGAATCTTAAGCAGGCTCCATGCTCAGCACAGACCCTGACACGGGGCTCAATCCTGCGACCCTGGGGTCATGACTTGAGCCAAAATCAAGAGTCAGACGTGCAGCTGACTGAGCCACCCAGGCGCCCCTTCTTCCTCCTTTTCAATGTGAGAAAACAGAGATGCATTTTTTTTTAAAAGAAATTGTTGTGTTCTCCAGGAGAACCAGGATGTAAGTCCAGGCATGACTAAGAAGTAAGGAAAACAGCAGGTGCTTTGGAACTGAATTAGATCGTTTGTACAACCATCTATTAGCTCTATGGCTTAAGAAACTTCTTTTTGAATATTTAGAGAATGGAGATAACGGTATCTATCTTGTAAGGCCATGATAACGATGTGTGCGTGTATCCAGAAACACAGGTATGTTAAGTGTCAGGTCCTTCTAGGTATTCCATAAATGATAAAGAGTATTATTCAATCAATAATTGTTGGCCACCTCTTAATTGGCAAGGGCTATGTCAAGCACTGGAACTCCATGGTATACAATGGCTGCCATTTTTAATTGGGTTTCCTTACCTAAAACAATACAATAGATTATTCTTCTATAGCTACTATTTGGAGAGAAATCCCATGTGTAGAGAGAGGGTTTTAGGCATTATACAAAACTGAAGGGTAACATTGCCAGACAATAAAGTGACCATGGTCCCCAATAATACTATTGTATTGGTGCAGACGTTTCCAAGAAACCAATCCATGGATCCCTGATGAGCCTTCAAAGTAAAGCACAGGTCATCTTGAGGACTGCAGTGGACTTCCCAAGGGGTTTTCAGCATCCCCAGGGGGTTCAGAGAATCAACATCCAGATTCTCATCATACATTTATATTCCTGGTTTTAAAAAAAAAAAAAGCTCTTTTAACTGAGAATCCATCTGCAGTTGAGGTAACATGGATTCTGTCCCCACTTTCCCTGAAAAAGTCACCTTGCTCAGATTGTGCAAAAGACAGACACACTTCTCACCCACCCCTCTTCCCACAAAAGTGCATTTTTTATGGGGGTTGGGGGAACCTTCTGGGGAGCCTTCAATTCCTTGAGCAAAGGAGAATTCAAAATATTGGTCTTGAGGTTGGAAAAACCCAAGCTCTAACAGTTGAAAAACACGTCCCTTTGCAAGTTATGTAGTTTCTGATTCTCTTCTTTCAATTTGAGGACTCAATTACATGGTGAACAGGCAGATCATTAAGATGAGTTTTTGATGGTATATCAAAATGCGTGCTTTGCAGAGAACCCGAAAAAATTGAGTTGTCATTGTTTCTTGTTGTTTTTAAAATTCTGCTCCCATGGCTTCATTTAAGGACATGAGTTTTCTCAGCATACAAATAAACAAAAATTGAAAGTGAATAAATAATATATCAAACCATCTTCATGTAAGGAATAAGCAAATTTGCTCATACACACATGACCTACATGAAAACTCTCCTTTCTATCTCATCAAGATCTGATTTCTATGAAAATGTTTATGTTTGGTAATGATCACAATATGTTGTATAGTTTTATTGTCTGGGTAACTAAGATATAATAATTACACTATTTGTACCTCAGTTCACATTTAAAAAGTAAATCTTGGGCCAGAAAACATCAAAACCAATTTCAGTTTGGGGCGCCTGGGTGGCGTAGTCGGTTAAGCGTCCGACTTTCGCTTAGGTCATGATCTCGCAGTTCGTGGGTTCGAGCCCCGCGTCGGGCTCTGTGCTGACTGCCAGCTTGGAGCCTGGAGCCTGTTTCAGTCTGTGACTCCCTCTCTCTCTGACCCTCCCCTGTTCACGCTGTCTTCCTCTCTTCTAGAAATAAATAAAAAACAAAAACAAAAAAAAACCCGATTTCAGTTTATCTACCAAGGAAGACAACAGCTTCTGACAGCCTCTAGGACCTGACCTTGACGTTGTCCGAGAGCCGGTCCGGAGTTCACAGCCAGACCGTGGTGTCCTCCTCGGGGATATTAGCAATCTACAGACATCAGCCAGCATCCAACAGGTGTCTGATGCTCTCTGTGCTCTGAGACTCTGGTTCAGGGAGACAAAACAAAAACAACAAACAAACGAAACACAACCATTTCAGAATCTTATCTAAGCACAGAAAAGACCAAAGTGTCTTAGTTCAAGGCACTAGAGTAAAAGGACAACGGACTGGGTGGCTTAAAGAGCAAACAGCTATTTCTCATCTCACAGTCCTGGATTTTGGTAAGTTCAAGATCAAGGCACTGGTGGATTCAGTGTCTGGTGAGGACCCACTGGATTCCGAGATGACTATTCTCACTGTGTCCTCAGGTGGCAGAAGGGAGTTCCCGAGGCTCTTCAGTAAGGGCCCAGATCCCATCAGGAGCTCCTCCCTTGTGACCTAATCACCTCCCAGAGACCTCACCTTCCAATACCATCACATTGGGAATTAAGACTTTGGGGGGACATGGTCTATAGCCCAAAGTTATTGTGGATGCCATAAAAGTAGCAAACACTACCGTATCCTAGCTAATATGTGACTGTTGCTTCTTTACTAATTATTATTCTAACCATGCTCTTTTCTTCTAGATGAGGTTTCCATAAAAGGAGACTTCCAGATAAGAATTATTAAGACAACCAGTCATGAACTTGGCTCCACTTGCTGAAGGCATTCAGTCTAGAGGAAAGTCTGCTTGGTGGAGCTCTCCCCAGTTACCTAACTGAAGTCTAAATCCTATAGTAAGTCCTTTCTACTTTCTTACTGAGATACCTAACGCTTCCCCGTGGGGTACATTCTACCTCGCTGCAATGAACAAGGCCGATAAGTATGCCTGCTGGAGGGCATTGACAGAGAGGTGCCACCAAGATCCAGCCAAAGTCCCCACTGTCCTGGATGGAAACTCTGGACCCCGTGCTGGCATTCACATCCAAGGCCTGCTGCATCTCTCCCTAATTGAGGTGCCCCCTGTGTACATGGCCGAGAGATAAGCTCATGCCACATTGAGTTCTACTTTTTTGTTAAATATCCCAGCATTCCAGGGTTTATCTTATTTACTGGATCATATTTACACTGCACCTTGATAAATTGTTTTCCAGTTTTCTAACACCTGCTCCGGGTCTATCTGCATGTCTTGTGCCTTAGAGAGCATTGTTTGTGTCTAATAGGCAACATCTACAGGGAGATGTATTAGTGAGGGTTCAACCAGAGAAACGGAGCCAGCAGGACCTATCTATATTAAGGGATTTGTTGCAATGAATTGGCTTATGTGATTGTGGGGACCTGGTGAGGCAAGTTCAAAGTTCGGAGTGCAGGCTGGAGCTCTCTGCACAGGCTCACACTTGCATCCACAGCACATTTTTCCTCAGAGAAGCCTCAGCTCTGCTTTCAAGACTCTTCAACCCCTTGAACCAGGCCCATTCAGATTATGTAGAATCATCTCTTTCACTTAAAACAACTGATCATGGGCTTTAATCATATCTATCGAACATCTTCATTGCAATTTCCAGGTCAACGTTCAACTGAATAACTAGAGACTGGATTGTGGCCTGGCCAAACTGACACACGACATTGGCCACCCTGGGCATGAGTTGGGAACAGGGCTGACAGATCTGTCCCCAAGCTCGGCCCGGGGACTGAGGTGTGCACTGTGTTCCATGATACTTGGCATCCTTTTTGGACCAACTTTGACTTGGACCACCATTTTCAAACCTGATAAGGACATTCCCTCAGGCCTGTCTTGGTGCTTCTGAGAACTTTGTTTATTTTCATCTTCCAAGAATCGGGAGTTTTTGTCTGCTTCCTGATGATGGCTGGGTGGTAACTGCCTTTGGCCAGGACCCAGAGCCACAAAGCTAAACAAGCACCTTCTGGTGAATTCCAGCAGCTCTGAGGTTGTCCTCTGTCTACACTGTGCCTCCCCCATCTACACCATGTCTCCACTACATCTATATCATTATCTCTCCTCTATCTACACTGTGCCTCCCCACTGTCTATGTTATGTCTCCCTTCCGTCTACACTGTGCTTTCCCCCATCTACACTGTGACTCTCCTCTCTGCAATGTGTCTCTCCCCCATCTACACCATTCTCTTTCCTCTGCCTACACCGTGCCTCTCTCCCGTCTACATTGTGTCTCTCTCCCATCTACACCATGCCTCTCCTGGACCAGACCCACTTCCTCCTGCTTTCTCACCATACTGCTAACTTATGTGCTTATCTCGTTAATGGTGCCATTTCACCAGGGACCACTCAAAATGGCAGTAGCCACTTTGGGGAGTGTTTGATGGGAATAAGAGTATTCGATTAAAAGGTACCTTCGAACAAGAAATCCTCAAGAGGAGATTATCTGTCTTGTTTGTCTAAAAGAGAGAGCATTTTGTTTAACCCAGAAGTCATGCCTCCTCCATTTCAGTACTTAGTGACTGCTGACTTGTTAATTGTTGGGCTGATAAAACTGTCAAATCACAGAAGTTACATCGAACCCAGCTGCATGCCACCCTCTCTGAACACATATGTCAAGATCTGTTTTGTTTTGTTTTGTTTTGTTTTTACATCCAGACTTACTGTCCTCTCTCTGTCTCTGTCTCTCTCTCTGTCTCTTTCTCTCTGTTCTTTCTGTCTTTGTCTCTCTTTGTCCCTCTCTCTCACTCTTTCTCTGTTCTGGGCTCTCTCTCTCTCTCTTTCTCTCACTCTCTTGGGGAAAGAGAGGTTAAAGATTTAAAACAAAAAATTGTTCAGTTGCTACATCAGCACTCTAGGAATATCCAGTCCAAATCAACACTCAGCGATGCCTAAATAGAAAGAAGTTATTACACAGTGTTTTTCTTTGTGGACCCCCAAAAGGATATTTATATAACAGCCTTTGCTATTACAGCTATGAGGTTAGGCTGAAAAAAAAATAGCTTTAGCTCTAAGATAAAACAAGACTTTGGGGCATGATTCAGTCTTTAAACATGAGTTTACCCTATAAAAATACTTCCAGCACAAAATTTTACTTGTGTAGGTGCAGAATTAAATGTCCCATATTTCAACTTTCTAAACTGCCTTCATTGGTTTTACGAGTTACTTCAGTTACCACTGCTTCCCTAGCTTGTTTAAAATTAAAAATTCATACACATCAAATTATGTGCGTAAAAATGAAACGATGATAATGGATGTGTCCTTAAAGGGTTTCATTTTACACGACTCTCGCGATGCCACCAATCATAAGGATTTAGTGTATTAGCCAAATTATATTTTTCAGAACTGTAACTAATTTTAAGGCATTAGATGAATCTTTGAATTAATAAACAATCTTTGGATGCTCGGACAGTTTTTAATTAAGAAACAAGTACAAAACACTGGTCATTAAACATAATTTATTCTGACTTCTTAAATGACAGTAGATTACCAAATTGCTTTTGTTAAACAATTGTAACCGTTTTATGGCAATTGTTTTTGGATGATATTATATACTTACATTTCTTGATTCATTTATTTTTTGTTATCAAAATTATTAAAATGATGTGATATGAGTTTCATTTGTTTAAAAAAATGTTTAATGTTTATTTATTTTTGAGAGAGAGAAAGAGCATGAGCAGGGGAGGGGCAGGGAGAGAGGGAGACACAATCTGAAACAGGCTCCAGGCTCTGAGCTGTCAGCACACAGCCCGATGAGGGGCTTGAACTCATGAACTGTGAGATCAGGACCTGAGCCGAAGTCAGATGCTTAACCGACTGAGCCATTCAGGTTCCCCCAGTGTTCATTTATTTAAAAAGAGACAGTTCTTGATTTTCTATAACCTAGTTTCCTCTTTTGTCTGGGGTAAAGAAACCTCTTTGGGGAAGTATTCACTCCTTTTTCAAACCTTCTAGAGACATTTTTGTGTTTCTGATTTATATCTATTTATTGATGGATTATACTTTAAATATTTTTTAATGTTTATTTTTGAGAGAGAGACAAAGCATGAGAGGGAGTGGGGCAGAGAGAGAGACACACACACAGAATCTGAAGCAGGCTCCAGGCTCCAAGATGTCAGCACAGAGCCTGATGCTCTGAGATCATGACCTGAGTCAGAGTCGGACGTCCAACTGACTGAGCCACCCAGGCACCACTGATGAATCATACTTTAAAAACAAACAAACAAACAAACAAACAAACAAACAAACAAACAACCACTAACAATCGCCAAGAGATTCTGCTGTACAGAGCTGAGTTTACCATTGACATTTTGGCTTCTCACAGAAATTAGATCAATTTAGATGTCTAAGTTAATTGCTGTTAGCCAAACCTACTAACTCAAAAATGATAAAAGAACAAATATATATGTGTGTATATATGATATATGATTGAGATATATGTGTGTATATATATATATGTGTGTGTGTATATATATGAGAGAAATGGTTTGGGCTAATCCATGCCTTAAATGACTTAAAACAACAAGAGGCGCGCCTGGGTGGCTCAGTCAGTTAAGTGGCCGACATTGGCTCAAGTCACTATATCGTGGTTTGTGGGTTCGATCCCCGCATTGGGTTCTGTGCAGGCAGCTCAGAACCTAGAGCCTGTTTCAGATTCTGTGTCTCCCTCTCTCTCTCTGCCCCTCCCCTGCTCATGCTGTCTCTCTCTGTTTCAAGAATAAATAAAAAACTATTTAAAAAAGGGGGGACACCTGGGTGGCTTAGTCAGTTAAGCGTCTAATTTCAGCTAAGATCATGATCTCATGGTTCATGGGTTCGAGCCCCACGTCAGGCTCTGTGTGACAGCCAGCTCAGGACCTGGAGGCTGTTTCAGATTCTGTGTCTCCCTCTCTCTCTGACCCTCCCCTGCTCACGCTCTCTCTCTCTCTCTCTTTCTCAGAAATAAATAAAATATTAAAATAATTTAAAAAACCAAGGATTTCCTGAGCACAACAGGAACCCTTAGAAAATGGACAGCGAATCAATTCGCTCCTGTTGTGATAAATGATACTTATATTCCCAAAAGAGCCGGGGTCCCACTGGGCCTCTACTTCTGAAGTGATTACCAGGCTTCTCCCTGCCTGCTTCACTCTAAGTACCTGTGAGTTTGGAGGGTAATTACTGGAGACCATGGGATATTTAAAATGACCACCCCTCTCAGGAACCTCCAACAATAGGCAACCAAACATGGAGTACTCCAGGAGGCCAAATTGATGTCGTCTCCACGCAGATCTCCCTGACTGCAGCTCCCACAGTGATCTGAAACTTGTCACGGACCCCAGCAGATGTCATAAATAACACAGCGTCTGCCTCAGAGGCCCAATCAACGAGGCTAATTCATTAGCCAGACTAGCCATAGATGACTGTGTGGTGCTTGATTTCCTCTGAGCTTGAGGCCCCTGCATAAATACTATAGGGCAGGTTTTAAGATGAGGCAAAAAGAAGAAACCATGTGGGTCTCCAAACACAGGCCCTTCCGGAGGCTGGGATGTTTTCGTTGCCTGGGGTTTCTGGTTGAGGCCTCTCGCTTTGAGACCTGTTACAAGAGCTAATAATCATGTGATGTCTGGTAATTGCCTGTGTCACAGTTGGCCAATGTGTCCCATCCAGAGTCTCAAATGCCCCTGAGCAGCCACAGTCCCATCTGGTGATTTGACAACAACTCACTTTACCACAGAGAAGAGGGACTGACCCTAGTCTGACTACAGACGAGGTTCAGGAATGTCCTCTTGGTCGTGAGCAGCGAACTCTCACGTCATGAATTAATATTCTGTGGTCTGACTTCATCTGTCCTCGCCTGAAAGGAGGGGCCAAGAAAGCAAAAAAGTGTTCCCTGATTCCAAGGACAAGCCAGCCACGCACAGGTAGGCCGTGTAGTTATTAGTCCCTGCCATGTGCTCACAGCTAGACCGTGGCATTCTCCTCCTGGATATCGACAGTATCACAAGGCGTCAACATCAGGCCAAGTTATCTGTGATCAGGACGAAGTAAACCGATTACCAAGATCAGCTCATGGTTTCATCTAAGCAAGAAAAACAAAGTCACGGTGTGAATCACAAAAATGCGAACCCACCCCCTCCCAGCTAAGAGGTGCGATTGCTAGTTCTGTACCATCGTTAGCCTTCATCTTGCACATCACCATCCACATGAAATTAAGATTACCTACCAGAGAATTGCCTCCACTTCCTGACAGTATCCAATCCAGAGTGAGGCCAAGCTCCCCAAAACTTTCCCCCCGATTACTTAACGTTCAAGTCATATAATAAATCCTATCAAGCACCTTCATCCTCAGATGCCTGGTGGTTCCCCATGGTGTGTTCTCTCCCTTGTTTCCATGAATAAACCGGATTTGTTCAATTACAGGTAAGTTCTGATTGGCCTTTGGCTGGAGGGCATTTACAGTATGAAGTTTTGCTGCAGCAGAAGATAGTAAGAGACCTGATAAAAGTCTTTCAAGCCCAAACTATTGTATTAGGATAAAATCCTGTTGGGGGGAGAGGGAGAGGACAGAATGGAAACACAGGCTTAGTAAGGGAAATCTAAAATGTTTTTACCACTGAAGGAAAGCTTGTTTGCACATTTAAAAATAGGCGATGTTGGGGCATCTGGGGGGCTCAGTCAGTTAAGCGTCCAACTTTGGCTCAGGTCATGATCTCGCGATACACGAGTTTGAGCCCCACATCGGGCTCTGTGCTGACAGCTCAGAGTCCGGAGCCTGCTTCATATTTTGTGTCTCCCTCTCTCTGTGTTCCTCCCCCACTCATGCTTGGTCTTTCAAAAATAAATAAAAACTTAAAAAATTTTTTTTAAAGTAGATTTTATTTTATTTTATTTTATTTTATTTTACAGATGTTTATTGTCAAGTTGGTTTGATCTCAAGGTCAAGCCCCACCCTGGGCATGGAGCCTACTTAAAAAACATAAGTAAGTAGAATGAAACAATTACCACCTTGTTTTAAATGTATCCAGTGGATGGAATTAGTGGCTCAGTGGGTTAAGCATCCGACTCTTGGTTTCCATTCAGGTTGTGATCTCCCAGTTTGTGAGTTCCAGCCCCTCATCAGACACTGACAGCTCAGAGCCTGCTTGGGATTCTCTCTCTCTGCCTCTCTCTCTTTCAAAATAAATAAATAAACTTAAAAAAATAAAATAAAAGCAGCCAGTGGAATCTGCATATCATAGTACTGTGAAACATAACATTGTCTATCTTTATTTTAAAAAAAATTTTTTTTTCCATGTTCACAAACTGGGAGATCACAACCTGAGCAGAAACCAAGAGTCGGATGCTTAACACACTGAGCCACTAATTCCATCCATTGGATACTTTTAAAACAAGGTGGTAATTGTTTTATTCTATTTACTTATGTTTTTAAAGTAGGCTCAATGCCCAGGGTGGGGTTTGACCTTGAGATCAAGAGTCGCATGTTCTACTGGCTTAGCTGGTAATCGTTTAATTAAAAAAAAATTTTTTTAATGTTTATTCATTTTCGCACGCGAGACAGAACATGAGCAGGGAGGGGCAGAGACAGAGAGGGAGACACAGAATCTGAAACAGGCTCCAGGCTCTGAGTTGTCACCCCAGAACCCTACATGGGGCTGGAACTCAGGAATGGTGAGATCATGACCTGAGCCGAAGTCGGTCACCTAACTGACTGAGTCACCCAAGCGTACCTATTTTATAAATGACAATGTTTAGAGTTCACTGGAAACAATACCTGCTGCACTTACATAGACTCACGATGAAAATATTTAGATATGCATTTCAACATGTACAAAAGATGATAAAGAAACAGCTTATCCACATGTCACTAATTGAAGAACGAAAATTTAGAAAGTTCAAGTCTCCGCATAGCTACTGATCCTCAGTGGATCTCACCGGGGAATATTTTTGAATCCACATTCATTTCAATTGGTCTTTTTGACGTTTGCTGAATTAGAACCAGCAGGATTGTCCATGGCCACAGTGCTGCCTATTGCAAAGTCTCCTGTCCCTTGCTTTGGTTCCAGAAGGTCTCTCCTCCCTGGTGACCATGACAAACTCCTTGTGTGCAACAAGAAGCCTGTAATGTTAATGTATTTGGATGTGGGGTATGGTGGGTCCCCAGGCAGCATTTGTGAGCCCCTCTCTCCTTCCTTCCTGCTGAAGACGTTCAGAACACAAAAAAATCTCATTTTAAATTTGGTCTGGGTGGGGGCGCCTGGGTGGCTTAGTCGGTTAAGCGTCTGACTTTCGCTCAGGTCATGATCTCACGGTTCGTGGGTTCGAGCCCCGCATCGGGCTCTGTGCTGACTGCCAGCTCAGAGCCTGGAGCCTGTTTCAGTCTGTGACTCCCTCTCTCTCTGACCCTCCCCTGCTCACACTGTCTCTCTCTCCTAGAAATAAATAAAAATATTTTTTTAAAAATTTGGAGTCTGGGTGAAAGGGGCATCGTAGTTTTTTCACTATTGTCTCAGGGGAGTCACCAGTCAAAAGGTTTGAAGGCCCTGCTCTAGTTTGTAAGCTGTTTTATTTGCCACGATGGGCTGGGATCCAGCACGATGCTGGACATGTAAGAGGTCCCCTGTAGGCAGTTGGCATAGGACCTAATGGAGCCATTAGTGAATAATTAACATGGGCGCTCTGCCTAGTGGCCAAGGGATAAGAGATACAGGGGCTGTGATGGGGATCAGGGGAGGGGAGGGGTGCTGATCCAGAGACACACAACAGAGACGTAGAAATGGATGTCTACAGCAAAGGAAAAGAATAATTGCCTTTTCTCATCAAATAAAATCAGGGGGCCACTGTATTGGCTAGCAGCTTCCTTGAAAAAAGTAGTTTATGTTCATGCTTTCTGAATTCTCTCACCTCCCTGAACATTCTCTCTTTAAGGCCGTCAAAACAAGACTTTTGTCTCCTCCTACCCCCCTTTGTCACTGGACAACTTCTTGTTTGGGACATCCATGGTCTCTGCAATTGCTGGGTCCAGGGGTCAGCGATCTTTCCCTTTCTCACCTGACCTATCAGCAGCATCTGACATGAATCTTTCCTTTTTGTTTCTAGAACGTTCTCTCACAAGTCTGCTTCTACCTGTTTGAGCTCCAACTTCTAAGCTGCACATGCCTCTAGAACATTCTCTCACAAGTCTGTTTCTACCTCTTTTAGCTTCAACTTCTAAGTCACATGATCATGCCAACTTCTAAGTCACTCATGTTTGTAGAACATTCTCTCACAAGTTCTATCCGCTTTGTCTCCAACTTCTAAGTCCCCCACACTTCTTGCTCTTCACTGTCTCCATCTGTACATGTCCACTGTCAAAGTTCATTCCTAATGCGTGCTTTCATTCTCTGTGTATGATAATTTCCATTGTGATCCCATCTCCTCTTGGGGTGGAAAATACTTCCGCAAACACTGACAAGTCCTAAATTCCTATCTCTGGCCCAGACATCTCTGAACTCCAGATGTTTGTGCATCTGTCCTCTTCACATCCCTACTTCAATGTCCAGATGAATATACCACAGACTTTTATGTCTGACACAGAACTCCTGATTTCTTTATTTCCTTCATCTCGTGGCCCTGCCTTCTTCACAGTCTTCAATAGTTAAGTAAATGTCAACTCCATCCTTGGAATTGCTTAGGCCAAGAATCTTAAAGTCATCACTGAGGCTTCTCCTTTGTTATGTTCCCCACCCCCCCCATCGAATCCTCCATAAAATTGGCTCTGTCCTTGGCTCTGTCTTCATAATATACAAAATCTAAACACTCTTCCAATCACTTCTGTTGCCATCTTGCTCCAAGCCACCCTCACCGCAAGTCTGTATTATTGCAGAAGCCCCTCAGATATGTCTCTGCTTTTATGCTGCAGATTATTGAAGAACTAAGGCTAGTTGCTGATTCAAGTAATCCCCCAGTTCTCTGTGGTTGAATGCAAACACGTTTTATTTCTCACTCGTATCTCAGTCTAATGAAAATAATATGGTGCTCTTTGAAGTACTGGCTTAGACACTCGGTTATTTCTACCTGGTGGCTCTATTTTATGACTCCAAGCTCTCCCCGGCATCCTATAACAGGCAGGTGGGAATAAATTAGAGAAGAGAGCATAAAGAAGACCTACCAATTACTGAGCCATCTTGGCCTTGCACAACACACTCCCTTCAGCTCATATTTTGTTGGCCAGAACGAGTCACATGACCAATCCAATCGCAAGGAAGACTAGGAAATGTGGCGATGCCAAGAGCCTCTGGGTTTTATGCTTCCTACTGTGCCCTGTTGCAATGTCTTCCCCACACAAGAACGGAAAATGATGCCTATCACATTCTCAGGTACTCGAAAATTCTCTGATACGCAAGGAGAGATTACTTTTCATCCCGTTACCGCCCCATTCACTTGCTTGCCCTTCAGCTCTGTGACTCCTGAATTAAATCTACTTGGCTGTCCTAGCGATGTTGTCTGGAGCAGATGTCGTTTCACCTCACTGTCCCTTTTCCACTTCCTTTGGCAACAGCATCTGAATATCCCTTTAAGACACAGTCCCACCTTTTCCTGACAATGGATATGCAAAAGGAAATGAAGTCCTAGGAGCCCAAGTGACCAGATATTACTTCACTCTCCTGCAATTCTGTATGGAACGCTATTGTTGGCCACAGGGTAGTGGACGTCTATTATGCTTTTCCAGTCTAGTATTTATTTTCCTTTATTCTGGCAATAGTTCCTGGGGAAACATACACTCTCCTTGTCTCAGTCCATTTGGCCAATGTAACACGGCTGCCATACCCAAATGCCTTAGACTGGGAGGCTTCTGGACAACAAAAATGTATTTCTCGCAGTTCCTGGATGTTGGGAAGTTCAAGATCAAGGTGCTGGCAGATTCAGTGACTGATGAGGACCTGCTTTCTGGTTCATAAATGGCCATCTTTTTACCATTATCCTCCCTCACATGGTGGAAGGGAGCTTTCTCAGGCCTCTTTTATAAGGAGACTAATCCTGCTTGTAAGTTTAATTCACAAAACTAGTCACCTCCCGAAGGCCCCAACTCCAAATACCATCACAATGGAGGAATATGTTTCAACATAGGAATTTGGGGGAAACACCATCATTCAGCTTATAGCACCTCTTTTAAAAAGTTTTTTAATGTTTATTTATTTTTGAAGGATGGAGGGGGAGAGAGAGAGAGAGAGAGAGAGAGAGAGAGAATGAGTGGGGGAGGGGCAGAAAGAGATAGAGACACAGGATCTGAAGTAGGCTCCAGCTTCAAGCTGTAAGCACAAAGCCTAAAGTGGGGCTCAAACCCATGGACCATGAGATCATGACCTCAACTGAAGTCAGATGTTTAACCAACTGAGCCACCCAGGTGCCCCTTATAGCACCCATTATTTAGCCACATGAATTAGCTGGACCTGACTCCAACCCCAGGCTCTAAGATGGGGCATGGGAACCAAGGAGAACCATTTTTCATTCATTTAATAAATATTATTGAGTATCTACTATGTGGCAAGCATGGTCCTAAGTTCCTTTTTTAAATTAAAAAAAAAATTTATTCATTATTTGAGAGACAGAGAGACACAGTGTGAGCCGGGGAGGACAGAGAGGAAGACACAGAATCTGAAGCAGGCTCTAGGCTCCGAACTATCAGCACAGAGCCCAACGTGGGGCTCAAACTCACAAACCGTGAGATCATGACCTGAGCCGAAATCAGCCAATTACCAACTGAGCCACCCAGGCGCCCTGGTCCTAAGTCCTGAAGAGACTGCAAAAAACATCGAAGACAAAACCCCAGCTGGGGGTGGGGGGTGGGGGGATTCGGGCAACGTTTTGTGTGTGTCTGTGGGTTATCTGCCCCTTAGAGGAAACCCTACGTGAAATCGGGTCAACACAAAGGAAGGTACAGCTGAGATTTGCAGCGAGGCAAATACCTCTGAGCATCCGACTCCAGCAAGCATAAAGCCAAATCTCGACTCTGGGAGCCATAAACGCCTTTTTACTCAAATGTCTTCAAGTTGTGTTTTGTCCCTTTCAGCAGAAAGAAATGCTGCAGTGCTGCCGTTAGGGATGATGCAGAATTCCATGATGTAAAGGCTGGAAAGCAGGCCACCTCTGCCAGCTACAGTGAGAGCGCTTCCTTGCGCATCAGCACAAATACGTGGAAATCAAGTGAAAAATAGCCTCACTGGACACAATCAGGAGGAAGTGAGAACAGAACCCTCCTTGAATCTTAATGAAAGATTCATCCTGCCTACCCCACTGTTTTACGGAATGCCAAGGGAGACTTTAATTACCTTCCACACAGAACGAAGAATGTGGAGTAGAAATGCAACAAGAGATGGATGGCCTCTTTGATTTCAGACACTGCCTTAGAAAGTAACACTGCAGAGTAGCCCCTAAGTCCATGTCTACAGCATACCTGTAAATATGAGTACAGTGGTTTAAAAGATCTGCCATGAGGTGCCTGGGTGGCTCAATTGGTTAAGCAGCCGACTTCAGCTCAGGTCATGATCTCACGGTTCATGAGTTCGAGCCCCGCTTCAAGCTCTGTGCTGACAGTTCAGAACCTAGAGCCTGCTTCGGATTCTGTCTCCCATCTCTCACTCCCTCAAAAAAAAAAAGAATTAAAATACTTGTCATGGATATTAATTTGTAACTTCAAGGTGACAATGTATTCATTGGACCTAGAAATGAGAAGGATTAAAAATTTCTTCCACACAGTCAATTATTTATCAGCCCACCTTTTCTTTAGGATTTAAAACATCTGAGTAGGCATTTGCTAAGGAAGGAACTTCATGCCAGTTATCCTTAATGCCCTTGCTAAAGTTATTTGGTAAGCCGGTCCTTAAATCTTAACTGAAGTACTCTGTTAATTAAAATATGTACAGCTATCACAAGAATTGATACTATTTCTCAGAATCACTCTTAGCAAATACACTGGGTGCCACCCTCCTTCATCAAGAAAGCTGCATTTAAGTAGCCTGGTATCAAAAGACCACAAAGAAGTACAACTTAAGTTTTGACCCAGTTCCTTTCTAAGTCTTTATTAGAGAGAACAACACCATCAGATTCGCTGTACCCAAAGGGGACGTCGGTCTTCTCCATTCCCCTTTACCAGGGCAGATGCAGCTGTATCTGCAAGCCATGCAGTTATTAACATGATGAGAACACACAGATTGGATAATAAACAATTCCATGGTATCATCAATGCAGTGTCTTAGCAGTGAAGAATCCGATCATGACTTCTGAAAGACAAAGAGCTCTAAGAGGAATCAACAGTGGGGCGGGGGTGGCAGGGACCAGCTTACGATAAGGTGGAGAACGGATAAAGCGGTTACTTGGAGCTTGCCTGCTGACACGGATGAGAAATCGCTCCAAAAAAGGCACAGCCGGGCGCCTGGGAAGCCCAGAGCTTCTCCCAAGTGTAATTATAAACATGCTAATATGCGAGGTCAGGTGCCAGTGAGCCGGGGCGTCGTACCCCATCACAAAGAAAAATGAGTTTTGCCACGTTGGCATCGCCATGCCCAGCCAAGTATGGCCACCGTTGGCACCTTCCGTGGCCTGTGCAGACCCCCATAATTAAAAGGTTTGCATTAGTCATGTCAACAAATTATCTTCAACAAAGGGGTTTACAAATGCTGGCTAATTAGTTCAAATTCCCCAAAGCCTTCACTGTTTTTAATTCAATAACACAGTGTAAATTTTCCAGTTAGAAAAAGTCTAATAGGAATTGGCAGAAAACTAGGTAATTGATATTGTTAGCAACCGCAGCACCAAGCGCCCCAGAGTTATTGTTTGCCGGTGAGCAGGATGGCAGTGATTTCCAGAGAGGATAAGGCATGAAGTTGAATGAATTAACAATATAAACCGTAGACAGCTGGTGCTCAACAGCCTCTCTGTGGGCTCAGCCTCTAGCTGAGAAAAAATTTAAAGGACATATAAATAGACATACCTCTCTCCGGCTCGGATTATAATAAAGCATCATTGCAACCAGGCATTCAATGAACAGCTTGGAAACCATCGTAAGATTAGCTGTGTGACATCAGCAAGTTGCTGACAGTCCCTGAGCCTTACTTTCATCGTCTGTACCAACAAAGGTGTCCCTGAACTCTGGGCTCTTACTGGCCACACACGGAATCATTAAGAGAGGGGACTTGAAGGGTACCTGGGCAGCCTAGTCACTTGCATGTCCGACTCTTGACTTCGGCTCAGGTCATGATCTCACGGTTCATAAGTTGGAGCCCCGCATCGGGCTCTGTGCTGCCGTTGCGGAGCCTGCTTGGGATTCCCTCTCTCTCTCTACCCCTCCCCCACTTGTACTCTCTCTCAAAATAAATAAGTAAACATTTAAAAAAAAGAGAGAAAGAGAGATGGGGGACATGAAAACATCTTAGCATGGAGGGAGGCTCTAAGAAGGTGAGAGGAGGGAAAACCTAACGAAAACTGTATCTATTCTGATTATGACACAGCCCAGTCCAAGCTTCTCAAACTTCAGGTACACAGACCCCAGGTCTACCTGGTCCCGTGCGAGGCAGGAGGCTGAAACTGCAGAATGAATATGACAAATGTTTTCAAAGCACCAATTTGGCCCGAACATTAGATTGGATATACCCTCACTTGCTGTTATTTTCAGATTCCAACAATATTCTAAAAATATTCTAAAGGAATAATGCATGGCCTTAAAGTCATATAAAACTAAAAGACCTTCCGTAAAGATATCAGATCCCTGCCCAGCCCCTCCCCTTTCCCATCCCACGGAAGCAACCATTTTCCAGCACTTTTACCTCTATTTTCATTAATTACACTTTCTTTCCAAATACGATGCAACTACCACTTTCTGGTAATTTGCTTTAAAGCATAATAAACTAACATAGTTTTGATAGGTAAGGATCTAGTTTTTTCCCTCAGTTTATCTTTCCAATATATTGTATAGATTTCCAGTAGATTCTAATATATCACAAGCTTCATAAACACATATTCATGGTTTTTATTACTATAATTATCTATTATAATGATCACTGCTGAGCTAAACAGTATATTGTGACCACTTTTTCCCTCCCTATGTAACAACTTCCTGTCCCCCCCCCCCTATTTTTAATCAATGTTTTTCGACTGGCTTGGTTTTCCTTGAGCCTAAGCTCTTACCACGTCTCTCCTCTGAGATAGGTCTCTGAAAACCAGTCTTTACCATTTGACGATCTGTTTTCATTTGTCTTTTGGAGATAGCCCTTCTGGAACCCTCTCCAGCTCCAGACTGAACAGATTTCTCTTTAGACCTCCAGTACCGCTGTCTTTACAGACTTAACCTTGGCTGTCCTGGAAATCCTTTACTAGTCTCTTGTGTTGAAGACCTTGTTATTCACAGCTGAATGATAATAATCTGGCTGCATACAGAATTCTAGGTTAGAATATACTTTTCTATCCTGTTTGTGAAGGCATAGTGCCACTGTCTTTGAGTTTCCAATGTTCCGCATTTGAAGTTGGATGCCTTTGTTTATTCTTGGTCCTTTGATTTGCTTTCTGGAAGCTTTTAACAAGATTCCTTTGAATCCCTTTGTCCTGAATTCTCATGAGGATTTGCCTCGCGTGTCCTTCGAGTCTGGAAATGTTTCTACGACATTTCCTTGATCATTCTCTCTGCACGTTTTCCTTTGTTCTGTGTTCCTTGACCTCCTCAAATGTTCTATCTCCTAATTGGTTATCTCATTCGCTCGTATTTTGCTTCCTACCCAACTCTCTATCTATATATATTTTTTAAATGTTTTATTTATTTCTAGGAGAGGGGCGCCTGGGTGGCTTAGTCGGTTAAGCGTCCGACTTTCGCTTAGGTCATGATCTCGCGGTTCGTGGGTTCGAGCCCCGCATCGGGCTCTGTGCTGACTGCCAGCTCAGAGCCTGGAGCCTGTTTCAGTCTGTGACTCCCTCTCTCTCTGACCCTCCCCTGCTCACGCTGTCTCTCTCTCTCCTAGAAAGAGAGGGAGTCACAGACTGAAACAGGCTCCAGGCTCTGAGCTGGCAGTCAGCACAGAGCCCGACGCGGGGCTCGAACCCACGAACCGCGAGATCATGACCTAAGCGAAAGTCGGACGCTTAACCGACTAAGCCACCCAGGCTCCCCTCTCTATCTATATTTTTAATTTCCAAGAGCTTATTCTTGATTGTCTAAAGGTTCCTTTTTAGATCATCATTACATAGTTTCAAGGACACCTTACCTTACCTTATCATCTCATTGATGATATCAGGTATACTCATTTTGGAGGTCACTTCTGCTTCCTGCAGTTTTTTCCCCCCAATTCTTTATCTTTTCAAGTTTGCTCCTTTGCATCTATGAAACTTTTCCCTGAAAGTCTACTGATCCTTGACCATCTGTTCATGTTTAAGAAGGAGACATTGAAGAACCAATTGGAATGTCTGCAAGCACAGAAGAGGCTTTTCAACAGGTTGACTTTACTATTGTGGCCACTATGAGTGGCTAGCCGATACTTTTTTTGGAAACTTTCCCCTGCTGCCACCACTATCTTCGTATTTGTATATCTTTTCTTTGAGGAAATTCAATTTCTCTGGAGAAAGGACTTCTATTCTGCTGTGTGGAGCTTACATGCCTGGTTGCCAGCATCCTGAAGACTGTGGAGAGATAATGACTGGATTTATTGAAAGAGATTTCCTTTTTTTAAAAAAAAATTAATGTTTTATTTATTTCTGAGAGAGAGAGAGAGAAGCAGCTTGAGCAGGGGAGGGTCAGAGAGAGAGGGAGACAAAGAATCCGAAGCAGGCTCCAGGCTCTGAGCTGTCGGCACAGGACCCAACACGGGGCTGCAACCCATGAACCGTGAGATCATGACCTGAGCTGAAGTCTGATGCTTAACCAACTGAGCCACTCAGGCGCCCCAGAAAGAGGTTTCCTTAATTCCCCAGATGTCCTCCTCGCAACAGATGCATCCAGTCCTAGAGCATCTCCAGCTCAGTTTCTCCAGAGAATATGGTTCTTCTGTCCTGCAGTGTGGGGAGCTCGATTCTCTCCCAGCACACTGGGGGGTGGGGATTAAGGCACCTGGTGACTTCAAATTATAAGTCTTCATGGAGTTCATTAGAAAGAATTGGTTTGTTTTTATAGGTCTCTCTCTTGATCCTCACAAGTGCCCCCTTCAGCAAGAACATAGGCCCTGGGGTGGCTGGGTGGCTTTGTGGGCTAAGCGTCTGGCTCTTGACCTCATCTCAGGTCACAGTCTCACAGGTCGTAAGTTCGAGCCCTGCATCAGACTCCATGCTGACCATGGAAAGCCTGCTTGGGATTCTCTCTCTCTCTCTCTCTCTCTCTCTCTCCTTCCCTCTCTGACCCTCCTCTGCTTGCAGTCTCTAAACAAACAAACAAACAAACAAACATTTTTTAAAAAGATAGTAAGCTCCACATTTGCTATTTTCACATCTTCACATATTGTGATCATAGAATAATGAATCTTTATCCACCCCCCACACATACTTACAGTTTTGTAGACACAAGTTATTTAAGTATTTGGTGGAGATATTAATTTTTTAATATTTACTTTTATTTTTTTTATTTCTAGGAGAGAGAGAGCGAGACAGCATGAGCAGGGGAGGGTCAGAGAGAGAGGGAGACACAGAATCTGAAATAGGCTCCAGGCTCTGAGCTGGCAGTCAGCACAGAGCCCGACGCGGGGCTCGAACCCACGAACCGTGAGATCATGACCTAAGCGAAAGTCGGACGCTTAACCGACTAAGCCACCCAGGTGCCCCGATATTTACTTATTTTTGAAAGAGAGAGAGAGAGAGCATGAACAGAGTTAGTGAGACACAGAATCCGAAGCTCTGTCAGCACAGAGCCTGACGCGGGGCTCAAACTCCCGAACCCTGAGGTCATGTCCTGAGCCGGAGTTGGCCGCTCAACCGACTGAGCCCCCCAGGCGTCCCATGAGGTATTAGTTAAATTGGTAACAAATATTGTTGACAGATAGAGTTAAATTAGTTAATAAGCAAGACAAGACTTGAGATGAGTAAAGAAATTTAAGTGTGGAGACATTTTGCAAAGCTGTGTGTCCACAAAGGTTAATGGATTTGGGAATGCAGTGTAGCTATTAAACCGCATCTGAAATACTGAGAAGAGAAATCTAGTTTTGGAGTGTGTGCCTGTGTTTATGTCACTTTTCTCTGTCAGAGCAAACTTAAAAGGCAAGATGACTTGCTATCAAACCAATGAGTTCTGTGATGACTGAAGACATTCACTGAGTGGATGAAAAGGACATATGCTTTTATGCAGTCCACAGGGTCTGCTTGGTCTTTAAAATGGTGCTTGGATCATCTTTAAGTGTGTCTGAAGCAGTGGGCTACATGTGTAGATCCAGACAGAAAAGAGAGATGGTCACTTGATGCACTGCAAACTGGAAGCCTGCTCAAGGAGCAATCAGGCGCTAATAATCAATTCAATCCATCTGCTTTTTATCAGTGGTTTTTGTAGATGGCAGGCAGATTGAAAAAGTGAAATTACCCCACCCCCAGCTCCTGTCTCAAAGCCTTTTTGCATTGAGTCAGGCAGGAAATGGCATGTCGGTGTTTTGTGGGGAGAGAAAAATTAAGAAAGAGTTAAAGGAAGCCCCAATGTTTAAGCACTAATTTTAGCTTAAATGTCTAATTAAGAGTGTGCTGTCTTGATGATTTAACAGATCCAAAAGCAATGTTTTCTTACTGTAGCTGATCACAGTTCAAGGCCTGCTAGCCAAGCATGAAGTTTTGTTAATGAGAAATATAAGCTTATAGTCAGGCCTCTGGATACTGCTATTAAAATGTACCTAATCATGTTCTTTAAGCAGAATTAGATAATCACAATGAACTGACTCTTTCGCTCAGACGATGAACCTTTCCATTTGATAGATTGTGCATGAGTAATTTAACTTGGAGTTAATTGATACAAAATATCACTGTCGCCAAACTTTATAATAAAAAATAAATTCTGAGCATTAAATATTTTTTTCCTTTGGGGTTGACTCTTCACAGGCCAAAGGGTTTTCCCATGCTGTGGTAGACTTTGATGGCCCATGCAGCACTAAATGTGTAAAAACTTCCAGAGAAACGAGTCCCACGCAGCTCTCTACCTTACAGAGTTGGCCAGGCTGTTTGGAATCTTGCTCCGCCTCCCCGTCTATCTTGGTTCCCATGGGAGAGTCCACCTGCCCCCCTACTTTACTATGAGTAACACATTCGCTTCTAAGTAAGCAACAGGGAAGTGTGAAGACATTAGAGGAAACATTACCAGACACGGATAACAGAGAGACATGGAAAGAGGAAGCAAAACAAGTAAGCAGGACAGGATATGTAGATGACCAGGTCTGTGACACTGCCATGGACTCTCAACCACCCCTGCCCCCCGGCAGGACGAGACCCTGCAGCAATCTGAGGAATTGAACCCAGCTACCAGATGAGGGTCAGAATATGGGTACGGCAGTAATTTTGCTTTTGCTTTCAGAATCACTCACTGGAGTTCCATCTAAAATGTTCTACTGGGTGGCTCAGTTGGTTAAGCATCTGACTCTTGATTTCAGCGATCATGATCTCACCGTTCGTGGGCTTGAGCCCCACGTTGAGCTCTGCACTGGACGTGGAGGCTGCTTAAGATTCTCTCTTTCTGTCTCCCTCTACCCCTCCCCCTACTCTCTCTCTCAAAAAAACTGTTCTACAACTTAGAGGAGATTTATTGACACCTAATCAGCAAAATGAGGTTATACAATCTATAATGAGATGGATGTTAGAAATACAGGGAGGGGCAATATTGATTACCAATCAGAATTGTGTAATGATTAAGGGGTGGCAGATAAGTATATAAAATTTACTTATAGCATATCTTTCTCTCTACAAGAAAGGAATAAAATTATGTTTTAAGCCCCTTTCTTGAACAATGTGTGGTTTCATTGATTCGTTCCACAAGCATTTATCATAAATCTATCCTATGCCAGATTTACTGTGCACAAACCGGAAATGCAAAGATACATAAGATATAGACCCTACCTTACAGAAATGACAGGCAGATCTGATCATAAAGGCAGCAAAGCAAATCAGGGCCTATAGGACATTGTGTTAAGCATTGTAATATTAGCCAACATTTCCTACAGTAATGTAGAATGTGATAGAGTGTACAGTGCTTACACTCTATCAAGTACTGTTCTGAGCACCTTAAATATGTACCTCATTCAATCCTTGCAATAGTTTTGGAAGGAAAACATTTTTATTATCCCCATTTTACAGGTGAAAAACACTCAGGCCAAAAGTAGAAGAGGCAGTAAAGTAGTTTGCCCAAAGTTGCACAGCTTGGGCAGAATTTGGACCCAAGCCATCCAGGATGAGACTTCTTTCTCTTAATCACACATTCACTCAACTGTTAGCAACACAGTCTGTTCAGGGGCCATAGGAGCTCAGAAGTGGGGCATCTAAGTTAGAGAGGAGATGTCAACATGAATGAGAAAGGGAAAACAAGCCAGAGTTAACTGGCACAATTAACTATATCTAATTACAACTCAATACAGGTACACCCAATGCAGGCCTAGCTCTGTGGTTTGGAATATGCATGAGTGATGAGGTCACTTTGGGGAGCATCTACCCCATTCATGTGAATCCCCTGCCTGAGGGCCAGGAAGGAAGTGGGTCAATACACCTTGGCCTCACATCCTTAGTAGCCGAATCAAATGTTCCTGCTTCTCCTCTTGGGTGGCACCTTGCCCTGGATAGGCTTTCCTATTCATCCAACAAGGACATGAGTGCCTTAAAGGCTTAAATGTTTAATTTCAGCAACAAAGTAAAATGAACAAGGACCTCCTTCTACCTATGAAAGGCCATTAAACTCCGGTTTCAAATTATCTGATGCTAAATAAAGTGTTTTAATTTTCAGCCAGAGTGTATTGGGGGGTGAGTCTTGAATTATCCCCTTGGGCCCTTGGGGCCTTGCGTTTCTCCAGTTTTAGTGTCACGATACTGTCACTGGCTCTCGGCAGAGAAGCCACTTTGCTATCAAGCCTCAGAGATTTTTTGGGTTGGGTTTTCGGTCACCTTGTATAATTTTTGACTCTGTCTTCAGAGGAATGGAAAGGCCCAGGCCCTGGAAATCCTATACTTACCTGGACCTATTTCTTTTCTATTTATTTCACTGGATTTATATTCATTGATGAGTTCTACCCCTTAGTGAATGTAGCAACTTCATTTATCATTCTGGCCCAGGGGTCTCTGAGCTGGGTGCATACTCCTCATCCTAGAGCCCGTTCGGTGCTAATAAAATATTAAACATTTTACTTCTTTTATTTTTAGATCATTCTTGCTTAATATATTTCTGTTTGTTTTAAAATGTACATAACGGACACCTGGGTGGCTCTGTTGGTTGAGGGTCCAACTCTCGATTTTGGCTCAGGTCACAATCTCACCATCTGTGAGTCTGAGCCCCATATTGGCTCTTCGCTGACAGAGAGAAGCCTGCTTGGGATTCTCTCTCCCTCCATCTCTGCTGCTCATGCTCTCTACCTCTCTCTCAAAATGAATTATTAAAAATACCCCTTAAAATAAAATAAAATAATATAAAATAAAATGTATAAGTTATAAATACAATAAGATGTGTGTACACATATATGTATATGATTCATGCCCAATTGTTTAGAAGGGAGGTACCATTCTAAAAATCCTAAAAGTTTGCAGATTACTGTTCTAGTCTAAAAAATGTGGCCTCACAGCTTTTCCTTCTCTACTCACTCATGTAGCCAATCATTTAAAAAATTATGTTTATTTATTTTGGAGAGAGAGAGAAAGAGTGTGAGCAGGGGAGAGGCAGTGAGAAGGGTAACACAGAATTCGAAGCTGTCGGCACAGAGCCTGATGTGAGCCTCAAACTCATGAACAGTGAGATCATCACCTGAGCCAAAGTCAGACACCTAACTGACTGAGCCACCCAGGCACCCCTAACCAATCATTTTTTTAAAGTTTCTTTATTTATTTTGACAGAGAGAGTGCACTAGAGTGTGAATAGGGGAGGGGTAGAGACAGAGAGAGAGGGAGAGAGAGAATCCTAAGGCTTCTCCCTGTCAACATAGAGCCCTAAGGTGGGGCTCAAACCCACTAACTCTGAGATCATGACCTGAGCCAAAACCAAGAAACAGAAGCTTACCTGACTGAGCCTGCCAAGTGCCCCTAGCCAATCATTTTTCACTTATCCATCCTTCTACAAATATTTATTGAGTACCTTGTAGGGGAAGAGCACTTGCTGGGGGTTAAGGATATGCAGATAAACAGAGCACCACAACAACCCTTGACTAGCTCACCAATCTGGTGGAAGAGCCAGAAGTTCAGACTAAACATCAGTCCTAAAAACAAGAGTGTGTTCATGACACTCTAAGAGGAAGCGACGAATGACGCTAAATTGAAAAAGATCAGGAAAGTATTTATTGCTGTGACATCCCGAGGAGGGGACCCTTTCATGCAGAAGGAGCAGGATAGAGGCGTAAATGCACGAGATCACATAACAGCGATGGGATAAAGCACGAGAGTGTGAGCGTGACAGCCTGTACTGTTTGTGAATT